>JAEOAD010000039.1:8445000-9045000 GCA_036365145.1 Orientallactaga sibirica
TTTTTGGTTTTGCGAGGTAGGGTCTCACTCTGGCCCAGGCTGACCTGGAATTCACTATGTAGTCTCAGGGTGGCCTTGAACTCTCGGCAATCCTCCTACCTCTGCCTCCCAAATGCTGGGATTAAAGGCGTGCGCCACCACACCCGGCTTTAGATCATTATTTTTATGCTGTGGATCTCTGTCTTGAGCTGGGCTTTCCACTTCTGTTTTGTATCATAATATCTAAAACTATCATCCACTTCATTTTCTTTGTCCTTATTTCAGTGGTAATGGACAAAGCCCTCACACCCTAGAGCCTTTGCATTTGATGTATTCACCATCAGTTAAATTGGGTCTGTGTGTGCTGTGTTCGAAGATTATAAAACCAGGGGTGGTGGCACAAACCTGCAATCCCAGTACTTAGGAGGCTGAGGCAGGAGGATCATGAAGACTTTCATTCTTTTCTGCCCTGGAAAAATTTCTTAATTTCTGGATATTTAGAAGTGATGATAATGATAAAAGTAAAAACAACAGGGGAGGAATTTGATGGCTCAGTGGGTAACGGGCTTCCATGAGGAGCTGATTTGGATACACAGCCCCTACAGAACATGCTGGGTATGGTGTGGCATGCTCGTGGTTCCCGCACTGCAAAACAGAGGTGGGGAATCCCTGGGCACTGGTTAGCTCATCTAGTGGAGGAGTGAGCTCTAGGTTTGGCAAGAAATCTGGTCTCAAAGAACCAAGTGAGTAATTGAGGAAGATAACAAGCGTCAATCACTAGCCCCCACTCACACATACACATGGGCATGTGCACCTGCACACACATACATGCTCACACA
Source organism: Orientallactaga sibirica (assembly GCA_036365145.1). Taxonomy (NCBI): domain Eukaryota; kingdom Metazoa; phylum Chordata; class Mammalia; order Rodentia; family Dipodidae; genus Orientallactaga; species Orientallactaga sibirica. The sequence continues at coordinate 8,445,819 of JAEOAD010000039.1, forward strand.
TATATGAGCACACACATGCACACACACACACACATGCGTCACACACACACACATGCACACACGTACACATCCACACTAATAACAGCAATAGCAATCTTAGCAAGGGTGTCTCTCCCAATCCCTGTCACTCTGAAATCAGAATATGAGCCAAGGACTTGGGGGGTAAACTCTATTTGGAAAATGATTCCAGCAAGCAAAATTAAGGGAACAGGGAAAGAGACAAGCAGAAAGATTAAAGGTGTGTGAAGTAAGTGAAGGGAGTCAGAGGCTCACAGCCTGCACATCCATGTTTACAGCAGTACTAGTCACAATAGCTAAGTTATGGAATCACCCGAGATGTTTGTCAACAGATGAATGGATAAGGGAAATGCGGTTCATATGCACAACGGGGTTTTATTCGTCTATAAAGAAGAATGAAATTGTGTCATTTGCAGAAAAATAGGTGGAGCTGGAAATCATCATATTAAGGCAAAACAAACCAGACTCAGAAAGGCAAACATTAGATGTTTTTTTCTCCTCTGTGAAAACTAGATTTCATACATAAATAAATCAGAGCTGCCTTGTAACTTACTGCTGTCAAAATGGCGGTCACGAATTCCTTAGAAACAACCCCTAAGAGACATTTCTACAAATACCCAAGTAAGCAAAGCGTCCAGAAACCCACCGGCTCTTTGCCCTCTGGCCTGCCCAGGAGACCTTCTCCAATGCTTCCACTGTTGCCTTATGTCCCCGCGGGTAGGCCTATTTATTGTCCCCTATACTCAAATACAAGTTCAATTAAAAATAAGAATTTGGCAGCAACAACCTGTTTTCTTGTCCAACACATTGTAAATTGTATAAAATCTATTTTGGTGCAATTTACAACGTTGGAAATAAAAACACACTCGCACAGCAATTTGTCTGCTGTAACACTAGGAAGTCTGGATACCTGAGCTCCTGGTCAGCAGTGGGAAAGGAGTCAATAAAGGGAACCTGTTAGAAAGTGAAATGTAGACAGCAGTGACCACCAACAGCTAGGCATGGCTGGAGAAACACAGCCCTTTCCCCAGGTACTGTGTAAAGCCTGGATGAATAATGCACTAAAAGAGTTAGCAGTGAGTACCGATTAAATGAACGTTATATTTAAAACACTTAGCACTATGTAAAGATTAAATGAATAATAGATTGAAACACTTAGTACACTGCATGACAGAATGGCTTTCACAGAAGAGATGGCACCAGTAGTAGGAACAATAGCAGTGGTCACAATATATGCAATACTGACAGTAAGTGACCTGAAACCAGGAAAAGCTAGATTCCATTCATATCTTAGCCTAATAAGCTCTCCGAACCCTTATATCCAAGTCTAGAAGGACCAGTAAAGACACCGGAAAAGCAGCTCTGGAGTAAAGCTCATCACATTGGTGATGATTTGAGGCATCAGGGACAGGTAGACGCAGAAAAACAAGGGAAGCCTCAGCCCCTGAGAAGAGCAACGCTGATCCACTTCCAGTTAAGCTCTCCTGCAAAATCTCCATGACAGCAAGAATAGGGAGGGAACATTTGAAAAGTGATGCTGAGGTTTCCCAGATACTAAATACATATATGTTACAGAAGTTGAAATTTTAGTTATGTAATACCAGGCCAGGTAGATAATGGAAACAAACAAAGGTCAAAAAAAAAAAAAAAAAAAAAAAGACTAGGGCTGGAGAGATGGCTTAGCAGTTAAGATGCTTACCTGCAAAGCCAAAGGACCCAAGTTCGATTCCCCAGCTATTCATACAACAGGATTACTGTCCAGAGCACATAAGAGCTGAGATAGTAAACACTAAAAGAACAAAGTGTCCAACCAATGAATGTGCAAGTGAAATGGAAAGTTCTCCTCCAAAAGATGAAGTACAAATAGCCAATTAATAAGTACATGGGGAAAAAATGTTCAATGTCTAGCCATCATGAAAATACAACTAAGTCAAAACTCCATCAAGATTCCACGTCACCCCAACTAGAATGGTTATCACCAAGAAAACAAATGCCAACAAATACTTGCAAAGGAACCCTTATGCCCACCTGGTAGGAATGTAAGTTGATGCCAGCATGATGGAAACCAGCATGGAGGCTCCTCAGAAAACCAAGAACAACCCTGTGATCCAGCTGCCCCTCTCCTGTGCATTTGTCTGAAGGCCCGTAAGTGAACACAGCACAGAGACACCGTAACACGTGTTTATCATGGCACTGTTCACTCTAGTCCTGCACCTCAGCACTTGCTGGTGGATGAGTGGAAAAGGAAATTGTAATAGATGTGCCATCCATAAAGAAGAATGAAATTCTGGCCTCTATGGGAAAATGCATGGAACTAGACAGCACCCTGCTAACCAAAATAAGCCAGATTCAGAAAGGCTTGTCTTTCATATGCAAAATCTAGATTTTAAAAACAGACACAAAAGTAGAAAATAAGTCTTTGACAAGAGGAAAGGAACCAGTGGGAGGAAGGAAGGTCAAGACAGATAATGAGGGTGGTGAGTATGATCAAAGTACATTATATACATGTATAAAAATTTCATGATTTGTATAGTTACTATGCATTAATAAAAACATTACTGTTATATTAAATGTAATTCATATATATATATATATATACATATACATATATATATACTTGACCATTACCAAAAAATATGTGTCATATGACAAAAAAATCCAAACAGAACAATAAGGATCTGGGCAAAGGTCCCAGCTGATACAGGATTTGGCAGGAGGATTACAAAGTCAAGGCCAGCTTGAATGGAACAAACAAAAGGGAAAACACAGAAAACCAAAATCAAAATGGCAAATTGGGGTAGGGGAGATTTACAAGTCACATCACACTCAATTTTCCCCAGTACATAAAGTTCTCTGGAAAACCAATAACAAAAATGACAAATGAGTGAGCGTATTGTGCACTGAAAATAAAGTGAAGGCGCGATGAATCATGCCCAAAGAAGCTTAATCCTGTTGGAATTACAACATCATTTTTTTTTTAACCTCTCAGACTGGCTGTTAAAAAGAAGGGGAATACCTTGAAGTAATGTGGTTAAGTAATGAAATGAAAGATATGCACTTGACTAGTAAAAGTGAGGTGGCAGAGGGGATATTACCGTCTTAGGGAAACACAAAGCATTTATATGCTTGCACACTCGTGGACTATTTGAGTTAAAATGAAGAGAGCACAGGTGCCTCCAGGAATCTCTCAGAAGCAGAAATGGATGGCTGGGGGTCATGGGAGAAGAAAGGCATACTTTATACTTGAAGTTCTTTTCCATCTTTGGGACATTGTATGTGCTCACATTGCCTGTTTGAAAAATTATACATAAATCAAGAAGGGGAATCAGGAAAGACTATTCCAGATTCAAATTTTCTTATTCTCAAGCAAATTTCTTTAACTCTTCAAAAAAGATTGTATTTGCATTTGCACATTTTGTTCCTTCTACTTCATGAGCCTTTCCCTGGTTTCCCCACCATGATTCCTGAACCAAGCCTTCCTTTCTCGTCCTCAGGTCTCAGGTTGGATGGGAGTTGCTTTGGGAGACCCCAAATTGAATCCCCAACAATATAAAGCTCTAGCACACACAGTATTTACCCACCCACTCCTTCCTATCACACGGGTCTCACGTGTGCCACAGGCATGGGTTCTCACACCCCCAGAGCACAGGACATTCCGTGGATGGCCAAGACATAAGGTGACATAGGTCCTGTATCTGACGGGCTTTACCTTCTAGAAGCTAATGATTCCTTATAGGGTTTAGCACTGTGTAGTCATGCTAAGGGGACAGTCTAGGTATGTTTATCTGTTCGTGCGCAGTACACAAGCAATGTTTCGAAGACCTTCAATGCACAGTCGTTTGAATTGACAGTTGTGGCTCAAGTACATAGAGGACCTTGTTTTCTTCATTGGCTGTTGACCCCTCCATATTCCAAGCTCCAGGACAACAGAAGTGTCTGTGATCACTCACTGCTCCTAAGCACATGGGCTGTACACGATGTGTGCAACCCTCTCGTTCATTTTACACGGAAAAGGCGACTATATAACGAGCCCATGCTCACGTGGCTATGTAGTGGCAGAGCCGGAAGCGGAAACCCCCATCATTCACTAGTGCTCCTGCTCACATAGTACCTCCCTGGGTGCCTCCTCATGTAACTGGTTGCAAAATCCCAGCCTCTATCTCCATCACCCACATGGTGGACCATGTGTGCCTTTGGGTCTGTGCCGGGTACCCTTTCCTACAAAGCCACAAGGGAGCTCACAGCCAGATGTGGTGGTGAATCCCTATAATCCCAGTACTAGGGAGGTGGAGGCAGGAGGATCAGGATCGAGAGTTCAAGGCCAGCCTCAGCTACATAGCCATTTGAGGCCAGCCTGGACTATATGAGACCCTGTCTCAAACAAACACAAACCATAGCTCTAAGCCCAGATCCCTACCTGCTGTTCTCACAGGTCTATGAGCTGTAATTCCATGATATTAGTGGACTCGGCTCCTTGGTGTTCAAAACAGTTTCATACAACCAGAAAGAGTCTTGGTCCTAGGTCCTAACCTTCCTACTGACAGGTCCTGGTTTACATTCGTATTAGCTAAGAGACCCACATGACTTCTCTAGGCCCAGTTCCTACCTAAGAAATAGGACACAGGACTCTCAAGAGTCAAATATGTGAAAATGTTTGATTGCTTTCAGGAAGTTGTCTTTATTGTATTTACCCTTAAAGAAAGCCACTGTAGGGCTGGAGAGATGGCTTAGCAGTTAAGGCTCTTGCCTGTGAAGCCTAAGGTCACATGTTTGACTCTTCAGATCCCACATAAGCCAGACCCACAAGGTGACACAAAAGTGCGAGGTCACACATGGGCACAAGATGGCACACATGTCTGCAGTTCAATTACAGTGGCTGGAGGTCCTGGCAAGCCAATTCTCTCTCTCCCTCTCTCTCTCTCTCTCTCTCTCTCTCTCTCTCTATCTCGCTCTCATACAATGACAAGAAAGTCATTGTTCCTGAAGTCAAAGGCTGGTGACCTCCATTCTGAGTACCAACTCACAGCTTCTTCTCCTAACAAGCAGAAGCTCTAACTGTGGACACAGGGTAAGGCCTCTCCAGCACTTTTTCCAGCAAATGGTTTCTAATGAGAAATACCCAAGTCCCCAGCCTCCAGTGCTCTGGTTTTCTTTAGAGTCTCATCAGTGAAAGATTGTACAGGAGATGCGACAGCAAGAGACTACAGTAACTTATACAGTAGGATGATCCCTACTTGTTGAGCTCTAGGACAATGATAGACTCTGTCTTAGAAAAAGTAGACGATCCCTGGGGAACAACATCTGAGGTTTTCCTCCAGCATCCATACGTACATGTACACTTGGGCATACATATACATATATACTCGTACATACACATACACTAAAAATAAAGAAAAAGAAGAGGAGGAGAGGAGGAGACTTAAAGGATCTGAGTAGATATTTCTCCAAAAAAGATCCAGAGAGGAAAGTACAAATATTCATGAATTGACATGCCTGCACACACACACGTGCAAAACCTTTCATATCATTAATTGTTAGAGAAGTGACAATTAAAACGACAGTGAGTGAGCACTTTATTATACTCAGTAGGATGACTAGTCAATGAGACAAAAAAAAAGTGTTGGCAAGGACGCAAAGAAACCAGCAACAATGCTGGGGAGATGGCCCAGCCAGTAAAGTGCTTGCCTGTGGGCATAAGGGCCTGAGTTGGATGTCCAGCACCCATCTCAAAGCTGAGCCCAGCAGCATGTGTCTGTAATCCCAGTGCTAGACAAGCAGACATGGAAGGATCCCTGAGATTTGCTAGCCAGCTAGTCTAGCCAAATCAATGAGGGACCCGTCTTAAAAATTCAATTAATTAGGGCTGGAGGGATGGCTTAGTAGATAAGGTGCTTGCCTGCAAAGCCAAAGAACCCAGGTTCAATTCCCTAGGACCCATGTAAGCCAGATGCACAAGGTGGTGCATGCATCTGGAGTTCGTTTGCAGCGGCTGAATGCCCTGTTGTGCCCATTTTCTTTCTCTCTCTCTCTCTCTCGTAAATAAAATAAAATTTAAATTTAAAAAAAAAGAAATTCTTTAATCTCAGCACGTGGGAAGCAGAGGTAGGAGGATCGCAGTGAGTTCGAAGCCACGCTGAGACTACAGAGTGAATTCCAGGTCAGCCTGGGCTAGAGGGAGACCCTACCTTGTAAAAACAAAAAAAAAGAAAGAAAAAAAAAGAAAGAAAGAAAGAAAGAAAGAAATTTACCAAAGACTATAGAACAGTCTTTTAGAAAAAAATTCAATTAATTAATAAAATGAAGTTGAAGAGCATTTGAGAAAGACACTTAAGGTTGACCTCTAACTATAACACAGATGCACATATATACTACACATGTGTACCATCACACAGAAAGGACATGAAAACATACATATGTGCACATGTAAAAAATGCACAATAAATCAGAATCCTTGCCTTTCTGGAAGTGCCAGTGTTGCAGTTACTACACAAAACAGTTTCTCCAGAACTTCTACCTAGATATCATGCAATCTAGCAATTCTACCCTTAGTGATAGATTTGCAAAAAAGTGAACATATTTGTACATAAATATTTATAGAATAGTCAAAACTGGAAACCACCCAAATGTCTGTCAACTTATTAATGAATGCATGAAATGTATATTTGCTGGCAATAAGGAGGTGCTGAGTCCGTGTCTCAGCATGCATGATGCTTGGAAACATCACATCTTGTGAAAGGAGCCATCCACGGGGGTCCCCATGTTGTATGATTTCATCTACATTATGCATGGATAGCGTATTTGCAAATTCACCCCCTCACTTCTTAGTAACCCTGAAAGCAATGCTCTCAACACTTACAGACAGACATGCTCAGAGCAAGCCCAAACTTAGGTTTGGCTCCTACACATGTTCCAGCCACAGCTGAGCAAGGCCATAATGCACCTCCTTGCTTCAGCTCTCGTAAAGGGCTCCCCCTCTCTGTCTGCACAAACTACATAAACCGTTTTGCACATTTTTACACTGTTTGTTAATAGTTTGCTACTTGAAATGGCCCAAGGCACAATATTACAGAGCTGTCTCCTGTCCTTAACAGTGTAAAAAAGCTGCAATGTGCCCTGCAGAGAAAGTGCACATAGATGGTCTATTCATGCATGAGTCACAGTGCCCTTGGACCCAAGTTCAATGTTAAGGAACCAACAAAAGGCATGAAAAAGTACTTTAACATGACCAAAAATAAGATCCTAGACTGATCAGTTGCCAACCACCTGTGAGCAGAGACATGTAAGGGTAAAGCTCTCTCTGTTTACAAGTTCAGAGATGGGGGGTTGGCTAGGCCAGTGTTCATGGTGATAGTCTAGAAGGTAAAGCATAAACGTTTGGTGACATGTGCAAAGCAGGCAAGTTGAGAGAGCAAGGAGTAGATGCTGTGGACAGTTGAGGGAGAGCTGGGAGGAAATGAAGAGAGAATACCAGTAGGTGCGGGTTTTTTCAGGGTGATGACAATGTTTCAAAACTGATCGGCGCGCAACCCTGTGGCTACATTAAGACTGTTCAGTAATTATCGGATATGAGAATTAGATATCAATAAAGCTGAAGAAAGAAACTAAGGAAGCAAGGAGGCCACCTCTGGGGACCAGACCTTCCACGCTCCAGCCTTCCAGCTCTTGAAGGATTCCAGTGGCTCCATTTCCCATCTTCAGTCCTGAAGCCCAGGGTATCTTCCCTCTCGCTAGTCCCTGTGTGATCAGTGTTATTTTTAGCTGTTCCTAATTCTTGCTACACTTGTGAACGTTGTCCCTATGTTTAGATTCTCTTCTACCCAGACCCTTAGAGAAAGTTCCATTTCCTCCTGGACTGCACAGTGTTCTAGCTTTAGTTGCCTTCCTTCATGACCTCCTTTATCGCCTGGTGGTGCCACGGCCTGTGAGGCAGTGAAAATGAGAGTGCACTCGAAATAAATACATCCTCACTGGCAGGGCTCCAGGCTTTGGGTGAGCCTGTTCCAGCAACAGGAACAGACACTTGTTATCTTAAGAAAAAAAGTGAAGGGGAGAGCAGTGGAATAGTACAAGGTAGAATATTCTGGATCCAGGCAGTTCCAGAAAACATCAGGGGTATTATTATTGGACAGTGTTCCCAGGTTACTGCACTGGAGTGAAGGTCCCCACTGAGTACGTCCCCTCATTGTGATACCACCCTCCATGTTTGGCACTGAAAGGGACAAATGTGAACAGGTGAATGCAGGTCCAAGGTCTGTCCCTTCTTTGAGCAGGTGATGAGAAAGGGGGATGATAGGGTACTGATAGGGTACTGCAAAGGCCCTGCTGGCTCACAAACAAAGAAATGTGGATGCCTACCAACCAGGGCAGCAAGACAGCATGGAGGGCTCCCAAAAGTAAACCCAAACACTTCCAGGAGAAAAGAAGGAAATGCCATGTATCCAATCATGGCAAAAATCTTTTCTGCTGGCCATGGTAGAGCATGCCTTTCATCCCAGCACCCAGCACCGCTTTCCTTGTTACCAGCAAAAGCCCTCTCCTTACTACCAGTAGAGCCTTTAGTAGAACTGAAGTTGGGGAGCCAACTCCAAATAGCACCAAGCCCACTAGAGAAATCCATCCTTCCAAGTCTGCTTCTCTAGAGCCACTCCAGTACCACAATCTGCATTACTCAGGGTTTTCTAGAGGAACAGAACTGATAGAATGGATTGTGTTAAAAGGGAATTTATTGCCATGCATGGTGGCACACACTTTAATCCCAGCACTCAGGAGGCAGAGGTAGGAGGATCATGGTGAATTTGAGGCCACTCTGAGACAAGATAGTGAATTCGAGGTCAGCCTGGGATAGAGTGAGACCCTACCTCGAAAAACCAAAAAAAAAAAAAAATTAAAATTAAAAAAATAAATTAAATAAAAGGGAATTTATTGGATTAGCTTACAGTAGTCCACCAATAGCAATCTGCAAGCCCGAGAGTCAAGGAACCTGGTAGCCCCTCAGTCCAGGAGGCTGGATGTCTCAGCAGTCCCAATCTAGCACTGAAGGCCTGTAGGCTTCCTGGAGAGATGCTGCTCTTCAGTCCACGCTGGTCTTCAGTCCACTCTGGTCTTCAGTCCACACTGGAAGGCAGCAAGCAGCACTGGAAGCCAGGTGGAGGAAGAGATTCTTTTCTCCCAGAGCTTCCTCAGATAAAGCCTGGCTGTGACAGGGGCCACCCACTCTGGGGGAAGGGCTCACTGTGGGGGAAGGACTTCCTGCTTTTGTTAATCCTTCCTGGAAGCAACCTCAGAGACCCACTCAAGAAGAATGTCTGTGGATTCCTAAACAGATCAAGCTGACAAGAAAAGGTAACCATCACACAGAGATAGGAGGATGGCTGTGAATTCAAGATACCACATAGTAAATTCCAGGGCAGCCTGAGCAAGACCCTATTTCAAAAAAACCAAAAGGGGCTGAAAAGATGGGTTTGCGGTTAAGGCACTTGCTTGTAAAGCCTAAGGACTCATGTACCACTCTCCATGTCCCTTGTAAGCAAGATGCACAAGGTGATACAAGCACACAAGGTGGCACATGCGTCTGGAGTCCAATTGCAGTGGCTGGAGGCCCTGGTGCACCAATTGTCTCTCACTCTCTCTTGCTTTCTCACTCTCTTGCTGTCTTTCTCACACACACTCATAAAAAAATTTAAAAATTAGGGCTGGAGAGATGGCTTAGCAGTTAAGGCGCTTGCATGCAAAGCTAAAGGACCCAGGTTCGATTCCCCAGGACCCACATAAACCAGATGCAGAAGGGGCACATGAATCTGGAGTTCATTTACAGTGACTAGAGGCTCTGGTGCACCCGTTCTCTCTCTGTCTCCCTCCTCCGTATCTCTCTGCTTGCAAATAAATTAATTTTTTTAGTTTTTTTTAAATTAAAAAAAAACAAAATAAAAATTTTTTGCAGGTTGGAGAGATTGCCTAACAGTTAAGGCACTTGCCTGCAAAACCAAAGGACCCAGGTTTGATTCCTTAGGACCTACATAAGCCAGATACAAAAGGTGGTGCATGCATCTGGAGTTCATTTACAGTGGCTGGAGATCCTGGTGCACCCATTCTTTCTCTCTATCTGCATCTCTCTTTCTGTCTATCTACCTACCTCTCAAAAAAATAAAGATTTTTAATAAAAATAAGAAAAAAAGAAAAATCATCCCAAGCCCAAGCCATCCTCCATGCTGTGTGAGACATACATCTTTTTGGCCTGTTTCCCTCTGCGTGGGTTTTCAGTTACAAACACTTCCATGCCAACTTCAGGCTCCCTGCCCACTTACAAATGGCATGTCCTGCCACAATCAAGAAATATGCCTGCAGAACAGAAAACACAGTCCTTCATGGGGCGTTCTCTCTGGCTCTGGGTGTTTTGTCCCTGAACTCCACGTCCTTGGTCCAGCCCATCTGCAGCAAGGTCTAAGCACCCAGGAAGAGCCACAGGGCAGCATGGGTCCCCTCTGTCCACGTGCCTTTCTCTGTTTCCTCTAGCCAGCTCTGCCTCATGCTTTTTCTCTCTCTTAATTTGAACCAGCATGCTATCAATGAAAATTCCATTGCTTTATGCAGAGGTCTTTGGTGGATTATATTCAAATTTTATTGGGAATTTTATTCCCAAACTGATCTCTTCCCTGTTTGGATAACATAGTGTTTTACATGACTTCAGTTTGTGCATATAGGCCTCTTAATAAATTGGTGCTACAACAATAACAATTAAATTCTTTTTTTTTGCAATTAAATTCTTTAAGTCAGACCTTTTATGCATGTGTAGGCATTAGTTTTTACAGTAAATCTATCTTAACTCTCAAGCTTTATCTATTTGTTGAATGCCTCCACAATGGTCCTATTTGTTGTTTGATAAAACCTAATCTCTTTGCAAACAGGTAGGAGGATGGGAGAATCATTACCTACCAGTCTGGGATTGGTTCATCTTCACTGTCAACTTGACTGGATTTAGAATTGCCACCAAAACACATCGCTGGGTATGTCTATGAGAGTGTTTCCAGAAAGCTTTAACCAACAAAGGAAGACTCACCCTGCACTGGGTGGCTCCATTCCATGCTGGGTTCCCTGAATGAATAAAATGGAGAAAGTGAGCTAAGCCCCAGCAATCATCTCTGTCTGCCTCTTGACTGTGGAAGCAATGTGACCAGCTGCTTCATGTTGCTGCCACCATCACTGTCCTGCTTTGGTGGATGTATGGTCAAACTGTAAGGCACAGTGAACCTTTTCTTCTAAGTTGCTTTTGTTAGGAACTTTGTAAAAAAAAAAACAGAGAAGTAATTAATATGCAAACCACTTTCATAAATGAGAGCAGGGGATGGAAGAAAGAGGGAGGGAGAAAGAAAGGGAGGAAGGGAGGAAAGGAGGAAGGAAGGATTGGAAGGGTGGACAGACAGACCAACGTTGGTAGCTCCTGAAAGTCATGGCTAGTCCAGTATGCAGAGTCAATGTTCGTGACAGTGACTATTAATAGACTCAATACTCATCAAAGTGCTGAGGAGAAGACACAGTGGACAGTACAGCACTAAGTGAGGCATCTCTATCACACTCTCCAAGGCTGGGAGACCATTGTGAAAAAGATGTGCCAATGTAAGAAACCATGTAAGAGCCAGAGGAAGGGGAAGACTGCTGTGCCATACTGTCTTCCACATACAAAGTGGTCATGAATGCCATTCGTGACCTCACAGAGGCTGATGCTACCTACACAAGACCTGCATGACGGGAGGGGGAAAAGGATGAGGTCAAAAATGGATGAAGACTAGTTGGAAAGAGGAAGGGATTCACTGGCGTGGGGGAACTTGGGAGAGGGAAAAGGGGTTGGTGGGAGGGGATGTGATGGTGGTATGTTGTCTATATGAACAATGGTTGTCAATAATAAAAAGATTAAAATAAAGTAAAATGGAAAAAATGTTAAGTGTCATGGTGTGTGTACTCTTACCACAAAAAGTAAGTTTTAGCCAGACATGGTGTTCCTCACCTGTAATCTAGCATTCCAGAGGCTGAGACAGGAGGATCATGAATCAGAGATTAGCCTGGGCCCCAAATCAAGACACTGTCTCAATAAAGCCAAAGGCTCAGGCCAAGGCTCAGTGATGTAACATTTGTCTAACATACATAAGGCCTTAAGTTTGATTCCTACTGACACACACACACACACACACACACACACACACACACCACTAAAATGACAAAAGCCAAAATCAGCTTCCCAAACTCTAGTCGAATTCTTTAAAATCTGGATCATCTTGAGTTTAGCCCAATATTTTCTTTTGCTTATTATTTATATAATAATTTATATAATAAAACCAAACACAAATAATATAACTGCTTACTCACCTGCCCTCCTTCATTCAGTAGGATATTTCTGGGGTTTGTGGAGTAGTCTCTCCAAGGTTCTGGGGCTATAACTCTCCAACATCATCGTTGAGCAGGATCCTGTAGTATGAGGAGAAGTGTGAAGAGACGATCCTAAGACCCAAATCACAAGCTGGAAAACAGGCCGCCAGCTCCAGCCGCAGCAGCAGGAGGAGCCCAACAGCAAAATGCCAGTGATGAGTGATTTGGAGCTCTTTCCATGAAGTTTTTCAAACAGAGCACCAAGCCCAAGCTCATTTTGGCAAAGAGTCCATGAGACAAGGAGGATCAAGTGTGGAGCACCGTAGTCACTTTCCCTGTTATGCCTCAGAGCAAGTAATTCTTAGTCCTTGACAACCTTGCCTCTCCAGTGGCAGCACTGGACATTATCCATTTCGCAGATATTTAGAGTACCTGCTCTGTGACAAGGACCGTCTTCATGGAGGTCGCAACGCAGACACTGCAGCATCCACGATCCTCCTCCTCCAACCTGGTTAATTGTTAACACAGATTCTCTTCAGTAAGATGACTCGGAGGTGGCAGTTTAGAGGATCCATGGATGGATCTCCGTAAATCAAATGCTTATCAACTGTGACTCTCGGCTCCAGCTTCTCCTTCCTTTAGCTAACCAGTTCAACTATTCTGCAACCACCCCTGCTCAAGGGATAGCCGTGCCTCCAAGCTGCCCCTGCAGGACCATGCTGATCTCTGCATTTATGTAACTGTTCTTTGTTGTTGATATTATCATTGGTATCATTAGTATCTGCATAGTGTGTCTTATGTGATGTGTGTATATATATATATATATATACATACATACACACTACACACATACACATGCAAGGACTGCATTTGGCAGGGTTCTCTAAAGGAACATAACCAATATAGCTTAAATACCAATATCTAATAAAATACTGATCTGTGAGCAGATGAACTAACACAAGATTATACTGCTTCCTTTATTGAGGGTGTGTGTGTGTGTGTGTGTGTGTGTGTGTGATTATAAAAGGTATTTATCAGATTTGCTTACACAATAGGCACTGGGTCATCCCGTAAGTTCTATTTGCTCAGTGGAGACTCTGAGAACCTGACAGTTACTCAATCCAAGAAGCCTGAAGCTTCAGAAGGAAGACCTGTGATGTAGCCCCAAACCAAGCCTGAAGGCCGAGAAGCTCACTGGAGAGTCACTGGCGTGCGTCCATGATGGAAGGCTGAAGAAGCTGGAGTCGGATGTCCCCAGCAATGACAGCAGTCAAAGGTGCACTGGCTCAGGATGAGTGGCACTTGCATGTCTCCCACTTTGCTTCCACTCAGCTTCCCCTGCTGGAGGGGGTTCCCACATTTGGGGTGGGCCTTTCCCTCTGTTTCTGTCCCCACATGGCAATGGTCACATAGACACAGACACACCCAGAACTGTGTTTTACTAACCCTCCAATAATCTCCCAAGCCATCAAATGGGCTATCGAGATTCACCACTGTGAATATATATGTGTACAGACATGTTCACACATACATAATCATCTTAAGGACTAATATCCTGTATTAATAGGCTACGAAACTGAGTTATAAGGAAGGAACCAATCCTTATTCACCCAACTAAGAAGTGACAGGGGTACGATTTGAATCCTGGAAGTTTCGTTGCAAGCTTTGCCCTTGAAATTAGTGACATAAAGAATAAATAACTAGACTTCAATTTTAAAAAAAATATTTATTTATTTGAGATAGAGAAAGATATAGAGGCAGAGACAGAGAGAGAGGAGGTATGGGTGCACTAGGGCCTTCTGCCACTGCAAACCAACTCCAGAAACACGGGCCTCTTTGTGCATTTGCCTTTACATGAGTATTAGAGAATTGAACCCAGGCAGGCTGGCTTTGCAAGCACCTGCCTTTCTGAGCCATCTCCCCAGCCCCTAGACTTCAAATTTCAAATACCAATCTGTGAGCAGATAAATTTACACCAGATTGTACTGCTTCCTTCATTGAGAAAATTACGCTATAAAAAGAAAATGCCAGCTGAGCTAAACAGTGAGCTTAAGTCTCTCAGGTGAGTTCCACTCTTGTGCAAGCTCACCTCCCGCCAGAGGATCAGTAACAAACAGTTGTAGGCCAGCTCTAGTCAGCAGACCACACTGTGAGCCTCATGCTAACCCAAAGGGCTGTGCTGCCTCTCCTGCCACCTCCCACATAAGACACAGTTCACACTTCTGCTACAGTACTAGGACTGTTCGCCAGAGGTGTCAGGAGAAGGCGATACAGGTCAAACACTATCAAAGGGTTCCCCAATTACAAAGAAAACCTTGAAGGGATGAGAGGATTTCCAAGTCCCAGCCCACTAGTGCCAAGCAGCATTTGATATCTGCATGGTATAGAAACCTCCATGGGAACAAATCCTTTCCAGACGGTTGTACACACAAAAAGGCATCTTCCGGAGAGACAGCTGGAGCCCTTTGTAATTTAGTTTAGCTTTGAACCCACTCTAGAAGGATGCAAATAAGCCAAATTATGGTCACTCGCAAAGAGATAAGACTTCAAGGTTTGTCTTTTCTTTTCTATGGATGACCTGAAGCTATAGGCAGAGGAGATTGATTACAAAGCACTCCAGAAATAGGATCCTTATTTCAGTCAGATAGTTAGGATACAATTGGGTCTATAGAAATGAAATTTCATGTGCCAAATGTGGAAAAGTAAAGGACCACAAACACATGCTATGGTTTGAAGCAACTGAAAATTTGAGAACGGGCGTTCCCAGGGGCTTCCAGAAGGTCTACAGGGAAGCACCAGGAAATCGTAGTAAATCAGCAGGAACTCTTGGGAAGTGCCAGGCATACTCTGAAGATGAGTTTCACGCTGGAGAGACACTGAGTGGCCAGATGGGGGCTCTGGGTGTTCCTGGCTCTGTTGCTTATGGACATGTAGATGTGAATATAAAAATGACTTGTTTTGCTTCTGTCTTTTTATCTGCAATAAATGACATCTATGTGATAAAGATCACATGAGGATTAACTAAAATGCTGAGCAGAGTTCTTGGCATGGGATAAGCATTCCATAAGAGTTAACCTTAATTATTAATGTATAGCTTTTGCACTTTAAATTTGGGAGAATGTGCTCTTTTCCAAAGCATCAATTACTTCATCTTTCAAATGGTGGTAGTGACCCTCTCCTTCCTTCCCAAACCCCATCTCTTTAGTCCCCTCAACTATTCCTTGACATCACATTACAATAATTTGTGTTCATGCCAATCTTCAGTACAGTTTTTGCTTTTCGAGGAACCCATCCTAAAATACTGACTATGGTTAAATAATGGAAGAGCAAGAATTGGAAAAGAAGTCCCAGGATGAATTCAAGGAAGTCAGAGTAGAATACGGAGGCACCACACATGTGTGTCCTCAGACAGGGAGGCAGAGCAGTTCACACGGGAAGAGCAGGAAAGGGAACTACAGAGACCTGGATCACAGAGGGAGCATGCCAGACCCACATGCCCAAGACCTGAAATGCTCTGAAGGGTGAAAGACTTTGAGCATCACATACCCCATTGGCAATTTCAGAATATTTTGTACTTAGCATTTCAGGTTTCAGGATACTCAACCAGTAAAGTCTATACAAATGTTTCATTTCCAAAAAAACTGTGAAACCTGAAGCCAACACATAGTTCAACACATTACGGGATATTCAACATGTATCTGGCATGAACATCAAACTGCAGTGTTCTGTGAAACCTTCCCACCAAAGCTGAAGATCTGATCTGATAGCCCATGGCTAAGATACAGATGAGCATTCCTTCCAGTCTCCCACACAAGTCTGGTCCTCTATATCAGAGACTCTGACTTTAGCACCCACACCATCATTTCATGATCCAGGTAATCTTGCCAGTCCATCTGTCCTGACAATGTATCTGTCTCTAAATCCTTATTCTGATCCACCCTAAGAAGTACAGATGGGCTTTGTTTCAGATAAATAGAAACACCTGGATGGTTTCTCCTTTCTTACCCAGGAAGAACCACATTGGACATACCACCTGCTTTGTCAGGGATTAAGAATTTCCTAAGGGAGTCTGCTCAGCTGCATCCAACATTCACAGGGTGTTGCAGTCAGGTTCATATTGCTGGCAGAAATCACCTGACCAAGATCAGCTTGTGGGGGTAAAAAACAGGTTTATTTTGGCTTATAGACTCCAGGGAAAACTCCATGATGGCAGGGGAAAACAATGGCATGAGTTGAGGATGTACATCACCCCCTGGCCAACATAAGGTGGACAATAACAACAGGAGAGTGTGCCAAACACTGGCAAGGGAGAAATGGCTATAATGCCCATAAGCCCACCCCCAACAATACACTGCCTCTAGGAGGCTTTAATTTCCAATTGTCATCAGCTGGGGAGACTAGCGTTCAGAACACCTAATTTTATGGGGGACACCTGAATCAAACCACCACGCAGGGATTCACACTTACCTCTGTGTTCATCATTTGCCTACAACCCAGATCTTCTAGATCTGTGATGCTTTAGCCATGGCCAGAAACAGCAGGTGCACCACATCTCAAAGAATGTAACAATGAGCTATTCGTCCACAGTCCAGGTAGATGGGATATTCAATGCCCGGCTGACATGTGGTCAGATTCATCATGCAGTTACACCCCAACTCTCTGATACAAAATTTCTGTAGGAGTCAGATCCATGATTCTGCGATGAACATCCAAACGAGGCATAGATTAGAAGATGTATTCGAAGCTTACAAATCCAGGCATAAAGCAGCTGGCTCCCATTCATAAATCCAAGCACAGACAGTAAGCCACCACCAGCCAGCAGACACCAAGAAACAGCAAAACAGCAAGCATACAAATTCATCAGCAAGCAGGACTCCAGAGTCCAAATCTCTCTGTGTACTATGGGCTGGAATTCAGATATGACCCCAAACGCACCTTTGGGTTGGACCTCCTCCAGCCAGTGATGCCTCCTCCAGCCAGGTGGCTAGAGACCCAAATTACAAGCTTTAATCAAACACCTGAGTCTATGGAGGACAAACATTTAAAGTACCACACCACTTCAGAAACAGGTTGAGCATCTCTTATCCAAAATGCTTTGAATGACAAATTTTGGAGTTCAGAGAGTTTCAGATTTTAGAACAGCTACCTAAGCTTTACCAGGTGAGGAGCCCTAAGATGCATGTTTGTTCCTACCTTAAGTGGCTGAAGGTCAAGGTGGCTTGGGGCTTCAGTATCGTAAGATTCATGTAACCTTCCATCAATTTCATTCCTGTGGGGGAAAGAGCCTGGGTGTGCAATCAGTCACTGGTGGACTTTAAGGTTTAAATGCCAGCTAGATGGCATCCTTTGAGGTACCTCAGTGTGGCACATACATTTCTCTGCTTTGAGGGCCAGCATTGGCATGTCAAGAGAAAGTCATAGCGTCTTCTTCTTCTTCCACCAGCTGCTAAAAGCTTTTGGCCACTTTGTCTCTGAGTGTTGTGTCTCTTCTGCAAAAGTATGCACTGGTCTCCTGTTATAAGATTGTCCTTCACTCTTCTTCCTTTATAATTGCTTTGTCTTTGTTCTATTTTGCTTTGGGGGGTAGGCTATCATGGAACACATAGTCTCCTGCTTTGGTTGTACCCCCTGAGGGCTGGGATTGAATGGGAGGGCAACATCACTAATCTTGGACACTTTGTTTGTTTGTTTGTTTGTTTGTGTTTTTGTTGACAAGGTCTCAGGAAACCTAAGGTAGCCTTGAATTACTATGTAGAACTCCTGCTCCTCCTGCCTTCACATCCCAATCCTGGAACTGCAGGCATGAAGCACTAAGTCCAGTGAGGCTCGCTCTTTATAACTGCTTCTTTTGTTTTCTCTGCCCCACGAGACAGTAAACTACTTTTTTAAAAAAGATTTTCTTTTTATTTATTTATTTGAGACATAGAGAGGGAGAGCAAGAGGAAGAATGGGTACACCAGGGCCTCCAGCCACTGCAAACGAACTCCAGATGCATGCGCCCCCCCCCTTGTGCATCTGGCTTATGTGGGACCTGGAGAATCGAACCAGGGTTCTTAGGCTTTGCAGGCATATGTCTTGACCACTAAGCCATGTCTCCAGCCCAATAAACTACTTTCTTCACTATCATCTAGCCACAAAGCCTATCACTGCGCCTAGCACAAAATAGGCTCCTGCAAAGTAGTTTCTGGAACAAATTAGTCAATGTTCACTGTCATCATGAATTGCCCATCATGGTTCTGATGCTTATAAGCTTTGTGAGCCTGGCCAAGTGTTCTTGTCTATAATACAGGATAAAAGAAAAACCCTTTGAAAGGTCGTCTATGTTCATTAAATTTTTTGTTACCTATGGAAGCATCCAACTTTTTGTCTCTTATCCTCTCCAGTTCTCCTATGTTTACACACATACACAAGGCAACTCACATGTACTTGGAAAGACTGTCTGATAAGCCAGGGATCCATTTCCAACACAGCAGAATGGAGAAGCCAGGCAATTCTTCAAAATGTGCAGTGATAATACACAGTCCAACAGGTGGGGGTTAAGATGCCCACCCACACTTCTGGGGGAACCTCCCCTACTTCTCCCAGATGCACTGCTTCTAAGGACTGCTAAATGGAAATCCAGGTGAAAGTCATTGTCATTACAGACTAGGAAAGATACATGAAATGAGACTTCTGCAAGGGAAAAAAAAAAATCAAAATACTTCCTGAACCATTTCCATACCATTCAAAAAAAGGAAGAAATCCTCCATTGCCTTATATACTGCCAGAGCAAACTCCCTTGTAACCTACAGCTTTGTTCATCTCTGATTTCCAGCAAGTAATGTCTCCCTAAGGAAGCCTAATTTCCATAAATGCTTTCCAGAATTCAAAGAAGACAGATCTTTGAATCTTTCTAACATTATTAATAAATGCTAAGAGAGTGTAGCATAACATTAATGGATAAATTTAATAATTCTCCTATTGGAATTGCCTTTCCGTGCAGTTCCCAGGGGGAGAATGTGAGTGCATACTTTGTGTAGACAATATTGTTTAATGGAAACTTTGCAAAAATTAGAATTAGGCCTTTGGTGACTAGGGATCTTTAATTTAATTTTGTTTTTTACTGCCAGATCACAGGGAGTTCTTCACAGCCAATTGCCCCAGCAGGCAGCCCGGCAGAATGACGTTTTGCTGGGATCACCAGGGTAATGACTTCTCCAAGGCCTAGGGTTTGAGAACGGTGTGGTTTGGTTACTGTGGGACCCATAAATGGCATTAATCAAGTCCTGGAGGCGCAATGGCACTGCAGAGTGGCCTTGTAAAGCCAGTCTATCTACCCTCACTTGAGAGGCTATGCACTTGGGGGTGGAGGTGGGAGGCAGAGCAGAGCAGATGAAGGAGAATGGGGGAGCTGAGGAAATACGGACCTTTGCTGTTATTTGGGTCTTTTATCCCTAAAGCATGTCTCCACTTTAGAACAAAGCTAAAACCCTTCATTGCAAACACCCGACTGGCTTTCCTGATGCGGCTCGGTGGCTCCAGTCCCTGGGAGGCAGTGGGAGCCTGTGTGGTCAGAGCCCAGAAAGGTGAGATGAAAATCAAAATCACCATGCTGCCGTATCTTCCATTCCCCAAGCAATGGAAAGCAAGCGCTCAAACATATGCTTGACTGCCCTAGTCCCCAGCAGCACTGCTTGTGGTGACCGAAAGATGAAAACCACCCCGAAGTCTGTCTCCCCCAGGAATGGATAAACACACAAGGCATGTGCACACAGCGGAACATTATTCTGCCTTGAAAAGGAATGAAGATCTGACCTGGACCATAACGTGGGTGAACCTTGACAGCATTAAGTCAGTATTGTCAATTGGAACTTTAGAACAAATGCCCTGGTTTTGGTATCCCCAGCAGGCTAGGCTCAGCACCCCTCCCAATACATCAGCCATAGAGACAAAGTATTGGTCCAAAGAAGAGATTTATTTATTCAATGCACACACTGGGAAGAGAAACAGAGACAGAAGTCCAAGGAGCCTAAGATCATCTTCGGGGTACAGATATGAGTTTCACGTTTAAATCAAGGATGATTGGAGGTAGGATTATTGGCAAGGGCCAGAGGTTTGTATGATAAACATCCAGGAAAGGTGTGTTTTTGTTGATCTTTGTCTCAGGTCTGGTCGTGCGAAGTGCTAAGAAGTACGTAGCTGTTTTCACTTGATGGGATCCACATGGTAGCTATAATATAATTACCCCTGCTCCAGGGCGCAGCCTCGCCCT
The DNA here is from genome assembly GCA_036365145.1 of Orientallactaga sibirica. Classification (NCBI taxonomy): domain Eukaryota; kingdom Metazoa; phylum Chordata; class Mammalia; order Rodentia; family Dipodidae; genus Orientallactaga; species Orientallactaga sibirica. Next base: position 8,466,448 of record JAEOAD010000039.1, read on the forward strand.
CACAGGTAACCATCCTCCTCTGGGGAATGGTCTGACCTGTGACTCTGGCTCTGCATTTCCTATAATCCAAAGTGCAGGTTTGGGACAATGGCACTTATCTCTGTGCCTTCAGCCTTGAAAAGGCATGAGATAGGTTAGACAGGCACTCCCTGAGTGGTGAACCTGCCTCTGCAGGGTCAACTCCATGTCTGACCCAAACTTAAAGAGACAGAAACGAAAAGAAAATAGAGATGTCAGACTTCCTTCCTGATCCTAGTTACCTTATGGGCCCAAAAAAGAAGTCAATACTTATCACAAAAACAGGTAGTAAGCGCTTGTTATAATAAACTAAGCCACTTTAAAAAGGCAAATCCTATATGAACCCACTTATCGGTGGCCAAAGAAAGTAATCTAGTTTTTGGAGACAGAAAGGAGAACAAAGGTCACCGAGCACTGATGGGAAAGGGACTGGAGTCATTGCTTACTGGCCACAGAGTCTGTTTGAGCTGATGGCATGTTTTAGACATACTGCTGGTGACGGGCGGGTGAAGCGAAACACTAGACAAGATAGAAAGTTTCCTCGGCTAGGCAGACTGATAGGGGAACTCGACCCTTGGTAGGTGGCTGTATTCTAACCCAAGATGGTGAAGGGGGTGACCCCACCTCCTCCTTCTTTCTGAACTAAGTGAAGTTTCCTGCTGGCTTGGTGGGCTTTCTGGGACCTGCACCTTACTGGATGCATGTAAGCCGACCAATCATGGACTGTGGGTGGGTGGGCTTCCCTCATTCAATAAAAGTTCAGTTCCCACTGGGATAGTGGACTCCAGCTCAGAATCCCCTCCTCCCAAGGGAATCTGGTTTCCCTGCTTTCTTTTCCTATTAGTTTGAAATAAACTTTCATTCCTTTAAATCCTTTCCTGCCTTTAATTCTTTAATCTGCAGAGAAAACAAACCCAGCGGGACCAATCGTGAATGTAACTGATGCCACTGAATTCTACACTCAATGTGGTTAAAATGATAACGTTTATGCTTAAACCTTATACTGTATATTTTTAACATCAAAAGGGGATGCTCAGGCTTTAGAATCTACCTTCCTTTCTATTCTTTCCCTCCTTCCCCCAGTCCTTTCATCTGTAACTCAGTTTGCCATGCTCTGATTGAATGCGAGGGGATAAGCAGATGTGCCTGGGACATAGTAGGTGCTCAGTAAAAGATGTTTCCCTCCCTGCATGATTCGGTATAGGAATGAAACTATGTTTGCATACAGTCAGCATCTGCCTGTTTGTTTGATTTTTTTAATTTTTATTTTATTTTATTTATTTTTGGAGAGAGAGACAGACAGACAGACAGAGAGGGAGAGGGAGACAGAGATGGGCACGCCAGCAGTCTCTCAGCTGCTGTGAATGAAATCCAGATGTGTGCGCCCCCTTGTGGGCAAGTGCAGCATTGCACCCTTGCGTCACTTTGCATCTGGCTAAACGTGGGACCTGGAGATTGGAACCGCTGGAGATTGGAACCGGGTTCTTAGGCTTAGCAGGCAGGCGCCTTAACTGCTAAGCCATCTCTCCAGCCCTTGTTTGATTTTTTTTTATTAGAAAAGGGTGTTTAACATGATTTATGCTAAAGGAGATGCTGCTTTTGTCAGAGAACATTATCTTTGACCTCTACTGTGATGTGTTAACACTGGACTCAGGGATGTGAGCTGGCTTTGTGAGCAAGTGCTGTGCAGAGAATAATTTCGGCCAGAATTTAGTTCATAAGAAATAGCACCAAGATATCTACACAGTGGTATTTCATTCAGCCTTAATGAAGAATGGAACTTGCAGGGAAAGGAATAGAACTGTTAAAAGAAATAGGCCAGATTCAGAAAGAAAAATATTGCATGTTTTCTCTCATGTGCAGAATCTAGTTTTAAAAGAAAACTGGCAGGAAAGTAGAAAAGGAACTATTTGAGAAGATGAAGGGAACTATGGCAGGGGGGAACAGAGGGAGTAATGGGAGAATGGACATGGTTAAGGTACATTATATACATGTATAAAGATGTTATAATGAAACTTGTCATTTTATGTAATTAATACAGTTTAGTCAAGAGGAGGGAGAGATAGCAATGGGCAGCCAAAAGAAAGTCCACTGGTTTCACCACACTCCCAGACAAGATACTTTTTAATGAAGTTAATTTAACATATACAAGTATGACAACCATCTATCTTTACAATTATCTTTTTTGTGTACTATTCATTTTATTATAAATTTGGCAATATCAAGCTAGATGTTGGGAATGCCTGCACATGACTAATTCTCTAGCTCATATAATTAAAAAAAAAACAATAACAAGGTGATCAATATCTAAGCAATATAAAAGCAAAATGAAAAATAGACAAGAATTACAAACCTTGATCCACAAGCCAAAGCTGGTTGGCCCATTACTTGCTTTGGTACAATACACGATGTATGGCCTGTTTTTACATTCTTTTCTATTAAGAACTTGAGCATATTACCATTTAGCCATATTCCCATCAGATTATACCTATATGTCCTCTCTTCCCCCTCCAACATTCTACTCAAGACCCTCCTCAGTGGGGAGTAGGGACAACGCCTCTGAGTACACCTTCCCACTCCATTGCTCCTATATCCTTTCTGTCCCCTCTTGTTCAAGGATCCAGGAGCCTTGCAGGGTGTGTTATGAGTCTCCTTTAGGACTCAGCTCTCGGCAGCCTCTCATTATCTGTTTTGATGAGTGTCTCTGTGTCTACTGCCCCCTCCCTGGAGGAGGTTCTCAGGCTAGCCATGAAAGCAGCACTCCCTCAAGTGCCACTTCCTCAGTAATGTTTCCTGGGCCCTGGCCAATGTGATAGAGATGACTCACCTCATGCTAGGCAGTCGGCTTTCTTTTCTTATCATTCTGATGGATCTTGGTAGTCCTTAGTATTTGCCACCATCTGTAAAAAGCAGATTCCTTAATTGAGAATGAGGACAGTATGGATCAGAAGGGATAAACACAGACATTTAGAAGACTTTTTGATGGGTATAACCCTCCTTTTAGCCAAGGAACAGTGGAAGCTTCCATTTAGGGTCTATGACCTTGCATGCCACAGGCTTCTGACTTGGTTCTCAGTACTGGGTATGAGTTCTCTCCCACTGACCAGGGTTCATATCCAATCATAGAGCAGTGGATTGCCCCCATAACCTATGTGTCTCTCATGCATAAGTGGGTACATCTGGTCTCAGACAGGATTTTCTGATTGGCATTTGACCCTGCAAAGGTCATGGCACTGAAACTGGATGCCGGTCTGTCCCTTGAAGAGATTTCCAAATCTCTTGATCCTAAGCAGTTCATGGAAACATCAAGGAAAACTCAGATTTCCCCCATTCCTGCACCGAGCATCATCAAGGGAACCCCACTGCTCAGACAAAAAGCCCCGGTCCCACGACGTGAAGGATTTGGAGTTGGAAATGGAAAGCTTTGCAAAAGTCTTCCTCAGATCAAAGATGCTAAGAAAACTTACATACAGAGTTACTTTAGAAAGGCTCCAAACTATTGGGACCTGGAGTTTACAGACAACTTCCTGTCACGTGTGTGTGTGTGTGTGTGTGTGTGTACCTTTCTGAGACAAGGTCTGTCACTGGCCTAGAACTCACTAAGTCCTGAAGACTGGCTAGCCAGTGAGCCTCAGTGAGCTCCTGTGCTGGGACTACATGGGTCCTGGTATTGAGCTCAGGTCCTCATGCTTGCAAAGCGAGCACTTTACCAATCAAGCTGTCCCCTTAGTCACCTCGGTCACATTTTTTTATTGGACAGGGGGAAATAACCCCAATCCAGTTGAATCTGATTTGCTTTCATCTTTACCCACTCACTCCCAAAGAAAATTCAAAGTAGATAACAACATAATGGAACTGGAGGGAGAGACTCCGGAATCTCTCCATCTCTCTCCTTCATTTGTCAAATTTGGCATGGTTATTTTCCTCCACAGCAAAAGAACATTACAACACTATATAATATGCTATTTAACAGGGCTAAGATTGGCTATTTTGATTAAGGGCACTATTTCCAGCTGGAAACTTTGAACGTTAAAACTAGCCCTGATCTATATCTCAGATCACCCTGACGGGCTTCTGATTTAGTCACTGACAAATAGCCCAGCTCAGTCTGATGCCTCATAAGTTACCTGTAGCAGGATTTAAGGCAACTAACCAAGTTTTTTTATGCACTAACCTGAGGAAAAAATGCTTATAAAATAATGGCACTTGGTGCTAGAGAGATCGTTCATCTGTTAATTCATTTGCTTGCAAAGCCTAAGGGCCTGAGTTTGATTCCCCAGTACCCATGTAAAGCCAGATGCCCAAGATGGCTCACGCGTCTGGAGTTTGTTTGCAGTGGCTAGAGGCCCTGTTGTACCTACTCTGTCTCACTCTCAAATAAATAAATAAAACATTTTTAAAGAAAACAATAGCACTGCGCTACGCAACACACACATGCAATCATGTTATATATTTGTACGCATATATGTACAAACCTATATAAAATACATATATTTTTACAGGGCTAAATTAAGACCATTAGAAAGCTTAAACTCTTAGAAAAGATCATGCTACCCCCATTGTTTTGTGATTCAAAGGACAATAAAAACAATAGGAAACTGGCCTTATGATTGAAACTTAGGTTTACATTGCCTGACTTGGCCCAGGATTAAATGGTACACTTTAGAAGCCCAGTCACGGGCCACCCAGGTGTCAAAATGAGGGACAGGCATAAGAAATGTGCTACACATTCCCACAGCGGAACCTACACTGAATGAAAACAAGAAGCCAGAAGAAATTGATCCTGTGTTTTTAGTCATCTCACAAGGCCTAATTGGATTGACTATTTTAATGAAACTGTCTCATCAATTCAAGCAGCTATCAATTAAACTGAGCGAGCCCTTTAACTGCTCTCCTCCTGCCCCCTAGAAGACCAGCTACCAAACCCATGGGATTCACAGGCTGTTTGCACTCCACATGCACATGCACGGTGACTAGGGAGACCGGTGAGGGTGCTGGGCTCATCAGTGGTGCAGGGGTCACTGTAGCGTATGGTCTCCCCACCTTTCGAACATCAAAATGAAATCAACTAAGGATCCATTTGACCTTCTGGCCAGGTTGTCTTTCCCTGAGGCTGGGAGGACAAGAGATCCTAGCTTCTAAAATGTCTTAGCACAAATTCCACCAAAATGGTCTTTAGCCAACACATACCTAGAAAATTATAGTGTGTGTGAGCTTGGCAGTGTGATCATGAATTCCAGAAAATCCACAACACCCTCAAGTGTAAAACCTCTATCTTGTTTTCCCCATAAGTACCCTGTGCCTGAATTCTTACTTTTTAAACATATATATATATATATACATATTTGCAAGGAAAGAGAGAGGGGAGAGAGGAGAAGGTGAATGGGTGTGCCAGGGCTTCCTGCCACTGCAAACAGACTCCAAGTGCAGATGCCACTTTGTGTATCTGGCTTTACGTGGATACTAGGAATCAAATCCAGGCCATCAGATTTTGCAAGCTAGCACCTTAAAGGCTGAGCCATCTCTCCAGCCCGCTTGCTTGCCTGCTTTCTTTCTTTCTTTCTTTCTTTCTTTCTTTCTTTCTTTCTTTCTTTCTTTCTCTCTTTCTTTTCTTTTCTTTTCTTTTCTTTTCTTTTCTTTTCTTTTTTTGAGGTAGGGTCTCACTCTAGCTCAGGCTGGCCTGGAATTCACTATGTAGTCTTCTCAGGGTAGCCTCGAACTCACGGTGATCCTCCTACCTCTGTTTCCTGAGTGCTGGGATTAAAGGCATGCATTACCACACCTGGCTTCCCTTTTTTTTTTTTTTTTTTTTTATTCTAGAACTATGGTCACATCAGTACCAAAAGGATCCCCATATGGCCACCAGTGGTCCCAAACTGCATTAAAAAGTGCTTGTGGGACTCCCTCATAAATTGCCCATGTGTAAATTGATATAACTTCTATTGTAGGCAATGCGGCAAAAAAAAAAAAAAAAAAAAAAAAAAATGGATCATACAAACATATGCACTTCTTATCCTGAAACTCCACTTCCCAGAATATATATAAACATCCTCCCATACGGATGAAGCAACTTAAACACAGGATCACACATTGCTGCTTTGGTTCCAAAAGCACAATGTTGGAAACTGTCCAACCACAGCATCCACAGCGAGGCACGTAAAACATAAACATGCCGTGGGAGATCCATGCAGTGGAACAGTGTGGAGCTATGACAAATTAGGATAGCCTTTAATGCGGTGGCCCAGTCCTCTAGAAATGAAATGAAATCTTTTAAAAATTGAAGTGAAAACAATATACATAATGAGCTCCCACTTCTTTTGGGGGGACGGGGTTCAAGGTTGGGTATCACTGTAGACCAGGCTGACCTGGAATTCACTCTGTAATCTCACTCACAGCGATCCTCCTACTCTGCCTCCCTAGTGCTGGGATTAAAGGCGTGTGCCACCACACCCAGCAGGGAGAGAGAGAGAGAAAGAGAGACAGAGAAAGATAGAGGAGAAGAGGCACTCCAGAGCCACTAACTACTGCATCACCTTGTGCATCTGGCTTTGCATGGATACTGGGGGATCGAACTCAGGTTGTCGGGCTTTGCGGGCAAGCACCTTAACTGCTGAGCTATCTCTCCAGCCCTCCCTCTTACTTTTTAAAAGTGAAATGCTTATGTTGAATGTGACTGGGAAATGAATGAAAAGGAGTGCATGGCTCAAAGCAAACCAGGGGGTGGGAGGGCTAGAGAAAGTTGACATGAGCAAGTGGAAGACCTTATCTCAGTCTCCTTCATTGCTTGAATTTTAAAACACATGAACACATATTTAAATTTTTGCAATCTTTTTTCTATAATATTGCAGATCTCCCAGACCCCAAATACCTACCACCTACTTTGAACCAAATGGAATTCTCTCTCTCTCTCTCTCTCTCTCTCTTCCTCTCTCCACCACCTCAATCCCCTATCTCTCTGAGGTCTGAAATCCCCAGTTATATCCTCTCTTCATTTCTCCATGGGGCTGAGGACACAGCTCAGTGAGAAAAGTGCTTGTTGTGCAGGCATAAGGGCCTGAGTTTAGATCTCCAGAGCCCACATAAAATTCTGGGCATGGTGGCATTGCACATAATCTCAGGGCTGGGGAGGTGGAGATAAAAGGATCCCTGGAACTTGCTAGCCAATTAATCTAGACAACCAGTGATTGCTGGGTTCAATGACAGACACTATCGCAAAAACCAAGGCGAGGGCTGGGGAGATGGCTTAGTGGTTAAGGAACTTACCTGCGAAGCCTAAGCACCCAGGTTACACTCCCCAGTACCCACATAAGCCAGATGCACAAGGAGTTCGCTTGCAGTGGCTGAAGGCCCTGGCATATCTATATTCTCTTCCTGTCTCTATCAAACAAATACATAAATAGATAAATAAAAATTTTTGTAAAAAACTAAGGCGAAAACCTCTGGTCAGAAATGCTTCTTTTTGCAGTTGTAGGTTCTACTGAGGAGACTCAAAACTCTCTTGCTTGACGAGGACTGAATGAGACATCTCTGACACACCCTCCGAGGCTCAGGAAGCATTGTCGAAGAGGGGACAAAAGATTATAAGAGTCAGAGGGTGAGGGGGAGTTTTGGAATGCTGACTTCCAGACATGGTGTGACTGTTGCATTCGTGATTTCACAGTAATTGTCATTACCTACACAAGGGATACTGCATAATATTGAGCCCATCAACATTCCATCATGGTTGATGGAAGAGGGCAAAATAAAATACACCGAAGTAAAAGAACTAATTGAAAAGAAGGGGTTCAGCAGGAAGGGACATAAGAGAAGATTATGATCAAAATGCTTTATTTATATATATGGAAATTGCCCAAAATATCTTAAAAGGGCTGGAGAGATGGCTCAGTGGTTGATGCTTGCCTGCAAAGCCTAATGACTCAGATTTGATTCTCCAGTACCCATATGAAGCCAGATGCAGAAAGTGGCACATTCATCTGGAGTTTTTTTTTTTTTGCAGCATCTAGAGGCCCTGGTATGTCCATTCTCCAATCCCTATCTCTCTCCCTCTCCCTCCCTCCCTCTCTCTCTCTCCTTACAAATAAATAATTTTAAAAATATATATTATTTATTTAGAGAGAAAGAGGCAAATAGTGAGATAGATGAGAAAGAGAGAGAGAATGGGCACACCAGAGCCTCTATCCACTGCAAACAACTCCAGATGCATGCACCACCTTTTCCATCTGGTTTATGTGGGTCCTGGGGAATTGAATCTGGGTCCTTAGGCTTCATGGGCAAGCATCTTAACCACTAAGCCATCTCTCCAGCCCAATAAACATATTTTTGAAAAAATAATATCTTCGAAATGAAGGGTGATGAAGTGTGACTGGGCATGATGGTGCACACCTTTAATCCCAGCACGTGGGAGACAGAGGAGGGAAAAGATCTGTGAGAATTCAAGTCCAGCCTAGAACTGCAGAGTGAGTTCCAAGTCAGCCTAGGCTACAGCAAAACCCTAACTCAAAAAAGAAGAAAGAAAGAAAGAAAGAAAGAAAGAAAGAAAGAAAGAAAGAAAGAAAGAAAGTTAGGAAGGTGATTAAGGAAGACACCTGATGTTGACTTCTGGCTTACACACACACACACACACACACACACACACACACACACACCAAACACAAATACACACAGAGAAAAGGAAAAAGAAAAAAGGAGGAAAATAAGTGAAGGCAGTCAATGATGTTCAACAAGCAACACCGAGACAAATGACTGATAAATTCATAGATGCAAACATCTGGGCTTCTACAAAATGAAATATTTTTGTGAAATAATGGGTTTGCTGTAGTAACAACTGAATGAAAAATGGACATGTTTGATCAGTGGTCCAGGAAAGACATTTAAGATCTATATGAGCCTGAAACTAAATATTCTCTCAGATTTAAAAACATTCTAAAGCCTAGGAACATCGTAGGAATAATAGTAGAATTGAAAAACCTTGTGTCCAGAAACAACCTGACAAATTCAAGAAGGAACAATGTGACTAAGAAGTAAGCCTTCTCTCTCTCTCCTTATAAATAAAAAAAATATTTTTTAAATTTAGCTCAGTGTTTAAGACACTTGCCTGCAAAGCCAGAGAACCCAATAGCAATTCCCCAGTACCCATGTAAAGCCCAATGCACAAAGCAGTGCATTCATTTGGAGTGCATCAGTTAGGGACCCTGGTGTGCCCATTCTCTCCCTCTCTCTCGCCAAATAAGTAAATTATGTTAAAAAGTAAGCCTTAATGTGACTGTCTGGCTTAGTGGGTAAAGCAAAGTACTCGCTGAGCAGGAGTGAAGACCTGAGTTTAGATCCCAGAACCTAGGTCAAGCCCAACCTAGCAGCATGTGTCTGTGATCCTGGGTTTACCCTATGGCAAGACGAGAAGTGGAGATAGGAGAAGTCCTGGAAGCTTATAGCAAGCTATCTTGATGTATGCAGCAGGGAGCAACAGGACAACATGCCTGGAACAAGGCGAAGGCAAAAGCTGACACTCAGGTTTGCCTCTGACCTCCACATGTGTGCTGTGACATGCACACCTGCACTGCACACACAAAGTAGTAACAAGGAGGGGGAGGAGGAGGAGGATGGAGAAGAGGAAGAAGGGAGAGGACCTGATAAAGGTTGATGCTTTTTTGGGTCAGGTAGGGACAGGTAAAGGTGATTAGCATCCCATCTCTCTCTCTCTCTCTCTCTCTCTCTCTCTCTTTCTCTCTCATCTTAGAGCAGCGATATCACTCTCTAATGTCAAGTATAATTTTGGGGAGTTATTTAAATTTAATATCCTTTCACTGCTTTCCCCTTATTTTCATGGCTTGTCCCATATCCACATTGTCTGATCACATAACTATCATGTGCCCTGTGCTGTATCTTCACCAGCCCCACTGCAGCCCAGTGCTAATGACCATTGCAGATGTCTGCGGCTTGTGCTTTTAAAAAACCTCAGTGAGGGACTGTCTGGTGATCTTAATAACTCCATTTTCCTCTGGCAAAAAGCATTGCTACCAAAAAATCTGATGATAATCAAATGTACGCTGAATTTTTGCCTCTCACCCAGATTTCTTTTCCTGTCTTAAATTCGTAACTTTTGTTAGAATATGTATGTCTTGGCATTGGTCATTCTGAGTTTATATTCTTGGGAATATGGTAACTTTTAATATGTAGTTTTCAATCTTTCTGTATTTCAGAAAACCTGTCTTGAATTATAGCTCTTAGTTCCATTCCATTGCCTGGCTTGGCTTTGAGGGAAAAACTGCTGCATGACTGACATTAGAACCTGATCAAACAACATCTCCTTTGTCTCATGTTTCCCAGTGCAATCTCTTGTCTCTCTTCTCTCCCTTCTTCTCCTCTCCCTCATCTACCCTCCTCACTTCTTCTATACTCTCTTTGACTTCTGTCCCTTCTCCTCTCCTTCCTTTGTGTCCCTTTTCTCCTCCTACTGTTCTCCTCTCCCCCAGCTTCCTCTCTCTTGACATCATGTACTGTTACCTCTCTAAAAATACTTTCCCTAAGAATATCCTAAACTCCTTAAACACGGCATGTTGAGCCTGGGGAGATTGCTCAATGGTTAAAGCATTTGCTATACAAGCATGAGGACCCAGCTTCAGATCCCCAACACCCACATAAAAATGCTCAGCATAGCAGTATGCTCCTGTAATCCCAGGCTGGGGAATCAGAGACAGGAGGGTTCCAAGCTGTGGCTGGCTAGGTTTTTTAGCCCAGTTGGTGAGGTCTGAGTTTTAGGAGAGAACCTGTCTCAAGAAGTATGGTGGAAAACAATGAAGCAAGATACCCAACATTGACCTCTGACCTCACATGCACACACATGCACAGGCACCTCATGCCCGTCATCAACTATCCTTGTGATTGAATCAAATAGTCACTTTGCCTTGAGACCTCTCAGGTTGTAAAAACCTGCCTCTTGCAAAGTAGAGAAAGTGACAAGGATCGAAAAGCAGAAAACCCCTTTTAAGTTTCTGATTGGTTGTTGGAGCCAGGCAGCCAGACTCCCCTCTCTATGGGACTTGCCTAACCCACTGTCCTAATACTGGATGAAATGCGTAGACTCATCCTGCTCAGTTTGACTATTTGCCTGAAAAAGGACTTCATGGCTTCAGATCTCATTATCAACAAGGTGGAAAAGCCATTACGTTTTTCAAGTTTATACGTGTTGGGCTTATGGTCACTTCAGTCACCCACCTCATCTACCTTACGTATTTGATTTGTTCAGTGACATTTCCGCTACAACAGAGTATTCCCAAATCCATGTCTCACGTGTTCTGTGGAAAATACTCTCTTGTATGGAGGTTGGAAATGAAAAGATTTTAAAAAGAAAGGTTAAAAATGAAGATTAAAGCTGGGTGTGGTGGTGCACGCCTTTAATCCCAGCACTCAGGAAGCTGAAGTAGGGGAATCACTATGAGTTTAAGGCCAGCCTGAGCCTACCTAGTGAATTCCAAGTTAGCTTGGACTAGAGCAAGACCCAACCTCCAAAAGCCAAAAAAAAAAAGTCTTTTATTTTGTCTTTATTATTGCATTGGTAGTCTACAGATAATTAAAGTGATGTCCAATATGGCGTTTCCCACCTATTAGATCTAAATCAGCTTATTATTTCTCATTTATAATTATTTATATTATTAGAATCATTTTCTCCCAAACCCATTTGCAATAAAGGTATTATTTCTTAATGTTTTTGCTTTCAGACTCCTTCCTCAAATACTTTCATAAACAAGTTATGGACTGGAGAAATGGCTCAGCTGCTAAAGTACTTGCTTGCAAAGCCAAACAACCCAGGTTCAGTTCTCTAGTACCCTCATAAAGCCAGATGAAGCAAGTGATGCGTGTGGAGTTGGAGTGGCTGGAGGCCCTGGTGCACCCATTCTCGGTCTCTCTCTGTCTCCCTTCTCTATATCTCTCTCTCTGATTCAAACAAACAAACAAACAAACAAACAAAACAATAAAATGTCATTCACACCTGCCAAGACTCAGGGACTGAAAGGGTGGGAAGATTATAAGAGTCGCAGGGCAGGTAGAAACATTCTGAGGCACAGCTCCCCCGCCCCATCCTAATTACCCCACAGTGAACACCAATAACATTACTTAGGAGGACCTCAGGGAAAAAGGGACAGAGGTGGGGACTAGGGGACATGCTACAACCTATGTTAAAAAATTAACTAAACAAGGGCCTGGAGAGATGGCTTAGCAGTTAAGCACTTGCTTGTGAAGCCTGAGGACCCCGGTTTGAGGCTCAACTCTCCAGGACCCACGTAAGCCAGATGCACAAGGTAGGGCATACATCTGGAGTTCATTTGCAGTGGCTGGAGGCCCTGGTGCACCTATTCTCTCTCTATCTGCCTCTCTCTCTCTCTCTCTCTGTCTCTCTGTCTGTTGCTCTCAAATAGATAAAAATAAAGTTTAAAAAAAGTAGTTTTAAAAAATTAACTAAACAATAAAAATTTAAAAACCGAGTTATTAAGGTATCTTTAGGTTTACATAAGCACAATACTTCCAGAGCTTTATATTTTATTACTTTCACATAAAACTGTTATGCCATGCTTAGCATTAGTTACTTTGCTGTGGCTACAAACAACCTAAGGGAGGAAGGATCGGTTTTGGATCACTCATTCAGAGGTTTCAGGCCACTGTAGTAGGGAAGGCATGGTGGGGTGACTCAGTCCTTGACGGCAGAAGTGTGTGGCAGCGCTGGGAGCAGAAAGCGTGGCACTGAAACCAGGGACTGCTATTTACCCCTAGGTGTTTCACTCTGTCACCCAGGACCCACCTCCTAAAGACTCCACAGCCTTTAAAATATTGCCACAAACTGAAAGCCCAAATTTCAAAATATAGGCCTGTGTGGTGTCTTCCAGTTCAAACCGTGATGCTATTAAAAGGTGTTTAACAGGTCAGTGTAAGAAATAGTCAGCAATCTGTTGCAAGGTAAGGAATACTAGGATAGTTTGTTAGTCGGTCCTGAGTCTAGAATCGGACAGCCTGAATTCCAACCCTACTCTGTGACTTAAGAAGTTGCTTAATCTCCCTGCCTTGTTTCTTAAGGCAAACCAGTATGAATAAGTACCTCTTGGCATTTTGTAAAGCGGAACAAGCCAATACTCTGAATAAATATATCTGACCCCCAGCAAGCCCTCACAAAAGTCAGATGCTCTTGCTCTTTAAGCTATCTTTCTTCTACGCTCTCTTCAGCTTCTTCACTGCATACACTTTGATCTTTTGAGCCTTTGGAGTCTTTGGCTTTGCAGATAGCTTAAATTAATCCATGCCAAGAAGTGGAACGCTTCTGACACAGCAACTTAGGATGTGTGTGTCGTTGTGCTGCGCTCAGTCCTGCCAGAGCCATACAGAAACAAGAACAGCCCATCGCAACCGGCAAAAGAACAAGAGTCCTTCCGTTCGGGCAGAGATGGAAAGGCCATCAAATCCAGAGACCCTGAAGACTTCCCAGCCTGATGACATGCTCCCTGCCTCAGGGATGGCAAGCAAGCTCTGCCTGCAGTTGGGTTCTTGTTTAAAGACAGTCACTGGGTAGATCCTCATTGTCAGGGGTGCTGTGCCAGTTCTGAAACTTGATTAAACCAGTGACCCATTTCAAGAGCAAGAACACTATGTACACATCTATTTTGTAGCCACATTTGTTCAGGAACATAGACATCCGTGCAAACACACTCGAATTAAACCACTCTGCTGCTTTTGGCAAAACGCATGAGAACAGGTTGACAGTCATGCCAATCACATGTGGCATAATAAGTCCAAAATGACCAATACTGTAGGTCTCCAGTGTGTGAAGCCCCTACCTGGTAGAGAAAGCAAGCTAGAGATGCCAGGATACAAGCAGAAGGGGAAAATGGGAGTCCTTAACAGCACAGAGCTTCAAGTGCTGCAAAGGGTGACAGTTGACAACATGATCAGCCCACTTAACATACTTAATGCTACTGAACTCTGAACTTAAAAATGGTCGATTGACTTCTATGTGAGTAGGAATAAAACTCAGTGGCAGAAGCCAGTAAGCTAGAAAGGAAATAGAAAGGGAACAGAAAGGGAGGGGGTACTTAATAGGATGGTATTGTGTATGTGTATATATATATATATGTAAGAACAGATTAATGGGGGTGAAAAGGCCTAACTGAGGTCAGGGAAAGAGACTGTGTAAAGGAAAGGTGGAGGGAGGGCTAATCAAAATCTAAGAGGATATAAATAAGTCATATGGAAATCTACTTTTCTGGACAATGGAACACTCAGAAGTCATAGATTGTTACTAGAAAATTTTCAGTGCCAGGGATGGGATACCTTCCAGTGAGTTGTTGGCCAGGGAATTCACAGATATCCGCAAAACATTATAGGTTATTGCTGAGGCCCTTAGTTTCCCACCAGGAATAGATGGTAAGACCCTATTGCTGAAGACTCCACATCCTTGGGCTGTAAGGTCACTGAGATCTGGAATTCAAGGCCATCCTTGGCTACATAGCAATACCCTCCTAAGGATCAAAGAGAAAAAGGAAGGGAGGTCTTGACTGATGCTTGCATGTCTGTGTTTTCAATGATGCATGTAAGAAAATGGGCAGCATATAATAGACACTTCTGTAGACCAAGGACAGACACCAGCTATAGGGAAGTCCCAAGATATTTGATTAAATTGTAAGTGGAACACATGCTTCCCCTCCCCTATATGACATCAGTGTTACTTGAAATATTACAAAGCATAGTGTTTTAGACTCGGGCATTTGATGGACATGTTCTTGAAAATGAACAAATGGAACTCATCATTTCCATGACAACATTGGGCGGTGTTTGTTGCCAGTGATTGAATGCAAGCTTTCAAGTGAAACTTAAAATTTTAGAAACTGCATTAGATCCATAAGTATGACAGCTTTGCCTCCCTTTAAAGACCTTTCTGAAGTGACATTAATGAGTAAGATTGCTTTATTTATGTTAACAACAAATCATTCTTTGAAAGGTCTATATAACTCAGGGACTGTGTCCACTACTTTCTCATTGCTGGAACAAAGTACCTAACCGGAAGCCGCTTAAGGAAGGAGAGGGTTTATTTACAGCTTACAGTTTCTGTTCTTTCTATAACGTTTATTGACAACCTCCAGCTTACACTTTCGAGGGAAGTATGTCATGGTGGGGAAAGCCTGGTAGGAGCTGGTCACATTCAGTCCACAGGAAGGACGGGAAGCAGAGTGATGAGTGCTGCTGCTCAGCCAACTCTCTCTTGTTATATAGACCTGGAACCCAGCTGGTGGGATGGTGCCACCCACAGTTTCAGTGGGACCTCCTACTTTAATCTAATCTAGCAAGTCCTTCACAGACATAACCACGGATTTATGTCCATAGTGGTTCTAAATCCTATCAAGTCATCAACTCAATATTAACCATCACTGTAACCAATATTTTCCAAATAACTCACACATGGTTTTAAGATGATAGATGGGCAAAAATAGGGCAAGAGGGACTAATGAATCATAATGTAACAGATCACAAAAGTTAAAGGATACAGTTTCTGATTCAAAATTATAAGTAGCTTTAAAAAAAAAAACTACTCCTTAACAGTAGGGCAGTTACTCAAAAAAAAAAAAAAAAAAAGGAACAATAGAATTACCATTCAATCTAGAAATTCTTTTTCTGCAAAGATAACACAAGACACACACATACAATGGAGTAGTACCCAGCATTAGAAAAGAAGAAAATCCAGCAGGAAAATATGGATGAACCCAGAGCATGGATGGCAGGTGAGTGAAATAGCTGTTACAAAATGAAAAATACTCTAGAAGGCTGGAGAGATGGTTTAGAGGTTAAGGTGCTTGCCTGCAAAGCCAAAGGATCCAGGTTCAATTCCCTAGGATCCATGTAAGCCAGATACACAAGGCAACACATGTGTCCAGAGTTTGTTTGTAGCGGCTGAAGACCCTAGCACCTCCATTCTCTCTCTCTCTATCTGCCTCTCTCTCTCTCTCTGTCTGTCTCAAATGAATGAAGTTCCTTACTTTTTTTAAAAAGAGAAATCCTCTAGGATGCACTTACAGAGCAGAGTTGTCAGGTTCATAGAGACAGAAGTAGAAAGGCGGCTGCCCAGGGCTGGAAGGGACAGGAGGTGGAACAGGGAGTCAGTGTCTAATGAGTGCAGAGTTTCAGTTTTTCAGGATGGGAGATGGGTGGTGGCAAGGGTTGTATGAGAATGTGAACACTTTCAAATGGTTAAAATGGGAAGAGACAGAAAGAGGGATCCACTGTTTATCAAGATAGGTACCACATGAAAAGAAAACATCCACAATTCTCCAAAGCCGGTTAAATTCCTTTTCACAACCTCGTGTGTTGGGGGAGGGCAGGTTTTCTTCATATATTTCATCTCTATCAATAAATCACAATTTGACTGCAGAAGCAGATGTGAAGATGGAGGTGTCTTCTCTCAAACTAAGCATAAGAGATTTGCAGAACTATATAGCAGTGCCACCCTACCTGCAAAATATATTTTTATTTGTTAAAATGTTCCCTGTAAAACTAAGTCTCACATAAACATGGATTGGCTTTACTGTGCTTGTTTTTGAGTAACTTAGTAACAAATTTTATCATGCTTCTCAGTATTCATTTCTAATATAATTATCATCACTAGCTAGAACCCACATGAACAAAACACTTTGTGATTTCAAAATAATTTTCAAGGGTCCTGAGACCAAAAGTTTTACCACCTTATCAGATAGTAAATGCTCAATAAACACTTTTGACTGACACCTCTCCCATCCTCGTCCTAATGCATAAGAAGCCAGAACTTCTCAAAGAACTGAACAGGAGGCCAGGCGTGGTGGCGCACACCTTTAATCCCAGCACTCAGGGAGGCAGAGGTAGGAGGATTGCCTTGAGTTTGAGGCTACCCTGAGACTACATAGTGCATAGTGACTTCCAGGTCAGCCTGGGGCTAGTGGGAGACCCTACCTCGAAAAACAAAAACAAAAAAGGAACTGACAGGGATTACCAAAACATGGACAGGGTAAAGGGAGAGAAGAGTGGAGAGGATGATTAATGGGTACAGAGGGGCAGAATAATTTCCAATATTCTTTGGTATAAGGTAGCTAGGGTTGACATCAATTTATTGAACATATTCAAATTAGCTAGTCGAAGGGATTTTGAGTCTCGCAAACACAAATCAACAGTGTGTGTTGGAGGGGACAGATATGCCCATTAACCTGATGTGATCACGTTATGCCTTACATTGTTTGTGTATACCTAAACAGAGTATTATACATATAATCATGTGATAGTTACTGTTCTCATCACTGTGGACAAAATACCTGACGAGAAGCAAACAGGGGACAAGAGATTTATTTTGACCTCACAGTTTGAGAGAATGCAGTCTAGCACGGTAGGGAAGGCACGGCAAAGGGCAGCTTTAGGAATGGCGGGAACATGGGACAGCTTCCTCACATATCCAGGAAGTAGGAAGCAAAGAGCATGCTCCAGAATCAGGGTGGGGTTATAAGCCATAACGTCACCCTCCCACTGCTTGCAACTAGGTCCCACCTCCCAAAGTTTCCACAACCTCCCCAAATAGTCTGACCATCTAAGAACCCAATGGTCAAATACTTGAGTCTATGGGGGTACATTTTACACACAAACCACAATTAAAAATAAAAATGTAGGGCTGGACTGATGGCTCAGTGGTTAAGGCACTTGCTTGTGATGCCTAACAGCCCTGGTTTGATTCACCAGGACCCATATAAAGCCAGAGACCCAAAGTGGTGCACACATCTGGAGTCCATTTGCAAATAAAATGAATATTTTAAAATAAAAATAAAAATAAAAATTTTTTAAAATGTATTTTAAAAATGAGAAGCTAGTACTACTCAGTCTCTATGTTAATCATACATTTGATTTCTCAAGAAGTTCACAGAGGAGTTCTCTCTCACCTGGGGTCCCCTGCCCTGGCACCTGTTGGGAATGGCTAGATCCTCCTGCCTGTCAAAACTCAGGTCCTACTCTCTCAGTAACCATTTCCCAAGAGTGTTTTCAAACAGCTAACAGCACATAATTGGGTCTCTGAAAGAACATGCCCTCGGGTAAGTTTCAAAGAAATGCTACAAATTAAGATAATAGATGATTACATGAAAATTGTCAGAAGACCACAATCTCACAAGTTATGGACTTGGCACAGGGATCTGTGAGGCTCCAATGCTGCCCACTGCATTGTGGTCCACAGAATTTTGGCTGCTTCGAAGTTACTGTAATTTATACTGCATTGCATTCAGTCCTGGGTTTGTACAAGGGAGTGATTCATACACAAACATTCCTGAGATGATGACAAAATCCTCCAAGACAGATGGAAGGGCAAGGGAGCAGGCTGTCCCAAGAAGAGCTTTCTTGCTTCTTTTGAGATGTTCATCAGTGGGCCCGAAGTGATGAGAGCTTTTTTTTTTTCCTTACTGACAGGTGTTCTGCCTGTGTAATGAATGGTTCTGGCCACATGCATCTTGATGTCCCTGTTGGGCTCTGGTCACTGGAGCCCACCTGGTCACCGTGAGGAAGAGTGAGCAAAGTCCCGTCTCTGTGAAATACCCACCTGATGGCTCGTACTTGACAGATGGCTCACCCCTTTATCCATGGGTAGCCTCACCCCTGCAATGTGATCTTTACCATCCCTTGGAATTCCCTGTGGATTTCCAGCCTGGTGCCCACAGGGCCGATCTGCTCAGGAATAGCAACATCATCAGTTTCCTCTGACATCTCCATTTCCGATTTCTGCTCTAGTGTTTCCGAGGGAACCACTTCTGTCTCAGAGACTGCTCAGAGCTCAAGCTAAGCCTTGGAAAAAAAAAAAAAAAAAAAAAAAGCCATGCCTAAAGCTGACTCTTCCTTTCACTTGGTTTCTTTTGCTGCTTCCTCAGACCAGGCTGAGCTGGGCCCAGTGGTTCTCTCAAATGAAGTACCTGTATCCTTCTGTTCTGGGGAGTCTGACTGTTCCGAAAACCTGGTGCAGCCTGGGCAGAAGCAATAAAATTCCTTCCTTTCCACATGCGCAGAGCAGGCCACCTTTGCTCAAGGCTAGATGTCCACAGCTAACCCTCTAGCTACCTCTGTTTTTAGCACCTTCAGTGTCCCCAAACCAGACCCAGGATGACGGGTTTTCACCAGGGAGAGAAAGGAGAGCACACAGCTGCCTCCGCCCCAGAAGCCCTGCAGGGTGGTCCTGTGCCCATTCCGCCATGCAGCGCCTCAGCCCTGCCACTCTCGTGGTGACCCGGTGTTTGCGTGTGCCTTTGTCCCCAGTTATCTATGTCCCTTGATCTTGGTTTGCTCTTTTGGCCTTTGACCCCAGTGTCTGCCAAACTTCAAGTGTTATCCCGCTGTCTCTCTCTCTCTCTTCTCTTTCTCTCCTACTCACCACTTGTCTCTGTCCAGTGTCCTCAACAAGCTGTCAGCACCCCCTCAAACAGGAGAAGAGGGTTAGAATTTCATAAGGTCAACAGAATGGTTAGAAAGAAAAGTTGCTTTTATTTGTTTCTCCTTGTAGCAAGTAACGTGTTTATTAACTTGCATTGATTGGCCATTTGACTCCATGTTCAACCTCATGGAGTTAGGTAAATAGAGGGGGTGAGAAGGGGTTCAAGGCCACCTCTCCCTCCTGCTTCTGATCTGTTGCACTAAAGCCAGTTCCTACAAGGGGTGGGGGTGGGGGCCAGCAGGGGTCTTTATGTCCTGAAAGACAGGTTTAAGGAAAAGCCTTATTGGCCTTCTTTGGTAGTTTAGATGTTGCCTGTTTTGAAAGCAAACATACTTTCTAACATTGTGTTTAGTAAACAAAAAGAAGCCTCTGCCTAAGTTTACAGAAGTATACAGAATTCAGGATATGGGTCATTTTGAATGCTCATCCTAGTCAAATTTTCTGGTTTAAAAAAGTAGTCTAAAAAAAAATTTTACCTATAATAAAGTGGATGGCAAACATTGGAGGATGTGCCCAGTGTGACATGTCACACACACACACACACACACACACACACACACACGTACACATAGGTAGGTGTTTTCCCGCATGAGTCTCACACAAGGCTCAAGGATAGTGACCTGAAAAAAAAAAGTAAGCACCTGGCAAGAAGAAGGGAAAAAAGAAACATTTTCAAAATCAGAATATCTTATTGTTAAATGCATCTGTGTGAGAAGTCTGGGCGCGCTCTCCCTGACAAAGCCCACCTGAAACTTCTTTCTAACTCAGTAGTAAAAATGAGAGCCTTCAAAACTCTGAGAGTGTACACAGTCATCTTTACAAAGTAGATTCATCAACGCAGCTCTAGGGTATTGAATAGTCTCTGCTTACTTGTTTGTTTTGAGACGTGATCTCACTCCATAGTCCAGGCTGGTCTCAAATTTGTAGTAATCCTGCCTCAACCTCAGGTACCTCACACCTCTGATCTCACATCCAGTCCTATGTTTAAAAACTTATATTCAAACTTAATTTCTTCTAAAAAAAATAATATTCAAAAGTGTTCCCTTGACCCAGAAATTACAATTTTATAAATCTATGCCATGAAATTTTTTAAAAATTGGACCCAAGATTATACACAAGCACTCCTCTGTATTGCTGTGGAATTTGGCGGGATTTTATTTTGGTACTGATGATCTAATTGCTACCTGTCACCTTCCTCTGTCCCTCTCCTCCTAACCCCTAGTGACCATTTGTGTTACAGTTCTCTAGAGGCACAGAACTGATGGAATGAATATACATTATAAAGGGGATTTGTTGAATTAGCTTACAGAAATGGGATGCTGTCCAATAACAGCTGTCTATAGGCTGGGGAGTTGGAGATATCAGTAGCTGCTCAGTCCGAGAGGCTGGATGCTGGCTGGGTTCCAATGCCTTTAATCCTAGCACTCAGAAGCAGAGGTAGGAGGATCCCCATGAGTTCAAGGCCACCCTGAGACTACATTGTGAATTCCAGGTCAGCGTGGGCTACAGCAAGACCCTACCTTCCTAAAACCAAACCAAAACAAAACTAAACAAAACGAAAACAATTTTAAAAAGCATATAGCAAGGGGAGCCAGGCAAAATGCTCACACCAACAGTTAGCATAGGCAACTGAACAAGAGAAAGGCTCTGTATTCTCCTGGAGCTTCCTAATATACAGACCCCAGCTGGAAGAGCTGCCCAGTCTGGAGGAACGACTTCCTGGCTCAGGTAATCCTTCCTGGGAACACCTTCACAGGCCAGCTCTATGAGGTGCATTTCTCACTCAATTCCTAATCTGATCAAGGTGACAACTGACCTCATACACACCACTTTCCCACTCTCTGCTCCTACCTGATCAACTTTCTTTGTAGCTTCTACACATGAGTGAGCACACAGTACCTGCCCTCTGTGCCTGGCTTGTTTCACTTAACACGATATTACCCCAGCTCCATCCATGTTGCCTCAAATGTCAGAAGCTCATTCCTCTTGTGGCTGCCCAATACTCTTTCATGTTCATGCATCAAGGCCGTATTCCCCTAGCCCGTGATCTGCCAGTGGACAACTTGGCTGATTACACATCTTTACTGCACAGTGCACCTGGTGGTCAGAGTGTGGGTATCGCTTTGACATGATATTTGTTTTGTGCCCCGTCTGTCCTTGACAGCAGCACTGTATGCAGTGGCAGCAGTTAACAATGCTAAGCCCCATACCATCTTGGGCATCCTTCAGTTAACCTGATCACATTCCACATTTTTCTAAATCTAGGAGTAAATATGCAGATTAATTCGCTCCCTGGGCTGAATCTCAATCAGTGAGGGTCAGGAGTCCCTGGGCCAACTTCCTTCCTCCATGTTCTATATGGACAGATGCTGTCCATTTCCCCTCAGTGTCTGCAGCAGGATTGCGCCCCTTGTTCATATGCTTCCACCCTTGTTTTCTGGGGTTACCTAACAAAGCAAACCACCTGTACCTATATTCTGTGCCACCAGCCCTGCTGAGGAGTGAACCAATGGAACCATTTGGCTCCCGGTAAGTCTGTGGCAGAAAGTTTAGCAGATGGATGAGTGAATATATGCTCACCGTGGCTGGTCTGGAAATAGTATGGAGCAAAGCCTTTCTCTGACACAGTGTGGCCTTGTTTGCATAGACAAGCCCGTGACAATAATTTATTAAAATGAAATTTGAGGATGAGTTTGCATCTGAATTTTCACAAACGAATGCAATACTGTTTATAAGCCATGCACTTTGCTAAAGAAAACAGACACTTGGGCTGGAGAAATGGCTTAGTGGTTAAGGCGTTTGCCTGCGAAGCCAAAGGATCCCGGTTCAATTCTCCAGGACCCACGTAAGCCAGATGCACAAGGGGCACATGCATCTGGAGTTCGTTTGCAGTGGCTGGAGGCCCTGGCGTGCCCATTCTCTCTCTGTCTGCCTCTCTTCTATCTCTCTCTCTCTCTGCATGCAAATAAATAAATAAATAAAATTAAAAGAAAGTTGTCAATAAAAAAATTAAAAAAAAAAAAAGAAAAAAAGAAAAAAAGAAAACAGACCCTTGCCCTGTGAGTTCTTCAAATGATGGAAATACTCAGTTTATCCAGGAAGAAAGCCACCATGTTCAAAGGAGTCCAGCCATCATAGCATTGTTCCAAACCCCCAAATTTCTTAGCAAATAAAGATCTGGATTAAACTAAGTTTGAGGTGGAAGCAAATAGTTCATTTTTGACTGGTTATGCATCATCAGGAATGTGCTGAACTTCACCCTTTGCAAGTCTCCTAGATGTTCTCGATGGCCCTTTCAACATCTGTGAACAGCTGGAGCAGTTGCCTAGGCTGGGATCTGATCATGCCTGGCCTAATGTAAACAATCATAGGGACACTGATTAATTTCTAGAGATTTGAACATAATTACGGTAACAATAACCCTTCCCCCATGCATCCCCCACTTGTATAGCAATCTTGGGGGGCAAGATGGTGGCAGAGGTCAGCCGTAGAGTGTCATCCAGAATCACCATCACTGGCTCACTGACTGTAACAGCATGCACCCCTGAGGGCCATTCTGAGGAGCTCCTCCTGCTGCCTGTACTGACAAGGGAAGAGCCAGGTATCTCAGCCCGATGGAAGCCTTGGAGAGTGTCCACCCCAAAAGAAGACTCTTCTACCCCTAGCTGCTGAATTGGAGGAGAAAAATATGCTTGTGAACCTATGATGGTCAAAAGCAAGAATATACCCTTGAAAAATACCTAAGGATACATACACACATACATACATATATATACATACATACATGTGTGTGTAAAAGATATTGATACTTACATGCTATGTTCACAGCAAAATAATTCACAATAGTTAAAGCTAAAAGAATTCACCATAGATTAAAGATGGAAGCAGGGCTGGAGAGATGGCTTGGTGGTTAAGGCACTTGCCTGCAAAGGCTAAGGACCAGGGTTTGACACTTAAACCAGATGCACAAGATGGCACATGCATGTGGAGTGCATTTGCAGTGGCTAGAGGCCCTGGCACACACACACACACACACACACACACTCTCTCTCTCTCTATCTGCTTCTCTCTCTCTCAAATAAATAAATAAATAAAATACTTTTTTTAAAAAAATAGATGGAGGCAGCCCAAGTGTCTGTCTCCAAATGAAGGAGTAAATAAAATGTGTTGCATGCATATGTCTTCGTTTGTTTCCCATTGCTGAAAGAAAATACCCACAGCTGGATACTTTATAAACAAAAAAAGGTTTATTTGTCTCACAGCTTTCAAAATTACAAAATCAAGTGTCCTGATGTGTTTGGCCTCTGGGGAGGGACTTACTGGCTGTTGCAACATGGCAGAGAAGAGGGAAATTGCTGTGTACTGAACTGCGACATCACATAACCAAGTAGCCAGGGGACCTGGGGGCCAGGCTCACTGTTGTTAATAGAATTGATGGGGTAGAACAGAAAGGATTCACCTAACTCTGTGTAAGGAAACTCACGGAAGGACCTCAGAGCTGTTTTCAAAAAGAAAATAATAGTAGTTCAGTATTGATGTGGGATTAAAGCGACAAGAAACAGGGGCAGCACTGGAGACAGACCTTCAAAGAGGGGTTGGAAGGCTCTGCACAAAAGTGAACGCAAAGCTCCTTGGTATTTCAGCTTCTCTCTACCCCAAATGTGTCATTCTCATCAGTGTCCAACTTCAGTGCATCAGGAATGCTCATGTCACCGCAGTTACATGGCTTCTACAGCATAGTACCCTGGTGCCTGCAGTCAAAGCTTCACGCCCCACTCTGGCTATCAATAGTCTCTTGTAAGGGACAATTCCACACTTCCACATTGTGACTCTCGGAGGCTGCCCTGATTACTCTGCTGACCTTTTTCTGCTTGCCAGGTGACATCTGCACCTGCTGTCCTGGTAGATGCTCACACCCCTCCTTGTTTATAGATGCTCACACCCCTCGTTTGTAGATGCTCACCTCCTTCCTTGTTTATAGATGCTCACACTCCATCCTTGTTTGTAGATGCTCACCTCCCTCCTTATTTGTAGATGCTCACCTTCCTCCTTGTTTGTAGATGCTTACCTCCCTCCTTGTTTGTAGATGCTCACACCCCTCCTTGTTTATAGATGCTCACACTCCATCCTTGTTTATAGATGCTCACCTCCCTCCTTATTTGTAGATGCTCACACCCCTCCTTGTTTATAGATGCTCACACTCCATCCTTGTTTATAGATGCTCACCTCCCTCCTTGTTTATAGATGCTCACACCCCTCCTTGTTTGTAGATGTTCACACCCCTCCTTGTTTGTAGATGCTCACACCCCTCCTTGTTTGTAGATGCTCACCTCCTTCCTTGTTTATAGATGCTCACACTCCATCCTTGTTTGTAGATGCTCACCTCCCTCCTTATTTGTAGATGCTCACCTTCCTCCTTGTTTGTAGATGCTCACACCCCTCCTTGTTTGTAGATACTCACCTCCCTCCTTATTTGTAGATGCTCACACCCCTCCTTGTTTGTAGATGTTCACACCCCTCCTTGTTTATAGATGCTCACACCCCTCCTTGTTTGTAGATACTCACCTCCCTCCTTGTTTATAGATGTTCACACCCCTCCTTGTTTATAGATGTTCACACCCCTCCTTGTTTGTAGATGCTCACACCCCTCCTTGTTTGTAGATGTTCACACCCCTCCTTGTTTGTAGATGCTCACACCCCTCCTTGTTTGTAGATACTCACCTTCCTCCTTGTTTGTAGATGCTCACCTCCCTCTTTGTTGATAGATGCTCACCTCCCTCCTTGTTTGTAGATGCTCACCTCCCTCCTTGTTTGTAGATGCTCACACCCCTCCTTGTTTATAGATGTTCACACCCCTCCTTGTTTATAGATGCTCACACTCCATCCTTGTTTATAGACGCTCACCTCCCTCCTTGTTTGTAGATGCTCACCTCCCTCTTTGTTGATATATGCATACCCCTCCTTGTTTTCAGTTTGCTCACACTGCTCTTTGTTTATAAATGCTTACCCCTCCTGGTTTCGTGGCTCTGCTTGATTATCTTCCCAGCAGTTTGGGAAAGTGATCATCTCTGGGTTCAGGCTGGCCTTTCTATGCTGGAGTGACAGCCTCAGAGCTAAGGAGCATCTGTTCCCCTGGAGAAGGTCACCTTTGCTCTCTTCTGCCTCTGGATACCTGGAGGTTGAAAGTGCTGCTGCAGAATCTTATACGTACATGGCTTTTCTGGTGCTGTTGTTCTTTTTCTTTTTGATAAAATATTCACAAATACTATGGTGCTAACCATTTCAAGTGCACCGTTCAGTGGCATTGAGTACATTCACACTGCTATTCAGTTGTTGCCACCTTCACAGTCTTCATCTGGAAAACTAAAGCTTGACTTTCTTTCTTCTTAAGATTTTATTTTTATTTATTTATTACAGTCAGAGAGAGAGGCGGGAAAGAGAGAGAATGAGAATAGGTGCACCAGGGCTTCTAGCCACTGCAAACGAACTCCAGACACATGTGCCACCATGTGCATCTGGCTTACATGGGCCCTGGAGAATCGAACGTGGGTCCTTAGGCTTCGCAGGTATGCCCCTTAACCACTAAGCCATCTCTCCAGCCCTAAAGCTTGACTTTCTTAAACAAGATCTCCCCACTGACCCTCCTCCTGGCCCTTGGGCAATCACCATTCTTTCTGTCCCTCTGACTGCTCTAGCCCCTCCTATCACTATTCATCTTTCCGTGACCAGTTCAGTTCACTCTTCTTGATGTCTTGCAGGTTCCTGATGCTGCGGCATGTTTGAGAATCCTCTTTCTTTCTAAAGCTAAGTGACATTCCATTGACGGCTGCAGTGTGAATGTGATCCTAGTGTGTCTCTCAAGGTTTCACGTGTTGGGAACTCGCTACCTAGTTTGACACTGCCAAGGTGCTAGAACCTGTGGAAGATGGGGTCTGATGGAAGTTCTTAGGTCCTGGGGGACAAAGCTATTCTCACAAGGAGTGACTATAGCCCTCAGGGAGTAAAAGAGGCTTAAAAAGAATGAGCCTGGTCCCTGAGACGCCCGCTTCATCTCTCACCACGGGAGCACTCCCCTCCTCACATAGTCATCTTTCCCATAACTCTACAGACAACTGTCTGGAATGTGGTTGCTCTTCAACGATTATTTTCCTGAATAAATATAAAATTCAGCCCTTTTAAAGGCAGTGTGCCTAAAATTCTTTGATAGCATCACGAATTCAGTACTTTTCTCCATAAATGTAATGCTTCTTAATCATAAATTGACCTAACCCTGACCATCTACTCAGCCTGTGGAAAGCTCCTTTTAATTTGCCTTGAACTTTTTTTTTTTTTTGACATGATTGATATCAAGAAACCTTTGAGCCTTCAGCACTAATTTGTGTTGAAGCTAATAAAATGGGATCTTAGGGTAATTTGGCATCAGAAGGATTTAAAGATGAGAATGTCAAGCCATGAAATAAGTGGAGATGGGACATCTCTGAGGACTGGAAAGGGGTAAACAGGGCAGTGTCATGTGGGTTAGAATCTTGAATACATGGGCATGTATGGCTTTGATTTAAAATAAAAACCACCTCAATAGGGCTGGAGAGATGGCTCAGCAGTTATGTTCACTTCCTGGGCAAGCCTAAGGGCCACATAAAACAGCTGGGCATGGCCACACATGCCCATAGCTCCAGTACCTCAGGGGAGACCAAAGACCTCAGAGTTGATGGAGTCCTCACAAGCTCTGAAAACAGCAACAAGAGGCTCCAGCTCAAAACAGGACTAGGGTTTGAGAGATGACTCAGCAGTCAAGGCGCTTGCTTACAAAGCATAGAGGCCCAAGTTTGATTCCCCAGTACCCATATAAAGCCAGATGCACGATGGCGCATGCATGTGGATTTCCTTTGCAGTGGCTGGAAGCCCTGGTGTGCCCATTCTCTCTCCCTCTCTGCAGGGCGTGGTGGCACACACCTTTAATCCCAACACTTGAGAGGCTGAGGTAGGAGGATCACTGTGAGTTTGAGGCCAGCCTGAGGCTAATTCCAGATCAGCCTGGGCTAGAGTGAGACCCTACCTCGAAAAACCAAAAAGAAAAAGTGTCTGACCTGTGCATGCTAGGGCATGCCCATAATCCCAGCACTCAGAAAGTGGAGGCTGGAAGATCAGTTCAAGGGAGATCAGGGTCAGCTTCAGCTACATAGTAAATTCAAGACTAGTCTGGGATGCCTGAGACCCTGTCTCAACAAAGGAACAAACGCCAACAACTGAAAAGTAACAGAAGAACAGTGAAATTGTCATGTGAGGCCAGAGTCAGAGAGATGGGTCACAGAAATCCATACTGCTTCAAAGTTTAAGTCTAACCAAGTACAATGGAAAACTTGCTCTTTAGAGATAATCACTAGGATACATCTCCCAATATTTTCTTTGTGTTTTAAGTCATCAGCAATGAAGATGGAGTTTAACACCCAAATTCTTTAAGCAGATACCAGTGAACTATATGCTCCTGTATAGCTATCAAATGAGAAAGAAAATGCCAGGCATGGATGTAATTCCAGCATTCAGGAGACTGAGGTGATGGTCTCAAGTTCAAGGCCAGCATGAGCTACATAGTAGGAACCTGAGAAAAAGAAAAGGAAGGGAGGGAAGCTGCCTTCATAATGATCTCCATAAAAGTCACAACTATTGGTTTCAAATTCATCCTACTAAATTTACTTATGTCTAGACTAAAAGAAAAATCCAAACTAGCAACACAAAATTTTCATTTAAACATTGCTTCTATAGTTAAAAATTAGAGGCAATTTAACTTTCCAATAATCATAAAAGGGCAACAAATTATAGTCAATCCATAAGACGAACTGCCTTCTTAGAAAACTGTTTTCGAAGATGTACTGATCAAGAGTAAGAATTTACAATAAACTGCTGGATAAATAAAGCAGAACCCACGACCATGCTCTTTCTAGTTATGTGATTTACATGGATAAATTGATATACAATTATTCATGTAAAAGTGAAAATATGGGCTGGAGAGTCAGCTTAGTGGTTAAACTAGCCAACAAAGCCAAAGGACCCAGGTTCGATTCCCTAGGACCCATGTGAGCCAGATGCACAAGGTGGCACATGTGTCTGGAGTTCATTTACAGTGGCTGGAGGCCCTGGCATGCCCATTCTCTTTCTCTCCCACCTCTCTCTCTCTCTCTCTCTCTCTCTCTCTCTCAAATAGGTAAATAAAAATAAAATATTTTAAAAGAGGAAAATATTGTCCCTAAAATGTTTACCACAATATATCCAGGTTATACAAAAGTGACTTTGTGCTCTTTGTACTTTCATGTAATTTCTAAGCTGTATATAAGTGGGCATTAGTTTGTTGTTGTTGTTGTTGTTGTTCAGGAAGGAAATATATGAATTTTAGAAATGTCTTGATTGATTTCATGCACAAAAATTCTTAGATTTTTTAACTTGGATCATTTTGTTCTATACATGAAGAATAGCTGTAGGTAAATCTAAATTGTGTGACAGTCCTTAATTGGGTGGAAAAAGTAGTACTTAAAAAAAAACTTTCTTGGGTTGGGTTTTAAAGCTCCAGTGTCATAAATCCTATGCTACGGAGCAGAGCAGTGGGGCCCATGGCTTTATCACTATCTGGGCCAAGTTTTTAATGACATTTTGAAATGTAATTTCACCAAGTTTGGGACTCAAAATGATCAAAGATGATCAAAATTGAGTTTTACAAACCTTTCAGGTCATAATTTATTTTTTTCAGAGGCTTACTTACGTTTCTGTCCTCTCAGTAATGCAGTCCAGCCCATTCACAGGGCACCAGGCACAAGAAAAGATGTTGATGGCCCGTGGAAGGTTTGAATGGATTTAATCATCTGGAATGGAAACTCAAAGGAGCAGTCCAGCCCATGAGGTCATGGGAGTGAGCAGGGGAGAACAGGATGGGGCCAACCATCCAGAAGGGACAGTCACTCGACAGCCAGACTCCCGCCTCAGCAGTACATTGTCCTTGGTCGTATTCACTTTAAAAGCTGAGGCAGGACGCTCCCTCTGCACATGCACTGAGAGGTCAACACACAGACTGGGGATATTCCGGAAACTGCTAGTGCCACGCTGGCAGGGATGCGCAGTGTTGCAATTACTTTCTCATTGCTGGGACTAAACACCTAACCAAAAGCAGCTGATGGGAGGAAAGTATTTACTTTGGCTTATAGTCTTGAGGGGACACTCCGTGATGGCAGGGGAAAGCATGGCATGAGCAGAGGCTGGACAAGACCTCTGCCAGGGCAGATGGAAAACAGCAGCAGGAGAGTGAGCTGAACTAATGCTGGCAAGCTAGAGACTGATAAACCATCAAGGTTCACCCTCAACAACACACCTCCTCCAGCAAGACTTCACCTCCCAAATTACCATCAGCTGAGGATCAAGCATTCAGAACACATGAGTTTATGGGGGCCATGTGATTCAAACCACCACACACAGCTATTGCGAAAGGCACCCAGGGAAACCCTGTGAGGGACTCCTGTCACATCAGTGTGGAATCCAGCCACCTTGGAAAGGAAAAGAGGCTCCAGCTTGGCAAGTATTGAGGAACAAGATGGGAGCTGGCTGCAGTTCTCGCTACTGTGGTCAATCAATACACCACCTCGCCTATGGCTCTGTGAAACTTCCCACCCAGGCCTGGCCACTTCTCTGTCAACTGCCTAACTCAGAGGAATGGGTGTTTAACATAAATCTGAAACTTCCTGGATGCAAAAACACATCTGCAGGGTTCTGAAGAAGCCACTAGTTGCTTGTTCAGTATTTCAAGCCGGTGACTACAGAGCAGTAGAATTCAGGCTCGGCAGGACGAACTTCCTGGATGTGGAACATGCCCCGAAGAGCCCGAGGGAAAGGCTTGCTGCACCTCGATTTGATTGCGAGGTGGTGGAAGCTTTAAGAGGTGGCCTACTGGGAGGTTTTAGGCGATTGGGGGCTTGCCCTCTTGGATTGTGGGGTGCCAGTTTCTATCTTCCACGTCTTAGCTATGAGGTGGAGCGGCTCTGTTTCCACCACGTGCTTGTACTGTGTAGCCTCCCTCACCATGAATCCAAAAGCTATGGGCCCAATTTAGTCACAGATTGAAACGTCAAAACTATGAGCCCAAATCAATCTTTTCTTCTGCATGTTGATTACTGTGCTAATAACAGAAAGCTGTCTACTGCAGGGCTCAGTCAGGGTCAAGTTCAGGGGTGGTCTTTAATTTCAGAGCAAATGTGAAATTCAATTAATTTTAAAATTCAAAAACTCAGGTGTGTGTGTGTGTGTGTATGCACACATGTGCATGTGTCCCTAGAGTCCCCAGTAGGCTGATATTCTCTAACTGCTTTTTTTTTGAGAGAGACAGAGAGAGAGAGAGAGAGAATGGGCGAGCCAGGGCCTCTTAGCCTCTCTGAACGAACTCCAGATGTGTGCACCCCCTTGTGTGCATGTGCGACATTGTGTGCTTGCATCACTTTTGCATCTGGCGGGCGTTCTTAGGCTTCGCAGGCAGGCGCCTTCACCGCTAAGCCATCTCTCCAGCCCATATTCTCTAACTTCTAATAGTTCATCTGACCTACAGCTTCCTAGGTACCTAAGAGCTCAGGCAATGGGATGGTGCCCCAGGACAGACTCCCAGGACAGCATGCCCAGTGGACAGCAAAGTTAGCCAGCAAGTGAGAACCCTGCCCAGCCACTCCCGACCCAAGCTCTCTCTGTCCGCTTCACTGTGACAGCATGCTTCTCCCTCCCTGTGCCATCCCAGCTGTAGCATCCATTTGCACCCGAGCCTGTGACTCCTTTCCACTGTACTCCCGAATTCCTTCCCTTTGCTTTCTGAAGCTCCTCAGCCCACAGGCTTCCCTCCATTTCTATTTCACTGCCATGTCCTGGTCACCAGCACCCCTCTTCTGGGTTCCAGAAAGTCTCTAAGGGACCTCTTTGCCTCTGCTCTTAACCCTTCCATCTCCTCTGCTGGCAGCACTCTCCTTCTAAAGTGCTAATCTGATCGCAGTTTGAGCTTTCCACGAATCCCACAGCTTTCCAAATTCCTGCTTTTCTTCCGCAGCCAAATAAAATAACGACAAAAGAACAGCAGGAAGGCCATCCTTGCTTATCTTCTACTTCTGAGGCTGGCATCTCCTGGGGGTTCTGTGGTGTATCACTTCCCTCCAACACAACTCTCCAAGTCCGTCCTTTCGTGCCCAAGGGCAGGCAGAGCTAAGGGGTCACAAAGCTACTGTGGTTTAGCAAGGCTTTGGGCTAGACGGAAATTAGCACTTCTCAATAACCACACAGAGTCTCAGGGTTTTATGGGCAGAATTTCCCTTCTCCCAAAAGATACATTCACTGCTAACTCCCTTTGTGATGTAACCAATCAAGCACTCCCTAAATCCTCCCTTCCTTCCCCAGTCACTGAGCTTGATCTAGTCCTGCTGATGGCTTTATTTCATTTCAGTTGTTTGTTTGTTTGTTGTGAGGCAGTGTCTCCTTACGTAGTCCAGAATGCCCAAGGCTTACCTCAAACTTGGGATCCTCCTGCCTCAGACTCTAAAGTGCTAGGATTACACACGTATGCCACCACACCTGCCTTTGACACAGAAAGGAACTTCAGGAGCAGCCAGTTTGAGGCAGAGCTGGAGACTTTATTAAAGATATTGAGAAAGATGCTCCTGAAGAGAATGACAGCACACCAGAGAACACGGGTGTGGAATTCTCTAAGAGACAGCAGCTGAGGGAAGGTAAGTCATACCCAAGGGTAGGTACTGGCCCCTCAAGGGAAGGTTGCAATTAAATGTCTTAGCATTGGCCACAAATGCCATTTTGGTGACTCTCAAGCTATACCTCAAAGAATTGCTAAGATACCTTTTTTTTTTTTTTTTAACCTGTTCTCTCTGGTTTGATAAGTGAAATTACAGGGTGGCTCTGGAGATGCCTGGGATAGGATTATGATCTGATCAGCTAAAACCAGGAGCCACTAGGATTGCACAAGGGGTTTGGACCATGTCCTTTTACCATAAAGGGGTTTTCTAATGAGATTCCTAGGAAATTGCAGGTCTGCAGTTGGGAAGGAAGAAAGGTCTTAAGTAGTCCTGCTGGAATTCTTGCTTTGCTGTTGGCTAGAGGCTTTGACCAGACTCTCGGGAAGGGATCCTTTCCTTTCTCATGTCCCCAGATTTTCTTCTTTCTGTCCTGCCTCATCCTGATGTCCTTATTTTAAAAAAAAATGGGGGGGGGGGTGAATGAATTTTTTAAATTAGCATACAGAGTGACAGGTTTCATTATAATCTCAAACATGTAAGTCATTAGACTTTGTTCTTATTCGCCCCCTCCCTCAATGACCTTCCCTCCCTGCTCTTGCTGGTACCCTCCTCCCCATCAATAGTCTTCCTTTCTCGCATTATCCTCTCTTCCCCCTCGACTCCTCCCTTAAGACAGCTTCCTTCTCTCTCACAGTCCTCTTTCTACTCTCATGACCTATACACCCATAAACACACACACACACACACACACACACACACACACCACGTATGCTTAAATCTAGATTCCGCATCTGAGAGGAAATATGTGGCATTTGTCTTTCTGAATCTGGTCTTATTTCATTTAATGATTTTCACTTGTATCCATTCTCTTGAAAATGTCCTGATTTCATTTCTTTATTTGACTGAATAGAATTCTGTTCTGCACATCGCACACCTTCTTTATCCGTTCACCTGTTGGTGGTCATCTAGGCTGATCCTATTTCTTAGTTACTGTGACTAGTTCAGCAATAAACAAAGATGTGCAAAGCATTTCTGTGATGTGTTGAGTTGGAGTTCTTCATAGGAATGGTCTCACTGGGTGATGTGATGGCTCTAGTTTTTGAGAAGCCTCGATGTCGGCTTCCATAGTGGCTGCACGATTTTACATTTGTACTAACAAGTAAAGAGTTTTTCATTGTCCACATCCTTGCCAGCATTTGTTGTCATTATTTTTTTTTCTTGATAACTGTTCTGACAGGGGTGAGATGGAATCTCCATGGAACTTTTGTTATTATTTTTTTGTGTATTTAATACAATGCCTCCTGTATCCCAGGCTCGCCCCCAACTTTCTATGAACTGGGGCTGATCTAGAACTCCATATTGTCCTCCCTCCACCTCTCAAGAGCTGAGATTTCAGGCTTGTGCCACAGCACTCCGCTTCAAAGCAGTTTAACTTCCAGTTCCCTGGTGGCTAAGGAAGTTGAGCACCCTTTCAAATATTTATTGACCATCTGTACTTCATCTTTTGAGAATTCTTAGTTCTTGCCATTCTTTTATTCTTAGATAATTCCATCTGATGTGCCTGCCTATAGAGTTCATTTCAAGAAAATTTAAATCCCTCCATTTATTTTTTTTCTCTGCCCAAGAAAATCACATTCTATACATTATTTTTTCAGTATGTATAGTGTGTGTGTGTGTGTGTGTGTGTGTGTGTGTGTGTTGCACAAGGGATTTGATACATAAAGGTGAGATTGCTAGATGAGGATGGATCAGAGCCTCATGCATGATACACAAGTGCTTTACTAGTAATCTACACCTCAAACCCAGGTATGCTTTTAGTTTAAAATAATATAATTTATTTTTATTTATTTATTTATTTATTTAAAAGAGAGAAAGAGGTAGAGAGAGAGAGTGAGAGAGACAGAATGGGCACACCAGGGCCTCCAGCCACTGCAAACCAACTCCAGACGCATGCGCACCCTTCTGCATCTGGCTTACGTGGGTGACAGGGATTTGAACCAGGGTCCTTTGGCTTTGCAAGCAAATGCCTTAACTGCTAAGCCATCTTCTCTAGCCCCCAGGTATACTTTTAATCTCTTACTCAGAGTAAGCCCAAGTGTCATCACCCTTCTGAGACAAGCTCTCACTACTGGACTCCAATTCATGATCCTCCTGCCTCAGTTTCCTGAGTATTGGGATCACAGGTGAGTGCCCTCATGCCTGTCTTAAGCCTTGCCTTTTTCAAACACATAGTCTTCATTTTTTTTTCTACCCATAAGAAAAACTAGCAGGTATCATGTTGTCATTTAAAATAGCTTCTAAGGGCTGGAGAGGTGGTTTAGTGTTTAAGCCACTTGCCTGCAAAGCCTAAGGACCCAGGTTCAGTTCCCCAGTATCCACATAAGCCAGATGCACAAGGTAGTGCATGCATCTGGAGTTTGTTTATAGTGGTTGGAGACCTTGGCATACCCATTCTCTCTCTCTCTCTCTCTATCTGCCTTTTTCTATCTCTCTCTCCCTCATAAAATAAATAAATAAATAAATATACTTAAAATAGCTTTTAAGCAAATCACTTTATTTCCTTCCATATGAAACAGTCACCTGTTTAAACTCCTCTCCTTTGGCTCTTAGGATATAAGCCACTGCTTTATTCTTCCATCCAACAGATCATTGTGCAGTTCCTGGGGGCAAACAAAATACTTGCTTATGAATAAGGAGCCATGGTCTCTGATGTCATATCAGCTGCCCCAGTGATCGCATGGGGGCTCAACTGAGCTGGCCATTGGGTGCTGGCTGATTGCTGGGAGTTCAGCTAAGGCTGTCGACCAAAATATCTACACACAGTCTCTCCACACGGTTTGGGCTTCTCATAGCCGTGTCCCAAGAAGGAGATTGACTGGAGAGATGAAGGCAAAATGAGCAAGTTGTTGATATTTACTTGGACTCGATTCTTGTTGACATCCCAGTTGAAGCAGTCACAGTCCCAAAACTGGGTTAGTATGGGTGAAGGCCACCGAAGGTGTGAACATAATGGCTGCAGGGTAACACCTTACTATGGGGCCCTGGGAGGTCATGGATGTAGAGGAAGGTTAAGATTTAACAGAGTAAGTTAACCAAACAAGGAGAGGAGAGAAGTGTACTTGTCATTAGAATATAGTCCCTTCTAGAAGATGAAAGATCATTTTAGATGGAGCATGGGAACCCGGGAGGAAATGGGGTTCAAATAAGGCTGAGCATAGACATCCACGTAAATGGATTCATTTTCTTTTTGAGACAGGAGTTTTCTCGGGTTTTCCAGTATGGCCCTGTACTCTTGAGTGAAAGCAATCTTTCTGTCTCAGCTTCCTGAGTACGTGGGATTACTACAACTGCAGGCCATGTAAACACAAACAGGAAGCAAGAAGAGGGCTTGTAACACTGGAGTGCATAGGATTATACGTTTAAAGATCCCTAAGCTGCTGAGTGCAGACTCGATTGGAAAGCTGAGTGAACTTGTATCGGAGGCCAGGTTGTGTGTGTGTGTATATGTGTGTGCGTGCGTGTGTGTGTGTGTGTGTGTGTGTGTGTGTGCATGTTGGGGATGGGGAATTTCTACAGGAGCCCAGTAAACAGGATGGGGTGGTATCAAGAGGTAGTTTCAGAGAAGAGAGAAAGAAGTAAATGGATTTGGAAGATGTTTTGGAAGTCGTCTTGAAAGGATTTAATAATGGATTGGAAGTGCAAGTTTGGGAGAGAGATATCAAGAACTGGTTTTCTAGTTCGGGCACTCCTGAGCAGAAGAGATTGGGGGAGATTTAGAAGAGAGAACTTAAGGTTTGTGTGCTCCACTTTATGAGACATCCCTAGAGATGTCAGGCAGGCAAACCGAGCTCAGAAGCTCAAAAGCAGCTGAGCTTGCGAGAGTAGCTTTCTGATCCCCTGCAGAGCCACCCTCCCACACCCTCTCCAGGCTGCATCCTCTTTGGATGCCTTGTAGCTCTGCCCAGCTGTACTTTACCCGCCACGTTCTCCCTCTGCCTCCCTAACCATTGCCCGTCCAATCCCTTGACTACATCTCACTCATACTGTCAGTTTAACCCACCTGTGTCCTGTCTCTCCCCCCGCCCACCCCATTAGCTTAGATGTTCCTGTCTTGGTTCCGCTGTGTGATGTTTAATTTGAGCAGGCACCTTGACTGGACAGAGGGGTACCCACAGAATCAGTACAGCAGACAGCCTCCAGGAAAGATGAGCATGTGGGTCAGCAAGCTGACTGACTCTACATCCCTACGTCCCTAGCATAGTAGGCATCTGGTGAATAATATAGGATAAATCAAACTCCAAACTCTGATCTATCCCTGTTCCGGTTCATGGGAAAATCATGACCCGACCTGCTGTGAGTGGGGGCAGCAGCAGCACTTGGTTGGAGTTGGGAGGGAGCAGGGAAGCCGAATGAAGGTAACTCGCCCTCTGACTCGTCTTTCCAGACTAGAAGGGCTTCCCCAGCCACCGTCCTTGGACATGAAACTCTGGGTCTTTCTACCTTTCGCTCTGGCACTTGTATTAGTTGCTTTCCAGGGAGCCTTTGGCCTCACACTGGGAAGGCAGAGTTGGCTGCCCTAGTTCTTTGACCTGAGTCATTACTGCCAAAGTTTCTTCTCTCCGCTTGCCAATGGTTTGCAGTTTAACTCTTCAACCTCTGTGGCATTGTGAGCCACTCTAAGAAATAGATGTTTTAATCGAATCTGGTTGTCTGGAGAACACCAGCCATCACAGCATCTTGTCATAGCCCCAGTCCCACCACACTCAAGTGACAGCTTACAGGTCATTTAGCTCCACCATGGGCAGCAGGAAGGGTGCCTGGCTTAGGACTACGTCCCTAGCATAGTAGGCATCTGGTGAATAATATGGGATAAATGAAACTCCAAACTCTGATCTATCCCTGTTCCAGTTCATGAGAAAATCATATCCAACATCCTGTCCTCTCAACATCCCTCTCACCTGGGGCCTCCCTTTCTGGAAAGCTCTGGAGACTTCCAGCTGTTTATTGCTTCCAAAGGAAGCTGCAGGCCCTCTCTTCTCTTATTGAACACACTACAAGAGAATCATGGAAGGCCTAGATGTTCTGAGGTCAGGACTTCTTGAAAGAATTCTAAATGGCTTCTATGCAATGAGACCATGCCAGAAGCACTGGGGCCAAAAGGGAAGATTTAAAAAGAATTAAAGATAGGTTCAGGGAAAGAACTTCAATTCCTTTTCAGAAAACCTGACAGATGGAAGTCCTTAAGCTACTTTTAAATGGCAAAAAAAAAAAAAAAAAAAAATAGAATATATTGGGTGGTTAAAAAAAAAAAAAGATCCCAAGCTCTCTGGTGAGGAATATTGGGGGTGAACCCGAGATATGTGACTATAGCTAACGTTTTCCAGTCCTAGGACTATCCTGTCATCTTTTGTGAATAATAATGTTGCTACTGATAATGGAGAATGGGACAATGAAACCAGATGTCAGGATGGGAGCTGCGAGTGGAGGTGAGTTTATTTCCCCCAGAGAACGAGATGGCCAGATGACCAGGGAGACCGTCACATTGAGTGGTTGTTCATTTGGTGGGTTTTAGGTCATCAATGCACATTCAAGTTGTCAAAAGTAAGAAGAAATAATTGTCAATGATATACAAAATATTGGACAGACTCTGGAGGGTAAGTGGAACCTCCAAGATATGTCCCTACTTCCACCTTTATACAGCTCCAGCAACACATTATCTAGAGAGCCCCAGGGTTACCAGGCAAACAGGACGCACGTGCTCTCGGCACTATCTGAAGCCAGGCAGCTATGTGGGTGTTTTCTTCAAAAATGATCTTTAGGTATAAGGTATCACTGTTTTAGTGACTGATTTATTTTTTTTAATATTTTCTTTATTTGCTTATTTAGGAGAGAAAGAGAGAGAGAGGTGCAAATAGTGAGAGAGAGAATGGGTATGCCAGGACCTCCAGCCACTGCAAACGAACTCCAGACACATGTTCTATCTTGGGTACCTGGCTTACGTGGGTACTGGGTAATCAAACCTGGACGTTAGGTTTCACAGACAAGCGCCTTGACTGCTAAGCCATCTCTCCAGGCCCCGCTTCCCCCTCCCCCCCCCCCTTTTTTAAGGAAAAGCATGATACGTGGGCACACATAATTTATTTTAAAATTCCAAGGGCAGGAGATGGTTCTATGGGTAAGAATACTTGCTACTCATGCATGAGGATCTGAATTTGATCCCCAGTAACCAGCACCCATGTAAAAGGCGGGGCATGGCCATGCAAGGCTGCAGTCTCATAATTCCTGGGGCTCACCAGTCAGCCAGTCTAATGGAAAAACAGTTTGAGGTACAGTGAAAGACTATCACAACAGAGGAAATCTTCTGGTCTGCTCCTCTAGCCTTCACAGTTACGTATGTGCATGGGCACACCTAGCACGCACATGCATATAGCACACACACAAATTTCCAGCTATCTAGTTTTAAAACAATATGACGTCTGTGTTCTATCACAGTGGCTCTCAAACTTTCATGTAAATTAGAATCACCCCAAAGGCTTGTTAAACCACATTTACATTCAGAATTAAGGTCAGGTCATTTGAGGATTTACCTAAGCTTGAGAACTATGGCTCTCATGTGAGCCATCAGGTCAATGAGGAGATTTTTAGACCCACCTTATTACATTTCTGTGAAAAAAGAACATAAAGTTTGATGGGCTGGGGAACAAAGTCACATCACCTGGCAACATATTCCTGGTGGGAAGGAGCTCTTTCTCTACAAAATGCTGGTTCTGAAAGCCAGATCCTAATGAGGACTGACCCAACTGTCTCCTCAGTCAGTCGCTTTTCTCTTTCTCCCCATATTCCCCAAATGCCAGTTATCTCCAGCCCTGTACCTGTATCTCTTTCATGAGATGGAATGGCTCTCAATGGGTGAAAACTGAGTGTACAGGAGATGACTTGGGGGTGCCTGTGTTTAATGCATGCCCCAGGCTCAACCTTAAGTAAGCCCAGGCAGACCAGCACTTTTTCACTTTTCTTCTGTCCTTCAAGACAAGGTGCAGGGCTCAGCTAGGTGTCAGTCTTACCAGAAGATGGTCTTCCTGGGCTCCCATTACATCATGGAGCTAGAAATTAATAGCTTTGTTTCCACCATGGTGTCTATGATTACCTTTTTGGGTTGGTTGGTTGGGTTTGTTTTAGACAGGGTCACAGTATACGGTCCAGGCTAGCTTCAAAGTCATGGCTTTCTTGCCTCAGCCTCCTGGATGCAGGATGACAGACATCCTCCATCATGTCTGGCTTGATTGCTTCCTTTTGAAAATATTTTATTTTTATTTATTTATTTGACACACAGAGAGAGGGAATGGGCACTCCAGATCCTCCAGCCACTCCAAAGGAACTCCAGATGCATGTGCCACTTTGTGCATCTGGCTAACGTGGGTCCTGAGGAATTGAACCTGGGTCCTTTGGCTTTGCAAGCTTTGCCTTAACTGCTAAGCCATCCCTCCAGCCCTTGATTACTTCCTTTTCATATGGTTAGCAATCATAAATTTTCTCTTTAAAATTACATTTTTCTCTAAAATAAATTAGTAAATAATGATCATGCAGAAGGGTGCTATGTCACAAGCAAACAAAGTAGTTGCAGATACAGATCGCCTTGTCCAGTCCTTGACTTTACCTCATAGAAATGATCCCCACATGACTTGTGAGCATTTTGCCAATGTGGGACGGGGGGCTGTTATTCAAAGTCACCCAGCCATGGGAGCTTGCTCTCATCATACCTACTGTGAGACATGCAGCTGCACGCTTGTGCCCATCTTGGCTCTGGAAACCTTTCAATATACAGTTTCTTCAGGATTCTAGAATACTGAGTAATGGTGGGAACGGGTGGAAAGCTCTCTCGAGGTAGACGGCCTGTCTTAGGGCTACACAGTGCATTCCAGATAAGCCTGGGCTATAGCATGAGGTTCTCTCTCAAAAAAAAAAAAAAAAAATCTGAAAAAACAGCCCTGTCTCATAATGACTGTGTATATACATCTGTGTATGCATACCTCATCAGTTATCAAAGAAAGTATTGCTACTTTCTCTCTCTGCCATACAAAATAAAACACGAATGTCCCCACAAGTTGGTAAAATATATTTTATTTTTTCATATGAAGAAATAGTATGAATTACTAGAATTTCATTTTCCTAGAAACATCTTTCTCTGTGTAAAATTAATTTGTGTTATACATAGGACAAAATACTTGATTTAATTTTTTTTGTACATATTGGCTATTCTAACATCCACGTTACAGAAGAAAAACCACTAAGATTTGCAAAGTATCTTACTGGGCTGAATGAAACTCAGACATAAATTAATTTATGAAAGTGAAAAAAAAATCTAACCACACTTTTTAAGTTAGCCATTCTTCTTGAAAAACTGAAACCAGAAATGACATTGACTTCGGTGTCATCTTAGATACCTACTGAAGGATTTCTAGTTAAACTTCCCATTTCCCCCCACCCTTTTTTTTAGAAGAACATTCCTGTAAGATCTATAGCCAGATGTCTCCAAAGGTCTAAAGTGTATCTGCCACTCCCAATGACTCCTGTGAGACAACCTCTCCTCCACCATTCGACTATATTCCATAGTCACTCTACTTGAAATATCTTTCTAGATACCATAGAAAGTGAACGGACCATTGCACACAGACACATCAAAGATGGACAGGACTGATCAAACCTCCTATTTTGTTCATTTTTTTGTTGTTGTTTTCAAATGAGGAAAGGAACAACATTGGAAGGAATAATAGACTTCAGTGAATACCAGAGCTTCTCCTTGAACTTGAAGAAGCCTCAAGCATGTGATGGTGGGACCGACTGCCAAACCCGGCCTGCTGTTTGTCATCCAGCAGTGCAGAAGTCAAGCTCAGTGACCATGCAGATGGCCAGGACAGGAAGAGACCCAGGCTGACTTTTCCATGTCTCCTAACTTCTCCAAGAAGAGGTTATGCAGGCTGGTAACAGCTCTCACAAGCTGAGGTATCATCCTGGGGCAGACACAGTATCCGGGTCAGGAAGGACCTAGGAGCTATCAGAGCCCAGTGAAAAGACACACGTGGTGTTTGATTTATTTGTCTTACATTGAACAGCTCCCCCAGCTGCATCAGCACTAATTGTCTACATCTGCTTGGATTCAAGGACTTGACCCAGAATAGATTTTGCCCTACTTCAGTGCTCATGTCTAAGTGACCCTCCTTCTATCTTCACATGTCCTGTTTTATTTTAAAGGAAGGAATAAACAAACAAAAGCTGTCCAGCTTGGAAGGAGGGCAAGGACCCAAAGGGGAAGGAAAGTTCCCACAAGTTTTCCTCTGGCTTTGCTGTATGGTTGTCCCTGAGCTTTCTGCAGTCCTACATCATGAGTCACATGAGAAGAGAATGTGACCAAGAGAAGCCAGAAAACCACCGGGCAAGTCTAGTGTAGGCCTTGGGTGCTGCCCTTGCAGCATGCTGTGGGAGAGAAGAGGTGTGCCTGCTTCAATTTCAAACAGCTTTCCAAACAAAAAAAAAAAAAAAAAATGCACCACCAGTGAGCTAACACTTAGTTCAGGCGTTTTTCACACCCAAGCAGCCAGCATGGCAAAGCATGCTAGAATTATGGTGCCCAACCTAAGTGCACATGACATACTATTTCATATAAATAGGGAAAAAAAGCAAAACAAACAAAAATTCTTCTGAAATGGGCTGGGGTTGTAGCTCAGTGGTACAGTGTTTGTCTAGTCTGTGCAAGGCCCTGGGTTCCAACATTAGCACTGCAGAAGAGAAACCAATGGATGGAGCGTCTGAGGAGCCAGGACCACCTTCCTCACTCCAGAGCTGCCCAGGAAGCTTGCTGCCAAGCAAAAGCTAGCTAGAACTGGGCTACAACCAAGATTGTCACAATGTCGCCTATGGACTAGTGACATTGCCTCACTAGTTTCTAGAGATGAATTGTCTCCTCCTCTTCTGGAACTTGTCTCACCCATCCAAGTCATCCTTAACCAAAACACACAACAGAATTCTTTGTAAACGTCACAATGCCCCCATTTTGACCATCAGCGTACCTTTCCTTGATAACACACAATGCTTTTGCAGTGGAGGCATTCTAGTTTAGGAAACCGAGGAGTAGCTAAAATACAGCATCATACGAGACCACCATATAGTTACTCAGCTGCCACTCTCCAGTCATCAGGAAGGACTCTGACTGTCATCACTACCCAGAGATTGGGGGACAGCCACCTGCACAAAAGCAGCAATGCAGACAACCATTCCTCCAAGACCTCGCCTCCACAGGGACGGCTGCACACTTGTCAGACTTGAGTATCTATGGCAAGCACGGGCCAGCTTTCCCGCCTGGCATTACCAGGGCCACTCTTCATTCCTCCTATAGACCATGCTGTCAGTCTGAGATGAGCTAGGAATTCCAGAGAGACATTCGGCTGCATTGCCAGGGATTCCCCTTCCTCCCGCCAGGTTGCCAGTCATTTTGGGATCTTCGTCTTTTTCTCCATATTGAGGCTGAGACGATTGCTCAGTGCCACCGGTATCTACGCCTCGTAACACCTTGGAAGATGCTGATGGCAAGAGAGGCACCTGACGTCCATGGTGCTCAACCCCTTGGGTTTGTGCCAATAGCTCTGCAAGCCTGGGGGATTCTTTGGTGTGCTATAGCAGAACTGTCTGCCTGGAGAAAGGATTTCATGGTGCACTGTCGTGCAAATGAGATTTCTTTATTTTTAAAGCAGCACCCATGCATCTCACGCATGGGACCCTGGAAAGAGGAAATAATGTTTGCATATACTTCAAGCTGCTAATGAACCAGGGAGTGGGACAGAACGTGATGCAGGGCCATCCTTCAAACATGACAAGCTAAAGTAATGCAGACTCTAAAGAACGTGGGTATCTCCCTAAAGGTGATGCCCCTCCCCTCCATGTCTTGTGGATGCGGGAGAGATCCCCCTTACCCCCCACCATCAGTGAAGAATCTGCTATGTGAATGAGACCACTGCAGGCTCAGTACTCCTACCGGGTACACAGGCAGGAAAAGACATGGGGGACCCAAACTGAGAACCGTCCCCCCACCCCAACTAGAGGAGACAGCAGTTGGGGAATCAATCAGCTGAACGTAGAATACCCGTAACAAAAATCTCAAGTTGTGCTTTTCTTCTTTTTAAATATGCCAGGGAGGGGAGGGGGAAAATGGAAGCACCATAGTTGTGAAGGACAGAACAACACATCTGAGCTAAACACTTTGGAATGTTAACACATCATGACACTAACCCTTCTGAAGAGTGTGGCTAGGCAGCTTAGTGAATTAA
The DNA here is from genome assembly GCA_036365145.1 of Orientallactaga sibirica. Taxonomy (NCBI): domain Eukaryota; kingdom Metazoa; phylum Chordata; class Mammalia; order Rodentia; family Dipodidae; genus Orientallactaga; species Orientallactaga sibirica. The sequence continues at coordinate 8,510,013 of JAEOAD010000039.1, forward strand.
TTGCTTATGAATTAAAAATAAATTATTATAAAATAGATTTCTGTACATTTTACATACATATAATCTCTCTCAATATATAAGCCACGTGGGAAGTGGCGCAGCTGAGGGGGTTGGGGGGTTGGCGGGGGTGGGCGGCATTCAGTCCCAGCCAAAGTCCTGGCCGGTCATCTGGTAGAACTTGCGGTTGAAGGGCCGGTAGAAGTCCCGTAGCCTCCGCAGCACCTCGCGCGCGATGGCCGGGTGCGCTCGGCCCTTGGTCTTGCCCAGGCAGTGCGGTTTGCTGCTGCCCTCGGCTTTCTTGAGGCAGGGGAAGCCCTTGGTCTGGTTGAAGTAGAAGTGCTTGTCGGTGATGATGCGCTTGAGGCCCAGGAAGTCCTGCACGCGGCCCAGCTCTCCGGCCGGGTCGCTGACCAGCCGCTCGCCGCTCACGAAGAGCATCTGTCCGAGCGGGAAGTGGCGCAGCCAGGGCTCCAGGTGCTTGGCGTACAGGCCGATCTGGATGGCGCTCCAGGAGGTGTCGATGAGGCCCGCGCTGCGGTTCCGGAACGTCAGGCTCTCGAAGCTGGGGATGTCTGGCCGCTTGGACAGCGTCTGCGTGTAGTCCGACACGGCCCTGGTCACCGGGTCGCGCACCACCACGATCAGCTTGGTGTCCTTGGACATGGCCGAGATGCGCGCGGGCGCCTCACGCGTCACGAAGTAGCTGGGCGTCTTTTCCATGGTGATCTGCCCCTCCAGGGTTCTGGGCATCAGGTCCCTGCAGGAGCAAAGAAAACAATCTGGGGGTCAGAAGGTGGTCACCTCATTGGCCCTGTGCCTCTCAAGGTGCCCAGGTCTTATTCTGGCTCTCTTACTACTGGGAGTCGTTCTGGAAACATGAAATTTCCAAGTAGGATTCTAAAGTTCCAAGAGTATATTAGTGTCCCATCACAGGTATGGAGGACAGACACCTCCTACCTGAAATATGAGGCCATTTCCTGGGAGAAGGACAGGTAGGAAATGTTTCCCTCTGGTCCCCCTATGGGTGCCACCTCTGCTGTATTTAACTCAGGAGTATCCAACTTTCCCATGCCCCACACATCTGCCACGGAACCTCCTCAGGCGCCCTTGAATGTGCCTTAACATAAAACATGGCCCTGGGCACTCAGGCTTTGTTTTTGTTGCCCATGCATGAGTCATTCAAATGCCCACCAAGCCCAGATGTCCCTGAGGGCACCAGAAAGAGAACATCCACGGTCCAGCCACTTTGTAATTTGGCAAAATGGCTTTGCTCCAACAAGCCACAAAGGAGGAAGTTTCAACTGAGAAAAATCACACCACATGGGAAACCCCAAGACACAATGCTAGATGCTTCCAAAAATACTTTGGGTTCCATTAAAACAATTTGTTAGATTTCTGTGCCCACATTCACTTAGGGAAGAGTAGTGGGTAGTTCTGTTGCAGCCTACAATCAACACAGGCCAGGATAATATAGCTGAATCAGAAATTAGTTTTGCCGTTGGCAATGAGTCATGTTGGTTACACAAATCAATGACTGACACCTTGGTTACATGAAATGAAACCAAAAGGCCGGTGGAATAGCTGATTTTTATAAAATAACCTTGCAATATTTTTATTCCATCAATTCTGTTATATGACTATGCAATAGTTGCTGTTAAACTGGGGGATGGGGCACAGAATCCTCCACCTAAGACTTAGCAGTCTGTGGGTTCTGCCAGCCTAAACTCCATTTTTTTTTTTTTTTTTTTTTTGAGGCAAGCCCAGCAGACTGGCCTTTTTTTTTTTTTTTAATGCAAGAGATGGTGGAGAGAATTGGTGTACCAGGGCCTCCAGCCACTGTAATCAAATTTCAGATGCCTGCGGGGCCTTGTGTGCATGTGCCTTGTGAGTCTGGCTTACTTAGGACCTGGAGAGTTGAACATGAGTCCTTATGCTTCGCAGGGAAGCACCTTAACCACTAAGCTATCTCTCTAGCCCTCTAAACTCTTTTTTTTTTCCAGGTAGAGTCTCACTGTAGCTCAGGCTGACCTGGAATTCACTTTGTAGTCTCAAGGTGACCTGCACTCAGGGTGATCCTCCTACCTCTGCCTCCCAAGTACTGGGATTAAAGGTGTGTGCCACTGCGCCTAGCTCAACCCCCATTTTTAAGTAAATCTGGAGAGGGGGCTTGACAGAGCAGGAACAACACCACTGAACAAGACAAGCAAGGGTGAGGTGGGAAGACTGGAGAGAAGGAATCAGAAAAGCCTAGGAGAGGGAGGGTGTCAGATGTGGGGAGAAGTAAGTACGGCACTCAGACATTGCGCCCATGGGTTAAGAGTCTGCTACCCCTCTCCAGATGGCAACCTAAAGGATACAGAAAGTGTGCTGGTGATGTGTCCCATGATGAGAGTCGTCCACATGTGAGAACAGTTCTAGAAAAGTTCCATGAAAGCAGAAGCTATGGTATAATGGATCCCAGCCTCTGTTTTAGTCCTAGACCCTAACATGGTGCAGAGAACCATAGAAGGTGTCCACTAAATATATGTGGAAACAATGATGGATAAGTGGCCTGGCTGACTGGTAACCCTAAAACAGTAGGGACTAAGTGTATGAGCTTTAGTGTGATGGAGCTGGGCTTTGAATCCCTCTCCACCACTTACTAGCTATGTGACCACATGAGTGATTTAACCTCTCTGAGCTTAAGTACCTTAATACATGAAATGCAGATAATTTCTTCTGTGTTCATTTAAGAAAATTAAATGAGGATTGAAGAGCTGAAGTGGTTTAGCTTAGCAGTTCAATAATGTGGGGCCAGCGCCTGCCTGGGTTCGACTTCTGGCTCTGCTGCTCATCACCTTGAAGGATTTATTTCTCTGGGTGTCTTTTCTTCATCTGTGAGGGTGGAGACAACACTACCTACCCTGTAGAGTTTAGTGAGGATCAAAACAATCAGTGATCACAACCTGCTAAGAACATCTGTTCACCATGTCCGATTTCACAATACACAGTTTAGGGCCCATGGTAGAACTAAAATTAAGTATATCTGGGTATTTAACTAGTGTGGTTACATTACAAGGAGATGTAATATTAACTGAACACTAAGTTTGAACACACACACCTAAAATCACCTATTCGCTATGGGGTAGAGATTTTTTTTAACTGATTCTCACCTGGGCTCAAGAGAATATAATTTTTACAACCCATCTTTGAGCAAATATTTGCTTCACAGCAGAACATTTTAAACCTCCAGCTTTAAAACATCTTATTGCACTCAACAATAATTAGAGCACAGTTGTAATAAACCACTTCTGACAAGCGCTTAGAAAGGGTGGGTCCCCAGAGTATGGGCTCCTTCAGGGCACAAGCACAGGGAGGCTTCTTGCAGTCCTGCAGCCAGCTCTGCAGGGCACTAAGGCCAGATTGACCCACTTTGCCCATTAGCCACTTACAACAGTGTAACAGCTTCAACAGGCTAAGGTGATCAAGGATTAAAGAGTCCCGGCTCTCAACTTATTTTGTATTTGTCAGAAAAGGTCTCAACTCCAATACAGGCCAGGTTCCTTCCCTGTGTTGAGCCTCCTGCAATTGGACAGCTTATGAGAAGTTGGCACTTCAAATGAAAACACAGGGGCCATATTTGAACGCAATCCAATTCTCATGATAATCCAGGGCCACTGGGAAGGGTGCATACAGGGTGGGTCTTCAGAGACTCATTCTTACCTGGCATGGACTTTGAAGTGTGGCCCAGACCAATGTGGCTCTTGGGACCACCATTTACCGAGGTGTGTTAGCCTGGACAGGTCACTTAGCCTGTGTGTTCTACATTTTTCTCACAAGCCCTGACAGCAAGGATGGTGTCCCCGTCCACAGTTTTCAGAGAAATAGAAAGCTCACCTTGGTATCCAAACTGGTACCCCCTTGGCACTAGGAACATGGTATCAACCAAATGTGGCCATTCCACATTCCTTCTGGGTATGAACTTTGCATATCAACCTTGGGCTGCCAGGATCTTGGAAAGGTATAAGGAAGGAGAATTGGCACCTGGTGGCCCAGTCACTCTCTTGCTTCTACCCACCCCACCCCACCCCAGGGAGCAATGAGGAGGGCCTTGACTTTGGGTGCACTCAGATCTGCTCTTAATCTGCTTGGGGTCCACAACCCTCTTGGAACCTCAACATCCATAAAGAAGGGACTGGTAGTGATTGAACAAAAATGGCTCAAGTGGTAACTGTGACAGGTAAACCATGCAATATGACCAGTCTAAAGGAAATGGAAGATTAAACAAAGACCCACTGAGCAGAGAACAGGTTTACCGAACATGGTCACTGCTGGTTCCCCAGAACACTATGGACCACTCCGCCTAGCTCAACCCCCATTTTTAAGTAAATCTGGAAAAGGGGCTTGACAGAGCAGAAACAACACTACTGAACAAGACAAGCAAGGGTGAGGGGGAAGACTGGAGAAAAGGAATCAGAAAAGCCTAGGAGAGGGACGGTGTCAGATGTGGGGAGAAGTAGTGATGCTGGTAGGACCCCTCTCCTCAGGATGGTCTGAGCTGTGTCTACCTGCCTCAGAGTGCACTTGTCAAGGCTCAGGACTTACTTTTTTTTTTTCTCTTTATTGACAACTTCCATGATACAATAAACCATGGTAATTCCCCCCACTTTCCCCTTGGCAACTCAACTCTCCATCATTTCCCCTCCCCCTCTGAATCAGCCTCTCTTTTATTTTTGATATCTCCATCTTTCCCTCTTATTATGATGGTCTTGTGTAGGTAGTAGTGTCAGGCACTGCAAGGTCATGGATATCCAGGCCATTTTGTGTCTGGAGGAGCACATTGTAAGGAGTCCTACCCTTCTTTTGGCCCTTACATTCTTTCCACCACCTCTACCGCAATGGACCCTGAAGCTTGGAAGGTGTGATAGAGATATTTCAGTGCTGAGCACTCCTCTGCCTCAAGGCTTTCTTTGATGCTTGTTAAAATAATGGATCCAGGGACCTGCTGCGGTGACGATGGTGATGCCATTCCTCCTCTTTGGTCTAATAGATTTGGAGGATGCTCCCTGTGACATGCTTGGGGAAGACAGTGGGCAGTCAGAAGTGAGATCTGCAACTGCTAAATGTCCCTAGAGTCCTCTCTGCAGACTTCAGGGCTCATTTATAGTGGGCTTGAGCTCCAAGAGACCTGTCATTTCCCCAGCACACCTCTAGGGACCCATCTGCTATAGAATAAAAAAATTACACAATGACATTAGCTAAGTCACTGTAAGGAACATTGTTCAAGTCTATCATGACAGGTATAGAAGCCACAACAATGGTGTCCTACAAGAGGTTGGGTTCAATTTCAAGTACAATAGGGCAAGCGGAAAGCAGAGCCAAGGAGCAGGGTGGTGGTCAGTGCATGAAAAATTACCAAAAGGAAACATCAAGGTTAGGGAAGGGGATACTGGTCAATCCCACCTACCGGGACTGAAGTCAGGCCAGAGTGACCAAGTGCTACCTTGGGAGAGGGGAAGGAAGAGGAACTGACCAGATATTGGATGTGATCAAAGAGAGGGGGAAGGGAGAGGGCCTTACAGCACAGACTTAGTGTGCTTCTATGCTAAAAGTGGATTTTACAAGCATGTGCACAGGTGGGCCTAGCTTAAGGCTCAGAGACCTGATTGAAGTTTGGTCTACCAGCAAATCTTTGTCACACTAAAAGGGGAACACAACACCACCTGAGAAGCAAATGAAGAACTCTTCATATGGAACCTTCCAGATAGTTACAGGAAAGTCCCTTTCTTCTCCTTGAGCTGTCCTTTTACCCCCAACCCAACCCCACAGCCACCAGCAGCTCCCAGAATCCTTCTCTTCTACTCTTTGGACAGACAGACAGACACACACACACGCACGCACGCACACCTACCTTTATCTCTCTGACCTTGACAGTGACTCGGAGAGGTAAGGATGAGGTGGCCTCTTAGGACTATGCCTACCCTTGCAGATGGTTGCTTACAAATTCCAGTCACCCCAGCTCCAGGCTGGCCTCTACAGGAGCCCATCACAGGGTAATTAAGCTGTTCATTATGAAAGCCATTTTTTCAAACAGGTAATAATTACACTGTTCTTTGGAGCTCACAAAGAAACTTTCACACACATTACTGGATCTAATTCCTCTCTACAAGCCTTTGAGGCAGGCACTGTAATCCCCAACTTTCTAATGAAGAAACTGAGGCTGAAGCCAAGAGGGTGCCACATGCAGCCCGGTCACCAGCTGGTCGTAGAGCTGGGACTCAGCTTCCCATCCATCAGGGTCCTCTCCTTCCTGGCCCTTCTTGTGTCTTAATCAGATCAAGCACACACGGGCTGTGACTGTCTCTCTAGATACCTGTATATTTTCCTCTACTTCATAGATTAGGATCTTAATGGTAGCTATTTCAGAGCTAAGCAAATTATTCTGATCATAATTGTTCAAATAGGAGTCAGATTTCGAAACAATAAACTTCTTTGGTTCACAGATTCCCATTGTTAGTTGCATTTATGGGACCTAGAAAATTACCAATTGTTGTAACAGTTCTGCCCTCCAGCAGCCCTAGCCCAGCTCTTCTCCCACCTTTGCCACAAAGGCAGACAGACAAGAAGGGATGCCTGTCGGGACACAGAGAAACCTGGTACACACTGCTAAGAGATGCTTGTAAGGTTGATAGTGCAGGTCACCTCAGTCCAAGGCCAAGCAAGACACGCTGCAACCCCTAACTCTCCAGAGAGTCCCTAAGGACAGCTTGAGTCCACCCAGCATGTGTGCTGGTCAGAGGCAGGATGACAGAGAGCAAAAAGTCCAATTAGTCCTGTGGGGTGAGGCAGGCTTGCCATCCTACCCACTGCAGCCTGGGGCTGTCAAGCACAGCGAACGTTCAGGAACATAGCCTTGAAGAACTGGGCACACAGCAGGATGCTGAGAGACAGGTGGGCTTGGAAAGACAAGCCAAGCTTTGACCTGGCTTGAAGATGTTCACCAGAAAGCCATGTGCATTCCCCCCGCCCCACCACCTGACAGCCAGGTTTGCCCCAGGATGCACATTAGAGCAACCCCGAGTGCTTATAAAAGGACTAATTGCCTAGGCTCCAGCCCAGGCACACTGAACCAGGCCCTGGCTGGGTAGAACCCCACACTGGAATGTGTGTTATGATTGTCCTGTCTAGCCAAACTGGGAAGCTGTTGTGCTGGGGCATCTGTGGACCAGGACCCTGTCATGGAACTTTGCATACACCGATGTAAAATAACTATGTGTATACTCAGAACCATTATAGAAGGAAGGGGGCATGGGAGTGGTGACACACCTGTAATCCCAGTTCTCAAGAGACCAAGGCAGGACTTTGAGCTTGAGGACAGCCTGAGTTAAAAAAAAAAGAAAGAAAGAATGAAAAAAGAAAAGAAAAGAAAAGAAAAGAAAAGAAAAAAAGGCTGGAGAGATGGCTTATCGGTTAAGACACTTTCCTGTGAAGCCTCAGGACCCGGGTACCCACAAAAGCCAGATGCACAAGGTGGCACATGCATCTGTAGTTCATTTGCAATGGCTAGAAGTCCTGGCGTGCCCATTCTCTCCCTCCCTCCCTCTCCTTCTCCCTCTCCCTCTCTCTATGCCTGTTACTCTCTCTCTCTCAAATAAGTAAATAAAAATAAAATAAAGGAAGGAAGGGAAGAGAAGGGAACAGAAAAGAAACGTGTGTGGAGAGTGACTAATAAAATTGTTTGGCGAATCTAAGACTTACTATTGAGTCAAGGACCTGAAGTAAGGTTGGAGAAGCTACTAGAACACAACAAAGGAACAGAGGAGTGAGGGTGTGTGCCCTGGTGGTCTACAAAGTGCATGTAAAGCACAGTAAGGGTTAATGTAAACAGAAAAAAAGGACATTTCCTGCTTCTACACACATATTTCTTCTCTCTCCCTCTTCCCCCCCTCCACCTCTCTCTCTCTCTCACACACACACACCGCTCCATCAGTTTTCTAATACAGTTTAGGTTTCCAGTAAGACACAACGAGGCTACTCAAACCTATCTCCACCCGTGCCACAAAGACAGGTCAATGAGGCATCCCTCCTCTCCTCACCGAATGTTGGGTCGGATCAGCCTCACTGGTGGAGAGCCCCACGTGCACGCGGTCATCTTGGCCATGCTTCTGACCATGTTTGTGACTTAAAATTAAATCCTCTCTTGAAAAAAGTCCCATGAAACTAACAATCAATGACAAAATGTTCACCAGAAAGCCATGTGCATTCCCCGCCCCACCACCTGACAGCCAGGTTTGCCCCAGGATGCACATTAGAGCAACCCAGCCAGGCACACTGAACCAGGCCCTGGCTGGGTAGAACCCCACACTGGAATGTGTGTTATGATTGTCCTGTCTAGCCAAACTGGGAAGCTGTTGTGCTGGGGCATCTGTGGACCAGGACCCTGTCATGGAACTTTTCTTTCCAGTGATATTTGCATACACCGATGTAAAATAACTATGTGTATACTCAGAACCATTATAGAAGGAAGGGGGCATGGGGGTGGTGACACACATGTAATCCCAGTTCTCAAGAGACCAAGGAAGGACTTTGAGCTTGAGGACAGCCTGAGTTAAAAAAAAAGAAAGAAAGAACGAAAAAAGAAAAGAAAAGAAAAGAAAAGAAAAGAAAAAAAAAAGGCTGGAGAGATGGCTTATCGGTTAAGACACTTTCCTGTGAAGCCTCAGGACCCGGGTACCCACAAAAGCCAGATGCACAAGGTGGCACATGCATCTGTAGTTCATTTGCAATGGCTAGAAGTCCTGGCATGCCCATTCTCTCCCTCCCTCCCTCTCCTTCTCCCTCTCCCTCTCTCTCTGCCTGTTACTCTCTCTCTCTCAAATAAGTAAATAAAAATAAAATAAAGGAAGGAAGGGAAGAGAAGGGAACAGAAAAGAAACGTGTGTGGAGAGTGACTAATAAAATTGTTTGGCGAATCTAAGACTTACTATTGAGTCAAGGACCTGAAGTAAGGTTGGAGAAGCTACTAGAACACAACATAGGAACAGAGGAGTGAGGGTGTGTGCCCTGGTGGTCTACAAAGTGCATGTAAAGCACAGTGAGGGTTAATGTAAACAGAAAAAAAGGACATTTCCTGCCTCTACACACATATTTCTTCTCTCTCCCTCTTACCCCCTCCACCTCTCTCTCTCTCTCACACACACACACACACACACACCGCTCCATCAGTTTTCTAATACAGTTTAGGTTTCCAGTAAGACACAACGAGGCTACTCAAACCTATCTCCACCCGTGCCACAAAGACAGGTCAACGAGGCATCCCTCCTCTCCTCACCGAATGTTGGGTCGGATCAGCCTCACTGGTGGAGAGCCCCACGTGCACGCGGTCATCTTGGCCATGCTTCTGACCATGTTTGTGACTTAAAATTAAATCCTCTCTTGAAAAAAGTCCCATGAAACTAACAATCAATGACAAAATGTTCACCAGAAAGCCATGTGCATTCCCCCCGCCCCACCACCTGACATACAGGTTTGCCCCAGGATGCACATTAGAGCAACCCAGAGTGCTTATAAAAGGACTAATTGCCTAGGCTCCAGCCCAGGCCCTGGCTGGGTAGAACCCCACACTGGAATGTGTGTGATGATTGTCCTGTCTAGCCAAACTGGGAAGCTGTTGTGCTGGGGCATCTGTGGACCAGGACCCTGTCATGGAACTTTGCATACACCGATGTAAAATAACTATGTGTATACTCAGAACCATTATAGAAGGAAGGGGGCATGGGGGTGGTGACACACCTGTAATCCCAGTTCTCAAGAGACCAAGGCAGGACTTTGAGCTTGAGGACAGCCTGAGTTAAAAAAAAAAGAAAGAACGAACGGGCAAGGTGGTGCATGACTGTAATACCAGCCCTTGGGAAGCCGTGACAGGAGGATGGTTGTGAGTTTCAGAACACTGTGAGTCTTGCTCACAATGAGAGGGAATGAAAGAAGAGAGGAAGGGAGAAGAAGAAAGAAGGGAGAGAAAGCAAGAAGAGGCCACTAGGCCATTTCAACCTTCTTCTTTTTGGTGGCGCTAGGGACTAAACTCAGGGTCTTGTGCACCACTGAGTTATATCCTAAGCCTTCTCTTTTATTTTTAAACAAGTTTTCATTAAGTGACTCAGGCTGGTCTAGAACTTGCCACCCTCTTGTCTCAGCCTCCCTAGCACCTAGGATCATAGGCCTGACTCCTCCTTTCTAAACCTGAGGCAGGGACAGTGAGGTGGCCAGTGTGTTTAGGGATATACATACATCTCTAGCCTCGGGTCCGAGCTAAACTCCCCTGTGCTTTCATTTGTAGACTGGAGAACTCAACCCAGATGTGCAGCTGCTTGACAATTTCCCCAGTTTAAGGCATAGAGTTCACAATGGGGCACCCCAAGCCCTACTGGGGCTTCTATGAACTGTTAGACGCCAACCATTAAACATAAGCCCTCGAGCCTGAAGAAGTAAGAAAATAGGGTGAACTGAGAGTTCTATAGAAGCCTCTAATTCGATTATGTCCCAGTGCCAAACGCTGCCCTAACGTCCTCTCTTTGCCTCAAATAACACCCTAGTCAGATGGTACAACAACCGGACTGACCGTTTGAAGGGATCAATGACACCATAAGAAAGAGGATTATTGAAACGGGTGCAACCTCACTCACTAGAGCCACACAGATGCTGCTCACTGACACAAAACAGATGATGTGGCTTAACAGAAGTCAGAAGGAAGCCAGAGGGAAGAGGCTGTGGACCACGCTTACAAGGGAGAGGCCCTGTCTCCCAGGACCACTAAGGAGAGTTGAGCTATTCCATTGGGAGAATCATTTCCTTGTTCAGTTGCAGAAATATTCCATATATTTGAACCCCCAAAAGACTATTCCCCTTATTTTAAAAAAAAAAAAAAACTTACTTTTAAACTTACATGCAGTGAAAACTCACTCAAGGCCAGTTCTAAGAATTTTGGCAAAAGTAAAAATTAAGTAGCTGCCACTGCCACCAAGATACAGAGTAATCTGTCCCACCCTGAAATTTCCTTCTGCTACCCTTTCCCATTAAGATTTGACAGGTACCCCCCAAAAGGGCTGAGAGCCTCCAAATCCTTGTTTTGATACCATGTCAGGGAAAACACAATTGAAATGAGAAAATGGTCCATAGAAACTTAGAAATTTTGACATGTTTTCTGTAGCTTTAAAAATAATGACCTCTGTGAAGGTCTGCACTTCTAATTGGCATGTCCTCTTGGCCATGTTCCCAAACTGCAAGGTCTTGGATTCCATGTCTGTTAAATCAGCCTAACAGAGGAGGAAGTGGGTCTGTCTGTTCTGATTCATGGTTCTGACTAGAATCCCAAGGGCACAGGCCAGACACCAGGATGTCCCATCAGCTCCAGCTTTTCCAAGAAGTCTAGGCTCAGCCTCTGACAACTCACGAAACACAAATGGCACACAGAAGAATCACAGTTTCTAGGAATACTGTGTCCCACACTTTTGGCTGGTTCCTCGAAACTGTACAGTCATAGATGCGTCCAGGCAATGAGGACATCACCTTTACCAGTATAAAGTATGAAAAGAGTGTGACTTTTAAAAAAGTTTTAAATGTTTTATTTATTTACTTGCAAAGAGAGAGAGAAAGAAAGAATGGTGCACCAGGTCCTCCAGCTACTGCAAACGTGCCTCTGCCTCTGGCTGTACATGGGTACTGGAAAATGGAACCCAGGTCATTAGGCTTTGCAGGCAAGCACCTTAACTGCTAAGCCATCTCTCCAGCCCAAGACTGTCACTTTTGAATGTTTGGTAAACCCATAAACTCCATCAGCTGTACTCAAAACACACTGAGATGTCCAGGCAGAGAAGAATGACTAGTATGTTTCAGGGCAGGGAAACTTTTCTCTGGGACACTAGAATAGTGGGTGTAAAATATGTTATCCAGGTTTCCACTGCTGTGACAAAATACCCAAGAGAAACAACTTATAAAGAAGAAAAATCCATTTTGGCTCATTGTTTCGGAGGTTTCGTTTCCTAGTCCCTGAGCCCTGTTGCTTTTGGACCTGTGGCAAGAAAGAGTGCCCCGATACGTACCCACTCTGACAGAAGGATGTACCCACTCTGATGTAATGTCCTTCTATTAGACCTAACCTCTTCTTGAAAGTCCCACTACTTCCCAGCAGGGTAGAGGAGGGTTGGGAAATTTGGAGATAGAGTGGAAAGACCTTTGTTGAGGTCAGGTGGGATGAGGGTGGAGGGGAGACACTTCCCAGAAGCAAACTTCCAGGCTAAGATGAAGGTTTGAGCTGAAGGCAATTGGTGCTCAACCTAGAATGTGCTACCATGGTATGCATGAACTCAAACTATGATCTCCCAGGCCAGTCTACCAACCCTAAGTAGGCACCTCCAAAATTCCCTTCAGTCTTTGCACCTGGTAACATTCTAAGTCACAGTGCGCCTCAGAGGAGTAGAAGGTAATTGTACCTCTCCCGCCATGCCACCACTCCCAAAGATACACACCCAGCCAGGGCCAGGCAGAAGAGCTTTTCTCCAGAAATGTGACACCATCCTGGATAGTGACACCGGAGAGAGAGGTGTAACCTGACTTGTTTCTTCTGTAAAGCCTCTTTCTTCCCAGGAGGCTACATTTGGTGGGGAGAGGATGATGCTATCAGTAGTGGCCCGTCATGGGCCTTCTAACTTCCTCAGAGGCCTGGAGCCCACCAGGCTGAACCTCTTCAAAGGGGGACATCTTCATAAATAACCATCTCCCTTTGTGGGGAGTAGATATTTGCATATCAAAGTACTCCTTTGGGAGGGCCTAAAATAATTTCAATAAAACTGTAAATAGCTGTGGGTCTCGATTTCAGGTCCTCAGGAAGTGATGTCATGATTCTTAAAAAGCTTATGGGTCCTTTTGCCTTTTTTTTTTTTTTTAAATCAGATAATGGGTTGGAAAGAAGAGACAAAATAAAAGATTGTCTTCCCAGGCCCCCTCTTCTCCAATTCTGTCCCAAGCCCGGCCTTAGGATTTGGCCTCTTTTGTCCTGGAATTTCAATGCTGCTCAGAAATCAAAGCTTTTGAAAGCCATGCTGGAGTGGGATCCAAAAGTGCATCTAGCTGTCCCTACCAGCCACAGCCCGCTTTCCTTGAGGGCCTTCACCTTGGTTTTAGGCTCTGTTCACAAAGCGACCCGTTTCCCTTCAGGGAAAGGGCAGGATACACATGTTGGAAGCGTGGGAGCTGGGTTCAGTGAAAAGCTAGTGGCCTTTTGTGTTCAGGCTCTTCCTCCGCCCCCTTCTGTTTGTTTACTGGGCCTCACTGTGACCCATGAGAGGCAGGTCTTATGAAATCAGAGGGATATGAGTCCTGGTTCCTGGAAAAAAAAAACCTTAAAATTATTAAGAAAAAAAAAGAGTTTTCTAGTCAGCAGACATTTTAGAAAGTAAAATCAGCCTGGACAATGAGGAGGGCAGTGAGCAAGACTCAGGAGGAGGACATAGGCCAGGATCCCAGTTTACATGCAGACATCCAGCTCCCCCCGCATTGTAGGGTCTCAGCACAGGCTGGGCCCACGTGGTTGCCCAAAGACCTTGGGCACCTTGGAGGTGGATATAGGCCCAGCCCAGTGCAAGTTACCTCCTGACCAGGGGCTCAGCAGTTTGCCTTGGCTTGTGTTTTCTACACGATCTTGTATTTTCTCATCCCACCACCCCCCCAGCTCTTTGCTCTATCCCAAGACAGCTTACTGTCCTCATGCCTTTAGTGACATTAGCATCTGTTTATAAACATTTTCTCTCTCACTCAAGAGCTTCAAGAACATAGGGCATTCCAAGGCAATGCAGGGTTGGTAAAAGCACGAATGCTCTATCTCAGCTGGGCATAGCGGGCAGCCAGGAGAAAGTGAGATCGGGGAGCGGGGCTTCTGCACACGGTGTGAAAACAAATGCCAACATATGAAACCTTCAGCTCACACTGCAGACAGACGGACTTGGGACCAGACTTTCCATGACCTGGGCTGCTATTTGGACATAAAAATTAAGGGATTGGCTGAAACAGGTGCTCCTCAGCTCTAAAGTTCCAGGAAGGGACCCCTTCCAGCCCCCTTACCCCATGCACTTCCTCCTGTGGCCCGCAGTAGTTTTGAAACAGTTGAGAAACCCTATAAAATTCCGGATAGCTCAGTAGCTACAAGATATGCACATCGTGTAGACCCCCACGAGGAACAGCTCAGGAAAGGCCAATGTCAAAGTACCTTAAAACGAGGCATTTACTTATAAGTAGTCTAGTTGTGGCAGAAAGAATGTAAGGTTCTTGCTCCGACTATGTGGCTCCGGGCAAGCTGTGTTGTCTTTCCTCATCTGTGAAATGAAACATTTGTCCCTTCATTTTTTTTTTTAATCTTACAGTTTGTAGGCAAGCAAGCTCCAAAAGCAGCAGAACTCTCCCCAAGGGTGAAGTGGAGGGATCCCACTCCGCCCCTCCAAACATCTCCTTTGGCACGCGCTCTAAGGTAAAGGACATGCTGCTAAGGAGAAACAGACACCAAGGGTTCCTAAATTCAAAGGCTTTGTTTAAAGACAAACATTTGAAAGAGACTAATTTCCTGTAACTTCTGGCTTGTGCCATGAAGAATCTCTTTCTGCGTGCGCTCTCTCTCTCTCTCTCTTCTAACCCATGGACATTGGAGACAAAGGAAAACCAAACTCCCCATTGGGCTGACATTACTAAACTAATAAGATGATCCCAGCCAAAGACATGGGAAAAGATGCAGATTTTAATACAAATACAACTGACTTTGTTCTTGTTTTGTTAGCATAGGGCTGAGAGACAGGCACAGTGTGGAGACAAGAGGCAGTGAAAAGCCTTAAGCCAACTGCTGCCACCAGATGCAGAGCAGGAAAGACCTGATACCATCACTGATCCAGCTCCCTCCTGGCAGAGTCACTGGGATCCCAGTCAAGAGGAAAGTTAAGTCTGCGATAATGGCTCATCCAGCCCTCTGCTTCCCTTCTGTCCAACCCACGGAGCCCCAGAGTACAGTTATCAACTGAAAACTGCATTAAGTGAGACAACCCAATAAAAGCCTCAAGACATACTCTTGATTAAACTAAAATGAAAGGATACAAATGCACATCGACTTTTCTTATCACAAGTTTAAAATAGCCCAGGAACATTTTAGAAAGAAGTATTTTTTTTTAACCAGACAGAACATTCCAGAAGGTGTAAAACATGGAGACAGTGCTGACAAGGAAAGGAAGCACTGCTTGCCTTGCACATCCTGTCTTCCTCATCAGTACTTATTTCTTCCTGGCTTGAAGCTAATGGAGTGTGTGTGGGGGACTAAAGAAAATGCACAGCATGATCACGATGTTGGAAGTCTTAACCAGACTCGTGTCTTTTCCCGAAATTCTCAGCTTATTTAGTCTTGGAGCTTCCCACAGTCAACTTCCAGCATGAGAAAAAGTAAGACCTTGTTGAGGGCTTAGCCTTAAGGATGATACCTATAACATCCCCTCTAAGGGTAGGCAGCATCTTGAAGGAGGCTGTGGAGAGAATATCAACGCCAGAGGAGAGGGAGGAATGCTCAAGAACACTGACTTCCACTCATGCTACAGCATCGCACTCACATGATCACAGCATCTGCAGTTACCTGTAAGGAGGCCTGTACAACACTGGGCCCATCAACATGCCATCTGGATAGAGGAGGGGATCATGATGGCCCCATCCCTGGGGAGCTATGGGCAGTTCACGGTTGCTGGAATTGGGAGAAACACCTTCTGCAGTGGTATAACTGGTAAGTTGTCCATGCTCATGCAAGCAACCGTACTTAAATTCACTGGGTCAAAAAATAAATAAATAAAGACATGACAGGAGAGGGGACTAGTTGGGAAGAAAAGAGGTTCTGCAGGAGTGGGAGAAGGGTACTAGAGAGTAGAATAGGGTGAATATGATTGGCATACATTACTTACATGTATGAAATTGTCACATAAATATATTAACATTAGAAAAAGGAAAAATTAGGCTGGAGAAATAGCTTAGCAATTAAGGCACATGCCTGTGAAGCCTAAGGACCCAGGTTCGATTCTCCAGGTCCCACATAAGCCAGATGCACATGGTGGTACATGCTTTTGGAGTTTGTTTGCAGTGGTTAGAGGCCTTGGCATACTCATTTTCACTCTCTCTCTCTCTCTCCCTTTCTCTGTCTCTAATAAATAAATAAATAATTTTTTTTTAAAAAAGGAAAAAGTAAGTGCTCCTCTATCCTCGCCCCTTCTCACTTTCTCATTGCCGTGATCAACCACATTTTCTAAAAGATCAATAAATTTGCAACAGATTACTACTCAGATGCCAACTTTCCTTGCATATTTGACATCCTAAGATAAGACAGAGGGAAAGCGTTGTTGGCCAAAGCTACTGGTAAATATTACAGAAGATCCTATCATCATTTCTACATTCTCTGGGAATTTTCTGATAAATGATTGTTGCCTAACTGGGGATTCCTCAGATAAAGTTCCCATCAACCCTTCTGTGTTTTAGATAAAGCATCTTCATTTTGTTTCCCATGCCCACCCCAAGGGAACAAAACTGTAAGTCCTATGCAGATCAAATTAACTAACTGATTACTACAAGTGAATTGAATTACAAGAGAGGTTTACAATTTACCCTGCAGTAGCCCCAGTGAAAAATCAACCTGGTAACTTCTTACAAATACTTTTATTTATATATTTGCAAGCAGAGAGCAACAGAGAAAAGAGAGAGACAGAAAGAGAGGGGGGAATGAACATGGTCATGCCAGGGCCTCCTGCCATTGCAAATGGACTTCAAATGCATGCATCACTCTATGAATATGGCATTACAAGGGCACTGGAGAATTGAACCCACCCAGGTCATTAGATTTTGTAGTCAAACACCTTAACAGCTGAGCCATCACCCCAGCCCTTGATAACTCTTTTAAAAAGCCCAGTGACTATTTCTTTTGTTTGTGTACGCATGTGTGCGTGCGCATAAATATGTGAATATGTGTGACAGGCTCAGAGTGTGAGTTCTCTCCTTCTACCTTGTTTGAGACAGAGTCTCTCTTGTTTTCTTGCCTCTGGGAATGCCAGACTACCTAGCCCATAAACTTCTGGATTCTCCCATTCCTGCTCCCCCCCCCCGCATTGCTCTAGGCAAATTGGAATTATAGATGCCTGCAACACTTTGCATGCAGAATTATGTGGGTGTCAGGGATCTTGTGATACAAGCATCTTTAAATGCTGAGCCACCTCCCAGTCTCCTAATGTCTACTTCTAAGAACAAAGTAAGTGACTCCATCTTGTCTTGTGCTTAGCTTTGTATTTATTTGGACTGTGAATTTGAAAAATGTCTGTTGAAGCTATCTGTTGAAGGAGTAAATGATTGAATGAAAAGGAATCAACCAGCCATGTATCAAGCTCAGGACTGGAGGTCACAGTGCAGATATGTAAAGAGAATTGGGGGCAACCTGGAATCATAAGTTATCATGAGGTCTCAGCCTCCAACACCCAAAGATGACACATTTATGTGCCACCATTCCCATTACATTAAGTGGCGCAATTACATTAAGATGCCATAGACATAAAGGTTTGGAGTTTAAATGCTAAGCAAAAGCCAAGAGTGAGTGTGCTCTAACAGCAGAGATCCTCGTGTCACCAGAAAGACACAAGCAAATATCACCATTGAACTTGGGATGCCCTGCCACTGGTGGCTAGTAATAAACCAGGTCCTCTGGTTCAAACTAATAAATGACTGCAGTTAATAACCATGAGGAAGACGGCTGTCCTGAGCAGAGACATATCCTGCTTTGGTCATTATTAACACTAGTTTGCATTCCCAAGCACCCATCAAATGATGGGAGGCTGAGATACCCCAGATGTCTCTGGGGTAGCAGCAACTTTGAAAGCAAGGTAGATTTTTAAAGATAGTTTTATTTATTTATTTTCAAACAGAGAACAATAGAGAGAAGAGAGATGCTCAGAGATAATGAGCACACCAGGGCCCCCAGCCACTGCAGATGAACTCCAGATGCATGCACCACTTATTTGGCTTTACATGGATACTGGGGATTCAAACCCGGGTCATTAGGCTTTGCAGTCAAGTGTCTTAATCGCTGAGCCATCTCTCCAGTCAGTCCACAGGCTGGACTTTAAAGTAATACTCACCATGGAGGGTGTAGGGGTCAGCAGTGAAACTGCCTCTATGGATGATGCTGGCACCCTTGCTGGAGAGAGCCATTCCATGCCCAGGGAGCTTACTAACATAATGTCTACAGGCTCTAAATGAGGAATGAGGGGTTCAAACACCCACCAGGTATTTCTGTGGGATAGCTGATGCCTTCTTGAGCTAGGGCCAAGGGCAGGTGGAAGTAAAGAAGCCAGCCTGAAAATTACCTGAGGTCAGGCACAAAACCTACCTTATGGGACAGTGACTAGACCACTCTGCCTGCACAGGAAGTTTGTTTGTTGAGAAATATTGGGACATTAAATCAATTCCCTGAAAAGGCCACACATGCTGAAGGTTCTGCAGCTTCCTCGACTGGAACTTTCCAAATGTGGAGAATGTGGAGAGCTGGAATGCTGCAGATCAAGAGCCAGTTATCTGGAGCTATCCTTAGTTCCCTTAATAGCCATCTAGTACCCACCTCTTATCTGACCGGATGTCCTTTTCACCATCAGATAAGACCTTTGGAAATAACAAGTTTAGCAGACCACTAGATGCCACAACCCTAAGTCTAAGAATGTCATCAGACGGCATCTGAGGCCTATAGCCGAGAGCTGCCTACCCTACCCACTTTGCTGATGTCCCCCACTAATGTATTTGGTAAGTGCATCAAGTCATGACTTTCTCCTGTAACTAAAAAGTTTATGTGATGCTTTTTATGGTGGAAGATGTCAACTCAAGGGAACCTGGATTCCTGTCTGCTGGTCATGGCCACTCAGACCAGAATAGAATAATCTTCTCTTTTCTTTTCCTTCTTATTCATTCATTCTCTCTCTCTCTCTTAAGCTGGTCTGGAACTCATGATCCTTCTGCCTCAGCCTCCTGATGTTCACTACTATGCCAGTGTCATAAGATAATCTGTTACTCCTTTTGGAGTGAGAGCTGATTTTGGGGGGAGAGAGGAGGCTTCTCACATCAACACTGGGAGGCAGGCTGAGGTTTCCCTCATTGACCTTGCTCATCCTTCCACCTAATGAGCCGACAGACATCTTTCCAACACCAAATCTAGAAACGTTCCGAGAGACTCACTTTGTTAAGCACGACCTTTAAACTCTTGCTGGCCACATGACCCTTCACCAAGTACATTCTGAGCTCCTCTGTAACTCCCTTTCCAACTGATCCTCCCAACTCAGTTTTGTTCCAGCTATGGCCAGGCAGCTTCTATTTCTCCAAATCGTCATGTCTTTCTTTCCATATGGACCCTCCTGTTGCTGAGATATTCTTTGTAATAAAATCATATGCAACCAGCTCCCTTCTCACAATCAACATCCTCCCTGAAAACACACCACACACACACACACACACACACACACACACACACACCTTCTCATAACCTTTATCTGATGGCCTTCTGGGAACACGATGCCTAGGCTGTTCCTTACTTGCACTGTGACAAAAATAAATGGTTGTTATAACAATGAAAGCTAAATGAATAAATAAACAAACACCAGGTGAACCTGCCTTTAGCCTGAGAAGCAATTAATTAGATTCTACATAAAATGCAGAAGCTAGTGACATGAAATGTTGTCTAAGGAGTGGGAGACACACCAGCAGATGTCTTAAAACAGATTGGGCTTTTAGCTGATTATCAGCCCCATGGGACTGCTAAATACTGGCATATAAAAAAGAAAGTGCTATGGATTAATCAGAAGACATTAATAGATATCTCCAGTGGAAATCTGCATTGCTATGAGCACTCTGCTTTCAGTCTTGAGCTGCCTTTGGGATATTTCACAATTCTAGAAATCATAGAGACACTATGCAGAATCATTTTCATTCATTCTCTCTCTCTCTCTCTCTCTCTCTCTCTCTTTCTCCTTCCCTCTCTCCCTTCCTCTGTCAAAAGATTGAACAGTGCATCTTGACAGAGAGGCTCTGCTGTGCTAGTGGTCAGCCACATCTTCATATCATGGAACAGTCGCACTTTCTTCTGAGCAGGAACAGCTTCTTTTTTGATTCGTACAACAGAGGTTTATCTTTTCTCAAAAGCCCCAAAGAAGTGGGATGCATAGTCACTTAAGGCCAAAGTAACAGACTCCATTTTATGTCCCTAGGGCTGGTCTTCTGCTCTTGCTAGCATATTTGATATGTTTGTTGCACTTTATGTATATAAAACACAAACAACTTAAGCACTTTCCCAGTAAGGTATATGAGAATACATGAAATTATGTAGACATGAATGGAGAGAGGATAACAGGAGTGAAAAGGTGATTCACTCAAAATTATCTTGAGAGGACAAAAGCAAAGCTGGTACCAGGAAAGTTAGGAGGAGAGAGGTAGGCTGAGCTGGGCGTGGTGGTGCACACCTTAAATCCCAGCACTCAGGAGGCAGAGGTAGGAGGATCACCAAGTTTAAGGCCACCCTGAGACTACATAGTGAATTGCAGATCAGCCTGAACTAGAGTGAGACCCTGCCTTGAAAAACCAAAAACTGAAAAATAATAATAATAAATAAATAAAAGGAAGGCTGACAAGAAGAATGTGGGACTGTGTGCTCTAAACCCATCCATCGAAGACAGTCTGCACCTGGGAAGTGTATGGGGTGGGAGCAGGGCAGAGTTTAGGTGCTCATTTGAGAAATGTTGCAAACCAAAGGATTTAGATTCTATGCTCCATGCATGAGCACAGACAAGACACGGATGAGAGGTGAGCATTGCTCAAAATTCCAGGCTAAACCCAGCTTTTCTGCGAGGCTGGCAGAGTAGGTGAGCAGGTCAGAGTGGGGTGGGGTTGTCCTCTGGGAGCCAGTGGCTACCTCCTCTGAGATCCTCGGTGGTGTTCTCTGATCTCACGACATTAAGTCAAGACCTTTAAGCTGCTGCTCTCTCCTGTGAATCCACTTCCAAGTCCCTGGCTGGGAGCACACACAGGGCCCTAAGCCTGTGAGCAAACACCAGTAAAGCAAAGAACCAGAGAGCTGCTTGCCAGGACCCCATCAGCATGTTTGGGAAACTAATCAAGGTCACACCTCTCCAAGGGTTGCTAAATGCACACAGTCACTTGTGTCACACAGGACTGGCAACTGCAAGCCTAGGACCAATCACTGAATGAAGAGGGCCCCGAAGCTGTGTGGAACTTCTGTGCCAGTGTAGCCCGTCTCCATAAAGCTGTCTGTCACTTTTCTCGTTACTGTGATAAAATGCATGACAAGAACAAATGAAGGAAGGAAGGGTTTCTTTTGGCTCACGGTTTGACGGAACGCCATCATGGCAGCAGAAGCTTCTGCCTGTGACAGATGGTTCATCCTCTTGTGCAGAACAGAAAGGGGGCTTGTTACATGTTACAACAGAGTACATGTACAACAGAGAAGCCAGACTTGGTGGCACATGACTGTAACCCAAACACTTGGGAGGCTGAAGGAGGAGGATCTCAAGTTCAAGGACAGCTTGAGTGACATAACAAGATCCTGGCTGAAAAAGGAAAAAAAAAAAAAAAAAAAAGGGAAACAACCCAAACCAACTCAACACTATAATACACTACACTATGCCAAACCAAACCAAAAACATGCAGACCGGTACCCTGGGGTAAAGCTCCTCAGCTCTTTGGAGCTGCCGAATCTGAGAGAACAAGCAGATGGAACCTCTTTACAGCAAAATGCACCTTTGCATCATAGGCAAGGAACCTGGCTCTCAAATTCATGGGTACAACCAGCTCAAGTTCAGAGCTCCTGATGTCTGCCCACCAGCTGGCCACTGCCCAAAAACTTGTTTGCAATGGTCAGTGAGCTGGGCAGAGTCGACACGGATTTACCTGGGTTCTCTGGATTCCACTCATATGGGGGGTTCGCACTGAGCCCCAGGATTTCCACCCACTCCCCGATGTTCTGCACAAACTGCCTACCCAAGGCCTGGGGCTTTGTATTCTGTTAAGCATGGCAAGGATGAGCTGGCAGGATGGTGGGCTGCATGTTTTCACCACCTCAAAGACACTGCCCAGGGAGAGGCTTGGATTCCTGCTGCAGAAATGTCAGTCGGCTGAAGTAGCCAGTTCTCTTGCTATCAGAAGATGGTTTTTGGACTGGGGAGATGGTTCAGTGGTTAAAGGCACTTGCTTGCAAAGCCTGTTGGTGGAGGTTCACTTCTCCAATTCCCATGTTCAGCCAGATGCACAAAATGACACGTGTTTGGAGTTCATTTATAGCGGCAGGTGGCCCTGGTACACTCTTCTCTCTTCATATGTAAATAAAATACTGGTTAGCAAGATGTTTCTCCTCTACCTTGGCCATGAAGATGGCACCTCTGAGTCCTAAAGACACAGAAGGGCTGGACATAGGGGACAGCATGGCTTTGTGTAACACCTTCGCAAGCAGCTCTTTCCTCCTCTTTAAAGGTGGAGATAGGCTGAGACTCAGGGGCCCCAAAACCAATAATGGGCAATGGATGAGCAGGAACTCAGACTTTAGAACATTAAATTGCCAAGATCATATATATAAAGTCTACTTACAGTTCTAAGAACCATCAAGATTAAAATGCTGCCAAACAGAGTCACTATCACATCTCTGACCCATGTACTGTCACCTGCGCCCTTTCCACAGTGATTCCTTCCTGACTGGCAATCACAAATGAAAACATTTGGTTTAAAATTAATGTGGGGGGCTGGGAAAGCAGCTCGATAGATAAAGCTACACAAGCCCGAGTACCTGAGTTCAGATCCCAGAACCCACGTGAAGCTGGCTGCCCTAGCATTTGTAATCCTGGCATGCCTAGCATGAAGAAGGGCATTAAGAATCATCTGGAAGCTTGCAGGTTCACTAGCCTGGTGAGTACTTCAAGGAAAAATGACAGACCTTGCCTCAAACAAGGTAGAAGGTGAGGACTGACACCAAAAGTTATCTTCTGACCTTCACACATGCACTGACAGAGTGACCATGCAGTGACTAAATACCAAATCAAATTATGTTGTTCAGAATTATATGAGCTATACATTATACTGAAATAAATGGTACTTTAGTTATATAATTGAATTATACATTTGTGCCCATAAGAGAGGCTATATATGAGATGCTGAATTTGTGTGTGTGTGTGTGTGTGTGTGTGTGTGTATCATGCATCAAGGACAGGCCTCACATGCGACAATGGTTCCATATGGTCTCAGTGTGCATAAGCTACATCGTCCAGGTTTGTGTAAGCACACTATGCTGTTCACACAATGGCAGTAGCCTAACAACTCATTTCTCACACCATCATTAAGTGGGCTTGGTATGTAGAGACAGAGAAAAGCAGAAGCAAAATGCCTTTATGCCTGCATGGTGGGAGTTCACCTCTCCCCAGAGCCAACAGTCAGGGCTGATGGAAGCCATCAGCTCTTCCCAGCCGCAGTTCCTGCCCTTCTTGTCTAGAGGGTCCCAACATGCCACAGAAGGGTAACGCTTGCTCAGATGCTGGGACAGGATTTCAGGCCACAACTGCTGAGTGCTGCTCTGCTCAGGGGAAGGGGTGGGACACATACAGTTGGAAGAAAGAGCAGGAGGGTCCCAGGTACTGGCTGGCCTGAGTTTCTCAGGGGCTCTATGCCCTGGGCTTTTCCCCTCCCTTCCACTCAACCCAGAGTGTGAAAGGGAAGAGAAAGGTCCAAATGCCAATGCAGAAGTTGCAACAGAGTCTTTAGAAGAAGGGAGACCAGGGAAACTGGACCTGGCTGCCCCGGCAGTCACAGCACGAATAAACAGCTAATAAATCTATCCTGCTAGGCCACTGAGCCGCAGAACAGGACACCATCCCATAGGTGGGTTCCCCTTCCAGCTCATTAACTATCTGAGGTTACTATAACGTGGGGCGTGGCTCTCAGCTGGAAATTCAATTAGCTTAGCTATAAACCAGGGGTGCAAGGTGGGATGTGTCTGATGAGCCAGCAATCCTGGGAAAGACCCAGCCACCATGTGCCCTGCATATCCTGTCCTGCCTTTCCTTTGGTGGTTAGACAAAAGTAAAGTAACTCTTCAGCAACAGGGGCTTACCATCTACTGGCCTTGATATCCATGACCTTGCAGTGCCTTCACAAGACCCTCATAATAGGAGAAAACGACGATGACATCAAAATAAAAGAGACACTAATGAACTTCTGGTCAAGATGGCATCCGCCTAACCACACCTCACCTGGTGGGGAAGAAAGTACCAGGCATGCAGTTAACATCCACAATGAGAGGTCAGAGAGACCTACAAAGTTTCCCAAATGAAGACAGATTTCTGTCAGAGTATTTGATGACCCACCAAAGGTTAATGGTTAAGACCCCACTGCCAAAGACCCCATAAGCTGTTGATACAGAACATGGAGTGACCTGGCTGGAGTCTGGATGAGAGTCAGTCAGTCCCCAGACAGTTAGCTTGTCTAGTGCCAGAAGGTGCTACATGAGCGACTGGGGGAAAGTGACCAACAACTGTCCAAACAATGTGTGATCTAAACTTCTCAGCAGCAAACAACCTGACATGATGCTCACACAAGGGGACACAGACATGGTGGGTAACCAACTGCTCTTGATTTGGCTAACAGATTTGCTCGGTGGAACGGAACCCATAGCTGGAACTGGGAAACAAGTCCAAAACTCAAGCCATCTCTCCAATATCAAGCTCCCACCAATCGTGGCCTACAAGAGACTAGACCTATGAAATTCTCTCTAAAATAATAATAGTTATCCCATTTACCTGGTGCTGACCTCTCTCTCCATTGGAGAATTTGCTTCTCTTTTTCAGATGGATGCAGAACCTGAGGAGAGAATCAACCCATTCAACCTCAACAGAGCCCCAGCTGAAACCATAGGGTAATGGGGGAAATGAACAAGAGTGCTGCTTTCTTGGTGAACTTGGTACCAACACAAGGGTGAAGGATATAGACACAGAGAACACTCAACTCCTACCAGATCAGATATCCAGAGACACAGAGGCTCCCTAGACCTCATCACTGAAGCAGACCTAAAACGATCCCAACATGGCTCAGGGAAATTCGTGGGGGTGGGGGATTGTTAGAGCTACAAGTTGGGACATTATGCACAGAAACATTGCCTCTTCCCCATAAGTGATGGCTACCCCCACAATGCTCGACCCACATTCCCCAACGAGAAGAGTCCCTTCGGAGAGGGGAGGACAGGGAGGAGACTCAAGATGTACCAGCATGACTGTATACACGCTATCTCCAGAACTAATAAAAGAAATTTAATGTAAAAAAAGAGAGACTAACAGAGAGAGGGAGGGGATATAATGGAGAGTGGAGGTGTGAGGGGAAAGTGGGGGAGGGGAAGTAATTATCATGGTTGATTATAAGTATAGATGTTGTCAATAAAAAAAATTTAAAAAGTAGCCGGGCATGGTGGCGCATGCCTTTAATCCCAGCACTCAGGAGACAGAGGTAGGAGGATTGCCATGAGTTTGAGGCCACCCCGAGACTACATAGTGAATTCCAGGTCAGCCTGAGCTAGAGTGAGACCCTACCTTGAAAAACCAAAAAAAAAAAAAAAAAAAAAAAAAAAAAAAAAAAAAAATTAAAAAGTAAAGTAACTCAAGGTTGTGTCAGGTAAAATTTCAATGGAACAGTGTCTTCTGTTTTGTTTGTTTGTTTCTGAGACAGGGCTTCAAACACTTTGTAACCCAGGTTGGTGATTGAACTTGTGATCCTACTATCTCTGTCTCCCAAAAGCTGGGATTACAACTGTACACCACTGCTCTTGGTTAAGAGGTGGCTTCTTAATGAGATAAAGTGGCCAGACATTTGGCATCAAGGGCTGGGGAGCTCGATCAGTGTTGGCAGAAAATTTGCCTAGTATGTTCAAGGCCGTGGGTTCAATCCCCAGAAAAAATTTCTTTACCCATTACAAAAAATGAAAATTTCAGACCGAAAACAAAGAAGGAAAAGGAGGTGGGACAGAGAGAACAAGAAAGGATGAGGGCAGCCCCCACATAACCCCACAACACACACACACTGTGGCTCCTGCCAAGGCAGAGCTGGTCTCACAAAGAAGGGGAGTGGTAATGCTCACACACTCAGCATGGCTGTGCCCTGAAGAACTGCCTGCTTGGTCACCAGGTCTGTTTTGATACTCAGACTCTTCTATATCCAGGAACGAGTGTCCAAGGCTGCTCCTGCTGTAGGCCTGAGGCACTGCAGAGTGGAACTCCTAATTACATGGCTTTCCCTTAATGAAGGGCTCCATCTCCACACGCCAAGCAAAAGCTTCAAGGATATACTGTCTCTCACATATCCGGAAAGGATCCCAGGGCTACCCTTTCATGCTGGCTGGCATCTTTTCTGGTGACCTGCAAAAACAATCCTGCCGGGGCTGGAGAGATGGCTTAGTGGTTAAGCGTTTGCCTGTGAAGCCTAAGGACCCCAGTTCAAGGCTTGATACCCCAGTACCCATGTAAGCCAGATACACAAGGTGGCACCTGCATCCTGAGTTCGTTTGCAGTGGCTGGGTGCCCTGGTGCACCAATTCATTCTCTCTTTTCTCTCTCTCTCTCTCCCTCTTTCTCTCCATCACTCTCAAATAAATAAATAAATAAATAAATAAATAAATAAATAAAATAACATTTTTTTTTTAAATCCTGCTGAACACTATCCAAAAGGACCTTGTCACTTCTACTTTCAAGTTGAAATACTTTAAGGGAAAAAAGCAAGCTCATGAATCCTGTGACCAAATATCTGACAAGAAATCACTTAAGGGAAGAAGGATTTATGAGGTGATATAGTCCATCGCAGAGGGAAAGGCATGGCGGCAGGTGGCCCCATGGTGGCAGAAGTGTGTAGCTGGCAGAACAGGAATCAGACAGTAGACAGGAAGTGGGACCAGGCTACAGCATCTCAAGGCCAGTGCACAGTGACCCACTTCCTCCAGCAAAGCTCCCCCTCCTACAGGTTCCACATCATCCCAAAATAGCACCACCAATTGGGGACCAAGTGTCCAGACACATGAGCCTGTGGGAAACATTTCACCTTTAAACCAAAATACACCCTTTTCAGTCACAATGTGTTACTTATTCTCAAAAGCTCTTATCTGGCCACGCTCTCCCACCTCTTATCTTCACTTTGCATCCTTCCCTGCATCCTGCATGCCTTCTTCATGGAAGCTTCCCTGCCTCTCCATTGGCACCATCTCTGGCAAGATCATCTTCTTCATTTGTTCTGAGTGAACTGCTATTCACTCATCAAAACCTCCCTCTGGGGACCAGGGAAATGGCTCAGCGGTTAGGGTGTTTTTGCCTGCAAAGCCTAAGGACCTCTGTTTGATTCCCCAGGACCCACATAAGCCAGATACAGAAGGGGGCTCATGTGCCTGGAGTTCATTTGCAGTGGCTGGAGGCTCTGGCATGCCCATTCTCTTTCTCTGTCTCTGTCTCTTCCTCTCCATCTCTCTCAAATAAATTAATTAATTAAATATTTTTTTAAAGCCCACTCTGTGATCACTTCCACTCTTTCCCAGTCCTGGTCCTCCCCTACGTAGACAGATTTTACACTTGCTGTCCATATTTCATCACCTTGACCCTACTTCTGTTTATGCATGTGTCATGCCAATTAGCCCTTTCACTCCCTCTTTTTTCTCTCACTCTCTTAATCTCTTTATCTCTCAGCAGAATTCCTATCCACACTTGAAAGCCTAACTTGATGGTGTTCTTTGGGCCCATAGTATATCTCATTCTCCATATGCGTCTCATTGTGGCTCCTGTACCATGACTGTAAATTCCTTGGGGATTCTGAGAATGGCTAAACATTTTTTTCCTAAGTGCTTGCCTACTGATAAACCCATTCTCAGTGTTCAAAGAATGTCTGGAGAAAATCATGAATGAACAATACTCAGTGTCCAGTTTTATTCCATCAGCAGTGTCCACTTAGTCGTAACATCTGTAAGGCTGTCTTGTCACTGCCTGTCTTCACAAGGCCCCACAGAATGAGCAGATAGGCATTGGATATCCCTGTAAAAGGTATGTAACGGTATAGTAAGGGAAGTGTGATAAGAGTGAAAAAGTAGTCGAAGGCATGCTACAAGGGATCCCACGGTGGGGTGGGGCTGCTCACCTCTCTACTGCCCGGATAGCCTTGCCCAACACCTCCCCTTGAGCAACAACCAGATAAGGGAGACTTCTAGGCAGGTGTCAGAATGTCCCCATGTAGGAGGTGCCTACGAGAAGACAGGGTTCCCAGAGATAGCATCATGCTAGCCTGCTTGGCCAGCTTAGAGGAAAAATGTAGATATCCCTGTAACTTGAGTTTTACACCATCAGTAAATCAACCCCCATCTCCATCAGCTAAAAGGTTCCATTCACCTCCTGTCCCAGAGACACCTAATCTCAAAGTTCCCCCGTTTCTGGTGCTGTGTGTGTGTGTGTGTGTGTGTGTGTGTGTACACATTTCTTATTGACTTTGTTTTCAGCTCAAAACTGCCAATGTGTCCCTCATATTATTTAAAGAGGACCTCAGTGCTGCCACTAGAAGCAGCCATGATCTTGGGGCCAGGAAAATACACCTGAGTCCTGTGTACTGTGGTGTGACAGGCAGCATGGAGAACACAGGTAAACATCATACTCTGTAACACCCCTACACAGAGCTCTTTCCTTTGCAGGCAGACCGCAGCTGCTTGCTCACAAGAAAGCTGAACCTGCAGTCATCCCACTGAGGGAATGGCCCAGGAAGCCTGCTGAAGCTGGCAGTAAGACCTGACTTGAAACCCTCATCCTATCCCTAAGCCTGATTCTCCCTCCTTGGCTTCAGCAGCTTTCTAACCCTAGCTTTTGCTTTTACTATGGCCAGTTCACTTCTCTCTCCCCCCGCCCCCTCTCTGTTCATTTTGCATTGGTCATCTCCCAGGGTCCACATATGTTAGGTTTGACATGATATCCCAAGAAGGTGATGTGTCTGTGGAGTGTTCCTCAGGTAATAGGAAGGGAGCTGTTCTTAGGGTAAAGGGAAAGGAAGGGAAAGAGAGGAAGAGAGAAGAGGGGAGGAAATGAAGAAGAGAGAAGAGAGAGAGAGAGAGAGAGAGAGAGAGAAAGTAACTGCAAGAAACTTCAGAGACATGTTTCACCAGCATGCCTCAAACCCAAATTGTCCCAATTGTGTCTGTCTGTACGAACATCACTCCATAGGATAAATGATACAAAAGATGATTCTCACCTAAATGAAGAGATGATTCTCCCCAAGAGAAAATGCTAGGGCAAACAAAATTAAACGTTTTTTTTTTTCTTTTTAGCCACAGTATGTCTCAGGGCCTTTAAAATGCTAACATGAATCTTTTTTTCCCTCTTATATATCACCTATTAAGCTTTCCAGAACTTTCTATTTAAAAAAAAAAAAAAAAAAAAAACTGGTTACAGTGCTTTTCAAACTGTGGTTCATAGACCACTGGCAAACTGTCTTAAAGTATATACACACAAAACCTGAGCAAAAGGCTGTAAAGCTATTATAGTAAATAGACATTGCTAAAACACACAGAGCTATAACAAGAGAGCTCATTGGATAGCAAACAGGCCAATATGGCCATTTCTTGGGGGCAGGCACAAAGCACACTGGTACACTGTGCCCTGGGGAAGCATGGTCCCCCACCAGTCTGCTGAGCACTGGTTCAGCAATGCTGTTGGGCTGTGTACTGAGACTTGGTTTGCTCAAGGTCTCAAAGTGTCTGCACCAAATAGTGAGCTAGAGATTACCAGTGCTGGATGGGGATAGATAGAAGAGCCCATCATTAGAGAACTCAAAAGTTAGATAGGAGAATTTTGTCACTGAAAAAGACTTGTGGATGGTGAGTATGGGTTTAATCGTCTATGCTAAGTCTTGCCCAGGATGGCTACACAGGGGTGAGATGAAAAGGAAGTGAAACGGGTCAGAGCAATGGCCAAACCTACTGAGAAAGACCTTGAGGAAATGAGCTGAAGAAATTTGGCTGTGAGATGTTGTTCATC
This sequence comes from Orientallactaga sibirica, assembly GCA_036365145.1. Lineage (NCBI taxonomy): Eukaryota > Metazoa > Chordata > Mammalia > Rodentia > Dipodidae > Orientallactaga > Orientallactaga sibirica. Next base: position 8,540,120 of record JAEOAD010000039.1, read on the forward strand.
CCTGACAAGCATAGACCTCTACACACTGCCAACTAATAAATCAGTGAGGCATGTGTGGGATGACAAGGGACAGGGAGGGAGAAGAGGCAAACAAGATTGTGCCCCATCCCCTGGTGCAGCTACTGAGAGGCAATACTGTCAGACCTTTAACCAGAGCATCAGATCAAGACTGCTATGCAAACTCTTCCACTTGTCCACCCGGGCAGTGTGTGCACATGCTTTAAACCAGGCACAGGCCTGCCATCGCAGCACTCAAGAATCAGAGGCAAGAGATTCATGAGTCCCAGGCCAAACCTTGTGGGTTTTTTTCCTTCCTAAAGATAAACACACAGAAGGATCAAGGATCGCTGTTCAGAATAAGCTGCTCCCAAGAGGGAAGACTTTTCCCTGGCCTATGGCACCCACAGTAACTGACAAAGCAATACGCAAACCCACATTGTAAAATGTTTAATATGCTTCCTCTTTTCCCAAGAGTGATTTTTTATAACAATCTATGATTTGGCAGGACTAGTGTTTGTTTGTTTGTTTGTTTTGCAGAACTGGGGCTGGAACACCCAGGGCCCTGGACTTCTAAGCAAGCTCTCTACCATTAAGCCATATCCCCATCCATGTTTTTAAAATTAATCCAATGTTCAGATGGCTTTGAAAACCCTTTGAACCTGTAGATATTGGTCCAGTAACTAATCCAGGCTCCTCCAAGACAGCTTTCTGCCTCTTGCACTTCCTCAGTGCCTCAAAGCACTTGACACAGTCAATGTTCAAACAGGATTGTTGGGCAATGAAACTGTCTGACATGATGCCTTAGTGGAAGATGCATAGCATCATACATTTATCCAAACCCACAGAATACACAGCACCAACTGAACAGCAATGAAAAGTATGGCCCCTGGGTGATGTGTGTTGACATAGTCTCATCCATTGTAGCAAATGCTCCTGTTGGTGGGAAACAGCAATCATAGGAGGTGATATAAATGAAGGAGTAGGGGTGCATGGGAAATCTCCCTGCTTCTCTCTTAGTTTTGCTGTGAGCTTTAAACACCTACAGAAAATAATTATTATAAAGCAAGGGCTCAATAAATCCTTAAACTAAAGTAAATGTGTTTTATTAGGATACATTATTCATTGAGCCTGGTGGTACACACCTGTAGTCCCAGCTACTCAGGGGGCTGAAGGATCCAAGATAGAAGCCAGCCTGGGCAACTTAGCTAGATACTGTCTGAAAATAAAATGAAAGAGACCAAGGAGTGATAGAGAGCTTGCCTAGCATGCTATCGTGGTGGGCGGTGGCAGGGGAAGGCGTGTTCATTTGTTATCAAAAAACGACAAGCTTGTCCCCATTAGCTGCTGGCACTATATCAAGTGAATGATAAAATAACCATGGCTTCCCACCTTATGTCTGTGCTCCCCTCCCCTTTCACACGTGCACACAGCCGCTGGGGGTTTTGCACAGTTCCTCCGTGGGAACAGGATGTTTAATTCTTTGTGTAGCTTTGTTAACTGGCAGCGCTGGCATATGCTAAGTGCCCGGAGACTCTGGAACAGTCAGATGGGAGGGCACCAGGGACCAGCCAAACAGCATACCAAGAGGAAGCGCTGGGCCGAGCCAGGACCAGTTTCCATCCTTAGAGGCCACTAGGCAAGAGAAGGCCCTGCAAGGGGTGTCTGTTGTGTCAGCCAGCCCTGGGACCTTAATGCAAGCCTGGAACAAATCTTGTATTTCTTCAACATCGTTTGCAATAATACGCAAACGAGCCTTCCCCGTGCTTCAAAAAAAAAAAAAAAAGGAAGGCTCTGAAAGGCTGCCGGTCTAAGACCTCCAAGTCACCATCATTCCTGAGCTGCAGGGAAAGTGAGACCGATTTTGTTCCATCGCTTAGAGCAGGGACATCTGTGGTAGGGGAACTGGTGCTCGAGGGAGGAGAAAGAACAGAACGAAGAAAGAAAACGAGAGCAGACGCGCTCGATTCAGAAAGCGAAAGCCTTGCAGGACCCAACCCGCTGAGCAAAAAAAACCCACCCGGGACCGCAGGCTGCCCAGAGCGGGAGGGACCGCCTTGTGGGCGGGGCTCTCGAGCCTGACGAACACCATTGGTCTCTCAGCAGCTGCTTGAACCAATCAGCGCTGGGCCGGCCTCCGCCTTGTTCCGCCCCCCTCCCCCCAACGAGCGCGGCTGCTCAGCCCAGGAGCTGCCCAACAGGTGAGGCCTGAGCAAACGGCTCGGGCCGGTCACGTGGCCTCGGCCCCACCCCCTCCCCACGGAGAAGCTTTACCATCTGTCTCTGGATCGGCGGTCCTTGGGCCAGAGGCCATGATCGCCCGCGATCACGCCGCGGCTGTGCCGATTGACCCCGGCCTGCCAGTGCGGGTCCCCGGAGCGCTCTGGTTGCCAGCAAAGAGCGCACACGTGGCGGCGGCGTTGGGCCACGTTGGACACTTCTGTCACCAGACCTGGACTGGGCGGGGGAAGGAAGTTGCTCCCACTCCACTTTTTTACATTCTCCACTTGCTTCTCCCAATTTCATTGTCCAGAACCGTCTTTCAGCATTCTTTTCTGAGCAAGCCTCACCCAATAACCTGGTGCAAAGGCTGGAACACACTGGGTCTGGATCCTGAGCCCCAACATGCTTGACGTGTATGGGTCAGGGTCTAGTCCAAGTTGAAAACAAGGAGTAGTCCGTGCTGGGCAGAAGTGCAGTCAATCTGATGTTCAACCAGAGTCTTATGTTTGCCATGCTTATAAGGAAAATATTTTATTCTAACAACGACGGTGTGTCCTTTCAAATGTTAAGAAAATATAAACTCTTTAGCAATATTCTAACCATGCCTATTTCTGTGGATATGAACTCAGTTTTTAAAATTTATTGCTTTTTGATTGACGTATTTATACTTAGTTTTGAAGTACTATGTGATGTCTTACTTCATGTATGCATTGTGGTATTCATCAACTGGGGTAATTAGCATATCCATCACCTTAAACTTTTATTATTTCTCCATGGTGGGTACATTCAGAATTCTCTCTTTCTGTTTTCTCATATATATAATACATTATTGTTTGGCAGATTCACCCTGCTGTGGCACAGAACATCAAGGGTTTGGGAGGCAAAAACTCCTACAACTTTATTAAGCACGTTTCTTTCATGACGTGATGGAGTAAGCTTTTTGAATGACCAGTACCAGGCTATTTTTAGTATTTTTCAAATGACAAGAAAGTATATGAAATGCATACTTAAAAGAATTTAAAGTAGAAGCATATTATATAAAGGAAATTAATGCCACTCTTTCTTATGTCTCAAAAAAAAATCCCTCGATGTTGGGTTTTATTAGCATCAGGACTATTATAATATTTGGATGCATGGCTGTAATGAAAAGTATTTACTATCATGTTACTAAGATGATAATTTTTCCTCACAGCTAAACTTTTCCCAAAACCACTCAAGAATAAAAAAGAACTAAAACCTAACATGCTCTCACATCAGTTTCATTTGGGGTTACTTTTATTTTGGCACAGTTTGAGAGGAAGGAATAAAAGAGTTCAAAAAAGGTAATGTTTTAAATATTTAAAAATTTTTCAAGGCCTACATACAAATTTTCAAAGGTATCATTGTCTCATTTCTTCTCAGTCATGGTAGATATTTTCACTTGAGGTAGGCAGCATATTGCTTTCATTACCCTAGAAATTATGCCACATACTTGGAGAATCCATGTGTCTCCACAGCACAGGCCTGAAGTTTCTCTCACTGTCTGAAACCACTGTCCACTGTTCAGTGAGAGGTAGTGCCCTGTTTGTAAGCGAACTCTATTCACAGCAAGAGATGGGTTCATTATGCTGTGCCTGGGGAGTGGACATTTCGCGTTTCTATTGGTCAGTTTAATTTCTGTGTTCATAGAGTAAGAGCATAACACAAGTGTTCAAGAAACGACTGACAAAAGGCAATGGGCAGCCATCTTGGTAGCAAGTTTCAAAAGTGCCATCGCCCTGACTCATAAAGCTGGCTGGCTGCTGGGTTGGGAGTTATTTAAATTCCTAGTGCACTTTTAATCAGAGGCAATGTTAGTGATTCAAAGAGGCATTCTGTATAACAAGAAAACAGTGTTTTAAACCAAAGGGCTTAAAACAAAGCATTTGGATTTAGAGGAAGGATTTGTAGGTATTGATTTTTCAAAATATCAAAAGGTTCTCTTCAAACAAAAAACAAACTAGAACAACAGAAGCAGTGACAGCTGATTTTGCAATGTCAAACAAGATAACATTAGCTGAGAAAATAGCTCTCATAAATGTTAACCTATAGGAAATAACTGCTTCTGAATAACAAAATTCCATTAAAACAGAAAAATCTAGTCTACTCAGCATTTATTTCCTACTTATATTAGCCTATATTCTATGAATCTTTCTTAAGATAGGGACCACACTCTAATTTTCTCAGACCTGCTCAGTAATAACATATCATTTGGAAAACAGTAAGTGTAATTTAATTCATGCATTTCAGCATTTTATCTAAAACAAATAGATTGTTATTAAATATTGACAATTTTATTAACTCAGAGCATCTGGGAAAACACTTATGATTAGGTTAATTTATGTTATATTTTCCCCTCAACTTGTAAAAGATTAATCAACCATTTTATGGTCTAATTTAGGTGCCTAATTAAAAACAGAGTTCAACACATGCTACACTGTCTTGCTAATAAATCTTGACAGCTCTGTAACATAATGGTTTGTACTTCAAGTTGTTGCATATAAATGCAGATTTCTGATGTTCTCACCAGCAGTAGGAAATGAGCGGAACACTTGGTTTAAACTCCAGGACTAAGAAACTGAAATTATTTCAAAACAGATTACCCCCAATCTGATCTAACCTCCAGTTCCCCAGTGAAGTCAAAAGCAAGCTAGACTACCTTGGTTTTAGAAGCAGACCAGAAAAATGGGGGAATCAGTTTTCTCAGCAGTCATGAAACTAAAAACACAGGGGAAGTTGCTGTGTCCAGTGATCAGCTACGGACAGATGTTTCTGCCATCTCTCTTCAGAACCTCATTTTAAGTTTCAAAGTTCTGGCTATATTTTATATTTGTCTCCTGGTTAGTAAACACAGATCACTTGATCTTCAGTGATTTGAGAGCATTTCATTTTCATATGAATTAATAAATTCATACCAAGCAGTTTCATGCATGTCAATTATACCTCCTCCTAAAAGGGGGCAAATGGCAGAAAGTAAACTTCCTTAGGGGGGACACTAGCTGTTTTCTCAGCAACTCTACTTGAAGGATATTTTTGTCATTTTAATGGCTCCTTTGATTCTAGCTGGCCTGTACTGAGAAATAAAAATGTCAGAGTGGTGTGATTGTCTTCACTCTAGCTCCTATCAGCACAGGAAAGCACTAACTCAAACTGTTTGGAAGTTGCAAGGCCTTAAAGTAAATGACAAAGTGAGCAATCTACCAGGAGCACTGGAGACAGGCAGGAAACTGTCAAACCCCTTTGGAGCAAACACCCTTCTGAATCATGCCATGGGACGGACATTACGTTTTGGTCACTTAATTGAAGGACCCTAGCACAGAGTGACCTCCTAAGGGTACAGTATTTTTTGCCATTTGCCAGGTGTGAGACCTTGGTCAAGTTCCTTAACCTTTCTGTGCTTGTGTTTCCTCATCTGTACAACTATCAACTTCACAGGACTCTAAAGAGGATTAAAGTTGCTAATCCTTGGGAAAATATTTAGCATGGGGTTAGATCCTAACATTGTTAAACCAGAGGAAGAGAGTGATAGAGAGACAGTGAGATGGAGATAGAAAGAAACAGAAATTAAAAGTGAAGTCAGAGTGTGGAAGGAGTTTCCTAACTGTAAAGTCTAAAGCGTATGTCTGCAAGGCAGATGACAGTCACAGTCACACAATGTGTGCTAACTTAATTCCTAAACTGAGGACAAGAGACTCGTGTAATTACCACATCTTAAGTTCAATCAAAAAGGAAATAAAAAACCTTTAAAAACTGCATAGCTGTTGTTTGACCACCAAGTTCCTTCAAGATGCCAACCCAGAATGTCCTAGCTGGATGTTTACTACACACGCCCCTTGTGTACTCCAGTCTCTAACCCTGTATTTCTCAAACACCATCCCACCCCCCACCAGTAGGAAAAGCCCACTTTCACCAGATGAGCCCCATGAGTCACTTTGTGGGGTCTCCTTATCCACACTTGCTAAGTATGGAGGCTGGCTTCGGAAAGGAGGAACACAATGGAAAGTCAACTCAGACTGGAACCCACTGTGGGGGCCCAGTGTAGATGGCCTCTACACAAGACTTGTGATTTGGGGGGATTGGGGCCCTACCAACTTTACAGTTGCTGGCAATTAGCAGAGTCAGCTCTGGGCTGCCACCTTGGTGGGCTCCAACCTCTACACCATGCATAGAGTCCGACAAGCAAATGGAAAGAAAGACCATCAAATTCCCCTCCACAGCAAACAGCATGCAGATCTGCCAGGCCCTAGTCCTCTGGTTAGTTCTCTAGATGGACTGTGTATCAATCTATTAAACGCATTAATAACTCACTAGCTCACCACAACCATGACCTTTCTCCAAGGGGCTACCTGATGACCCCCAAGACACCTCAACTCTACATACCCCCTCCTCCCTCCTTATTTTTTCTTTGCCTCAAATGCCTTTGAAATGTCTCCCCTGGCTCACCAACTGGCTCACCAACTGGCTTGGAGGGCTTGTTTTAACCTCGACGCTGCACTGCAACTCTCTGGTTAATTATTATTTATACTGTTCTCCAATTGGCCCCCATCTTCCCAACAGAGCAGGAGAGACCTTGCTCCCCACCTCTGGCAGGCTTTGGGAGCAGAAACTCCAGCGAGGAGGAACGCACCAGCTGGATTTTAGGAATAGTGCTCTGATCAATGTCCCCACAAATATTGGGTTTAAAGTTTGCAAGGCCACCTTCAAATCAATTGTGATGTTCATATAGTTGCTCAAACATTCAGAACAGTCTAAAACGGTATCGAAATTTTAATTAAGACAGTATTTAGAATATTTTATCCTTCTTTTTTTTAAGGCCTTACCTAAGGTAGCTCCAGGCCCTGATGGGACAAATCGGGAACTACACACTGGTGCTACTAATCCCATCTGCATTTTGCTCATGGCTGTCCCTGCTGCGGACCCTGTGCCTCCCAGAAATCGGGGACACCAGGTCCCCTCCGGAAGGCCGAGCCCAGCTGCCTGCAGGTCTATGCGCGGCTGCTGGTGGCGGCTCCAGGCGGGCGCGGCTCCAGCGCGAAGCTCCCGGGCTGTGCGCTTCGCTGCCGATGTGCCGCCAGGACGCTACTCGCGCGTCTTTCGTCAACCTCTAGAACGGTGGCGGCTGGAAAGCAGCGGCCAGAGATGGCATGTGTCTTCCCTTGGGGATCTCTAAGGCCTTCCCCAGGTGCTTCTAAAACAGCCCTAGCTCGGGACGCAGGAACTTTCCTTCCCTTTCCACCCAACCCCGCTCCAAATGCATCTGATCTCAGAAAGCCTGGCTGCTTTGGCTTGGGCGGTGCAGGCTCCACTAAGTGCTCTAGTGACTAGCCTGCCTCTTAGCCAACCCTCCTCTGCCAACATCATGGGAGAGGGGGCAGAAGTAATAACATCAATGACAATAGCCAACAGTTAAGAGAGGCGCCCATGGCCACCCCTTGCAACTGGCCTTACCAGGCATTCGCTCTTCTCTGCCCAGTGCGCTGGGGAGTAAGCCAATGATGGGAGTCCAGGAGTTGCACCCCAGAGGGCTCCCCTCCCCATTTTAAACAAGCCATGTCCTTGGGAACAGTGAGAAGGGTGGATGCCATGGCTGGCTAAACCTGAAGACTTGGGCAACTTCTAACAATAATAAAAACATAAAGGACAAAGGGGAGGGAGAGAGCGAGGCTGGGAAAGGAGGCGTTTTAATCCGCAGGGTCAGGCCCTTTTATGCTCCATGCCATCCGGGTCCTAGAAAGTAAGTTGGGGAAAGAGAGCGCAGGGGAGGAGGAGGTCCAGTTCCAGCTCGCTTTGTTTTCTTAAGTCTCAACCCTCTTTATAAGTAATTGGGGCCTGGAGGACTCGGACTCCAGGGAGTCTCCAGGGCTGGGTGGTGACCCCAGAGATGGGGAGAGGGCTGGGTTTCCAAGAGGGTGAACTCTCCAACAGCTCACACCTAAGACCAGCAGCTGGCGGGATGCAGTGGGCAGAGGTCACCATTATGACCCTGAAGCCGCTGTCCCTTTGGAACTGGACTCACATCCCGATTTGAAACGGAATTTCCGGAAGCCACGACCTCGAAGCAACCCTCATTTTTCATTCAGTGGGCCCGGCATATTCTTTTTTAAACTTTTTAAAAAATATATTTTATTTATTTATTTATTTGAGAGAGAGAGAGAATGGGCGCACTAGGACCTCCAGCCACTGCAAAGGAACTCCAGATGCATGCGCCCCCTTGTGTATCTGTCTTACGTGGGTCCTGGAGAATCGAACTGGGATCCTTTGGCTTTGCAGGCAAACGCCTTAACCGCCTAACCATCTCTCCAGGCCCAGGGCCTGGGATATTTTTTGCCCTCCGACTGATAAGTAGTTGGAGACAGGCGTTCGAGCCCTGGCCCTCCCAGCATCCCAGCCAGAGGCGTAGAAACTCCCTGGCTGCGCCCCGGGGCGTCCAGAAGCCTTCAAAGCCCGGTACCACTCTGGCCGGCTGCAGTTCGCGCCTTTGCCCGACAGGGACCAGCACCGCTCCACGATCCACAGCCAGCGGAGCCACCTAGACACTCTCCCCGGCCCCAGCGGCTCGCCAGGGAAGCGGGTCTGACCCCCTTCGGGTTCCGGTAACAAGAACTGTAACAAAAAAGTTCACAGACTCTCCCCCGCCTTGGCTGGGCGCCCCGACCCCCGCCCTCTCTCCCCATCTGGGCAGCAGAAGCAGCTCTGGAAGTTGATGCGGGGAAGAGGCTGCAAACCAGGGGCGCACCACACTCCTTCCAGCGCCCCGGGCTCCCAGGCAAGAATAGAAAATCCTAACACCCCTGGAGTGACTGCGTGGGACATCGCTTGAGTAGGTTATCGCCACGGTTTGAGGGTAGTCTGCTCTGCGCCGCCGCCAAGGGCTTTCTCGGTAGCTGCCCCGGGGCTCTGGGGCGAGGTCGCTTAACTGATTCCTTGGCGCCAAGAACCATTGAGTCGCCAGAGCTCAGCGACAAGGTTCTGTAGGTTGTGACCAGAGCCTATCTGGGCTCACCCCGGACCTCACGGATGCAGGATTCTCTGGGCTTCTCCCCTGCAGTGTGGGGGATCACTTTCGAACCCCTGTTCGCCCCCGGTGGCCCGAAGCAGTGTCCCTACCACTTCCCCAATACAAGCCACCGCTCCCTTCGTTCGGGATGTGGATAGGGCCGGCGCCTCTGCCCTAGAAGAGTGAACTCACCGGTACCAGTCGAGGCCCTTGTGGTAGCTGCGGTCGAAGAAGTGGGGTTCGGCACCCACGGCGCGTACGTCGGGGTGCACGCGCAGAAACTCCAGCAGCGCCCTCGTGCCGCCCTTCTTCACCCCGATGATGATGGCCTGCGGCAGCTGTTTGCTCCCGGACCCGCTGAAGAAGCTAGAGATGGGACTAGGGGAGTCCGGCGCCTCGGGACTCGTCTCCTCCTGGTTCCCGGCGCCTTGCGTCTCATCCTTGCCGGCAGCCAGTGCGGTGTCCGGCGCCTCCCGGAAAGGCAGCCTGGCAGATGTCACATTAGGGGCCGTGACCAAGGCTGGCGGAGCGTGTGCGGCGCGGGACCCCGAGCCAAGCATCAAGAGCCCTGGCGCGGCGGCGCAAGAACCCGCGCACGAGTACAGGACCATGTAGAGCCAGACGCAGAGCATGGCGAAGAGCAACGCCAGCTTCCTCCTCACCAGCGGCGGGGGCGTCGGCGGCTGCGGCAAGAGCCGGCCGGGGACATCGAGGCAGGACCGGCCGCCGCTCAGGCGCTGCCCCATGCGCTGCCCGCGGGCGCGGCCAGGGGCATGGCTCAGCACATGGCCGCGAGTCCTCGCCGGAGCCCTGAGCTCGGGGAGGGTCGTCCCCTGGCCCGCGCTATGCCCGAGGTGGGGAAGGTGGCCTTGGTTTACTGCCTCGGCGTGCCCGCGGACACCGCCGCCGCGGCTGCTCGTCCCCAGGTGGCGGCGGCAGCTGGAACGGCGGCGGCTCTTGACATGTTGCCCGCCACAAGCCGCAACTGGAACGCCAGCCCGGGCTGCAGGGACGGGCGGCCGACGCGCGGCCGGGGCGCTGCGAGAACTCCGCACGCAACTCGGGTACCCTGAGCCCGGCGGGCCGGTGCGCACGGCTGCTGGCCGGGGCTGCCTCGGCGCGGTCCAGAGGTTGAGAGCAGCCCCGGCACTCGCCCGCACAGGCTGCAGAGGAGAAACTGCGCAGGAAGAGAGCTCTGCACAGAGGTGGAGTGGGCGGGGCCCGGCTTCCGGAGTGACGGGCCTCTCTACCTACCAGGAACCGCGAACGCCATGCAAATACCGGTGCTTATCCCAAAGCTAAAAGGCCAATCGTCGCTCGGAACATGGGGGTGTGGAAAGGGGGGGAGAGAGGCATGGGGTTACTATTGGCTGCAGGATGAAACGGGTGGACTCAGAGAGGCGGAGCCAGTGGCTGGTGACAGGAACAGATGGTGAGAAGGATGCTGGAGTGAGAGGACGCTGGGTCCGACTCCATGGAGAGATGCCCTCCCGCACCCGGGCGCATTTCCGCACTCGCTCTACGGAGTCAGCATTGGCTGTACTTGCCCAGATGCGAGGACGGGAATCCCTGTCCAGATGTTCCACAGGCGGGCTCCTGTGATGCGTGTTGCACATCAGGGAGGGGTTGGAGGAAGGAAAGCTGAAGGGAGATACACTCTAAGCCCCTGAGCCCACCCATCCACGGTGGGGTGTGTCAGAAGGGAGCCCTAGGACAGACCTTATTAAAGAAACTTAAGGGCGGAAAGCGCTGACAACTTTTCTTCTGGTCATTCCTTTTTTATAAATCTTTTTGCTAGGAGTGATTCTGTGCCTGCTGTCTTAGGTGTAAAGTATCCTCAAGAAAAGAAAGAAAATCTGCAACCTCCTCAGATTGCCCGATAAAGGATTGAAAAGTGGACAGAGAGGGGGAGAAATTAACGGAAGGTAGAGTCTGGTATTGTATTTTGGTTGTAGGTTTTCCGGTTGAAACCTAAGTCACACCGAGGTTTGATGTGGATGCGCATTCTTGGCGACAGTGGGTTTGAGGCGGTGCACTGTTCCCCCTTTCTTGAACAGATAAAGCCAGCATTCACCCCCATGTAGAAGACTGTTTGGTTTAGTGACCGTGACACTGATTCGTAGGCATCTTTGGGGGGGGGTTGTTTTGTTTTTTAAGGTAGACGTCAATTTGGAACAAATCCACGAGTAGTAGATGAGCTGCATTATTTAATGGTCAAAATCCACTTGAAAAGATTCATCTCCCGCTTCTGCAACAATGACCCTCCAGGGATGGGGGCAGGGAAGAGGGTCTTCCTAGGAACTGTCACCTCGGCTGTAGGGAAGCGAGGCCCGGGGTGCCGTGCAGCTAAATCCCTGAGCAGAAGTTTGGAGTTAGGAAGGTATGGATCTTCCAACTTCCTCCCCATCGTATTTAGAAGCTTTTCCATGCCTGCAGCCCAGACCCAGCACAATCTGTCAGCCTCCAGCTCTAGGCAGCGGAACTCTCCTTCCGACCTGACTCCTGTGCGGGGGGGCCCCAGTGGGTTAGTGTCGCCCACGAAGTGACTCACCCCCGGCCACCTGCATTTCAGCATCGGTGCAGGGGGACGGGCGGGCGTGCTTCTGCCCCGCTACCAAGAAGGTGTGTCAGTAGGCGGCTACGCACGCACATACCTTCTGGAGTAAATGACCGCAAAGTGTCCTCTAGTCCATGCAGCCCCGCCCCCAGCCTGGTTCCCTGTGGTTGGAGACCTGCAGAGAAAGTCAGTTTGGGTCTAGCACCTTGGACTTGAAAGTGTGCCCTATCCCCTGCGATGACTAGGGAGGGTACAGACGACAGGACTCTGCGTACCTGCTGGGTTCCGCAGGTCACCTCTATGCAACTGCCTGCCTGGGGCTCCAGACAATTTCTTACAAAACTGTTGAGAGGAAAATCATTTAATCAGAGAGAGAACAGAATTTTCTTTCCTTCTTTTTATTGTGGCAGAGAGAACTTGCAGTTTTTCCTTCCTCCCATCTCTGAGATGTTGTTTGTTCTTCCAAGCGATTCAATCACCCATTTTTAATTTAATTAATCAATTGATTTTAAACTTCTAATACATGTGAAAAAATACATTTCTGAGCATTATCCAACTTTTTTGTTTTGAAACCTGAGGGGTACATGTACTCTGAAGGCTTTAGCTTTTTTTTTTTTTTTTTTTTTTTTTTTTTTTTCTGTTTTCAAATTCACACTATTTACATGAGAAGGAAATAGCTGATTTCTAAGCAGTGAATTGTAGCGCTCATGTGTCTCCCTTCAGGTCTGAATGAGTGTGACGAAAAATGGGCCCTGTGCTGTGGGTTAGCGAAGGCCATCGAGTCGAGCGATTGCAAATCTAGACCTCCGGATATATTTGGGGTTTCTTTTTCCGGGGGTGGAGGGAGGAAGGCAGCTAGTGGAAGCAAAGACGTGGGCGTCGGAAATTGCCTTGAGTGTGGCACCGAGCCGAGCGCCCCAGGGCTAGGTTGCCGCCTGGCCCACCCGGTGTCCAGAACAATGGGCGAGTTCTCCTTGTGCTGGACGCGGAGGGGCCTCTGCTAGCCGAGGTCAGCGTATGGGCGGGGCCTGGGCCACCGTGCGGCGGCGACCCCACTTTTTGGCCCCTTTGCCCATCCCGCTGTCCTAAAGTACTTCAGAGTCCAGATGCCCAGAAACTCTCCTTGCGGGGGCTCTTTTGGGTCAGCCTAGGCAGATGCCATCTCGCCCACAGTCCCAAGCAGCACACAGGGAGCCCATGGCGCGACCTTGGGCCGAGCTGGTAGCCAGGCTGACCGTGAGCCCAGCTGGAGCCCTTGCTTTTATCTTTCGCTCAGCAGTGGAGGCTCCTCCATGCCTGGCACCTGGGAATCAGCTAAATGCCACCAGCACCACCGAAATCGAAAGAAAAGTTTGCCTGTGATAAACTTATTCACGACATTTGCTTTCAGAAAATATGGAAGGGGGAGAACTCAACTTGAGCACATCTGCGAGGTTCATGGTTTTATTGGGGTTGTTACGTTTGCGATTACTTAACTGGAGAGCACACGCAAGCTCTCCAGGGGTTCTGATCCCCAAGGGTCTTCTTGCCTTCTTCCTCCAAGACTTGTCACAACCTATTGCGACCCCGATCTGGTCACCTTCGGGCTTTAAGATTTCACATCTGTAAAATGAAGGACTTATACCCAAAGATCCCTATAGTACGTTTCTACTCAACTTCCACCCTGGACTCTGAGCTGCCAGCCCCAGCAGCTACTCCTGCCAGCCCCACCTCCCACTAGACACCTTCCTGGTGGCAATCCCACCTCCAGCCCCGCGGGACTGCCGAGCAGGCATTTCCTGGGCTGCCTGAACCCGTGGCCCACAGCCCCAGTTCCTGCCACCGGAACCCAACCCTAGGCTCTGTGCACAGCCTGCCCCGAGGCCCCTCCTGGCTTAAGCAGCTGCGAGCCCCTCGGCTTTCCGCCACTGCGCCCCCGGAGACCAAGGGTGGTGGGCGAGGTGGCCGCTCCCCTGCCCGCCCGCCAGGGAGCGCACTGGCTCGGTGACGCGGACCGGAGCTGCTACTGCCAGCTGGTCTCTGCAACTCACTGGGACGGTGTTTTCAAAGCTCTGGGCGTACACTCAGGACCTGTGGCAGCATCAGAATGTCACAGGCTGCCTCGTGGCTTCTGCCTTCTTTGAAGCACAAGCAGAAGGCCCGCAGGGATGATTTCTTGAAGAGTGGAGAGCTTCCTTCAGAGGGAAGAAATGCCTCTGGCCATGAGGTTCCACTGCATGGAGGGGCCCCTTCCTAGCCAATGGGCCCCTTTAGCCACTCTTCCAGCAACTCTGCTGCTAAATTTACAAGGAAGGGTTGTGTCCAGACTGGATTGGTGCTTACAGTGTGTGGACTAAGGTGATGTGCTGATTCTGCTGTTGTACCTGGTTCTGGGCCAGAGGTGCCCATGCCCCTGAAGATGTGAACAGAAAATGGACAGTGGGGAGACTGAAGGGTTGCAAAGATCCCCTGGGCCTTGCAGAGCATGTCGGTGGCTCCGGTCTCTTGTGTGAGCTCTCCTCCTGTTGCCCTTTGGCAAAGGGGTCTTTGATTATACTCTATTCACATCCCCCTACTGGAAGGCACCATTTTCCCCTGTCAGGACCCCAACCTTTGCTGCACCAGAGGCACAGTGTTTTTGGTTTTTTTTTTTAATGTTTTTTAAAATTTTTATTTATTTATTTATTTGAAAGAGAGAGAGAGAATGGGCACACCAGGGCCTCCAGACATGTGCACCCCCTTGTGCATCTGGCTAACGTGGGTCCTGGGGAATCCAACCTGGGTCCTTTGGCTTTGCAGGCAAATGCCTTAACTGCTAAGCCATCCCTCTTGTGGAAATCAGAAGACAATCCTGGGGTGTTGCTGTCTCCAGTGATCTTACTGTCCTCACTGTCAGTTCTGCTTGCTCTGCCTCTCTCTGGCTCCTAGGCCCCCTTGGTTTGTTGTCCTCGTCTCCATGTCCCCTCAGTGGGGTTAGTCCCTGCTGTGATAGCTGTAGTGTATCACCTGCGGTCCTGAGTGGTGACAAGGATAGCAGTCTCTGTCCCTGTGAACCGACAAGGAGGCAATGTGGTCAACCCCTTACAGAGGCACGACAGCAGGACTGTCCTTGGACTCAACATGGAGAGAGGACTTGGACCACTAATTCACTCTGTTCACCTCATGAGAACAGATGGAACTTTCCTCCATTTAGTGAGTCAGCCTTTCTCTCTCTCCTCTCCCTTTCTCCTCTCTCCTCTTCTCCCTCCTCTTCCTTCTTCCTATCTCGTTCCCCAGCCTGGTACATGTTAGGCCAGTATTCCACCACTGAGCTATAATACCCCAACCCTGTTTCTTATCTTTTAGAAGGAGTTTAAAGTTAAAGTTCAGAGGTGACAAGAGCCTGAAAATATCTTGGAAGATGCCATCTTCCCAGAATCCCAATCCTGGATGAAGCCAGCAGACACATTTCTGTTCGATTGCACGCAAGCTGGAGGCAGCGTTAGGTTCAGCTGACTGCTCTGTCAACCTGTATATTTGCTACTTTTGATGTTTTGTTCCTTCCTCTCCTACCTTACTATTCACCATCCCTCATCCCCTTTGCTTGTTCCTCCTCTTTACCCAAGCCTTTAAATGACAATGTTGTTCAGGGCTCCTTCAGGTCTCTTTCCTAGCTCTGCAAGGACTGACTTTATCTGCATCCCTCCCTCAGAGGATCTCTGAAAATGTCTGGAGACATTTTTCATTCTCATAAGTAGAGTTTGTTACATCTAGTGGGCAGAGACCAGTGGTAACGCGAAATGTGCCACAAGGCACAGGCCAGCAAGTCTCCCCTCCCTCCAACCATAGCAAAAGACTGTCTGGCCACAGAGGTCCCCAGTGAGAGGTTAGAGCCCTCTCTTGCATGATTTTGCCTATTCCAATGGCTTAAAGTACTTTCCATGTTCTGATGATGCTATTGTACATGTTTCATGAGGTTTGGATTCACCCACTAAACTTAAATACCAGCAATGCTGTGGTGGTTTGAATCAGATGCCTCCCCCCATAAACTCATGTATTTCTTTGTCCCCAGTGGGTGGTAATTTGGGAGGTAGAGCATTGCTGGAGGAGGTGTGTTTTGGGGAATAGGCTTTGGGTGTTTTGGCCAGCTCCCCCTTCCTAGAGTCCAGCTCACTCTACTGCTGCTGTTTTCTACCTGCTGTAGCAGAAGTGATGTTCTGCCTCTACTCATGCCATTCCTTCCCTCAAGACAGTAGACCAAAATAAAATCTTTCCTCCCATCAGCTACCTTTGGTAAGGTGCTTTTCTCAGCAATGAAAAGATAACTACAACAGAAAAATTGGTTCCAGGAGCTTGGGGTCATTGAAAGCAGAAACCTGAGTATGTGGCTTTTGGGTTTTTGGAATTAATTTGTGGAGGAATGTAGAAGGATTTGAAACTTTGGCCTAAGATATGACTTGTAGTGGTGTAAAGTAGAGTTTGATGGACCATTCTGGATGGAGTTGGAAGACTAAGTCAGTTTGGCTTATGAGGTGAAGAAAGATCTTTGTCCAGACTGGGCTAGAAGCAGTTTGTGTGAGAGGCTTGCTGAATTCTGCTTGCATTGTGAAGACTTGAACAGGGTTGAATTTATAAGAAATGAACTGGCAGATGGACATAGCACAGGGAAAAAAAAGAAGAATGTTTCAGGCTGGAGACACAAGCCTGTTTCAGCTGCAAATATTTAATTATTATTTTATCACCACCATTGACATTGGGTCAGGTGTTCTGCATTGGGACAGCAGGAAGAATGCTGATGCCTTTGAAAGTAGGGTTCAGAATGCTTCTTTAAAGTTGGTGTTATTTCTCCCTGGATTAACAAATTTGGTAACTGACCTGGTACTATTGAGTATAACAAATGCAGGAAGGCTGAGATCATTAGATTTGCAACGCTTTTTTTTTTTTTTAAATAGCCGTTAGGCAATGTGAGGCAGGGCTGTTGGAGCCCTGCATGGAGACCTGATGTAGCCATAGCATGGATGACCCATGGGCTGCAGTAGAGACCCCAGGCTATTTTGGAGATGACAGGACTATGGGATGGCCAAGGAGAACTGCTAGTTTGGGATGGCATTTTTCCCATGTGGGAAGCCCAACCAGAAGGTCAAAACCCCACAGACTTTATCACTGGCTCCATGTCGGACTTGAAGATACAGGATTTTATTTTTGCCCTGTTTTAGATCTTACATTGATTCAATCTTTCCTTGCAATGCCCAATGCCATCTTTTGCATTGTGAATGTTTACTCTGTGCTATTAAGACTGTGAAGTGTTACAGGCTCACAGTTAAGAGACCTCGGACTGTGGGGATGTTAGAACAGTGTTGGGACTGATAAAGACTATGAGGACTTCTAATGTTGGACTGAATGCATTGAATTTTACCTCATATATGACTGTGAGTTTATAGGAGCTAAGGGGGTATGTGGTGATTTGAATCATCTGTCCTCCATACACTTATGTGGTTTGAATGCTTTGTCCTCAGCTGGTGGCAGTTTGGGAGGTGGAGCCTTGCTGGAAGAGGTGTGCTGCTTATGGTGGGCTTTGAAGTGCTATAGCCAGCTCCCCCTTGCCAGAGTTCCACTCAGTGTCCCACAGTCTTCCACCTGTTGTGGCAGAGGTGAAGTCCAGTCTCTGTCCATGCCATGCTTTCCCCTGAAAACTGTAAGCCAAAATAAAAATCTTTCTTCTCATCAGCTGCTTTTGGTCAGGTGCTTGGTCCCAGCATTGAGAAGGGAACTACAACAAATGCTAAATGGAATTCTTACCAAAATAATTTACATGCTCAGGATGGGAATCTTGATTTCATCCCAAATTTGCTTCTCTTCTCCTGACCTCACCTAGTGCCATCGACAGTCATTGACTCTGTTCCTTTCACTGTCTATGTTCAACCAACTGACTGGTCAGGTTACTTCTGTTCGAGTACCCAACCTGAGGCTTCACTGTCCTCTGCCCTCAATTAAGGCTCTCTCCTCTCTTCTCCAGGCTTGGACATCAGTTCCAACTGGTCTCCCTACTTCTTCCTTGCCCCATTTCTAGTCTTCACTGCTACTGGTTCTAGTAGGAGATACCCATAGCAAGTCCATTTCCTGTGCTCCTTACAAGTCCTTAGCATCTTCTCCACACACCTTAGCTCATGCCTTAGCTTCTACTGAACTTCAAACCCAGCTTGATTTGCACGCCATCTGACCGCTACAGTCCATTGTACTGGTCTGTTATAAACTCCTTCTGTGATCCAAGTTTCCCCCAATCACTAGACTTTTGCATATTCTAACTCTTATTGTTATAATTGTTCTTTCTATCTCGAGCCTGGATTGTGTTTGGGACACTTCTTTGAGTCCTTTTCTGGTCATCCTATCAGAAGCAAGTGTTCTCAAGTTGACTTAAACTTTTCCTTTCATACTTAGGCTGATTTATAATAGAGTTGTCACCTTGTGTTTTTACCCATTGTACCATCTTTCTAGGGACATGTATGCGTTGTTCATTACTCAACTAGCAGAGTCGCCTGAAATGCAGTGTCTCAAGGGATCTTAGTTGGATAGGTTCATTTGAGAGGATGCATTCCAAATGCCCTTAAGATGACTAATAACACACTCAGTGCTCTGTACAAATTTAGAAATCATTAAATTAACTGAGAATGTGGCTATTTATACAAAGGTGTTGCAGTCAGGTTCACATTGCTAGCAGAAATCATCCCATCAAAAGCAGCTTTTGGGAAAAAAAGGGTCCATTTTGGCTTACAGACTTGAGTGGAAGCTCTATGATGGCAGGGGAAAAGGATGGCATGAGCAGAGGGTGGACATCACCCCCAGGCCAACATCAGGCGAACAATAGCAACAGGAGAGTGTGTCAAACAGTGGCAAGGGGAAACTGGCTATCATACCCATATGCCCATCCCCAACAATATACTGCCTCCAGGAGGCGTTAGTTCCCAAATCTCATCAGCTGGGAAACTAGCATTAAGAACACCTAAGTTTATGAGGGACATCTGAATCAAACCATCACAAGGGGTTTAGTTAGATTATTTACAAAATCCTCATTGTTTTTGAAAGAAAAGATGGGTACACTTTTTGGAGCCCTCTGAGTAATGGCTCTGCAATTGTGGTCCTTGACCTAGAATCATCAGCCCCACCTGGGAACTTGTTAGAGACACTCCAAAAATGCCTTGTAGGGCCCAGCTTGTCTGTATTCTAAATTGAAAGCCTTCTAGTCAGTTCTGATATGTCCTGACATTTGAGAACAATTGCTTAGAATTTTGAAGTTTTTGTTTTGTTTGTTTTAGCCTTAAATGTCAATAAGATAAATTTTGCTGTGGTGGTTTAAATGTGATATGTCTCCTATCAGTTCATGCATTTTGAATATTTAGTCCTCAGCTGGTGGCAATCTGGGAAAGTTGTGGATCTTTTGGGAGGTGGAGTCTTGCTAGGGGAGACATGTTGCTGAGGGCAGACCTTGAGGTTTATTAGTCAAGCCTTTAAACTTTAGGTATTCAGAGTTATCTCACTCGGAGTATTTCCTTTCTCTGATGCTGTGACAAGATGTGACGCTTAGTTGTCTACTCTGCTATATGTTTTTCCTGCCATGATGAAACTTCATTGGAACAGTAAGCTGAAATTAACTTTCCTTGTATTAGCTGCATTTGATCCAATGTTTTTCCAGCAATGAGAAGATAACTGTTACAGAAAATTGCTGCAGAGAAGTGGGGCCACTGCTGATGCAAACATGACCATGTAACATTTCACCTTTTGGAAATGGTTTGTGGAATATGGAAGGATTTGAAACTTTGAACGGGAGGAGCCTTGCAATGCTATGAGTAGAGAGCTTGATGGGCCATTCTAATGAGAGGTGGAAAGGCCTAAATGCTGGAAGAACTATAGAGAGTGGAGGCTCATTTTTATGAGGTTTCAGAGGAGAAGACCGAAATTCACTGGGGACAGGGCTAGAAGCAGTTCATATGATATTCTGGCTGTGTTTTGCACATGACCTGAGAATTTGAGCAAAACTGAATTTAGGAATAATAGACTAGGGCCTGAAAGATGGATCAGTGGTTAAGTATGCTTCATGCAGGAAGGCCTGAAACTGCCTGAATTCAAATCTTCAGATCCCATGTAAGCAGTTGGATATGGCCATATGTGTCTGTAATCCCAGTCCTATGAATGGAAGCAGAGACAATGGAATTGCCTGGGTTTTCAAAAACAACAACAACCACAACCACAAACAAACAAACAGAAAAAAAAAAAAAAAGAGCTCTGGTGTCAGTAAGACACTCTGATTGAAATAAGAATGAGCAGAAGAAAAATATATATGGTAAAAAGATAGTCTGGGCAAAACACCCCGTGGAGCAGAAATGGCTAATACTATGCCCAGAAGCTATAGATTGTTTAAAGAAATTTGCAGTGCCATGGGCAATCCCAGCTTCCAGTGAGTTTTTTGCTCAGGGAGGTCCCCGGTGTCCCCAAAATGTTACAAGCTATTGCTAAGGCTCTTGGTTGCCCACCAGTACTGGATGGAACAACCCTGTTGGTAAAGACGCTGCATGCCTGTCCCAGCAGTGAGACTGCAAGTGCAACATTTATTTATTTTTCTCCTCAGTGCTGAGAACTGAACCCTGAGCCTTGTGTGTACTAATCAATCCTCTACCACTGGGCTACATCCTCAGCTCTAGAATGTGTCGTAGTCATTTGTAACTACACAGTTCAGTGTCAGTGCTTTGACATGGCTCAATCTCCAGCATTCTATTCATCTTGCCAAACCAAAATTTGAATCACTTTCTATTCCCTTCCCCAGCCTATTAGCCACCACTGTGTTTCTGAATTTACTCCCCTTTGTATCTCATGCAATCATGCCATTTTTGTCCTTCTGTGACTCTTTAGCGTTCCTTAGCATCATCTCAAGTTTATCTGTGTTGCAACATGTCAGAATTATGTCCTTGCTTTTTCTGTTGCATATTGGTCTTTCTTTTGAGAGCTGAAGGGTTGAACCAAAGACCTTCCATGCAAAGCATGCACTTTCCTGCTGTGCTATATAGTTCCAACCCTTATAGCACGCTTCTCCATTCTTCCAAATGGACACTGGGCCCTTGGGCTGCCTTCACATTTTACCTTTTGTAAATAATGTGGCTAGAAACACAGCCGCAAATATCTTATTGAGTTTTTTGAGAGAGAGAGAGAGAGAGAGAGAGAGAGAGAGGGAGAGAATGGGCATGCCAGGGCCTTCAGCTACTATGAACAAACTCCAGATGCATGCACCCCCTCGTGTGCATGTGCACATTGCACTCTTGCATCACTGTGCATCTGGCTTACATGGGACCTGGAGATTCAAACTGGAGTTCATAGGTTTGCAAGCAGGCGCCTTGACCTTTAAACCATCTTTCCAACCCTCTTATTGAGATTTTGATATCAGCTTTTGGGATTGACTGATTATATACCCAGAAGTAGAGTTGCTGAATTTTATAGTAATTGTATTTTAATTTTTTAAAAAAATATTTTATTTATTTATTTGAGAGAGAGGGGGGGAGAGAGAGAAGGAAAGATGGGAAGAAGCACCTAGAGAGAGAGAATGGGTACAACAGGACCTCTGGTCACTGCAAACAATTCCAGATGCATGTGCCACCTTGTGCATGTGGCTTACATGGGTACTGGGGTATCGAACCTGGGTCCTTAGGCTTCACAGGTAAGCAATTTAACTGCTAATTCATCTCTCTACCCCTGTTTTAATGTTTTTTAAAGGTCTGCCTACTGTTTTCAGTATGGCTACTCCATTTTCCAATCCCACTAATAGCATGCAAGAGTTCGATTTTCTTCATAAGCTTGTCAACATTGCTCTCTCCTTTCCTTTTTCACTCTCTTATTCTTTTCTTTGTACTGTGGGTTGAAACCAGCCTTGCGTATGCTAGGTAATGCTCCACTACTTAGCTGGGTACCCACACCTTTTTAATTTTTATTTTGAAACAGTCTTACTAACTTGTTTATTCTGGCTTGGAACTGGCTCGGTAGGCCAAGCTGCCCTGGAACTTTTGATCCTTCTGCCTCGAGCTCCTGACAACTGGGATGACAGGTATGCTCCACCACACCCTGGTTCTCTGAGGACAGCCATCCTCATGGGTGTGAGGTCTCTCATCGTGGCTGCATGTTCCTAATAACTCGGGTGCCTATGCATGACATTTTTATGTAGCAGGCAGACTAATCTGCATCATGACCAATGAAGCTTTTTTTTTCCAAGTCATTTCACCACTCAATTTTAGACATCAAACTATAATCCAAATGTTCTGTCAGTGTCCTTAAATTTCTGACCTACCTATTTTTTTTCAGCCGTTAAAAGTAGACCCCTTTCCTGTTTCCACCATGGCAGACACAAAGGCTGACAGCTCCTAGGAGAACACTACCTGAAAACCTGCCTTCATACAGGGGCTCTTCCTTCACAGACAGAAAGCCACACCCAGGAGTCCAGATGCTTCAGTAAATTGCTCCGGGAATTGAAAGAGCTTTTGAAGTAGCAGGTGGCAGTTTGAGTGTCTTTGAACCAGATTCTATTTACTTATTGGCTAAAAAGGAATCTCGGTGTTTTAATCGAAGAGAAAATCCTCAGAGGTATCTGGGGCACCAGTGGTTCTTATAACATGTCTCCCCAAGGACTGAACACGTGTATCAGACATTCCAATCTGATTCCTCTTAAAGTGGAAAGACGTTATTGGCCATTGTATTTTTTTGACTAATTGCCAGACTAACCAAATCCACTGAAGTTTATAATGCAAGGTACCCTTCTGAACCTTGAAATGAGTTTGCCTTGGAATTTCCCCTGCAGCCAGGTGTTTGCTATCCTGATTCTGTGAAGAGCTATCAGATTCTCTAACTTGATGTGAGTGTGTGTGTGTGCACGTGTGCATGTGTGTGTGTGTGCGTGATTTGTAAGGCATCAAATCCAGGGCTTTACACATGTTAGGCAAGCACTCCACCACTGAGCTCCACCCCCAGGGACCTAGCTTGATTTTAATAGAGGCAGATTCCTTTTCTCATCCAAGTGCTGCTGGATCCAGAAATTTCCACATATAATACTGGCTGTCCCTTTATTCCCACTGCTAGTGCCGCGCTCCAGAGATGCATTCTCTCCTTTCACTTCTGACTGCTCACTTCCATGTCTCCACTCTTTCTCCCTCTGGAAATCACCTCTGTAACCTATCTCTCATTCTCAATTCCCAGCAGTAACCAAGCACGCTGAAGTAATAGATAAGTGAATTTCCTGTCGTCATAAATGCTAGCCCCGTCTCCCTCACTTCGCTAAGTGCATTATGGAAATGTTGGCCATACCGAGATATGATTCTCCTGTTGACTTCCATTAGCACTTTCTGAATTCCTCCACTTGGAGCTTTTTGGAAACCCACTTGACACAGGGACGCCTGGCACTTTTGTGAGGTAAGTGTGTAAGTATTAAATAATAATGCTGACTTTCATAAGCCATCCGTGAAGCCTGGCTATGTTTCTGAATGGCAGGCTTTGTCTCACAGCACTTGGCCCAGCTTTTCAACTTCCAGAGGCCATGATCAGACTTTCAGCTCTGGTTCTATCTGGTGGGCACAAAAGTGCAAATGTAAACCCACCAAAAATAAGGTTGGCTCATAAAACTGAGAGCTGCCTCTTATTTGATTTCCTTAAATGTTTTTCAGGAGAAGGTTAAGAGGACAAGCAAGCACTTTGGTAGAAATTACTTTTCCAGGCCAGTCATCACTTAGGCTAGTACACAGCCCCAGGCCTTCTCTGCCCATCCACAGTACTCGAGTTCATCAGTAGCCCATGTCACCTGTCACTTTCCCATTCAGAGGCCCGCAGGGATTCTTGGCTGTACACACGTGGACTTAGACACCTTGGTTTCACCTGGAAGGAGACTATTTAGATATGTGACTTGCCCTCCCAGGGCTCTATGGAAAGTTGTCCATCTCTGTGCCTCATGTTCCATCTGTGAAATGGGGTGCAGGATGCTTGTAAATCCCTGTCAGTGGAGCCACAGCCAGGCAGGACTTTCACAGACATGGCTCCTGTCATCATCTCTCAGGATCTTCACACCTCTCACCTCACATACAACATGCTTTCGTACCATCACTTGTGACTCTCGGCTAAGGGAGCGGGCAGAACATGCCATCTGAATGTCTGGGTTGAACCCCTTGCTGTGTTTCTCTCCCAGCAAGAGCAATGTCCACATCCTTGCCCATGAGAGTCAGCAGGGCATCTCTCTGACATCCAAGGCACTCTGGCACCAGTAAGCACCCCTCAGGAACCTCTGTGGGTCACCTTTAAGGACCATGCTCCTTCTGTATGGATGACTTCTTTCCTCTTTATATAGACCCCTTTTTATACAGACCTCACCTGCAGTGTTTCCCATCATGTTGCTGTGACTGAAAGCATTTATGTATCTGGGGTTGCTGCATCCCAGTACAAACTGGGTGCCCACTGAACCATATATTACGATGTGTGTTTCTAGTCTACTTCACACCACACAGCTTCAAAAGTCAGTGATATTCTGGATCCTCCGCTAGCTTAAAGCCATCATGCCTTCACTAAGTCACTCACTTGGCCTTGACTGAGCTAGTCCTTGGGCTGCACACAAACGACAGACACACCTGGGGACAAAGGAGACCAAAGCCATGCTTTTAATAGCTCATGACCTACAGAGTAATCTTGAGTCTGGCATTTTGGACCACTCGGCCATCCTGACATGCTCCCATGGAGTAACATTGATGCCATGAAAAGTGGATATTCTAAAGGAATCTGTTCACTGTAGAAGGGAGAGCAGTTTACTGGCATACTAATTTAAATATTTATTTATTCATTTATTATTGATTTGCAAGGGGGGACAGACAGAATGGTTATTGCTCTCTTGCCACCTATTCACCTTCACACATCTCCATGCCAGTGACGCTTTCCCCGGAATCCCAGGGGAATGGGTCTGTCAGCCCCCACCAGTGTAGTCATCCCGTGTGTATTAGACTTACCTCCACAGATGGACCATTAGAATTTGCAGTTACCTGGAAGAGACGCTGTCTGCAGAATGCCTCTCTTGTTCATGCCAAGAGTCTCATAGGAGATCCACTGACAATGCCATATAGGTCTTCTTCACACGAAGGAATGGAAACTCCAGAGGGAAGGGCAGAGCAGACTTGCAGCCTCGAATGCTTCAAGCTCATCCCTCCACAGCAGCATTGAAAAGATAAGCAAAAGCAGACAGAACTGATTTTGCCAGAACTCTTGGAAAAGGTCAGTTGTTTGCACTGGTCACGTGACTGCAAATCATCATCATCATCATCATCATCATCATCACCATCGTCATCCCATCATCAAACTGATAGGAAAGTGCTGTGGTGTTCCACTCGCAGTCTGCAGAGCTCTTGCCCAGCACCTTGGCTGGCTTGATCGTGAACAAGCAGCAATCTGTGTTCTCACAGTGGGACTTTGGGTTCTTTGAACCAGAGAGACCAGAGCTCTCAGTTGCACATTAGCGTCTGTTACCAGCTGTCTGGGGATGCTTGAAGGAGAGGTATAAGGCACTCATCTTGGTCTCACCTTACATGAAATTTAGAAGGGAAGAAGGATGGGCAGTGCTCATTAAAACTGGAAGGTGGACCAAAGACCCAGAGATGCCAGGTGTGGTGTTACTATGATCACTCCAGAAACACAGAGGCAGGAGGCCAGCCTGGGCTTTAGTGGTAGACATGACCACACACATACACACACACAAACACACACACACACCAAAAAAAAGAAAAGAAAAACCAAAAAAACCAAAAACAAAAAACACCACCAGGACTACAGAGAATGCTCAGTGGATAAAGCACTTGCTGCAAAAGCCTGAGTACCTGAATTCAGTCCCCAGATTCCATGTGAAAGCCGGAAGCTGTGGTGGGTGTCTGTAATCCCAGCATGTCTGCAACAAGGAGGGAGGTAGAAAGAAGAGACTTTCCCAGAAGGCCATGGGACAGCTTGGGGCATGCAGAGGTGAACGATGAGAATAAGAGACCCTGCTTTAAAAGGAAAGTACGGCCATATGCATTTAATCCCAGCACTCGGGAGGCAGAGGTAGGAGGATCACTGTGAGTTCATGGCTGCCCTGAAACTACATAGTAATTCCAGGTCAGCATGGACTAGAGTGAGACCCTACTTCAAAAAACGAAACAAAACAACAATAAAAATGGATGTACAAGGTGAGGAGTGATACCTGGAAGTTGTCTTCTGACTTCCAAGGCATGCATGTCCACACACACACCAAAAATAAGTAAGGAAATAAATTAAACCAAACAACTAAAGACTCAAAGATGCCTTGGATGGGTCAGAACACAGGGCAGATGACCCAAGGTCTGGAGGAGATGAGTGTATCCAAACCTGCCATTTATGTGGGAGAATTTAGAGAGCTATGCATATGCCTTGGGCGCTCTCGCTCTCTCTCTCAAATAAATAAGTAAGTAAAACAATTTTTAAAAATCCTCTGAGTCTGTGACCAGACAGTGGCATCATGGTATCATGGGGTAGTGAGCGGGTGGCTAATGATGCCAAGCACACATTTAGAGGGGCTTCCCTTTGAAAATTCAGGATGGGGCTGGAGAGATGGCTTAGCGGTTAAGGTGTTTGATGGCAAAGCCTAAGGACCCAGGTTCGGCTCTCCAGAACCCACGCAAACCAGATGCACAAGGTATTGCATATGCACAAGGTCATGTATGCACACAAAGTGGCACACATGTGTCTGGAGTTTGATTGCAGAGGCTGCAGACCCTGGCCTACCAGTTCTGTCTCTCTTGCACACACGCTGTCTCTCTTTTATAAAATAAATAAACTAAAAAAAATTCAGAATGACATCACTTCCTCAGGTGGCAACAGTTTACTATAAGGCCTCAGAAGACAGAGCAGGCCCAGAAAGCCAGGCACCTCTAAAGGTCCTCGTCCAGCTGCCTGTCAGCCTCATGAAGATCTGCAGCCCTTCTGTTCCTGTGGTGCTGAGCACACTGCCCTCTCCTGGGCCACCCCACCAACACATACCCAGGTCTCTGCTTGTGAGCCCTCCAGGTCAACCCACCTGTGGATTTCTTCCTCTGCTGTCTACCTCTTCTGCAGTTACCTCCTTCTGCACAGCTTCCCACCAAGTTTCTCCATGCCTTGATTCATCCTCAGGAGAGCAAGCCCCTGCTGAGTAGAGCAGGAGTCCCCTGACACCTGAGGGCTCCAGGTAGCCCGCAGATCTCATCTTCACTGAGCTGTGAGATGAGTAGGCCCCTCTGGGAGCAGGGGAAACTTGAGTGACAGCACAGCCCTCCTCTGGTGAAAGCCTAGGCAAGGTGAGGGCCTAGCAATTTGAGAAGCATGAGCCATGGAGGTGTGGGTGAGCCATGAGAGATTCAGTTGCCTTCAGGAAGAGCCTGGAAGAGATATAGCAGCAACCAACGGCTTCTTCACACAGCACACAGCCTTCTGGAGTTTTGAAAGTGGGTATGAAAGGGGGTCTTCAGGAAAGAGGCTGGCCACGGGGGTCCTCCCCACTATTTCTCACCCATCAGTGTTCAGACCCACCTTTCTTCCTCACACCCCCTGCACCATCTTTCTCCTGTTGACTGTTCAGAACACTCGATCCCATGTGAATGTGTCTTTTCAAATTTAAAAATAGGGGGTTGTTGTATTCTGAATGGTGGTCCCCAAAAGAATGGCTATCTAAAACTTGTAAACATGACCTTGCTTCTGCAATCCCAGTGTGCCTACAGCAAAAAGAAAGGTGGAGGTAGGAGAATTACCCCAAGGCACAAAAATGGAGCAGTGAGGGCTGGAGAGATGGTTTAGCAGTTAAGGCGCCTGCCTGCTAAGCCTAAGAACCCAGTTCCAATCTCCAGGTCCCACGTTGCCAGAGGCAAAGTGACGCAAGGATGCAATGCCACACGTGCCCACAAGGGGACACATGCATCTGGATTTTGTTCACAGCAGCTGAGAGACTGCTGGTGTGCCCATTCTCTATGTGTCTCCCTCTCCCTCTCTGTCTGTCTCTCTCTAAAAAAATAAAAGAATAAAAAAAATGGAGCAGTGAGTAACCAAAGACCCTGCCTCAAAAAGCAAGGAGGAGGCAAAGACTTACTGAAAAGTTTCCTCTGAACACACACACACAAATAAATTTTAAAAAGAGTCTTTTCGTGAATAATCTAGAAAACAGTCTTGAGATGAGATCATGCCAGATTAGGATGGATTCTAGTGATAAGTGTCCCTTTAAGAGAAATGGAGGAGATACAGAGGGAAAAGCCCTGTGAAGTCAGAGACTTGAGTGCTTTGCCACAAACCAAAGGACACCTGGAGGCACCCAAAGCTGGAGTTGACAAGGAATA
This sequence comes from Orientallactaga sibirica, assembly GCA_036365145.1. NCBI lineage: Eukaryota > Metazoa > Chordata > Mammalia > Rodentia > Dipodidae > Orientallactaga > Orientallactaga sibirica. Next base: position 8,568,246 of record JAEOAD010000039.1, read on the forward strand.
ATAGGTTGGCACTTAGGCCTACAGATAAAACTTGATTTCAAGCTTTCAGCCTCAAGAACTGGGAGAGAAAAAATGTCATTGTTTCAAGTCACTGAAATCATGCCAATGGGTTCCAGAGGCCCTGGAAGACATAGGAGGAGGTAACAAGGCGCAGATTTCTGCAGAAAGAAAGAAGGGAGGACTGGAGAGATGGCTTACTGGTTAAGCACTTGCCTGTGAAGACTAAGGACCCTGGTTCAAGGCTTGATTCCCCAGGACGCATGTAAGGCAGATGCACAAGGTGGCGCATGCATCTGAAGTTTGTTTGCAGTGGCTGGAGGCTCTGGTGCGCCATGCTCTCTCTCTCTCTCTCTCTCTCTCTTTCTCTCTCTCTACCTGTCTATTTCTGTATATCTCTCTCTCTTTCAAATAAATAAATAAAAATTTTTAAAAAATTAAAAAAGAAAGAAGGGAGCAGTAGCGAGCATGCAAGGAGAGCTACGTTCCTGTCTGTGTAATGTAACGCCTGCTCCAGCCCCAGAGGAGGCAAGAGCATCCCTGCCTATGGGTGGCGGGGGGTGGGGGGTGGAGTGGAGCTGGAAACCCAAGAAGGCTGAGAGGCTGAGCCTGAGAGATCAAAGGGAGCCATCGCTTCATTAGAAATGGATGTTGTTTTTGGTGGGGATTACAGCAGCCTATGGAAGAGAGAAAGGATAAATACAAGGTGAGAGGATCTGAGGGAGGGATGAGTTCTGGAAGAAGGGAATGGTAGCGGTGATGACTTCTCAAGATTCGAACAGGTGTATAGCTTAAATTTCAGGTGACTGTGATGGAAAACTGGGTAAGAGCTTGCCCTAGGTGAGGAGTCTATGGATGACGGTTCAGTTCCGGTAGGGGCTTCAAGACACGGAAAGAGGTTTAAAGGAAGGCATCGCTTGCCTTCTGTGCACTGAGACCAGGGGAAAGAGACACAAGAATGTTTAAACTTGGCTTTGGACTGCAAAAGTAGCAAGTAGTTTAAACTCTGACAAACTTGCAGGCACCGAGACATTGCATTATGTGGTGAAAGATGTGATTAAGAGTCTTCAGATGGTGGGTTATCCTGGATTACCTGGTGGATTCTAAATAGACATAGATGTCTTCATGTAGTGAGGAGGAATTAGAGGGAGAATTGGTTCACATATACAGGAGAAGACAATGTGACTTATGGTCACAAGTCAGGAGCTCTGGGGGCATCAGAAACAGGAAAAAAGTAAGGACGGTTCCTCTTAGAGCCTCTGAAGGGAGCTCTCCCCATCAACGCCTTGATTTCTGGATTCTAGCTCAGTGACACTGGTGTTGGCCGTGGCCATCAGTGATGAGAGAACACATTTACATTGCAGCCCAAAGAATTGAACATGGATGTGCTTGACTTATGTTCTAGGTGAGGAGATAGATGGGCACTCCTAGCAGTGGTCATAGGCATACCCACAGCTGCAGCTGAGGGGTACACCAGAACTTGAACCTCAGCCTGGCTCTGAAGGCACAGTTTCATCAGGATGCAGGCAGAATGGATATGTTTGTACTTTCAATATTCTGATGCCATCTGGCTGACATGCTTCAGGGAATCACACACTGGGGAGGGGGAGAGAAAGTCTATTAAGAATACCTGCACCCAGCTAGCTCCCTATGAGTGGTTGATTAGAGAGGTTTCAGAAGCCCCTTCCCCCACAAAACAATACAGGCATTTGCTATGCTTGGTTGTCCATCAGAACTAGATGGCAAGACCCTGTGCCTGAAGATGCCACATGCTTCAATCACAGGACAGAGAGAAATTAAGTTGGAACTGGGATAGAAGCTTTCTCCCTGTTAGCTAGCTGTCAGAGTGGTAGAAGGTTCTATGACAGCTACTGGGAGAGAATTGTCATCAAAAATCTTATTCAGCTATGGTCCCTGAATGCTACACTACTACAGTCAGGCAAGATGTGACAATTGGTGCAGTAGTGGTATGTCACTTCTGAGGGTAATCTGCCACTGTGATTGGAATGGAAGCCTGCTCCACAGGAGGGAACATATGTCGAACACTGCAAGTCCTGGTCAAAAGCCCTTGTCTGGGGAGAACATAGGCCCTAATGGAGAAGCTACTACTGGTGTTTTGCTAAATGGACAGATGTGCCCATCAATTTGTCCTCTAAATAATTATGTTTATACATATTGATTAATTCTGTCATAACCAATGTCATAAGCTTTGTCAGAGGAGCTCCCTTTTGCAGTGGGCAGTGATAACCACAGAGACTCATAACTGGTCTAAGGGTTGAGAATAAGGACTGTCAATGCTCAGCCATAAATGGGTATAACACTTCCTTCCAAGGCTCAGAAAACTTCAGGGAAGAGGGAGTGGTCAGAATGCAAAATCCAGAGGAAGGAGTGGGGTAAGATGAACTCTTGGAGCATTCTTGACCTCACAGCAATTATGATTGCTGGCACAAGACCTGCACAAGATTGGGCCTGTCAACATCCCATCATGGGAAGAAGAACCCATGGAGCCTTGCCCGCTTCCTGAGGACGTACAGTCAGATAACAGTAGCTAGGGGAGAGGGAGGGCTTCATGAGCCCCTCCTTCCCTGAGTATCTGTAGGCAGTTACTGGTCTGGCACCCTGGGAAAAAGATCTTTTGGACAACCCAAATGAAAGTCATTTGACCATCAAAAAAAAAAGAAAGAAAGAAAAAGAAAGAAAGAAAGAAAGAAAGAGAGAAAAAGAAAGAAAGAAAGAAAGAAAGAAAGAAAGAAAGAAAGAAAAAGAAAGAAAGAAAGAAAGAAACATGGGCTAGAGAGATGGCTTAGCAGTTAAGGCATTTGCCTGCAAATCCAAAGGACCCAGGTGCGATCCCCCAGAACCCACGTTAGCCAGATGCACAAGGGGGTACTGCGTCTGGAGTTCATTTGCAGTGGATGGAGGCCCTGGTGCACCCATTCTCTTTATCTTTCTCTGTTAAATAAATAAATACTAAAAAAATGTAAAAAAAAACAACAAAAAAAAACAATAACCTTGAAAAGGCATGGAAATAGAAGGGAGACCTGTTGGAAAGAATGGAGAGACCTGTAGGAATGGGAGGGTGCAGCTGTCTGCACAGCAAGGCCCAGGAGGGGAGGTCTTACATGGGGATGGAGCTGTTTAAGTAAACACACCAGACACTTTGGCTACTTCTAAATATTTTTAAAAATTTATTTATTAATTTATTTGCAAGCAGAGAGAGAGATAGAAGAGAGGCAGACAGAGAAAGAATGGGCAAGCCAGGGCCTGTAGCCATTGCAAATGAACTCCAGAGGCATGTGCCCCTTGTGCATCTGGCTTACGTGGGTCCTGGAGAATCGAACTTGGATCCTTTGACTTTGCAGGCAAACGCCTTAACCGCTAAGCCATTTCTCGAGCCCCCACTTTGGTTTTGGTTACTTTTAAAGTGGGGGAGGTAGGGGTCTCTATCTCAGAAGGCAGAAGCCTGGAGCCTTAGTCCACAATGCTTTGTTCTTCAGCTTATGAAAGTTCATTAATTATTAACTGCTAGCTTAGCATAGATTATCACACGAGTACTTTCTCATGATACACTTGCTGTGCTATTTTGAGACAAAGCAGATGTTTACAGATGAAGAGGTAAGTTGGCCAGCGGGGCTTTGTGACCTGCAGCTGCAGCCTGGGAGAAAGAGGTGCTGCATCCCAAACGTGCATGGCCATACGTTGATGGGCTTCACCACAGTAATCATGCTTGACTCGAGGTGCTTTGCACAGTCAAGCTGCTCTCAGCACAGTTTCAGGTAGGGCGGTGGTCTCTGACAGGAGGGGAATAGGACAGGGTCATGAAGGGAGTGAATGTGATAAAAATATAATGTGTCCATGTAGGAAAATGTCAAAATGAAATCCATGGTTATATATAATGTATGATTCCATTTCCTAGCTGCTATGAATAAAGCAGTAATGAACATGGGCATTCGGGTATCTCTGTCAGAGGGTATACAGTCCTTTGTGTATTGCCCTGGAGTGGCATTGCTGGATCATATGTTAGTTCTATTTTAGTTTTTGCCCCCACACTGATTTCCATAGTGGCTGCAGCCGTTTATACTTCCACCGACAGTGAATCAGGGTTTCCCTTTGCCTTCATCCTCACCAGCATTCACTGTTGTTCGTTTTCTTGATCATAGCCATTTTGACTGAGTTGAGATGGGACCTCAGAGTTATTGTACTCTGAATTTCCTGATGGATAATGATGTTGAACACCTTAACAAAAAGTCCATTAGTCATTTTTATTTCTTCTTTTGATTATTTTTTTTGATGTGTAGGGATTTTGTTATGCTTTGTTTTGTTTTGTTTTTCAGACAAAGTCTCATGTAGCCCAAGGTAGCGTTGAACTCACTATCTAGATGAGGATGACCTTGAACTTGTGATCCTCTTGCCTCTCTACCTCTACAGTGTTGAAATCACTGGCATATGCCACTACACCCAGTTTAATGGCCTGCTGGAGACTGAACGCAGGGAGGGCTTTGTGCATGCTAAGCAGGCATTCTACCCACTGAGCAACATCCTCAGCCCAAATGATGTTTGGTGGCTTTTTTTTTTTTTTTTATATTCTACATATGAATCCTGTCAGAGGTATAGCTGGCAGAGGTTTCTCACATTCTATAGGCTGTCTCTTTACTTGAGGGAATGTTCCTTTTGATGCATAAAAGCCTTTTTAATTTTGTGAGATCTCATTGGTCTTGTGGCCCTGAATGATGGACCCTTGTTTAGAAAGTATCTACCTATATTTATACTTTGTAGTATACTCCCTACATATTCCTCTACCAGTTTCAAAGATTTCGGGGTTGGTTTGATAGCTTTCAAGCACTTGGAGTTTATTTTTGTGTGCAGCAGGAGAGGTAAGGATAATAGTTTAATTCTTCTACATGTAGCTATCAAGTTTTCCTAACACCATTTGTTGAAACACTGTCTTTTCTCCACTGTGCATTTTTGGTACCTTTATCAAAAAATCATTTGGCTGTAGCTCATGGATTTATATCTGGGTCTTCTATATCATGAAGTCGATGTGTCTGCATTGGTGCTGTTTCATGACAATGGCTCTGGAGTATAGCCAGAAATCAGGTATGATGATGCTTCCACAAGTACTCTCAGGAAGCTTTGGTTGTCTGGAGTCCTTTTGTTTCTATATGACTTTTAAGGTTTTTTTTGAATATTTCTGATGAATAATATTTGTGATTTGTATTGTCACAATATAAATTCTTCCAGTCCAGTGAAGTGGCAAAAGTTTACTAGCAGAGGCCCTCATCTGCGTTGGAGAAATCTAAATAGATCCAGGAGATAATGCCAGAATCAGGAAAGGACCTGCTTGCACACTAGTTCTGCCAAAACACACACACACACACACACACACAGAGAGAGAGAGAGAGAGAGAGAGAGAGAGAGAGAGAGAGAGAGAGAGAGTTATTGTAAGGAATTGGTTATGTGATCTTAGGGTCCAGGAAGTCCCAACATCTGCAGTTGGCAAACTGAGGCCCCAGAAGAACTGATGATGTAGCTTCAGTCTCAGTGTGTGGGAAGCAAGAATATAAACTCCAGCCTGAGTTCAAGTCCAAGGGCAGGAGAAGTCAAGTGGCCAGGCAAAGTTCCCTTTGTCTTCATGCCTTTGTTTTTCAGTGGATTGATGAAGGACACTGACGGCAGGGAAGACGTTCTGCTTCACTTCAGGGTCAGATGGTAACCGCCCTCACATACCCTAGAATAGTGTTTAACACATAATCTCCAGATCTACTTCTTCCTACATTTATTCTCAGCTCCCAAACATCCTTAAGAGGAAACTGCCTAATGGTAGATGTGCTCCTCCATCTTCCATTTACTATTTAAAAAAAGAAAAACCCACCCTGATCCATTTATGAAGAGGAAAAGTTATTTTGGCTCACAGTTTTGGAGGTTTCTGTGTATGGTTGATTGGTCCCAATGCTTTTGTGCCTGTTAAAAAGCAGCATATCATGTTATACAGCTCATGGTGGGACAAATCTGCTCACCTCATGTTCAGGATATTTATGAGAGAAATAATATAGATTGGGGTCCCACTGTCCCTTCAAGAGTATGTCCCCAATGACCTAAAAACTCCTACTAAGTTCTACCTCTTAAAGGTCCCAGCACATATCAGTAGCACCTCTGGGTAATAAACATTTAGGGGACATTTAGTTAGGGGACATTAAAGATCTAACTGCAGCAAATTAGCAAAGATAAAAAAAATGTCTTAGATGGCTGGAGAAATGGCTTAGTGGTTAAGGAAGCCAAAGGACCCAGGTTTGATTCCCTAGGACCCACGTAAGTAAACCAGATGCACAAAGGCCACATGCATCTGGAGTTTGTTTGCAGTGGCTAGAAGTCCTGGCGTGCCCATTCTCTCTCTGGCTATTTCTCTTCTATCTCTCTCTCTCTCTCTCTCTCTCTACTTGCAAATAAATAAATTTTTTAAAAAGCTTTAAAAATGTACTAGAGAGAGGTAAAGCCCTTGTCTAGCATGTGCAGGGCCCTGGGTTCTATCCCTAACACTAAAAAAAAAAAAAAAAAAAAAAAAAAAAAAAAAAAAAGAAAGAAAGAAAGAAAAAAGCAGAAAATATAGGAAGAACACTCTTCTCTATAACTGTTATACAGAAAAGCTGAGGTGGTCATGATTAGAAGACAAACTTATAGATAACAAGCAAACAAACCTATTTGAGTATTGCAATAAGCCTTCTTTGTGACTGAGAGCAAACAACCGAAATGGCCAAAGTCCCCAAATAAATTAACATGCTCATATGAAAGATAGTTCCAGGGAGGGAGGAAGCCCAAGTCTCAGACACTACTGGGCTCAGGGGCTCAAATAACATTACCAAGAATGGTCTCTCACTTTCTCTCTGCTCAGCTTACATCTGTGTTGGCTACATTCCCACAGAGGCTCTTGCTTTGGGGTAGCAGGATAGCAGCCATCAATTCTAGGCTTATGGTCTCCTAAGTGCAGGCCCAGAGATTCATGTGGAAGTCCCATAAGGACTCTCACAATCAATAACTGGAACACATGCCAGATCCCTGTGAACAAGAGGACACTATACTTCCATTGATCAATCCCATGTAGTATGTTACCTATCATTTTGATTATTGTCAGCTCCCTCCAAACCCTGCCAACTGAGAGTCACCATTACAAAGAGGTCCTGGAAATGCAGGGTGACTTTAACAAAATAAGTATGGATAGCTCAGTGGTAAAAATAACAGGAGGGTCACTACCTCAGTTGAAAAAAAAAGGTAGCTATTTGAGAATAACTGTTTGATAATAATTATCACTGGAGAGTAATTTTGCCCTGAAGGGGAGGAAGTACATTTGCTTTCATAGCAGGACGGTGCCCTGAGGGTCAGGGAAGGAGTGGCAAGCACACGGGACAGCAGCCCTAATAGGACAAGATGTCAAGAATATTGAGAATGAGAAGCTGCATTATAAAACAGTAAAAAAAAAAAAAAAAATGTTTCTAAGAAAGCCATACTCATGTCATCAGAAAAGGAGGAAGATACAAGGCATGGTGGCCCACACATGTAATGCCAACACTTCGGAGGCTGAAGCAGGAGGATTGCTGTGGGATTGAGGCCAGCCTGGGCACACAAAGTCTCAAAACAGTGTGATAGGGAGGGAGAGAGAAGACAGAGAAGATTGAGCAAGATTGAGAGACAGACAGAGAGAGAGAGAGGAAGAGATTTGTGTAAAGGGCACACATCCCTGCCCCTTTGGTTTGGGAATACCCATTAGCACTTTAGAATGAAGACAAAGTCCCACCACCAATGTTTCCCTTAGCTTTGGAGCTAAACTCATCCCTATCCACCTAGATGTCAGGATGGGGAATCATTGATTTGACCATTTTAGATTCAAAGCAATTAGGCATGGAAGTCCTAGTGGGCTCTCTATAAGTCAAGATTATGGGCAACACACTACACAACAGATGGTGAACACTGGTCAGTGATGGCCTCTGTGAGGTCCAGCCAAGCAGTCAGCACATTCTATCATTCAGTGCTTGGAGGACACTGCCCTCCCATCTGTACTATTGTCCTTTTGTCTGAATTGGTTTGTAAACATGGCATATGGATCACATTCCTTGGGGCTCCCAGTGGCACACTAGAAGTGGGACAAAGGTAAAGGACCTGCCTCCCCTTCATGCTATCAACTCAGGTGTTTCTGGCTGCCAAGGACTGACAACCCACTCAAACTGTCTTAAACAGCAAAGCAATGCTGTGTTATTATCTTAACTAACATGAAGCCCCAAGGTCCTGGTTTTGTTTTGCTACAGACTTCCCTGTTCTGTTCCTCTGTGCAATAGCCACAGAGTCCCTTCCAGACATCACATGCACAGAACAAGAGGAGGGGCCCTGTTTGTTAAAGATGGGGAGACCCCTGTCAGAAGTTATATAGAATACTCCACTCAAGAGAGCTCCTGGTTCCTTCCCCACCTCCCAGTTCCCTAGTCCTGGTACCCCTGTTGTTGGCTTGGGGCTGCCTGTGCTGCTGAAGCAGGCTTGTTGGTCTGCCTTCCTGATTGACCTATCCATGGGTCCCCAACTCCAGGATCCCCTGCTCCAAAGGGTGCACACTCAGAGTGAGTAGGGCAGAGTTCTTGGTTCCTTCCCCATTTCACAATTCCCTGGTGCTGGTACCCCTCCTGCTGGATTGGGGCTGCCTTGTCCCTGCATGTGGGCTGTGGGAGCAGGGATTTTGCTCTTTGTTTACTGATTGACCTGACCCTGGATCCACAAATCACTGTTCCCCTGAGCCAGAGAGTTCAAGGACCACTGTAGGAACTGGGTTCTTGCCTCTGGTCCCCCAGAACCCAGCTCCTGGTTCCCCAACCCTTGTTTCCCTTGTGCTGAAGGGTGCATGCAAGTGGAGTGAGTATGTCAGAACTTCCAGTTCCCCACCTCTGAGTTTCCTAAGTACCTTTGATGTGCTTGCATTCTCCAAAATCTGTGCATCTGCAGTTATAACTCCATCATACATCAATCTGTCCCATAGAACACCCACAGAAGATCACAAGGACAAATGCTTGCTTCCTTCCAAATAAAATAAGACTTTTCACTAGATGGGTAGTCCACAATGCCAAAAAAAAAAAAAAAAAAAAAAAAAAAAGTCTCCACCAAGGACGTCTAGTTCTACAATGAAAGCCACCAATGAAATCATAGAGAAAACAACAGAAATTAAATTCCAAAATGGAAACAAAACGGGCTTTGGGACCCTGATCAAAAGAATCACTGAACTGGAAGCAAAGGATCAAAAACTGAGCAATGAAATAAGTTGAGCAGAATCATCTCCTAGAGCACACAGCCTTTTGTCACTAAGCTTAACATAATTGAAGAAAAACAGAGAAACCTCAAAATAGATATAAATGAATTGAAGGTGAGTCAACAAATAGAGAATCTCAATAACCAGCTGATTAAGCTGAATGAATACATGATCAAATGCAAGAATGAATGCCAGGAAGAATCAAGAAAATCAATCCTCAAACTGCAATTACACCTCAAAAAAGAGAGGGACATGATGCAAAATAGCAAAACAGAAAACAAAAATCAAATAGAGCTTTTTATTTTATTTTATTTTATTTTATTTTATTTTATTTTATTTTATTTTATTTTATTTATTTATCTTACAGTGGAAGGGGGAAAGATAGAGAGAGAACAGATGCGCCAGGACTCTAGCCACTGCAAATGAACTTCAAATGTGTGTGCCCCCTTGTGCATTTAGCTAATGTGGGTCCTGGGGAATTGAACCTTGGTTCTTTGGTTTTGCAGGCAAATACCTTAACCACTAAGACATCCTTCCAGACCTCAAATAGAGCTTTTAAAAACATCTCTAGAACTCCTCAGAAACAGAGTCACTCATGTGGAAGACGGATCCTCTGAGCTGGAAGATAAGGCAGAACAAATTGATCAGGAGTCCAAAAACTTTGCTAAGTTCAAAAAAATCATGTGAATAGAATATTAGGAAACTGTGGAGTACCCTAATATGACCAATCATCCAGATCAAGGGTATACCAGAAGGGAAATAAAACCAGGCCAGGGGCATAGAGAACATACTGGTGAGCTATGTGTTTAGTGAAAGATTGGGCCACAAGAAAATAAGGTGGAGAGTGATAGAGAATGACACCTGATGTCAGCCTTTGGCTTCCACATGCACATGTCCATGGGTGCATGTGCACTCACACATACATGTGCACTACCCACCATACCACACATATGTACATACTATAAACACACACATAAAAAAAGACTGAAAATAACTAGACCACTATAGCAGTCAGCTTTATGTTGCTGGGATGAATCTCCAGACCAGGCACACTTTATAGAAAGAATGTAATTTATTGAAGCCTACAGATCCAGGGGAAGTTCTATAATGGTGGAAGAAGCTGGCTCCCTTTCATAGGTCCACACACGGAGAGAAAAGCAACCATCACCAGCAAAGCAAGCTCACTCCAGCCACTCCAGGAAGAACTCAAGCACTTTGCATATCTTTTGCTGGAAATTCCAGATCTGTCCCCAAAAACCTTAGGGCTGGACCTAGGATTCACCCACAGTGACATGACATCCCAAGCTTGACTAAAACTCCTGAATCTATTAGGGGATATTCATCCAAGCGACCATAACACTTAAGAATATCAGGCCACCTGGCCCATGTGGAAGAAACCAGCTAGCATGCAAAGGGAGCAGATGCCAGCTCTGCCCACCTAATTTGCACAAGAGAGGCCAGGCAGCACCCTGGGGGAGCCAGTCCAATTCGATATACCTCATCCCCATTGGGAGAGAATAGCTCGTGCCCAGAGTGAATTCAACTCTGTCCAGAGACACCCATAGGAGTGGCCATCCAGCACCTGGCAGCAGCCAATTTGACTTCACCCATCCAATCCTCCTGGGAGAGGGCAGCCAGAACTTGCTCTCTCCAGGAGTGAGCCAGTTTGATTTTGCCAACCTGGTACAAGTGGGAGACCCCAGGAAGCACTGGGAGGGAGTGGATAGCACTCCACCAACCCAGTTCACATGGGAGACCCCAGCCAGTGCATGCAGGAAGCCAGTCTGTATTTTACCCACCTAGTCTGCATGTGAGGGAACTGGTCCAATCTATTCACCTGGTCTGCACCTGAAACTTCAGCGAGAAGCTAGAGACAGTGGATTTTGACTCTTCCCACCTCATTCCACCTCATGTGGGAGCATGGGAGTGGTCAGCCATCATCTGGAAGGAGTTAGCCTGATGCTGCTCACTCAGTCTTCATGGGAAAGACCAGCAAATGTGCAAAAGGAGTGGTTCTTGATTCCACCCATCCAGTCCTCATGGGAAAAGCCAGCAAGCACCTGAAAGGAGCAGGTACAATTCTGTTCATCTAGTCACTGGGAGAGCGATAGGCCAGCACCCAGAGGAAGCTGATCTGACTCCACACACTGGGTCCACAAGGAAGAGACCAGCTATTACTCAGAGAGAGCCTGTCCCAGCTCCACCCAGCCAGCCCATGCAGGAGATGCCAGTCAGTGCCCAAGAGAAACTACTACATGTGCTGCATGGGGAGGTACTCTGAGTTCAAAGCCTTCCTTGGTCTCTAGTGTCACACAGTGTCCAGCATCAATCCTCAAATGCTAAGCCTTGTCCAGAATAACAAGTGTATTCCAAATGATCTTTTATAGCTAGGCAAAACAAAATTTGCCTATAAATAAATTGAGCACACCACTGCTACTGAGCCTTAACAGATGCAAGGAACTCAATCACCAGACTCCTTTAGAAAATAAAAAATAACCATCAAGAAACACTAGAAAAGAGGGAAGCTAAACCCGGAACAGATGCAAAAACAAAACAAAACAAAACCACAACAAAGGAACACAAATAATCTGAGGGAACAAACAACCAGGACCCATTCACACCCTCCCAATTCCCATAGAAAGAAAGCCAAAACCACCATGATGGGAACTATGTCAGAGGAAGAACTCAGAATCCCACTTCTAAGAAGAATTGATGACCACACAGAAGACTCAAGCAGGCAGATGAATGAACTAAGAAAGTCCATTCAAGACCTTGAAAAGACTGTCTCTAAAGTAAATGGTAGCGTTAGAAAATTAAAGGAGAAAGTCCAAAACATGGAGCACAAATTCAGCAAGGAAATCATAACACTGAAAAACAGGAATTCTGGAGATGAAAGAAACAATCACTCAAATAAAAATCGTAAGAGGGCCACAGCAACAGACAAGACCATGCAGAAGTTCAAATTTCAGAGATGGAAGATGAAATTGGGGCAATAATACAAATAGACACATATAAAGAAAAAGAATTCAAGTAACATGAACAATATTTCCACAAAGTCTGGGATACATTCAAGAGAAGAAACCTTAGAATCCATGGGGTAGAAGAAGGAGATGAGTCAACATCTAAAGGAACTGATGGGTTATTTAACAACAGAACAACAGAAAATTTCCCAAACACAGAGAAGTCGACATGCAAACACAGCAGACACAGAACTCCAGTCACACGTGACCAGAGAAGGACTTCTCCAGGACACATCACAGGCATGGTGTCAAAAATACAGAGTAATGAAACAATAATAAAAATTTTAAGGGGAAAAATACCAACTTACATACAAAGGTAAGAACATCAGAATAACTTCAGAGCTTCCATCAGTTATCTTAAAAGTCAGAAAAGTATGGGATGATAGATTTCATCTCATTAAAGCAAATTTCATTTCATTTGAGTATACTTCATTCAAGTATATTTCATTCAAGTAAATAATTTAAAACCACAAGTGCTGTACTCTGCAAAACTATGAAAAATGGAGACATAAGGCTATTCCAAGACAAACACAAATTAAGGCAATTCATGATATCCAAACCAGCACTACAGAAAATTCTTAAAAGCCTACCATACAGAGAGGAAGGAGAAAAACATGTAAGAATAACACCAAAAAAAAAGGAGGATGTTTTGTAGGTCATTAGCTCTGAGCTATGTGGGGACATAGCTGAGAGATGGCATGATCCAACTAAAGACTTTCAATGATCCCCCTAGCTTTGGAGGCCCAGCAGCCAGCCTCATGAGTCAGGACGATGGCACTTCTGAAACCTACTACCAAGATGGCTGTCCACTACCTTCTGTCAGTTGTTACTTGAACACTTGTATTATGCTGTCACTCTATGACCCCGGAAATTAAATTGGTCAACAGAAACACGAAATGCCCACTCCTGGGACACAGCATAAGGAACCCATCTCTTGCTGTGAATAGAGTTCGCTTACAAACAGGGCACTACCTCTCACTGAACAGTGGACAGTGGTTTTAGACAGTGAGAGAAACTTCGGGCCTGTGCTGTGGAGACACATGGATTCTCCAAGTATGTGGCATAATTTCTAGGGTAATGAAAGCCATATGCTGCCTACCTCAAGTGAAAATATCTACCATGACTGAGAAGAAATGAGACAATGATACCTTTGAAAACTTATCCATAGGCCTTGAACCTTTTTTTTTAAATAAAACATTACCCTTTTTGAACTCTTCTATTTCTTCCTCTCAAACTAACCCCAAATAAAACTGATGTGAGAGCATGTTAGGTTTTAGTTCTTTTTTATTCTTGAGATGTTTTGGGAAAAGTTTAGCTGGGAGGAATGATTATCATCTTAGTAAAGTGATAGTAAATAATTTTCATTATAGCCATGCACCCAAGTGTTATAATAGTCCTGATGCTAATAAAACCCAACATCAAGGAATATTTTGAGACATAAGTAAGCATGGCATTAATTCCCTTTATATAATATGCTTCTGCTTTAAATTCTTTTAAGTATGCATTTCATGTACTTTCTTGTTATTTGATAAATATTAAGAATAGCCTGGTACTGGTCATTCAAAAAGCTTATTCCATTGTAGCATAAAAACATTTAATAAAGTTGTAGGGGTTTTTGCCTCCCAAAGCCTTGATGTTCTTTGCCACAATGGAGTGAATATACCAAACAATAATGCATCATATATCAGAAAACAGAAAGAGAGAATTCTGAATGTACCCATGGTGAAGGAATGATAAAAGTTTAAGGTGATGGATATGCTAAATATCCCAGTTGATCAATACCCCAATACCCTAGTGCTCTGAACGGTAAACAGGAGAAAGATGGTGCAGGGGGTGTGAGGAAGGAAGGTGGGTCTGAACACTGACAGGTGAGAAATAGTGGGGAGGACCCCCGTGGCCAGCCTCTTTCCTGAAGACCCCCTTTCATACCCTCTTTCAAAACTCCAGAAGGCTGTGTGCTGTGTGAAGAAGCCGTTGGTTACTGCTACATCTCTTCCAGGCTCTTCCTGAAGGCAACTGAATCTCTCATGGCTCACCCACACCTCCATGGCTCATGCTTCTCAAATTGCTAGGCCCTCACCTTGCCTAGGCTTTCACCAGAGGAGGGCTGTGCTGTCACTCAAGTTTCCCCTGCTCCCAGAGGGGCCCACTCATCTCACAGCTCAGTGAAGATGAGATCTGCGGGCTACCTGGAGCCCTCAGGTGTCAGGGGACCCCTGCTCTACTCAGCAGGGGCTGCTCTCCTGAGGATGAATCAAGGCGTGGAGAAACTTGGTGGGAAGCAGGGCAGAAGGAGGTAACTGCAGAAGAGGTAGACAGCAGAGGAAGAAATCCACAGGTGGGTTGACCTGGAGGACTCACAAGCAGAGAGCTGTGGATGCATTGGTGGGGTAGCCCAGGAGAAGGTTGCGTGCTCAGCACCACAGGAGCAGAAGGGCTGCAGATCTTTATGAGGCTGGCAGGCAGCTGGACGAGGACCCTTAGAGGTGCCTGTGGGAGCAAGGGCTTGGTTGTTCTCTCCTCAGAAAAAGTGACATGCTATGTGGACCGAAAAGGACAGCACACTCAGGTCTCAGCATGCTGCAGAAAGGAAAGCGGAATGAGGTGGGGACTTGTCCACTGGACTTAGCTGTGTGGAGGTGACCGGTGGCCTTGAAGAGGGCAGCTAAGCAGAGTGCCTTCTCAATGTGTTTCAGAGAGCACAGTGGGAAGCTACTGAGGGCTAAATATTTGTACTCCCTTTCCTCTGAATCTATTAAAACCCCAACTCCAAATATATTTGGAGTAAAGAAGTAATTAATATTAACCAGAATCATGAGGATGGAGCCCTGATCTAATAGGATTAGTGGAGAAGAGATGACCAGATCTCCCTCGCTCTTTTCCTCAGCATATAGTGATGAGGGGGTCATTGGAAGGACAGTCTGAGAAGGTGATTTTCCATGACCTAGGAAGTGGGCCTTCATCAGAAACACAACAGTTGGAACTTTGACCCTGGACTTCAGCCTTCAGATCCAAGCCCCGGCCTGATGCATGCTGGGTATGTGCTCTGTTCCTCTGCTTTACCCCCAACCTCCACACTCATACGACAGCACTGGAACTAGCCAGTGTGGACAACACTCGTGCATTCTGTTGCAAAGCAGAATGAAGAAATCAGGTGAGGCAGCAGAGGAAGTGGGTTAAAATAAGGTTGTCTTACTTGCACTTAAGATGGGAAAAATAGAATTTCCACATGCTTGTGGAAAAGATCCAACAGAAAATAAGAAATTCACTTTGCAGCGGAGGGAAGAGGAGGAGATCTAGAGCACTGCCTGGTGCAGGGGAGAAGGCAGGGGACGAAATGCATGGGAGAAATGGCTTCAGATTAGTGCAATATAGGCCAGACGCCTGGGGTCTGCGAGAGGAGAACGTATATAATATATACCGCAAGCAGCTAAGAGAGGAGGGCGGACACCCAGGGACCAGTGGATCTGGGATGGGACCCAAGCACTCAAACCTGGGCTCAAGTCCTTGACCATGAGATTCATGAGCCTGGCCTGCATGCACACGGGAGTGGACAGTCAGCTCCCTGCAGGGCTGAGGTCACTGCCCAGGGTGCATGATGAAGTGAACAGGTGCAGGCCCCGGTGGGCTACTGGGTGGACATGAGCTGTGCTATAGCAGAGTGGGCAAGAGGGGACCACCCTGCCCATTTGGGAGAGAAAGCAGCTCCTCCCCCCCGCTCACTGTGTAAGGGACATGTGTGCAGTGCAGAGCCTTTGAAATGCATCTTCCTGGCTCCATGTACCCCTGAACCTCCATCCTCAGCTCAACACAAATGCCATGTGGGTCTACACTGCCCCACAGCACATGGGTCTTCTCACCACCGAGGCCACGTGGAACAGGCACAGCTATGCTGTGGGGCATTAGGTACGGCCAAGAGCTATTGAATGGGGCTGTCCAGGACTCTGCAGTGGTTGACTTACGTAACTCCAGAGCCATTTACCATGCAGGCTGAGGAGAGGCGGAGAATGCAGGAGTGAGGATTCATGAGAACACGAGGTCTGAAATGGAGTCCTGGGTTAATATGGGACAAACTGAGCCAGCCATCCTGGCCTCACGCTGTGGCTAGCAGTCAATGTATTTTACCTCTTAACACCGGGGGTTGTGTGGGCCATCTGTGATAGTGTTTGTCTGGAAGTGACAAAGGTCTTGGGGCAGGTTCAAGGTTCAGATAGCACCATCAGCTCAATGGGTCTGGAAGGAGCCCATTTCCACTCTGCCTCTCACCTTCGAGCCTTCCTGTTGGTTACTAACACACATCTGCTACTCCCGGCCCAGCTAGTTAGTGATAAGAATCGGCTAAATCTTTCTGTCTCCAGCTGTCCTGGACCTGGGTTTGTTCTAGCTGTCTGATGGAATGCCAGTTTCACAAATACATATGTTGGGGCCTTTGATCTCCCATACAATGACACAGATTTATCAAATGTATGCCTCTTTCTGCCTCTGCGGTGAAGGCTGATTGACCAGATGCAGCCTCGCCTCCTGCCCTTCTTGAAATATGAAGTGTTTGCCATCAGCCGAGGTAATATTTAGGATCCTGCCAACCAACCCTTCAAGCTTGCTAACAAATGAACCACATCCCTGCCAAATGGCCCACATCTGGTTTGGCCTCCTCTTTTTGACTAGACACATTAGCATTCAAATAGCTCATGAAGAGTGCCAAGTGTCCCTTTCTAGATGAGGAAGCAGAAATAATTTCTAGGAAGAGGACCACTTCCGCCCAGCAGCCTTGTTCAAGGCAGCTGCGTCCCTCTTTCCTGGAGGGTCTGGGCAAGAGATGTCCCCGCAGGCTGTGGTCACAGAGCACTTAGTGACCTTCCTGGACGTTGTCATGGCAATTCAAGGCACAGGACAACTGAGAGTGGGCTTGCTTTGCCGGGTTCATTGACAGCTCTTCATTTTCAGGACTTCTCTGTATGACTCTCAAGAAAGCAGAAGGTGCCTGCTTCCTAGCAACACTGTTCAGAGAGAAAAGTTACTGAAGTTCAAAGGCACTGGTATGAGGGCTCTTGACCTTCAGGACTGTCAGGACTGGCCTTGTCTTCCCTGAACAGTACTTTGGAAATCCCAGCAAAGAGCAGAGCCATCATCTGCGGCTTGCATCAGGCTCTCCTTATTCTGGCTCCATTTCTTAGTTATGGTGAACTGGGCCTGCAGGCAGGAAAGGACATGTTTTATCATCTTGGCTGTGGCTCGAGAGTCTGAGGGTGCAAAGAGCAGCTGGCCCTGCCTTCGCTGGCCTAGCTCTCCAAGGCTCAGGGACTCCTGGGTCTCAGAGCTCCTGATCCAGTACTCTCCAAGCATCAACCTGGAGGGAGTCTTGGCTTCCTTTGCCCCTCTTGGCCATGTGAAAATGACTGCATGTGGGCACTAACTGACACGAGGCAGGCTCAGTCAAGGAGCATGAACTCAAAGTCAGGCTGATTCAAACCTGTTGCACCTACGAGACTTCCTCTTTCTCACTAGGTTTGACTGAAAACTACATTCCAGCTTCTAACACAGGGGCATTTTTTTTCTGGAAATATTTTAGTTGGGAAGATGGGTTGCGTCCTCAGTACTAAGAAGAGTGCCTGACCCAAGGGAGGTAAAAACAATGGGAATTCCTGCCCAGCATTAAAAACCTAATCAAAAGCCTATGTATGGCTGGGGAGGCCATAAGCCCTGGGGGGAGACTACTACTATTGTCTGGCTAAATGTATATATTATGCTCACCAAACTGCCCTCTAAATACTTATGGTTATGCCCATATATTAATGCTACCATCTCTTTTGGTTAGAGAAGGTTGTCTTTTCAGATGAATGTGACCACTGGGGTGACTTGAAATTCACCAAAGTGCCGAGAAGAAGGGACAGTGGTGTGTTCAGAACAGTGCTAGTTGGAATGTGACTGTATGTTCCCCATGGCCTGAGGCATTTTTGATTCAGTTTGCACCTTGAGTCTTTAGCCGACAAAGCCTTGCTGGAGGAGGTGTCACGGGCCAGGGGATGGTGGGGTGTATCTTGTAGTCCAGCCCAAAGGTTTGTTCAGGGTAATTGAAGCTCTGGTTGTTCATACTTGCTGGCTGTTAGGTGCTGTCTCTGTGCTATGCATCTAAACAAGTGAGCCAGCTTTTTCTGCCATTGATGCGTTTCCCTTGGAATCTGTAAGTCTAAAATAAACCTTTTCCTCCCATAGCTGCTTCTGGTCAGATGTTTGTCTGGCAATCTGAAGGTAACTGGAACAAGCACTAAGTGAGACATAATCTGTGTTGTCCTCCAAGGCTCAGGAACCATTGTGGAAGAGGTGGCAGAAAGAATGTAAGAACCAAAGAAAGGGAGGCGTGCTTACAATACTGTCTTCCAGACACAAAGTGGCCTTGCTAGTCATGAACTCACAGTGTCTGAAGCTACCTACACAAGTCCCATCGTAATAGGAGGGAAAAACGATGATATCAAAATAGAAGAGACACTAGCTGGGAAGAAAAAGGGATTCAGTGGAAGGAGAACTCAGGAGGGGAAAGGGCAGGTGGTGGGAGGGGATTAGGATCATGCTATATTGTTTATATTTATGGAAGTTGTCAATAAAAAGTTTAAAAACATCTAAAAAAGATAGGTGAACAAGGGAATAATTGTTTCAGTTGTAATGACAGTTGAAAAGGGGAGAGAGAGATTGCCAAAAGAATAGTACAGAGAAGTACCCCTAGACTAAGCTGTGTCTGAAGCCAGCTGCTTCTTCACCTTTTCAACCAAAGGAATCAACACATTTCTTTTCTTGACTAGTCAGTTTAAGTTGGATTTCCTGTCATGGGCAATTATGAATTCATACTGAAACAAGAAGCTTGGTTAATGGTGAGCTTACAAGGACACACTCAGCTACTGGATTAGATTCACTGTATATAATTAGACAATAAGCTTAGTGGGGAGAATTTTTATTTTTTCAAGGCAGGGACGTACTCTAGACCAGGCTGGTGTGGAATTCACTATGTAGTCTCTCAAACTCATGGCAATCCTCCTACCTCTACCTCCTCCTGAGTGCTGGGATTAAAGGTGTGTTCCACATGCCTGGCCCTGTGGAGAAATTTTTATCCTATTCTGGACCTGGGTACAGTTCCATGTTTTGAAGTGCCAAATGGCTGTGTGAAGAATGTGTACCTTAGTCATGATTTGGGTCAGCTCTGGAAATTATCAACAACATTTATTAATCGTACAAATGAGTGAGGGTCACTCTGATGTTCGCACACGTGCAATGCACACAGCCTGCACTGATCCCACCCATCTAAGCGTCTTCTCTCCTCTGCCCCAGCTTTCTTCCCAGTTCCTAGTGAGCGCTCCTGCTTTCAGGTGGACCTGTTTCTCAGTAGTGGCTGTACTGACTTACATCCCTAACAGCCAATCAGGGGTCCTTTCTCCCACATCCTACCCAGCACTTGTGTTTTGAGACCAGCCATCCCACCTGAGCTAGAGGCTCGCTGCTGTGTGGACTGGCATTCCCAAGTGGCTCATGTTATCAAGCATCTCCTAGGTACTCACGGGCCACTTGTGTTTCTTGTGAGGAGTGACTGTTCAGATCATGGCTTAAGGCAGGTTTAAGATCATCCCTCCCATCCTTCTGTTTGGACCATGCACTCAGACACGAGACTCTGGCTCAATTAGCTGGCGGGTTTTTCAGCTTGGAGGTGTAGAATAGGAGATAGAAAGCTGGCTAGGCAACTTAGGGTGACAGGACCCCACAGTGAGTAGCTTTCTCCTTGGCTAAACTCAGGCTTGTCTTTGGGCCTGTAGGGGAAAATCTAGGTCATTACCATTTACTGCAGGCCAGCCGTGTGAGAAGGGTCTGGGGCTTCCTTGTCTCTGCTCTTTGGAGTCCTTCTACTCCCTTCTGAGAAGGCCCTTTCTGGAGAATTAAGATTTCTGGGAAGATTGCTCATGTCCAGAAACCCTGACCCCAGACACCTGACACCAGGACCAAACTAGCTGCCCATCCATAGGGCTCGTAAAAACCCCACCTGAGTCTTAAGGTGAGCTTCTCAAACCTCCTCTTGCCTCCTTGGACTAGAAATCTGTCTACCTTCATTCTCTTAAGTTGTGAGCTCTCAACATCTTCCTTCCTTCGTTCCTTCCTTCGTTCCTTCCTTCGTTCCTTCCTTTGTTCCTCCTTCGTTCCTTCCTTCCTTCCTTTGTTCCTTCCTTCCTCCCTCCCTGCTTCCTTCCTTCCTTTCCTTTCCTTTGTTCCTTCCTTCCTTCCTTCCTTCCTTCCTTCCTTTGTTCCTTCCTTCCTTCCTTCCTTCCTTCCTTCCTTCCTTTCTTCCTCCCCTCCTTCCTTCCTCCTTCCTTCCTCCCCTCCTTCCTTCCTCCTTCCTTCCTTCCTTCCTTCCTTCCTTCCTTCCTTCCTTCCTTTCTTCCTTCCTTCCTTCCTTCCTTCCTTCCTTCCTTCCTTCTCTTCCTTCCCCTCCCTCTCTTAAAGCTCTCCCTCCTTAAAGCTCTAGGCTATATTGAAATCTTTCTGAACCTTATCCTCTGGTCTGTAGGTTTTATTCTTTGAATTCATAAGAGAAGAATCCAGAGACACCCCCAAAATTATTGATGTATTGTCATATTATATTGGTGCATTGGAAGGAACTCGAAAATTCCTGTATCAGAGGGACTTAGGTGGATGGGCTGGAGGAAGAGGAGGAGTTTCTCCCCCTGGAAGCTTTAGGTGGAGGCACCTGTCTGTGGCGAGCCCAGGGCAATGCTGTGAGCCAGAAGGCAGGCAGCATTATTTACAGCCAGCTGGTCTTCTTAGTGTACTGTGTGCCCAGTCCAGAAACTCCAGCCAGTCCCACCATGGAAGCGTCTTCTTAAGTGCCAGGGCAAGACAGGGGTGTGTGCCTGAGGTAGTGGATAAGCTGGGACAGCCTGCATTTTCATGGAATGAACAGGTGCCTTGACCTCCTCTGCCCCTGGGGTCCCCTTCCCTTGGGGTCTATTTCCCTAGAAGCTCTTTAATCAGTGAATCAGGAAGGTCCCATTCATTTCAGCCATTCCCATGATACTGGCTGTCAGCCATTCTTGGGAGGTGAGAGTGAAGGACACAGGGAAAAGCTAGCTTCTCTCAGGAAGCTAGCCATGGGCAGGAGCCCCAAGACAGAAACAGATGTCACTGGCTGGCTTTGGCAGAAGTGGAATTCAGTATCTGGTCCAGTTTTATCCATGGTGGCTGCAGCGCCCTCTTGCTATCCCCTGGTCTAGCACACTACCTAGGTGGGCTAGCCTTTGAATCCACCAGCCAACCAGATCTCTTCCCTGTCTACCTGAGTCTGATGACGGAAATCCATCCTAATTAACTATAAAGATTAGTCTGAGCTAACCTCCTCTCTCTTCCCTGTGATCTTGCCTCCGTGAACATGCATGTAAGTTGGTCTCCCCCTTTCAGCCATGCTAACAATTCTCAGCCATTCTGGGAAGGGGAGAGCGCTTTTCTTGGCCTGGATATTTATTTTCCCTGCTTGTCTTTGTCTTCTACCTGTCTCTCTCTCTCTCTCTGGAGCTGGGGTGGGGTGGCTTTTTTTTTTTTTTTTTTTTTTTTTTTTTTTGGTTTTCCGAGGTAGGGTCTCACTCTAGCTCAGGCTGACCTGGAATTCACTATGTAGTCTTAGGGTGGCCTTGAACTCATGGCGATCCTCCTACCTCTGCCTGTCTCCCAAGTGCTGGGATTAAAGGCATGTGCCACCATGCCTAGCTAAGAATTTTTTTTTTTTTAAATTTATTCATTTGAGAGAAAGAGGCAGAGAGAGAGAGAGAGAGAGAGAAAGAGAGAGGGAGAGAATGAGTACACCAGGGCCTCTAGCCACTGCAAATGAACTCCAGATGCATGTGCCCCCTTGTGCATCTGGCTAATGTGAGTCCTGGAGAATTGAACCGGGATCCTTTGCCTTTGCAGGCAAACACCTTAACCGCTAAGCCATCTCTTTAGCCTGGCATCTTGTTTTTTTTTTTTATTTTAATTTTAATTTATTTATTAGAGACAGAGAGAGGGAAACATAGAGAGGGAGAATGGGCACGCCAGGGCTTCTAGCCACTGCAAAGGAACTCCAGATACGTGTGCCCCCTTGTGCATCTGGCTTACGTGGGGCCTGGAGAATCGAACTGGGGTCCTTAGGCTTCGCAGGCATTCACCTTAACCGCTAAGTCATCTCCAGCCCCTGGCATCTTTTTTTAAAATTTTTAAATTATTTTTTATTTATTTTTGGAGAGAGAGACAGAGAGAGATAGACAGAGAGGGAGACAGAAATGGGTGTGCCAGCAGTCTCTCAGCTGCTGTGAAAGAAATCCAGATGCGTGTGCCCCCTTGTGGGCAAGTGCGGCATTGCGCCCTTGCCTCACTTTGCATCTGGCTAAATGTGGGACCTGGAGATTGGAACCGCTGGACATTGGAACCAGCATTCTTGGGCTTAGCAGGCAGGCGCCTTAGCCACTAAGCCATCTCTCCAGCCCTGGCATCTTGTTTTGATTCTCAGTTTTGGTGTCTGGATTTTCCAGTCTCTGCTCTAGTGTTTTTTTTTTTTTTTTTTTTTTTTTGGCTTTTCAAGGTAGGGTCTCTCTCTAGCCCAGGCTGACCTGGAATTCACTATGTAGTCTAAGGGTGGCCTTGAACTCACAGTGATCCTCCTACCTCAGTCTCCGAGTGCTGGGATTAAAGGCGTGCACCACCTGGCTGACTGACTACTCTGGTGCTTTCTTTCCTTAAGATCTGGGTCTATCACCACTTCTAACTTTCTCCTGTGTGGAGATACAGGACAGATGCTTTTATGCTTTTCTCCCACGTGAGTCTATGAATATTTCCTCTAAATCCTTTGGCATGGGCTGCTAGGTTGTGTCTTCCCTGTGCACGTGTGACTGCTCTAGTCTCTTTATAGATGCCAGTTTTCCCTAAAGAAACCCCACAATTCATGATTTCTTCCTAAATAAACTCAATAATTCATAATTTATTCTTGAGTTCATTTTTTAAATCAATTCTTTGTTAAAAAAGAACAAGGACCCAAAAATCAGGGTTCAGAAGTCTGCCCCCCCAACATCTCATACCAACAGAGTATAAATCTGGTGGGAATGCCAGATCTGGTGGCATGGTGGTGGTGGGGGAGGAGCTCCAGAACAGGATGATCTGACTGGGCAGGATGGCCCCTAAAGAAATCTTGTGTCACACCTTTGCCACCATGCCTATTCCAGTTGGCCTTGCCCATCTCAGCTCACTCCACCTGCCTCAGTCAAGGGATTGGTTGCCCATCTTATCCAGTTAGATCTCTCTCTTGTGTATGCATCCTATCAAGGTGTGGGTGGATTTCTCTCCTAAGCCCAGGCCAGTTGGCTGGGACACCTGGTGTAGGTGTGTCTAGGTATGGTGGTGCAAATTCTAAAGTATATCCTCCTGGACCCACGAGGAGAGGCATCCACTTTTCTCTCTCTCCAGACAGGCAGCAATGTTCTTGGGTCCTCCGACAGGTAAGATCTCTCTCCCACCACAGCAGCCATGCTGGGGTGAGAAGAGACACTTTTTACTACTGTCTTCATTTTTAAAAAGCTTTTTGGGGGCTGGAGCAATGGCTTAGCAGTTAAGGCATTTGCCTGTGAAGCCAAAGGATCCCAGTTTGATTCTCCAGGGCCCATTTAAGCCAGATGCACAAGGGGGCACATACATCTGGAATTCATTTGCAGTGGCTGGAGGCCCTGTGTGCCCATTCTCTCTCTCTCTCTCTGTGCTTGCAAATAAATAAATAAATAAATTAAAAAAATCTTTTTGGAAGCGCCCATTTTTAAAAGTCCCTTTTCATGTATTTTTCTAAGATCCATGCTCATTTATGTGGGCCCCTGGGCTACACGTGGCTTATCTTCCTTCTCCCCACTTTACCTTCCCTTCCTTACTGCCCCCTAGTAAAATCTGACTAAAATGTGTTATTTTAACAATCATTTTCTTAAACCTGGAATTGCCAAGTTTTTGGTTAGTTTGCAGGTAAGAACAAAGGGCTTGGGCTTCCAGGAAACACCCCAGAACCCCTGTTCCTCCCCCGCAACCCATTAGAATGGCAGAAACCCTTTTTCCTAGCTCTTCAGAAGGTGAGGGAGGAGGATCCAAAAATCAAGTCTTGCTTGGGCTAAGGAATGAGTTCAAGGCCAGACTGGGCAACCTAATGAGGTCATGCCTTCAAATAAAAAGTAGAAATGGACTGGGGGTGTAGTGTAGCTCGGTGGTAGAGTGCTTACCTAGCATGTGTGGTTAGTACCTCTCAAACAAAACTCCGAATAAACAAAACCCCAGTTGATTGCATTGTTTTACATGCTGAGGTAAAGTGATGCCAAGATAAAATCCTTGTCTTTGTGGAGCTTCGATTCCAGAGGAAAACAGTCAGTAAAGAGGTTGTGAAACACATAAAGTCTGACGGTGCTGAATGTTAGCAAGAAGAAACCACGTACAGCAGCTAAGTTGTCAGTGTTGGGGTGTGACTGGGGTGCTAGTTGCTAAAAGGGCTAAGGAATTACTGAGGAAGTGTCACCTCAGTGAAGTTAGGAGGGACCCATGAGCTGAGGGAAGTGGGAAGGCCTAGGAAGAGCCCCACGGGCTGGCTGGAAGATGGGGCAGGAAGGCAGTTTTGAGATGGACGGGGCATGGCTAGATCAATGGAGCCTTACAGGCTGTGGTAAGTTGTCTGCATTTTACTCCCACTATGGAAGTCCTTACACATACAGCACAGAGGCAGGCAGGGCATCAGCTGGGTTTCAGAAGGATCATACTGGCTGCCGTGTGAAGAGCAGGAAGGACGAGGGCAAGAGTAGAAAGAGGGAGGGCTTATTGGGAGGCTGGTAGGCATGTATCATGGGGGGGGGTGGCTAAACCAAGCTGTGAACACTGTTCAAATGTGGCACTTCTTTTCAAAGGCCCCAGTGATGGGAGCAGAATGAGATATGACCCTGGCTTGGCCAAACAGAATTCTAGTCCAAGTTTTCATATACTGTCAGATACGGTGTAAGTGGAGGGATCCAGCTACTAACCGACTGAACCTGACCGAAGACGTGAGCGCTGCAGACTCTTTGATCCCACATCTTGCAGCTGATTAGCAAACTGGCAAAACAATGCTGGCAAGTGCAGTCTGTCCAGCATGAGGTCACTTCTATTTAGGTTTTAAAGAAGCAGGCACACTGTTCTTCCTTGATGTCCCCTCTAGGAAGAAGATAGGTAGATGTAATTGTATTTAACAAGCAGCGTTGCTGGTGGGAAAAGATCAAAAGTACCATGACTGATGTCCAAGCAACTTGCTGGGTCCTGTTTGTTGCCCATTTCCTTTCTGTGTAGTCACTGCACTGACTGTAGCAGACAGATGATGAACACGTGCCACTGACAGAGGCATTGTGGGAGATTACCAGCTTCCTCCATTCCACAGAAAGGACCGGGCTGGCATCCTAACCCCCCCTTCACACCACGGGTGGTGTCTGGTCGCTAAGTACACGGAGGCCTCATCCTCATTGTCACTTGGAGGGTGTGGGAACATAGAAGCAGGGGGGAAGGTGGGGAGGGTGTTAAGAGGACTGAGGTTCTAGTTCCAGCGGTATTCACTCAGGTGAGTGGCATTCACACGAGGGCCAGCAAGCAGAACAAGCTCTGCTCTGTTTCCAGCATTTCACTGGGCAAAGACATGTACAGTCCTAGCGCTGTGTCTCAAAGCCAAGAAGAAGGGAGGATGAATGGGCAGTGGAGTGCAGAAGTGAGGTTGGCCTCGAACTCAGGGCGATCCTCCTACCTCTGTCTCCCAAGTGCTGGGATTAAAGTCTTGCACCACCACATTAGTTTACTGCTGTCTTACAGAATAAACAGCAAGTACAATCCTCCTGAAACCGCACGTCCCTTCTCTCACACTGGGTGGTGGCACCTCACAGGCTGGCTGGAGGCACCTGAAGCCTTGACTGCTCTGTGCTGCATATACCCAGGTTGATGGTTAAGGGCCCAGAAGGTTTGGAAAATACTCCCTTAAATAAAGCCAGCCATTTTTAGTTGTTTGGAACTTGAAGTCTCCAGGGACTTTACTAAGTCCATATTCTTTGGGACTCTCCCATAAATCTCTAGTGGTCAGTATTCTCTGGCTATTAGATTGAAGAACAGTTGGAAGGCAAATGTTTCATCTAATTTTGAAATGCTAAAAGCAGAGTCTTCAGGAAGTTGGGTATGGTGTCTGGGAGCGTGAGCATCTATGCTTGTGGGGCCACCTTAAGGGAGCCATGAGGCACCTGGCATTGGTGAGGTGGCCTCACAAAGATAGCTGCGGAGAACCCCGGAGAGCACTGACACCTGAGTGCTTAGAATCTAGACATCATCATGTCTGCATGTGACATGCCTCTGGGTCTCTGTCAGGGTAAGAATGACAAATCAAGAGGGTCCCAAGGAAGACTGAACGTATGCATCAGTCAGCTTTCCATAACTGTAACCAATAACCAAGCTAAGTTATAAAGAGAAAAGGTTTATTTTGGTTCCTTTTCGGAGTTTCAATCCATGGTTGGTTGGCCCATTGAGAGGCATCCCATCATGATGAGAGGATGTGGCAGGTGAGAGGCAGCCCATTGTGATAAGAGTGTGTGACAGGTGTATGCCGTTCACAGAACTATCACAAATTCTAACCAGGCCCACTGAGGAAACTGGGCAAAGAGCACAGCTGAAGATCAGTCAGCATCTCTAAACATTTCTTGTCAATATTGGTCATCTGTGCTGTTCAGGCCAAAGGTAAACCAAGGTAGAGGGAACCTCATCACATTGCTTTAAGCTGATGGCTTACATATTGCAAGATTAACTTCAGGGCAAGTTACAAGTCAGGAATTCAGCAGAAAAGCACCTCACAGCATTATCCTCAGAAAAGTTACTTGTCAACTGTGGTGGTTTATGGTGTCCCCCATAAACTCCCATGTTTGCAGTGCTTGGTTCTCAGTGGATGGCCGTTTGGGAGGTGGAGCTTCCTGGAGGAGGCATGGTGGTGGGGGCAGGTTTAGAGGCGTTATAGTCAGCCCTCTTCTGCTAGAGTGCAGCTTATTTTCTTCCTGCTATTTCCACTTGCTGGGACAGAGGGAATGTCCAGCCTCTGTTCATGCCATCTTTTCCAGGCCATCGTGGAGCTTCCACTAGAGGCTGTAAGCCAAAAGAATCCTTCCTCCCCAGCTGTTTTTGTTGAGGTGTTTTGACCCAGGAACAAGAAGGTAAATGCAACAGTAAGGTCCATAAGAAACATTCCCACAGTTCTTTCCCATATTTCATTCTTTTTAATATGTAACTCTATTTTTAAAAGAATTTAATTTTTATTTGTTTATTTATTAAGAGTCACAAAGAGAGGGAGAGAGAGAGAGTGAGAATGGGCATGCCAGGGCTTCCAGCCACTGCAAACGAACTCCAGACACATACACCACCATATGCATCTGGTTTATGTGGGACCTGGAGAATGGAACCTGGATCCTTAAGCTTCACAGGCATGCACCTTAACTGCTAAGCCATCTCTCCAGCCCCCATATTTCATTTTTACAGTTCATTTCCACAAGGGGAATGGGGAGATGATGGCCACAGGGCCCAGCTAGATAGGAGGAGGACATGTTTTTCTTTGCGATACACTGGATTATGTGGTAAATATAGTAAATAATAATGTATTGTACGTTCAGAGTCACCACATCTCAAGTGTTCTCAACATAAAAAATGGTATTTGAGATGATGGTTATGTTAATTCACTTGATCGAGTTCCTCCAGCTATTCTGCACTGGATTCATAAATCATAACATCACCTTATATTCTCTAAATATTTACAAGTATAATATGTCACTTTATAATTCTGTTTAAGAAAGGAAAGGAAATGTCATGTTGTACAACTTACCACTGGCTCTGGAAGGAGGGAATCCTGTGTTGCACAGTGCAATCTCAGCCCCAAGATGATCGAGAAAGTAACCTTACGTCACATGTGCTACTGTTCTTAGAACTGTTTTATTGCAACAGGAGAATCAACGTGTCTTACAAATTTAAGGGTTGCAGCAAGGCGTAGATGCTTTTTACAGACATTCTTATGCCATGTGGCCACACAGTAAGCAACATGGAAACAGCCAAGAGGTAACATTTCAGATAAGGAGAACCTGGTATTGGGCACTATCTGCAATCCCTTTACTTTTGTTGTGGTGCTTGAGATAAAACTCTGAGCACCCAGCACAGCCAGGCCAACACTCCACCACTGGGCCATACCCCCTGCCTTCAACAGTTTTGACAGAACAGTCCTCAATGCAGCAACTGTTTAAGTGAATCCCGACAGGGCACAGTACCCTGGGAAACTAAGTAATTAAAATGTCCCACTAAGTTCCAACTCCTTCAGGCAATGAGGACTCTGCAGATTTGCCCAGTACACAAGGACGAAACACCCACAGGTAACCATTTGGTGCCAGAGGCCACGCTCTAAGAACTGGACCCAACCCCACTGGGGGCCCAGCTGGGCTTCTGGGCCTGAACACTACTAGACACAAGCAGGTGAATTCTGAACTCAGGAGGTACCAGGATGGATTGGGATTTGCATGAGAGGCAAGGACATGAGCTGTGTGTGCTGGTAGCTCAGCTCACCCTTTCTCCCAGCTCCCATTCTCACATGGGTCTGAGAGAGCCAGCAGCAGAGGAGCGGACAGCCTGCACCAAGATGGGGCAGGTGCAGTCACAGGCTCAGAGCTGGAGGTTTCTAGAAGGAAGTCCAATACTGCCCTTCCAAAAAGGAATGCTTTAGGTGGTGCCTGCATTTTGAAGTGATTTATACTGACTCTTCTGGTTCCTTGGAGCTTCTGAAATCCTGATATGTCATGGGGTGGGGACGGGGGTGGTTGTGGGTGCTGGCAGTCCAGCCCGTGACTTACCCCAATGCTATGCGGCAGTCATCCCGTGTACTGCTACTTGAGGGAATATTCAGTTGAGAATAAGCATGGGGAAGAGACAGCTGGAGTGGGGCTTACTCATGTGAGGAAGGGGTGCTACAGCCATAGTATGCACTTCCTCGGAGGCAGCCTACAGAGCTCTCGCTCACCTATCTGACCGTAAGTGGGCACTGTGGTGACAGGTGGGAAGTGGGGGGGGGGCAGAGAAGGAAGATGTGCATGTACAT
The DNA here is from genome assembly GCA_036365145.1 of Orientallactaga sibirica. NCBI lineage: Eukaryota > Metazoa > Chordata > Mammalia > Rodentia > Dipodidae > Orientallactaga > Orientallactaga sibirica. The sequence goes on from JAEOAD010000039.1 coordinate 8,597,695, forward strand.
CCATGTGAGAAGAACACGGGAGGTGGAGGTGGAAGGAAAGATGCGTAAAGTCATCAGAGAAAAATATTCTTTCTTTGGATTAACTGACTGAGCCGGCTCATTTCCTATTTGGGAAGCAGTTTGTATATCCATATGAAAAGAACTGGTAAGTGATCACTGAGCACCAAATGATTTTACAGTCCAGTACTAAATCCATCCACCGCTCTTCTTGAGTATCAGAATTACAGCATTTCCTGGCCTAACAGCAGAGGGGAAGGCCTGCTTGTCTGCATTACTGCTTTGCCTGCTACTCCACACTGCGCACTCAGCTGGGAGCCGCTCCCTGCAGGTCCTCGCCCTGTGGCCGCCGCTTACACGTGAGCAGCAACAGCAGCAGCAGTGGCAGGTGCCACAGGCTGCAGAAGAACAGTCTCCTGGAGCTCCTGCGGTCTGCGTCCACATAGAAGCGGAAGCCGAGGTAGGAAATGTACAGGTTGATGGGGAGAGAGATGACGGGGAAGGCCCACGTGGTGACGTCCAGGATGGGGGCAGCGGTGGACAGGCCGATCAGGGCCAGGCAGTGGCGCAGTGCCACACGCCGGCACAGGCTGGGGTGTGTGACAGACATCATGCAGTAACCTCCCCGGGAATAGTCTTCGCGGAGGCCCCAACTCAGGGCATTGAAATGGGGGAACTGCCAGGAGTACAGGATTCCTCCCAGAAGAAGTGCTCCTGTACAGATGAAAAGAGGGACACAGAGTCAACATTTCGAAAGGAAGCTAAATGTGGTGGCACACGCCCTATAACCCCAACACTCTGGAGGCAGAGGTAGGAGGATCACTATGAGTTCAAGGCCAGCCTGGGCTACAGAGAATGCTCCAGGCCAGCCTGAGGTAGACCTAAAAAATATAAAAAAGAAAAAATAAAGCCAAGGGGCTGGGAGATTGTTCAGTGGTTAAAGGTGCTTGTTTGCAAAGCCCGTTGGCCCTGGTTCAATTCCCCAGCCACCCATGGAAGCCAGATGCAAAAAGTGGTGCAAATGTCTGGTGTTCCTTTGTAGCAGCAAGGGGCCCTGGTGTGCCCACCCCAAACTGATAAAGAAAACAAGGAGACATTCAGAGGAGGGTTCTCCTGGTTCTCGGAGGCTGGTGTCCAGGTTTGACCAGCTCACATCCTCTTCTGTCTTTGCTCTCTGTCCATCAGGCCAGCCTCGGGGAAGAATCATCAGGCAAGGGGGGAAGAAAGGCTAGCTGCTCCAAGGTGCTCTGCTGCTGAGTGAGACCCTCCGGGAGGCTGTGTTGCTACAGAGCAGTTAGTGCGGGTAGTCCTGCCCCCTTGGTGCCCCTCATAATTCCCAACACTGTGCCAGTAGGGCCCTGTGTTGACATGCTACCGATTTTACTAGCAGACAGCCCAAGTTTCCAGGGCCGGTGCTTAGCAAACTCTTCTCACCATTTTCCAGTTGGTGTAGCAGAAAGCATCAAAACAGCATGTGCTAAGTAGGGCTTCAAATAGGCCACTGCACCATGGCGGACTTGAGATGCTCCGAGAAGGCCTTTCCATAAGTAGTATTTAGGCCATGACCCAATACCTGGATGTGGAACGCCACGAGATCCTGGGAACAGTCCCAGTATATTTTTGAGACATAGAAGCTGGAGGGAGGGAGGCAGGCTTGCAAGAGGGGGCTGGTGAGGCATCTGGAAACCAGACAAGAAGGGCATTCCCATAGTGCACAAGAGAAGAGACTGCAGGGATACTGCGAGGAGGCAGGGTCAGGGAGAGAGGGGGTTCTTGATGGGCTTGGGATATTTGAATTGCTTACTTGACATCCACGCTGGCATGCCTGTATCTGTCATACCAGGTGGTTGTGCAGACGACCTGTCCACGTGCTTTCCCTGTACAGCCCAGTCCACAGACTACCATCACTTACATGTGAGAAAGAGTAGAGCAATTCTCCTTACCCAAGGCTTCAGTAACCTGTGGTCAACTACAGTTCAGAGATATTAAACAGAAAATTCCAGAAAGAAGCAATTGGTAAATTTGAAATGTACAGTTCGGAGTAGTGTGATGAACTCTCACAGACTTCTCGGCTGTACTCGGTATGTGGCCGTCACCTTGTCCAGTGTACTCAGTGTCCATGTTGCCCTCATGCTGAGCACTAAGCACTCTTGGTTCACAGACCTATTGCCAGCCAATGGCAGGGCTTTGGCCCTGCCTGCAGAGTCAGATATCAATGGAGGGGGGTCTTGGGACATTCTGAGGATAGGGGAGAACAACTATAATTCACATTGCCCAGTGATATTCAGCAGTACCACACAGTAGCCAGCACACATGGAAAGATGCTGCTGTGCACACAGCCGCCACTGACCTGCCACACTAGGGACAGTTGGGTTCTCATTCAAGTGTCCAAGGATCTGAGCAGGAGGAGGCTTGTTGGAAGGAGAAACTGCAGAAACATTTTCCAGTTTATTATGACAAGAGTCCAGAAACCTGCTCCAATGACAAACAAACCGAGGACACTTACGTTGGCAGGGAGTCCCCTTGGGGAATTAGGAAGTAGAGGACAGGCTGAACCACCCAGGTACAACTGAAGGAGTCAATGTGTCAGCCCTGGCCCTGGCCAGCAGGTCCTGATGGGAAATGACAGTCGTCTCTGGATGTAAGGCACCAAGGAGCACTGCAGAGGTGCTCAGGGCACAGGGTGACCTTAAGGCTCCCAAGCATCATGTCTAGAGCAGTTCACTCTGCTCCCCCTGCCCAGCTCACTTGTTGCCTTAAAGCCACAGGGTTGGAACTAGGTTTGCAGTGATGACAGCCACAAAAACTGGGACTGACAAGAGCAATTAAGAGTCTTGTCAAGAAAACCACAGCAGAGGTAACATACATGGTGGAGGGGAAGCTTGGGGGAGGGGTGAGAGGGTTCAGGGGGGAAGGGAGAGGGGGCTTGAAGGAAGGGTGAGAGGGGTCAAAGGGAGGGGACAGGAGGCTTGAAGAAAGGGGGAGAAGGGTCAAAGAGAGAGGCTTGGTGGGTGGTGAGAGGGGTGAGGGGAAGACAGGATTGGAAGAGGGCTGGAAGGGGCTGGGAGAGGGAAAGAAGACTTAGAAGAGGGGTGGGGGTCAGGGGAAGGGACAGGAGATTAGGAAGAGGGGTAGGGGTTGGGGTAGAGACCCAAGTGGATTTTGTTCTAGCAATGGCAGAGAAGGAGCAAACGGTGGAATGGTTAGAAGAGCAGCCTGAAACATGGACTCTTTCTTGTCTTTCTGGAAGCTCTCTTTTTCTTGTGCTAACTGGAGTAGTCTGTGTTGTTCAAGACAGTTTTTGGCTATGCTTCTGTTCAGTATAACATGACTTGGAAAATGCCTCATTTTCAGAGGAGCAGCACGCTGCTGCTGTCTGCAAGAGGAAATTGAGTATGGGTTTGGCTAATGTCACAAATGAAAGAGCTTCAGAAATCACAGCTTAGCCTTAATGGATTGTAATCAGAAAACCACCACCACACACAGCTCCACTCTGCTTCAACTGCCTCGGCTCACATCAAAGATGTAAAACAAATAGCTCTCTTCATCAAGATCAGGTGAACCGGGACAGGAAGGCCTGAATCAGTGCGGGGCTGTGGTGGGCCCTACCTTCCTGGTGGGGTAGACAAAGCCCCTCTAGCAAAGTCAGCATGCTTTGTGCATGCCCTTAGCCTCAACCCCTTGATTTTCACTGGCACTGTTTTCCCTGACAGCAAATATTGACCACCTGCCCCACAGGACAGGCGGTGTCTGTTCCCAGGTCCACTGTTAGGGTCTGGGCAGAGAGGAAGGGAGACAACACATAGGGAATTATAGCATCTCAGGCTTGCCCAGCACAGCAGGATGCCTCATTCACTTGAGAAGTTAGGGACACTGCCTAAGATGCAACTTGCAGACTGAGTTTCAACCTACTCACACACAGTTTGCCTCCCTCCCTTCCTTTTTCTTTTTCTACACAGGGGATCACTTGGCCTGGAATTCAGTGTTCTCCAGCTTCAGGTTCCTCAGTGCTGGGACTACAGCCATGGGGTTAATATGTACAACTTCTGCCTTTTATTTACGCTGCTGCGGCTTCTCCTCCTCCTCCTTTTTTTTTTTTTGAAGTAGGGTCTCACTCTAGCCCAGGCTGACCTGGAATTCACTACGTAGTCTCAGGGTGGCCTTGAACTCACAGCGATCCTCCTACCTCTGCCTCCCGAGTGCTGGGATTAAAGGCGTGCGCCACCACGCTGGCTATTTTTCTTCTTTTTTATGTGGGATTTTTTTGAATGTGTGCACAATTCATGCATGCATATATGTATGTATGTGTGTTTATGTGTGACTGAACACATATGTGAAGGCCACAGGACACCCTTGGGTGTCACCCACATGACCATTGTCCACCTCCATTGAGACAAATTTTAAAGCCTTTCTTCTGAGGGAGGGAAATGAAAGGGCAATTTAATTTAACCAATTAGGTTAGCCTGGCTGGCCAGCAAGCCTCCTATTCCTGCCTCCCCAACACGGGTTAGAGGCACACCTTGCCATGGCTGACAATTATGTGGGTAGCGGAGATGGACCTCCCGTCCTCATGCTTGCAAGGCAAGCACCTTATCAACTGAGCTATCTTCTTTGCCTTTTTGCTTCCTTTAAATGTACCTTTTCATTTTCCTTAACTTGTTGAAATTTTTGTAGGTATCTGGTTTAATCCCATCTTGAAGAAATATCACCTTCTAGTGTCTGACTATAGAAAATGCTGGAAATCTATGAAGTAGGTCTCTAGGGTGCAGCCCCCCGAGGTCATGAGACAGGAAGCAGCAGGGAACACAGGTTCCTGGGCAGGACTGCCTTCCCTGCCCACACAGAAGACAAGGGGAACATCACCACAGCTGAACAAATGGAGGTCCTACTCAGACCATCGTCTTCTGGTAACACTGAAGTTATTTGAACTCCCTTGAAAACATCTAGCAGTCATTTCTTTTCTTCAACAAATAGACAAGGGTAGAATTTCACTCATTTCCACCCCTGTCAAAGTCCCAAAATGCTTAGTCCTCAACGTGTTTCCATCTCTTTGTGGACAAACTAAGGCAATTCCAGCTAAATGGTGCCCGACTGGACGGAGAAGGAGACCCTCAGCAGGGCTCTGACTCTTGGTAAGGGCTTTTCCAAAGAAAATCCTTTTGGGAATGGAGATAGCTCAATGGCTTTAGCTTGCTTTCTCTGACTGTCCCCATTGAAACCCATTCACTGTCACTCACCACCCATACACAGTCTCACAAAGGGTAAAGACTCCTAGCTTCAGTGAGCCTTGGTGGCAGGCACAACAGCTCCTCTCTAAATGTGGCTTTACAAAGCTCATCTGTCCCATGGCTGGTCATACCAGTGCTTTCAGGGTTACACAGTTATGTAAACTGGCAGAAGGAGAGCCAACCCCACAGCTTCATGGTCACAGATTTCAAAGCCCTTCTTTTGAGGGTTAACACAAAGGAGCTTGTGAAACAGATCAGCCACAACAGTGCAATGGACTTCTATGGAGCTGCAGATAAAGGGAGGAGAACCAGAGGCCAGTTTATCAACTGCCCAGGAGACAAAGGAACAGATGAAAAGTCCTTGGAAAACAGGAAGGAGAGTGGGCAATAGCTGCTTGCCCTTGCAGAATTCTTTGGAAAGTGATTTGGGAATAATGAGGGTCTATGGGTGAAGCCTGGGGGCATGCCTGTCCCTCACCTTGTTGTATGCTTCCTGTCATCGAACAGAGACATCTGTGGAGGCTTCATTTGAAGGGAAAGATGGAGTAGGAGAAGCACCACGCTTTGATCCTGGAAATGAGGCTCCCTCTCTGACTATTTTCCCGGGAGTTTCAAGCCCCTGTGGATTCTTTCAGAAATTCAAATGCTTTCGACCAGCTTAGCTCAAATAGGAAGGCCTTCCTATCTTTATTCCTGAAATAGTAACCTTGTCACTGGGCAGTGGCTATTCACCGTGCATGATGTACCAGGCAGGGGACTCCCCAGAAGAAGCAGCTGAGTAGCCATCTGCCATGTCACCCAGGAGGCACGGAGCTGCCCTGAGAGCCACTGAGCACAGTGAACATGGTGCAGCACAGAGCAATACTTCCCAGTGTCCTGTCTCTAAATATCTCACCAACTAGGGTCCAACAACCTACTTCTAGTATTTTCTTCCACAGCACACCCCGATCCTTTTTTTTTTTTTTTTTTTGCTCATTGGTTAAGATATTGTTTGCAGACATTTCCACAAATTCTTCATTTGTTTTGCCTTTTAGGATGTCAGCTATCTTAATTAAGCTGGAGCTGAATCTCTCTTGAACATAGATAATTCCCTTTTGAGTTTGATTTGAAGCCGAGGCAGCATTTTAAGGGAAATCTTTAAAAGCACGTAGGTTCAACAGTACTGGGCATATGGTACACCTTCCATAAATATTTGTTGAATAAATAAGTGAATAAATTCCCCTTGGCTCTATTCTCTTATCTGGGACTAAAGGTAAATAAAGTAAAAAGGTATTTAACGTTTGGAGTGTATAAGCTGAGGTTAAAACAATTCTTTTTTTTTGGTTGTTGTTACTAAGGCCATCCATCCATCAAAGGTCACTTCCTGATAAGAGACCATTTCTGAGTCCTTGTTTGTAACTGAATGTTGGCTGACATAACTGATGTTTACCACCCAACACCTGAATTACACACCAAAGACAACTGACCAATCAGCTCTAGAAGACTGTCACCATGAAGGCTGGAACACAGACTCCCACGTGGCATTTCTTCACATTCAGGAAGATGACAACAAAGAATCCATGCATGCAGAAGCTGGTGATGGAGGCAGAGGAGCAATGGGGAGAGGTGGCTTTTGCAAGGAGGGGGGAGGATGGGCTCAACCTACGTGGAGATAAGCAGAACAGCCTCTGGAGATCAACATTGGTGAGAGCCTAATGCATATGGCTCCAGGCCCACTGGGGCGAGAATGTCAGCTGGCAGCCACTTATCTGCCAAGACCCCCTTTCAGAACTAGGGCTCTCGTAGGTCACTTCTGTCATTGCTGTCCTTGGTCCTGTGTGTGTGGAATCAAACCATGTGCTTTACTTCCTAACACAACAAGCTTCTTAGACCGGGAACTAGAATCAGGCTTCTTGCTCTGCTTTCCTGAGTTTCAGCTGGAAAGCATTTTTAATGTTTCCTGTTAATAGTTACTTAAGCATCTAAAAAATAGTAAAAGTAAAGGCAAGATAATTAGGCAGGTGGGAGGAAAAGACCCACCTCTGAGGCCCAGAGGAAAAGTGGACACAGGTAAAATCCTGGTATAACAACTCCCTTTATAGACAGAGGGGCTTTGTAAAATGAAGGCATTTCCTGCATACAGAGGCAGCCAGCCGCAGCGCCCTGGCTGCCTTGACATGACAGCCACAGACAGAGCTATTGGCACTGCAGCTGGGAGAGCGAGGCTGAGCTGCTTTACAGTTTTTGGTGCAGCGATAAAACACCAAGTACTGGGAACAACTGACATTTGTCTAGCTTTCACAATCCCATAACTCCTGTCTGCTAATCTTACTTTGTTTACCTCCCCGCAAATCCTACTCCATTCACCCCAAGCTGGGAGCAGGGCAGATCTAGTGCCTGCCCAGGACTTACCACGGAGGCACCCACAACAAGATTCCTTGCCACTGTTTGATATGAAAAGAAATAGCTGTGGGAAAAAAGCTCAGCGTCCCATGGGCTATCCTCTTTCACATTTCATGTCCTTACAAGAAAAGTGGAGGCCGGGTAACCACATCAGTGCTCAGTGAATGCCCTTAGCAGGGCCTCACCTGGTCCTATAGCTGCTCAAAAATGACAGAGAGGTCCATGCCAAGGAGGAGAAGGAGCCCTGAGGAGAAGTCCTTGGCCTTTTTCTGAGGGTCATAGTTAACACGTACAGTGCTGCACACACGCACTACTTTCTGTACCTGCTGTCTTCTTCATACACTATACACCTCCTCCCAACCAGACAGCTTCTTAAAGGCAGCAGGGACTTTCCTACACAAGGCCACAGGATTTACATCTCAGGTACTGGCCTAAGCTGCTTCCTGTTGGATCCTGGCCACCATCTCCTGAACTCTAGCCAATGCCTTTGCAAAGGTGCACATGGTCAGGGGCATGGAATGTTGGTGCTGGTTGCTTTGTGTTCTGGTTCTTGGGTGGGGCAAAGGAAAGAAGTATGGTTGGTCTGATCCATGCTCTAAAGCATACAGCCTTTGTCCATCCCCCAACTGCTGGTGTTAATAAGCTCTCTTTCAAAGGGTGGTCAGATCGATGCTTCACTGACCAAGGAGGGCAAAAAGACAAGGGGGTGGAAGGGCGCAGGTCTACTCTGGGCAGAATTCCTTGTGAGAAGGGCATGTAAGGCGTGTGTGGGGGTAGGGTATGAGGGAAGTCACCTGGGCATGGGAGGACAATGAACAGAAGCTCTGAAGGCACACATGGTTTCCATGAGAGGGAGAGGGTTTTAGGTCAAAACCAGCTTTGGGGACTGTTTGTTAAGGTGGGACCCTCTGCAGTGTCCAGCCTGGGCTGTGTAGCTGAGTGATGGTCTCCAGCTGTTCCGGCCTCTTTTCATGTGATGTACGTCACCCCCCATCGCCTCCTTACTGTTCCTATAGTTCACGATGGTGTTCCAAAGACTTCTCTACTCATAGGCTTCTCCACAGTCATCAGTATGTGGACGTTCCAAGAATACATGGTTTGGAGCTACTCTCGTTTGGGCCATTATTTTTTCTTCAGAAGGGCTCCTTCCAACCATGTTATATCCCCTAAGATAAGAACTCAGATGAGACATAACCCTTGTACATAACACAGATGATACTATTAGAACTTTCTGAAAAATACCACCCATCCTACTCTAGGCATTCCCAAAGTATCTAACAGCTGGAGCTCTTTTTGCATCTCCTTGTGAATTAATACAGCGTAGTTCCTGAACCAGGGCCTCAGAAACATCTGGGAACTTGTTAAATGTGAATATTTTTAACCCTATCTGAGGGGCCAGGCCAGGGACTCGTCACAACAGCATTCCAGGTGATGTGAATGGGCACCATGTCTGTGAACCAGTGACACAGGCTACACCGTGGCCTGCATTGAAGGGCTCACATATATAGGCAGGTGGGACATAGCTTCAGAGGCTTCTCTGCTTCTTGGCAGTAGTTCCTATGTGAACTTCTGCAATGACAGAAACTGCACTAGCTCTGTATCACTGCAACAAAATACTTACAACAAAAGAAGGAAAGATTTACTCTGGCTCATGCTTCTCAAGGTTCAATCACTCCTGGACCTGTGTCAAGGCAGTACATGAGGGCAGCAGGAGCCCTGCTCACCCAGAGTGCCCAGGAAACACAGGGGAGGAGAGGGGCCAGGGCTGCGATAGATACTGCCAAGTGCACACTCACAATGACTTACTTTATCCAGCTAGGCTCCACCTAAAGTTCCTACCACATCCAGTAGTGATACCAGTAAGGGACCAAGCCCTTATTCAACACGTGAGCCTTTCTTTGGAAGGCATTCCAGATCCAAATCTTAACAAAATGCATGCTCTGGGCTGTTAACATGGCGGCTACTAGCCACATGGGGCTCTGGACATTTGAACTAAATTTAAGTTTATTTCATTTAAAATTAAATAGCTACCTGTAGCTAGTGGCCACCATCATGGATAGGGTGTGCTATGATAACAACATTGTACTAAGTTATATCCAACTCAGCCCTGAAAATGCCAGCAGTACAAATCCTTAAAATACATACTCCTAGATTCTGTTATCATTAAGACAGATCACTGTTCCCTGACTTGTTGTCTCAGCTCATTCGGACATATGCTGCTTATTTTTTAGAAGCAGCTTAAATCATTATGATGTAAAGTATTATTAATTTTACATAAACTTCATAAGGCTTTAAGTATATGATATGATTTGTCATGAATCAGAATTCTTGGGTCAGTAAGTTAGGTTGTTACTATGTGTCCTGCAATACACCTCTTTTTTTTTTTTTTTTCTTTTTGAGACAATCTCTTGTTATGGTGGGACGATCCTGCTTCAGCCTCTGGGATTCCATTTATGAACTGTCGTACCTGGCTCAATGTTATCTTGGTTTAAAGAAAATGGTTTGGGAAAAGGTAAAGTGCTTGTCATATAAGCATAAATTTTGGTCCTTGACACCCCATACACAAAGTATGGTGAGATCAGCTTTTAATCCCACGCATGGGGGAGGGTGGATGGAGACAGGAGGATCTCTGGGTTTGCTAGATAGGCCAAGTCAGTAACCTCTGGGCTCAGTGAGACCCTGTCTCAAAAATAAGATGCAGAGTGATGGAGGAAGACGTCTCACATTAGCCTCAGGCCTCCACACACACAAGCAAACACACATTTGCACACACAATATGAAGATGTGCGTGTATGCACACGCACGCGCACGCACACACACACGCACACACATATACAGATTTAAAGACAAAGGTCTTAACATAAGACAATGTCAAAAACTGCCAAGGGAATCTCCTGTGGTTATAGAACTCTTCCTGTTTTACACCAGATTTAGGTAGATAATGGGTCTCATTTTACAAGCAACTACATATCGATGTAAAAGAAGTATGGCTTGGCCCTTAGCTGCCCATCATTAATATATCTGTATAGTGAATGTGGATTACAGAGCCATTTGTGGTGGGACACACCTTTTATCCCAGTACTGAGGAGGCAGAGGTAGGAGGATTGCTGTGAGTAGCCTGAGGCTACATAGTGAACTCCAGGTATGCCTGGGCTAGAGAGACACCATACCTCGAAAAACCAACCAACCAAAACAACAACAACAACGACAAAGAAAATATTATACTGAACACTTACTTTTTTTTCTTACGGGGGCAGAGGAGATGGTTCAGCAGTTAAAGAAACTTGCTTGCAAAGCCTGATAGCCAGGGTTCAATTCCCCAGTACCCATGTAAACCCAGATGCACAAAGTGGCATGTGTACCTGGAGCTCATTGGCAGTGGCAAGAGGCCCTGGCCTGCCCATTCTCTCTCTCTTTCTGTCTCTCTCTCTAATCACAAACAAAAAAAATATAAAAAATTTAAATAAGACTATTAGCAGTTAACTTAATCTAGGCTGTTCCTCAACAACAAAAGGCTCCCGCCTGCACACACACTCCCACGTGAGGACTTTGTAAACATTACCTCGCTGGCCTCTGCGAAGCCATACTAACTGTGGCTCCAACTCTTTCCAAGGAAATGACTGCGAGTGTGACAAGAGCACCCAGGCCCCGCCGAGGACTGTACAACAGTGGCAGCCAAGTTTTCTATGGCTCTGGATTGGACTGCCTTCACCTGCCACCTTGTCACCTCTCTTAGAGCTGTGACCCTCCCCTGACCCTGGCTCTATCTGGGATTCCTCAGATAGAAAGGTGGCTTTTGGTGCATTGTTCCTTTATGTCAAGTTTGAGGAAATCAACAGGGGTCAGGCACTTGTGGCAGGGCACAGGGGGTCACTGGGCAAGGGCTGAAGAACTCCTCCCTTGAGCTGAAGCAGCCTGGACTCCACCTCAAATGTCTTTGCAATTGCTACAAAGCTGATTCAGAAGGATCAGAGGGGCGAGTCCACTTGGGTTATGGGCAGAGAGGGAGTTTGGGTCAAGCCAAGGTGAGTGCTCTATGAGGAACAAAGCGGGGGGGGGGTATGGGTGGGGGAGGACTGGTGGCATATGGTGAGCTCTGAGTGTAACTTGTAAACCAAGGTCAAAACTCAGGTGCCACCTAGTCCAGCAGTGCCAAATGGACACTTCCCCCTGCCTGGCAAGGCAGACTCACTAATGAAGCCAGTGCTCTTTTCCACCAAGCCTGCAGGTACCTCAGTCTTCGAAACAGTAGCTAGGGAACTAAGATGAATTGCTCAGTCTGTGAGCTAAATAAAATGGAAGGTTTGGCCTGAAGAGATGGCTCAGTGGTCAAGGATGCTTGCTTGCGAAGTCTGACTTTGCTTGGGTTTAGTTCCCCAATATCCATGTAAAGCCAGATGCACAGAGTGGGGCATACGTTTGGAGTTCAGTTGCAGTGGCAAGAGGCCCTGGTATGCCCATTCCCTCTTTCTCTCTCCTTTTGCTTGTAAATAAATAAATAATTTTTTTAAAATGGTACCCTCTTTCCTCATGTGTGTCCACCCTTCTGTATAAGTCCTTCTGAATGAGGGCAGCAGCAGAGTCCTTATGATGGTCCAGAATGTTACATCTGACAGGATTAATATGACCCTGAAAACCAGGTGCTGGAAATCTACTTCCCAATGCAGGAAAGTTGGGAGGCCTAGAGGATCCCAATCTTACGAGTGCATCAACACTGGTCATACAAGGGCTTGTGGCTGTGAGCTTGATCTCGTGTGTCAATGTGTGCTCTGTCTCCTTTTTGCCCTTCCATTGTACACTGACAGTCCCGAGGCCCTGGCTAGATGGTGAGCTCTTAACCTTGGGTTTCCCAGCCCCCAGAACTGTAAGAAATAAATTCCATTTTAAATTAATTACCCAATCTGCAGTCTTCTGGTCTGGCACAGACCAGACTAAGATAACAACCTCTTCATCCTCACAACTGCATGAGGAGAGACCATCATTAGCCAGTGTGGGAGACTGTGGCAGGAAGAGGCCAAGTTCAGTTCCAAGGTCAACAGCTAATGAGGGAAAGCTGGCTGTGCCCAGGTGCCTGGCTGCGGCATGGCTCTGCTTCCTCTGAAGGCTACTCATCACTGTTGCCTCCCACATGGCTGAGGCCCAGACCTACAGCTTATCACAGTGCAAACAGACACAGAACCTTTAGAATATTGTATTTGTAGATTCATTAAAATCCACCATTTACAGGATATTAAAACCATTCTAAGAGATGATCAGAGTAAAGGTGTAATCACTTTTGTACTTTTGCCAAATTGGAGTGTATGAGCTTTTATGAAAAGTTTCAGAAATGTGGCTTACAGGGTAACGGTTTATGGCCAACTGCCTTTTGATCTCTCATGTAAAAAATATGTACTTACATATACTACAGGAAACCTCACCACTTCCTTCCTAAGTGTCGGTCAAAACACTAATTACTTGACTAATTAGACTGTGAAACTTCCCTTACAGATGGTAAAAATAAGCTATTTTCACCCCACAAACTCAGTTGTGACATACCACTAAAAAAATGTAGAAGTGTTTCAATGGTTTTATTATAGACAGCATGAACAATTTAAGCAAATCATATAAAAATAAATGAGAAACTAATGAAAATAATCTGTCTTTTCATAAAAGGAGAAAATAAGCCTGGTTCTAGGGGAAGGAAGGCGGCTTGCCAGTGAGGTGGCACCCCTTTACCAGATGAGAGGCCAGCTCCATACCCCTTCTTCATGAGCTGGCACATCCTAAAGGTACCAGCCCGTCCTGACTCCTCTGTGGTTGTAGGGACTCTTTTCATTTTGTAGGCAGTCACGGCTGAGGCCATCATGGGCCTTTGCTTTCTCTCAGGCCTTTTCTACAAGGAAAGTGCATGTCACGGTCCCCCTCAGCTCTGCAATCACAGGATTTCACACTGCCTAACAGCACATCTGCACAGGAATCATCTGAGCAGAATGGAACTGAACAGGGCACTGTGGTTTTGGCAGGACAGCTCCAGAACAGCGGGTGCCCATGTGTACCCATGAGCCATGAGCCCGTGCTCTGACACCTAATCTCCCATCTGCTGAAAGCAGCCACAGTGTCGCACTGGAAGACACTCACCAGCATCGAGGCTGCCAGTCGCTGCAGTCCAGCCCATGACAGGCGGGATGGCCCCAACCACAGCTCCGACCCATGTGTTGGCAATGCTGATCCTCTTCAGTGGGGTGTAACAGCAGGTGTACAGGAAGATGTTGAAGACCCCCAAAGCTCCCGTGAGTGGATTCACCCCCCAGGTCAGAAGGGTCACTCCTGGGACAGCACAGCAGGTGGCGAAGGACACAGCTAGCAGCGGGCTGGGAGAGAGCAGAGAACACAATGCAGTCATGTTCTAATCAACGTCCACAGGCCGCCCGGAACCCGTGCTAATGTAGAGCTGGGATCTTCATACCCAGTGGAGCTTCTTCCCAGCAGGAGTCCTTTAGAAAATGTCAAGTGAGCAACGGGCAGCAAGTAAAGACCTTTAGGGGAGCATAAAGCCCCTTGTATTCCTTCCCTGGTCTTCTGTCATCTCTAGGACAGACATTCCTTGTTCCTTATGGGGATACAGGGAGGACTAAATGAGACAGGGCTACTTTGTGCTAAATAGGGGGCAGTTGTAAGCAAACTATTGAAAACCAATAATGCAAAAGGATCACTCCTAGAAGCATTTCTACCCATTTACTTGTGCTTTACTGTCAATGATCATCTAATTAGTGACAGTGACTAGCAATGGCCACATGGGTGGATGCCCTTATCTGTATGTAGCATATTACAGGCTTAGCAAGGGACCAGTCTTATGAGAATAGTGAATATGCGGTGACTGGTGCATTGCCAGTGGGCTAACTTGATTGTGGATATGGGATTTTCAGCGAGAAGTCTCACAGTGTTATACGTGTACAAGAACTTTGCCAAGGGGTTGGGAAGAGGGCTCAGTGGGTAAAGCACATACCATACAAGCATGAGGACCTGAGTTGGGATCCCCAGAACCCAGGTAAACTATGGGGTCTGGCAGTATCTGCCTGCATTCCCAGCCCTGGGGGTGGGGCAGAGATGGGAAAATCCCTAAGGCTTGCTTGCTAACAAGAGGAGCTGGGTTGGTGAGCTCTAGGTTCAGGGAGAGAACAAGGCAGAGATGACGCGGGAAGACATCCAGTATTGCACAAACGTGGCCCTCACTCATATGAGCATGACACCCCCACATGTCATGTATTTACAACACTCTATGATGATGATGAGTATAAATAACTCGGCTTCTCAGAGGCCGCTTCTGAAAGCAGACTTAGCATGGACCCCTGTGAAAGACTTTCTGAGTCTAGATAAATTGTATCCATGCATTCTTCAAGATATGCTTCATATGCTCACTCAAGAATTTTTCCTTTAGGAACTGAAGGAGGTTGCGTAGGCCCATGTTAGCCTGTAGAAGCCACAATGCTTGTGCAGCGTTCACTGACCTACTCAATTCCAGGTTCACAATGGCTTTCATGGAAATCCCGAGTCACCAGTGAGCAGCTTCTAGCAGCTCTGGTTTGAGTAAAAGGCCAGTTCCCATGGCATACACAAGCTAGTACCTCCTATTCCCAGGGCTGCAGCCTTCAGAAAAGGCTGACTTGTGGGATGATGAGCTCAAGTACCAGCTGACATCAGGGTGACAGAATGTGCGGGCCGGGGAACTCGAAGGAGAATTCCTGTTCAGACTCTCACAGGCTGGCATTATTTTCTCCTAGGCCTGTAGCCACCCTGCCTTGAAGACTAAACGGAGCACAGTGGAAGTTTTAACGAACAAGGGAACACCCAGGCGCTTGTTTCTGTCCTAAGGTACTTGCGGCAGAAGAGCAGTGAACAACAGCCGAGGGCTGTCCACCCACTCGCCCCTGGGCCACCTCATCTGGACCCGTGGTCAGCTACTGCCGTAGCCCTCACTCAGGTAACCTCAGTCTTCTAGTCGGTCTTGTCTTTTCATCACGTTCATCCGGACACTTCTCATTACTGTTACCTACTGGTTTTGCTCCTGCCAGGGAAGGCCCTGAAAACATGCCGTCACTTCATTTCAAAAGGATGGCTTAACAGTGCCAGTGCCTGGCTGGGGTTGTTTTCCCTCCTTGTACCTTAGTGGGTCCTTGAACTGGTCTCCCACCCTCTGAAGGCTCTAACTTCACTCTTGCTCCCAACAGATGTCCTTCCTTCTTATATAGTAGTGACAAATGTTTCATTTAAAACTGATTTTTTTGTTTTGTTTTGTTTTCGGTTTCTGAGGTAGGGTCTCACTCTAGTCCAGGCTGACCTAGAATTCACTATGTAGTCTCAGGGTGGCCTTGAACTCACGGTGATCCTCCTACCTCTGCCTCACAAATGCGGGGATTAAAGGCGCGCACCCCCATGCCCGGCTTTTAAAACTGAATTTTAAAAAATATTTTAAAAGACAGATTCGCTACTCTTGCTCTTATATATAATTTCCTCCATAATCTGAATTTTATTTTCTATCTACTGACCTCATACATTTGTTCTTGTTTTCCCCAAGGTAAGACACTGTTAGCCTGGTCATCAGGACCCCAAAGGAGTGGAATCCACACACCTTAATTACCTCCATCCCCGTATCCTGCAGCTTCTGATTTGCCATTGCCCTTTAAATATTATTCCTGAATGTGACTTCTTCACAGTAGTGATGGTGTATCCTGGGTCTTGGAGCTGCCTAGCTTTCCAACACAGCACACAATACAATGTCCCAGATGGAAGGTTAGAGGCCAACCTGGTGTTACCTCACATGTACCTAGAAAGGAACATGCAAATGGCCGAAGAGAAGTGGGGATACATGACTGCTGCTCTTCCACTGAGGTAGTCTACACTTTGTAAGAACGGTCTCCCCCACATCGAACTCTAAAAAGCGACCTTTATTTTGGGTGGGAGAAATATGTGGCTCATAAACACATTTATTTTTCCTGAATTGGCCCTTGTGTAAAAAAACAGGGGTGGGGGTGTTCACTTCTTCTCCAAGGTCTGTGGAAGCTAGTTGGACTCAAAAGAATTAGTGTTATGAAAAGCCCTTTCAGTAAAGCACACGTGAATTTAATTTATCGAGATAGGCAATTCTGGGTGGAAGTTTAGTTTCTGACCTGTGTTAGAATCACAGAAAATCCTGGGACTCAATTTCAGCATTGAAGTCAATGTGCTTAGGGGCATGAAGGAGAGCCGAGGAGTTTGACAAGCCATGTAAACAGAATGAAGATGTTTACCCAGGATGCTGTGCTGTGGTACTCAGAACCTGGGACAGGGAGAGAGGCTTGGACCAGCAGACTGCAGCACGACAGTGCTTTCTCAGCGCAGGGGCAAAGGCGCTCAATTCCCAGCTGGGATGACTATTTTTCTGCCATGTTCCATTTTGCCAAAACTTTTATTGCAATGCAAGTTCAATTCAGAAAATCTGCTACTATAAAAGCCACAAAAAGAAATTCTGAGTTATTCAGAAAAACATACTAGTTTACATCTTTCTAGCCTTTTAAAATATTGTATCTACTTTAAAATAAATGAGAACATTGCTTAATTTCAACTCATCTTGATAATTTCCCCATGCCATTAAGTATTTTGTACATTATCATCATCAATAGCTATATACTGGTTATTCTGTGGGTATATGAAAATTGTTTCAATTAACATACCCATTTTTGTACATTTAGTATCTTTTCCTGTTTTCAAAAATTAGAAATAATGTTAGGATTAATTTCTTAGGGAAACTTTTGTTCACAGTTCCAATTAAGGTAAATTCTGAGAATAAATTCCTAGATGTGGTATCATTCTGTCCAATGACAGACACTGGTTTTGTATGTTTGGAGAGAGTCATCGTTATTGCTCAGATAAAGCCTTGAACTGGCAATCTTGCCTTGACCTCCTGAGGGCTGGGATTACAGGCATGTGCCACTGCCCTCTACTACTGAAACACACACATTTTAAGGGACTGCCCATCTATACTCCAGTTTAAACTGCAATCAGCTGCACAGAAGGGCTTCTAGTACCTATACTAACACTGGGTATGGTTAAAAACAAAGCAAAACAAAATTCAAATTTCCCAACAGGACAGATGAAAAGCAATATTATAGGTCCCCAAAAACATCCAAAAATTAACAAAGTAAAAAAATTTTGAGATAGTATTATTTTTATTTTACTGATGAGAAACAGAGTAAATGCAAGTAAAATATTTTGGCAGAAGGACCTCTATTTGAATTTATTTGCTGGCTCATTAATTTAATTCAGAGTTCCCCACTGGCAAGTGAGGAATGCTGGTGTAATATGACTTGCCTGTCTCCTCATTTCCTGGGTCTGCTGGGATCTGTTGTCTGGTGGCTGTGGGCTGGGAATTGGCTTGTTGTGTTATGTCCCTTCAGTTTTCCTCATTGTACATCTATTCGTTCCCTGACACAAACACAGCAAGGAAGAGCTAAGTGTGTGTTTGGGGGGGGGGTCAGAAAAGGAGAGATGCATGTTATGACATGGTAAGAGGTAAGGTCCCTGCTCTGTGGCCTTCTGATAGTGACCTAGGACACAGCAAGTGAGTGTATTTCAATACAGGAAATAGGACAAAGTGGGACACCTACCCTGGTGGGGCTTGTTAGGAGGATGTACAGGAAATGTTACAAGGAAAAAGGGAAGCTTAAAAAGAGACTTGATGCTTGGATGGGAGATGTAGAACATGGGGTGGAGGAGTTTTGGGGCAGTGGAAACAGTGGAAGTAGTGAGAGCAGTAGAGACAATTCAGGCAGTGGGAGCAGTGGGGACAATGTGGGCAGTGAAGGAAGGGGGAGCAGTGGGGATTATGTGGGCAGTGAAGGCAGGGGGAGCAGTGGGGACAATGTGGGCAGTGAAGGAAGGGGAGCAGTGGGGACAATGTAGGCAGTGAAGGCAGTGGGAGCAGTGGGGACAATGTGGGCAGTGAAGGAAGGGGGAGCAGTGGGGATTATGTGGGCAGTGAAGGCAGGGGGAGCAGTGGGGACAATGTGGGCAGTGAAGGAAGGGGAGCAGTGGGGGAGGCAGTGAAGGCAGTGGGGCAGTGGGGACAAGGCAGTGAAGGGGGGAGCAGTGGGGACAATGTGGGCAGTGAAGGCAGGGGGCAGTGGTGCAGTGGGGACAATGTGGGCAGTGAAGGAAGGGGAGCAGTGGGGATTATGTGGGCAGTGAAGGAAGGGGGAGCAGTGGGGACAATGTGGGCAGTGAAGGCAGGGGGAGCAGTGGGGACAATGTGGGCAGTGAAGGAAGGGGAGCAGTGGGGATTATGTGGGCAGTGAAGGAAGGGGGAGCAGTGGGGACAATGTCGGCAGTGAAGGCAGGGAGAGCAGTGGGGACAATGTGGGCAGTGAAGGAAGGGGAGCAGTGGGGACAATGTGGGCAGTGAAGGCAGTGGGAGCAGTGGGGACAATGTGGGCAGTGAAGGCAGTGGGAGCAGTGGGGACAATGTGGGCAGTGAAGGCAGTGGGAGCAGTGGGGACAATGTGGGCAGTGAAGGAAGGGGAGCAGCAGGAGCAGTGGGGTAGTGTGCAAGATGGCAGAGAATCACAAGGAGCTGAACCACAGAAAGTCCTCTGGGTGTGGAGTGGATGAGAGTGGAAGGTGCTGGGGGCAGAGATGTTAGGAAGGCTCAAGGGAGACTTTTGCATGCTGGATGTGGGCCGAAACAGTCAATGGAGTTTATGTTTCTTAGAGGAACCCGTTTGCAGGCTAAATGAAGTCAGAAAAGGAGGATGAGCAATTTTTACTCATATCCAACAAAAAGCTCACATTAGGTATCATTGAGGATAAGGAATTGTGAGTATATGACCACTAACTTTTGTCAAATATGCAGGTGAAAGGAACAGACTTCAGCTCGTTTGTAATCTCCTGTGTTGCAGAATTTCCAAACGACAGTGCACATCCGATCAGCAGAGGGCAGACCTCTTCTGGACAGCCCTTTGACCTGATGTCTCCAGGGGATGAGGTACCTCCTAAACCATTATTCTTTGTTCCTCCTGGACCTTTTGAATTGTGAGCCACTTTGTTAGATTTCCGCATACCTATGTATGTTCCCATGTCTTATTTGAAATGAACCAGGATAAACGGGGGAACTGAACAAAGATGTGGCAAAGGATTTGTTAGCATCTTGGTGCACAATAAAAATGCAGCATTGAAAGATGCTAGGACTCTACACTGCAAACAGGTAGAGGGCAAGCAGGAACAAGTCTTCTGGGACAAAGAGAAGATAGGTCAAGTGGTACATGGCTTCTAGTCAAAGTTCACTTTACTGTGAAAGGGTAAAGGTCATGGTGACTGCCACTCAAGCTGTAGGACAGGAGTGAAGCACCTTCACTTGTGCATGTGGTGATGGGGACTGAGCAGGGCTCCTGAGGGTGGACGGGTGGGCAAGTGCTCCTCCCCTGACCAATACCGACCCCCAAGTCAGCCCTTTCAACAGACATCAATTTCTCATCGCAGCTTAAAAACAACAACAAAACTATGACTGTCTGCCTTAAATGTGATGAGAGCTAATCTCAAGGACCCAAAGGCCGTTCAGTTGAGGACTGTCTTGTTAGTTAAGGCCACATACTCTTTTCCTAATCATGCTTATTCAGTGATTGCTCAGAAAATCCATTTGCTTTTCCCATTCTTTGATGGGTTTTCCAATGTGGAGACATATATATTGACATGTAGATACACAGACATATTCTCCTTTTGACATTTTATTCTGAATATGGAATGTTTTGTTTTAAATCCCCAACCATCAGTCTACTTGCTCTTATTATTATTTCTTTAACTCACATTTTGAATGTTACTATAACATCTGGTGCCTGAGGCAGGATGAGGAGAAAGGATGAGCAGGTTGCCTTGGGTTTTGCTGGGTTCAAAGAAACCCCAATGGAAAGCACCTCCGTGGATACACCTTACATGCTATGTTTCTCTCTCAGCATGGCGCATGGACCAGCAGTGTTGACATCATCTGAAAATCTGCTATGAACCCAGGGAGGCTGGCTACAGCTGAGAACCACTGCTAGGAACCCAGAGAGGCTGGCTACAGCTGAGAACCACTGCTAGGAACCCAGGGAGGCTGGGGTGAGAACAGCTGAGGAACCACTGAACCACTGCTAGGAGCCTGGCCAGGGGAGGCAGGGAGGCTGGCTACAGCTGAGAACAACTGCTAGGAACCCAGGGAGGCTGGCTACAGCTGAGAACCACTGCTAGGAACCCAGGGAGGCTGGCTACAGCTGAGAACCACTGCTAGGAACCCAGGGAGGCTGGCTACAGCTGAGAACCACTGCTAGGAACACAGGGAGGCTGGCTACAGCTGAGAACCACTGTTAGGAACCCAGGGGGCTGGATACAGCTGAGAACCACTGCTAGGAACCCAGGGAGGCTGGCTACAGCTGAGAACCACTGCTAGGAACCCAGGGAGGCTGGCTACAGCTGAGAACCACTGCTAGGAACCCAGGGAGGCTGGCTAAAGCTGAGAACCACTGCTAGGAACCCAGGGAGGCTGGCTACAGCTGAGAACCACTGCTAGGAACCCAGGGAGGCTGGCTACAGCTGAGAACCACTGCTAGGAACCCAGGGAGGCTGGCTACAGCAGAGAACCACTGCTAGGAACCCAGGGAGGCTGGCTACAGCTGAGAACCACTGCTAGGAACCCAGGGAGGCTGGCTACAGCTGAGAACCACTGCTAGGAACCCAGGGAGGCTGGCTAGCTGAGAACCCAGGAAGGCAGAGAGGCTGGGCTGAGAACCACTGCTGAACCCAGGGAGGCTGGCTACAGCTGAGAACCACTGCTAGGAACCCAGGGAGGCTGGCTACAGCTGAGCTAGGAACCCAGGGAAGCCAGCTGAGAACCACTGCTAGGAACCCAGGGAGGCTGGCTACAGCTGAGAACCACTGCTAGGAACCCAGGGAGGCTGGCTACAGAGAACCTGATGAAGGCTGGCCAGCTGAGAACCACCTAGGAACCCAGGGAGGCTGGCTGAGAACCAGCTGAGGGAACCTGTTAGGAACAGGGAGGCTGGCTACAGCTGAGAACCACTGCTAGGAACCCAGGAGGCTGGCTACAGCTGGAACCACTGTTAGGAACCCAGAGAGGCTGGCTACAGCTGAGAACCACTGTTAGGAACCAAGGGATGCTGGGCTACAGCTGAGAACCACTGTTAGGAACCCAGGGAGGCTGGCTACAGCTGAGAACCACAGGTAGGAACCCAGAGAGGCTGGCTACAGCTGAGAACCACTGCTAGGAACCCAGGGAGGCTGGCTACAGCTGAGAACCACTGCTAGGAACCCAGGGAGGCTGGCTACCAGCTGAGCTGAGAGGCTGGAACCACAAGGGATGCTGGGCTACAGCTGAGAACCACTGTTAGGAACCCAGGGAGGCTGGCTGGCTGAGAACCACATGCTAGGAACCCAGAGAGGCTGGCTACAGCTGAGAACCACTGCTAGGAACCCAGGGAGGCTGGCTACAGCTGAGAACCACTGTTACGAACCCAGGGAGGCTGGCTACAGCTGAGAACCACTGTTAGGAATCCAGGGAGGCTGGCTACAGCTGAGAACCACTGCTAGGAACTCAGGGAGGCTGGCTACAGCTGAGAACCACTGCTAGGAACCCAGGGAGGCTGGCTACAGCTGAGAACCACTGCTAGGAACCCAGGGAGGCTGGCCACAGCTGAGAACCACTCCTAGGAACCCAGGGAGGCTGGCTACAGCTGAGAACCACTGCTAGGAACCCAGGGAGGCTGGCTACAGCTGAGAACCACTGCTAGGAACCCAGGGAGGCTGGCTACAGCTGAGAACCACATGTAGGATCCCTAGGAGGGTGGCTACAGCTGAGAACCACTGCTAGGAACTCTGTGAGGTTGGCTCCAGTTTGAGAATCACTGCTAGGACACATGTACACCCACACACATAGTTATAAAAAATAAATAAAGTGCTATACTATTCTTTGTTGTATTATTATATCCTGTTTTTCTAGTGTTAGTACTTCTAAGCACACTGGCCAGAAAGCAGATGTTCTGTTTCTGGCCTGACGTTATCTACTGATAAAGGACACCTTCCTGAATCTCTCTGGTCCTCAGTTTCAAACTTACTAAGTAAAAGACTCAATAACAAGGCCACAGGGAAGGGGAGGGTCTCCCCTTGAGAGGTTGTCTGTAGTTAGGAGTTAGGTTGAAAGTAAAAAGGCAGGATGGTTTGCACTTGCTAGAAATCAAAGGATGCTCTAACTTCTTATCTCTAGAGTGTAGTTCCCTTTAGAAACCTCTTTTTCTATGCCTGAGCACCTCCCTGGGAGGGAGGTCTTTCCTAGGCTTTAAATCTAATCCTAACACTGTGATTGGTCATGTTTAGACACCAGAACTTGGCTGTAACCAACCCGCTATCCCTCTGGCTCACCTGAGCCTGAAGGTGGGGCCCACCTCCATAAGGCTGTAAGTACATTTGTGAGGGGAGGGCACTCTCTCTGAGCTGCCTGACCACTTGGGAACTTCCAGCTGCTGGTGAGTTTCCCCTCCAGCCAGGCCCAGCCGAGGGGAAAGCCCTTAGCCCTTACTCTCCACGTGGGCTCTGTACCTCCTCCAGCTTTCCACATGGCAGGAGCTCTTTGAACTTTTTCTTTCTTTTCTCTCCACAGTTTTCCCAGGCCCTCCATGTGGGTTCTCAAGCCACTTGGGTCTTTCCTTGGTTCTGTATTTCCCTAAATGAATATAATAATTTATAATTATCCTTCTCAGGATTTCTTATTCCATTCTTTATTAAAAATAGATATGTACCTAGGGTTTAGGGTACAAGGATTTTCCCCTAGCACCCAGTTATACTCTGTTTACCCATGCTTCGTTGAATAAATTGCTTTTTCTTCTTTCTTTTTGCCTGTGTGTGTGTGTGCAGGTCCAAGTGTGTACATGTGGGGGCCAGGGTCGACCTAAGGTGTCTTCCTCAGTCACTGTCCAGCCTAGTTTTTCAAACAGATCTCTCACCGAACCTAGAGCTCACTGGTTCAAGGAGACTAGCGAGGCAGTAAGCCCTAGAAATCCACCTGCCTCCCTCCTCCCCAGTGCCGGGATTACAGGTGCATGCCACTGCGTCTGGCAGTTTTACATGGGTGCTGGGACAAGCACTTCATCCTCTGAGCTGTTTCCCCAGCCCCTGAACAAACTTCTTCACGATGCCCTCTTAGTTTCTTCCTCAGTGAAGGCAGAGATACTTCATGGACTTGTCTTAAAGATGAAATGCAAGGACGATGTCAATATAAACTTGGCAGAGTGCTTACTACATGGATACAAGAGCTCACAATTACTCATTCTCTCTCTTATTCATTCAAATTTCTTGCTGCCTATATAGTCAACCACACTCTGTGTGGCAAGCGATTATAGAAGTTTCATCTGGAAAGGAAGACAGATATCAAACACAGAAACACAATACTGTAAAATTAGCTATGTGAACAGAGCACATGAGAGATCATTATTTCAATGAGGAAGATCCACTGAAATGGAACTGGAAGTAGGAGCCTTGTAAACTTCCCATCAATTCTTGCCCTGGGTTAGTTTTCAAACCTATGGATTTATGGATATAAGCTATTTTTATATGCAATTGATTACAATTTACATTAATTTTTTTTATTTTAGTTTTTTGAGATAGGGTTTCACTCTAGTCCAGGCTGACCTGGAATTCACTATGTAGTCTCAGGGTGGCCTCTAACTCAGTGATCCTTCTACCTCCTCTGCCTCCTGAGTGCTGGGATTAAAGGCGTGCACTACCACACTGGCTCTAAAATTTAATTTTGATATATCAAACTACAAAAACGAGCCACAGGAAAAGCTAGATGGCTCTTTATACAATGTTAGTGGCTCAACCCTCCACATAGCAGCTGTAAGGGCCTTTATGAAGATCAGAGGCACTCCCATCTGAGTGCTTCTTGTTGGAAACTGCATAATAATTCAAAATGCAGAATAAATATGAATAAGCAAAGAGCAACGTTTGATAGAGGGTAGGCAGAAGAGACCTAGTGATTTTTCCTGAACTTAAAAAAAACAACCTATATTCATTCACTCACTCATGCAAATAGATTCATGGTTCATGCTGAGGTTTGAATGATGATTTATTTCAAAACTCATATGCAAAACTGAATTACATTTTAAATTGAGGTATCTTTCCACTGGGCATCATTGCATTGGATTTTTCTGCTTCTGCCTTTACTGCCCAAGGCTACTGAAGAAGAGAAACTAATAGACCACCAGTGGGGGTTTGTCAACACATTTCTATGAATTATTTCCTCCTCCCTTAACACTGCTTTGTTTCCCAAACATCAGTCCCAATGCAGATCTACTGAAACAGGCTTTTTTGTAGATATTAGAAACAAAGAAAAATACAAGCTTTAATTTAATGTCTAGTTATTGCAGTAAATAAATGTAATTTAAATTGCCCGAGTTTTACATAACCTCCTAGAGAAATGTGGTCTTCTGTCTAAGCAATGTGTCAGGAAGTCTACGAAATGGCATATGAAATTGAGAAAACTCTGTATTGTGAGCAGCTCTGCAGGTAATTGGTTTATATAAAAATTAATCTCATACTTCTTAGTCACCCTTCCTGTATAAATGATTTTCAACTCACAAAATAAAATTTTCTTTCTTCAAAAACAAAAGAAAACCTAAAACCTTCATTAAACCCAGCCAATTTAGCTCCAATTTCCTGCATAAGTCCCACATTTGAGCTTTGAAATGAGTTTTTGGGGAATGTCTCCACAGATAAGTATTCTATTCTGAACATGTCTCCCCAGAATCTTGTTTCACATTTGTTTCTGAGCCAGTCTCAAGCTAGTGGAACTGCAAGGTCACAGAGACCTGATGTGATTTCAGAACTTAAGGAAAATGGGGACACAGAATGTATTTAAAAAGAAGATTAAATTTTAAAACCCATTTAACAGGAATGCAAGAAATGCAAGAAGTAGCAAATTTTTAATTTATTATTTACTATATTCAGGGCTAAACATTATAATAAAGCATTTTAAAGTAGAAAACAGTAGATTTGAACTAAATAAATATTTTGAAAATCAATGGAAAAAAAACTTACTAATCAAGGAGGAAGATAAGAAAGTAATGATACCAATAGAATCCCTAACAAAACATGCCATGAACCCTGACTGGGTGCTGAGCTCTGAGAGAGAGTCTTCTCAGCCAGAGAGGAGTGAAGGGTGTCCTGGAACTACGCTATGCCAAGTCAGTTTAAACGAAGGGAAGATATTTGGGCAAAGACTCTAGAATTTCAGAGGTGTTCTTCATGCTTTGATCCAGTTCATGAAAACCAGAGTCCCAGAGCTACAGTTGAATCTCATAATCTGTTTCTCAAACTACTTGAGGGCAGGGGCCACCCACTGAAACCCCCATTCTTCCTCACTCACATAATACATAGTGCCTGCCACATGAGGATGCACACTTTTCTTTTTCATATTGAACCAGACAGTTTAATTTTCTTACCCTCCTTTTAGTTTTTAATTTATAGGTCTCTATAAAAAAGCAGCTTTATTCACCTATACAAAATACATCCAATAAATTTTAGAGTCTTTGCAAAGCTTTAATAAAATACAACTTATAAAATGTGAAGCCCAGACATAAAGCTATCTCCCTGCAGTTTTGGAGACTACCTGGGAGCTGTGCCTATGTCTGTATGAGTGTGCTGCCCTGAGAGGCAGGGGCTCACTCTGACTGCCATGTCCCTAAATCATTCTCAGGGACTGAATCTTTGGTCAAAGACAGTGTTTGCAAATACAGACCTCTACAGGGAGCAGGCTGGCAATAGAAGGGAAGTACATGGGACCACTTCAGAGGAGTGGTGCTGGAGGTGGAAGTGCTACTTAGTCTGCCTGGCAGACACAGTGTGGGAGTGCATTAAAGCAGCTCAAGAACTGGGGGGTTGATGTATGTTTTATTTTTAATTATTGGCAACTAAGAAAAAACCAGAAAGAAGAACATCGTGTCAAACCAAGAGGTCTCTCTGGGACTTGTCTGATGGCTGTTGTTTCACTTTCCTGGGTTGGGGTGAAAGATTTTTTTCTGGAGAGAAAGTACCCAATTTTGGTATGCTGCTCCCCAATACTTCTCTTCATTTCAGGTAGACATTAAAAAGCAACAAGGGCTGGGGTGCATCTCAGTATGAGAATGCTTGCCTAGCACACCTGAATCCATGGTCCATCCCCAGTGCCACCATAAAAAAACAAACAAAACAAAACAAAACAACCCACAAAACAACTTAATGACAACAACAGAACTTCTCAAGGACCATCTATCTTCCCCCAGCCTTCTCTTCCTGAGCCCCTCCATGGCTGGAAGTGTGTTTCCACCTCAATCCTGGGACTCTCATGGACTTCTCACCTCAGTCCTGGTGCTAACATGATCTGCTGCCTTGCCTGTCCATCCCCTATGCCAGATGTTTCAGTGCAGTGACTCTGCAGCATTCAAATTTATGTGCTCTGAACCTAAAGACGGCACCCAGAAGAACACGAAAGAAAGCATGGAAGAGAGAACAATGCCCCGATGACCACTCCCTGCCATCATCTGGGCATGCCCAAGCTTTTCATAGCATCTTATTTGAAAAAAGAGGAATCAGAATATGTGAGCATTTTCTTATATGATCTTAAGTTTTTGGTAACAGCATTTGCTCTTGGGAAGTTTTCCAAGTGGCTACAAAAAATTAATAAAGGATATGATAGTTATCTGTTCATGTGCACACATCAGGTTACCTGGGTATTTTCTGGTTATGAAAGGGACATAGAAATTGATGGATTCTTCACCAGTAGCACCCACATTTCAGAGGACTTCTCAACAGTTGTGACTGCTTCCTTCTTTCTCATGACTATGCGGGGAGGGTACCTCCAGAGTCCCAGTCTCCTCTCATTCACCTACTGTAATGATGAGGCCTGAGAAGTGTGGAAAATCTGTCGACTGCTCATACTATGTTTCATAATCCTGAATTTTCAAGAACAAACATCTCTACCTTAACATTTCTGTTAGAAGTTGAGACTGAATTTATTCTTCCTGCCACTTAAAATCACTGGTTAACATTACAAAAAGAAATTTCCATACTTATAAAATGTTTATGTTCTTATTACATTAGCAGTATACACACAGCAAGAGACTAATCAAAACAGCTCTGAGAAACTGCAGAGCTTCTGCCTGGTCCTGTACGCGTCTATGGACCAGTGTGACTGGGGATGAATAATACCCACGCTCGCCTGTGCACAGATTGTTTACATTTGCTTAAGTGCTTACTGGTAAAACCTTCAGTAAATTTGAAGAATGTCTCCTGAAAATCCCTATAATACTTAAGCTAAAGCCTGTTCTTTAAGTTAATAATGCCAACTAAACAGTCCATTCATTTCATTTCTAAAACTCAATCTTCATCATTCATTTTAAAATCAGGTATTGGCTGACCCGATTCCAAGTGGTTTAATTTATCCTCCCTAAATAACCATTCGTTCTGCTCTTATCGTGCAGCCTCTCTTGCTTGGAGACCACACCTCAGCTTACAAGCCACAATTCACTCTCATCTGATCCATTAAGTTGGAAAAACTAATGCTGACATGTATTATTTTCCTGTCAGCACCACCAAGCTGGAAAATGGAAAACTCAGAGAGACACAATCAAAATATGGATGTCTTTCAAAATAACAAGAAAGACCCAGCCTAAAGGCCCCTCTTGCAGGAAGTGTGAGCTTTCCACCTTGTCCTCATCAGTATCTTCTCTGCCTGACCTCTCAGAGACCTTCTTGGTTGTACAATTTATTCATTTCATTTACCTGCCATGTATGGGCTGCCAGTTGGTCTGCTCTGCACTCTGTGTATCTGATGAGCTTTGCGTTCAGATGACAAAAGCATCCAGCCTCACACAAAACACATGGCACTGATAACATCACAAGTGGTCAATAAATTCCCAAAGAGTTATATAAATGAGAGGAATAGATGAATTCTACATTTAGAAGGAACATTAGACGCTGCTATGCTTTTTGTGGGAAGGGGAAAGGAGTGTTTCCACGCAGGGTCTCACTCTAGCCCAGGCTGAGCTGGATGGAACTCATTCTGTAACCCCAGGCTGGCCTTGAACTCACAGTGATCCTACCTTGGCCTCCTGAAAGCTGGGATTAAAGGTGTGCACCACCATGACCCGCTCTGGCATTCTTAAGATGAATTTTGGCTAGGATAGACCAGGAAAAAGGGTTTTAAAAAGTACACATGTAAGGCACATTAGAAATTTAACTTGGAAGGGCATCAAGTTTAATAAAGACTATAAAGATGCCCATATCCCTTTGTCCTGAACAAGAAAACCAGAAAAGTCCCAGCTTTGACAGAACATGGCAGCATTGTAGAGCAGAGATGCCAAACACAGTGAGCGGGAAGAGCAGAGGCTGCAGACTCTAGCTGAAAAAGCAGAAGACAGTAAGTATTACATCTGAGAATCTTCATTCAATCTTGGCTATGAAACAGAAAGACTTCCATGTGTGTGCTGGGGGGGGGGAGAGGTGAATTATGGTGTGAACGTTACAAAGTAGAATCAGGAATGGAGCCATAACATTAGGCACCAGCTAGAGTTAGGCGTAAGCTGTCCCAGATCCAGTAGCTTAGATGTCCCTCTCTGCTCCCCTGATGTGTAATGGTCACTGTGTGGATTTTCTTTGCCTCAGGGACCTATGGACCATGGATGAAACAATCAAGCTCCGATATGGACTATTGAAGTTCATTTTCTCTAAGTTCTGGACCGAGAGAATTGAACTGGAAGGCTTTAGGGGTTAAGGCTGTGGTTGCCAGGTTGACCATGTGTGAATTTAAGTAAAAGAGGATGAAAAGAGCCAATATTCAGAGAGAGAAATGAAGTACTGAGAAAAGCAGGGATGGTTAGTTATAGGGGAAGCCAGGCTGCACACAGGAAGTACTGAGTGACCACTTTTCAGAAGGCAGCACAAGAACAACGGACTTTAACCTTTTCAGGAGAGAATACCCACCTGGCCAAATGCTAGTGCAGAACAGAGTGGACCCCAGAGCAGCATGTTTGGAGGTCTTAGGAGAGACTTTAGAGTCCAAGCTGACAACCTACTTTCACACAAGCTGGTCTTCACAGCTTGGAGGACCATTTTGTAGATAGGTGTCATCGTCAGCTCTATGATGCTAGGAGAAACTTCCAAACCAGACATAGTTTACGGGAGGAAGGTATTTATTTCAAGCTTATAGATCCAGGGAAGTTCCATCAATGGTAGAAGAAGCTACTTCCTTCCAAAAATGCAATCAGAGAGAGAAGCCTATAAGCTTCCAGCTGGAATCAGATCTACTCCCAATAATTGCCAAAAACAGCTGTTAGACCCTGGTAGCTCTAATTTGCTGTGGAAAGCACTCGATTTTCACCCTCCTTAGAACTGAGGTGAGTATTGGAAAATATTGGGGTTATTCACTTTTAGCCATTCCTGACCTCTCCTTCTGGCTACTTTTCAAGACGACCAAATCTATTTTATTCCATTCGGACCAGGTGCAAGGAGATCTGCAGGTTCACCAAGAGGAGTGGTCAAAGGACACTGCATACCTATGTGACATGGAAGGATGTTCCTAGTGAGGATATGAGAGCAGCAGAGAAATAGGAGGCCTAGAGACCTCAGAAGCAGGCCTCCTCTTGACCTCACAGACAACAAATCCCCATTTGAACACAAGTGGCCAAACTACCTGCAACCACAACTCTTCCAGCTGGGACATGACTGAGCTGACATACAGCCCTGGAGAATGGTGGTGGTGGTGTGGCTACAAGTTAATAGGACTAAGCAGTGTGGTCAGGAGCTGATGGCAGAGGTTAAGACAGCTCCATTTAAGACCCCTGGAGCACTTCTCTCCAGACTTCCTCCTTCACGGCAGACACAAGAGCTCTTTAGCCAAACGTACCCTGACTCCAGACTCTCTGCCCCTGGGAGGCTTCCTGAGTGGAGGGACGCAGGACTCACATTCACCATCACCAAGTGGCCCCAGGCCATTAAAGATCTGATAAATAATTCTACCTCAAAGGTCCCAGAGCTGAGGTAAAAAGCACCAAGTCATGGGGTCAAGTGCTTCCACAGGAATTGTCTTTGGTAAATAGAAGTTGCAAAAGGATGTTTCTATTAACTGTCTGCCATTACAGTAAGACAGCAATGTTCTCTGTGATATGCACTCCATAGAAGTTACCGTGAATGACTTCTGTGTCTCCCTACATATTAGCATGAGTTCTGACATACCATTTTCATATAAGGATACCTTTTCTTTTTAGTAGTGCTGAAAACAGATAAGCGGTATTTTCCAAACAGGGTAAGACCAATAATCTTTTTATTTGTTAAGGGATTTTTTTTTTTTTTTTTGTTTTGAGACAAGGTTTGAGACAGGCTGTCCTCAAACTTGTAAATCTCTTGCCTTACCTCTTTTAGTGCTGGGTCTATATGTCTATACCACCAAGTCTTACCGGAATTTTCTTGGAAAGATGAGATAAATAATATTACAATTTTATAAGTTTATTCCCATTATATTGTTACTGCAGAGGCTTCCCTCTTTGATATTAAATGAAAAAAATATGCTTTTATTATGAATAACTTTAAAAAAATCAATCAACTTACTATTTATTAGCTATATTTCATGTCACTTTCTCCACATCTGTATCAAGCCAGACAAAAAGCCGCATAGTGCAAAGTCAAGCAGCACCCGGCTGGTAATGAAGGCTATAATAGGTCCACATGCATTTTCATCTTCTTGAAACACTGTGGAGCTGTAGTTTATTCAGTTTATGTAGGTCAGCCCTAAGGTGGAAATGCATTATGCTCTAAATTATCCTTTAAAATCCCCTGAAGTCATCCACAAAGAACATGCAAGGGTACATCTATACAAGTCTGCAAAATAATGACTATGCTCACTGAAGTTTGAGAGTAACCAGTTAAATTAAAGGAAGGAGCAAAAGAAAAGGCTAGGGATATAGTTGGGCATTCAAACTCCTTAAGAGGGAAAAGGAAATAGGCAAGAAGGAAGGGGGTGAGGGAGGGAGGTGGGATGAACATTCATCTGTGGGAGAGCAGGGTCCCTAAAAGAATGGGGAGAAGCTTAACAGGCAGACACCCTCTCATCTTGATCAGCAATGAATGCAGCAGCTTCAGTTCTGAGTTGAGAACTTCCACTCTCCTGTGGCCTCCCTCAGGCCATGCCATCATAGGTTTCCACTGAGACTGTGATGGCCTTGTTCTTTCTCCGTATGATCTTTCTTCCCCAGGGTAGTACAGGGATTCTCTTGATTTAAACCTGGCCCTAGTGGTCCTGTACTCATAGCTCACCTCAGGCTTCCCAGTTCACACTGGATTCAAACCAGGAACATGGTTACTTCTGATTTCACCTGATACCTCTCTCTGCTCCTTATTTCTTGGGTTGTGACCACACTGTTCATCATGTCTGCCATGATCTTTTTGGTGTGTGTATGTGGGTAGGTACGTATGTACACATGTGCTTGCATGTGTGTAGAGCCCAAAGGTAAATCTTACTTTTCTAAGACAGGGTCTTTTGACTGAATCTAGATCTCATCAAGGCAGCTAGTCTAGTTAGCCAGCAAACCCCAGGGATTCTTTGTTTCCATCTCCTAAAACTGGATTCCAGATGTATACCATATCTGTCTTTTGTGTGGGTGCTGCAGATCCAACTCAGGTCTTCATGCTTGTTCAGCAAGCACGTTACCCACCGAGTCATCTTTCTAGGCCCTTGCATGGGTTTTGCTTTATTTTCTACCCACTGAAATCTTCTGGTATGCTAAGCGCACCCCCGGCCCGATTTCAAGGCTCTGTCTTCACTCATCTTCCATTCCCGGCATGCTCACTGTCCACACAGCCTAGGTCATATATACAGCTTTCACAGACAAAGAAACAAGTCAAGAAATATTTCTATTTTCATATTGCTTAGGCATCTCTACTTCTCTATTACCTTTCCATCCACCTGTCTCATTCATTAGTCCATCCATTGGTCCATCATGAAGCACCAGCAATATGCAAATATGATGTCTATCATAGGTGCTTGAAACCATCATAAACTTTTGTCTGGATCACTGAGTAGCTATCATTTCCAGAGGAGGTGAGCTACCCAGACAGTGAAAAGGCAAGGTTAGCGCAGAGATGAGAGAAAGCAGGGAACACTGAAAAAACAAGCAGCTCCATGTAGCCACAGCATTAACATAAAATAACAAGAGAAAAGAAGCCAAAACAGTGCAGGATGAGACTAGAAGGCTTGGAAGGCATCAGCTCTGAAAAGGTCTTATATAACACAATGGAAAATTAAAACCAAATATTTTGTCTTTAAAAAATATTTATTTACTTTGAGAGAGAGAGAGAGAGAGAGAGAGAGAGAGAATGAATATGGGTGCCCCAGGGCCTCTAGTCACAACAAACAAATTCCAGATGTATGTGCCACCTTGTGCACCTGGCTTATGTGGGCCCTCAAGAATCAAACCTGGATCCTTAGGCTTCATAGGCAAATATTTTGTCTTAAATTGTTTGGTTGGAAAGGTTGAAGCCAGAAACTAATGTGTTCATTTAAGGAAGCCATCTGCCAGCTGAGTGGAAGAGAAAGGGATTACAGTAAAGGCAGAGAAGCCAGTGAGGCTGCTGCAAGCCTCACTGCGGGTGGCTGGTAGTAACACAGTGGTGATGGCACAGAGACTAGGGTAGTCCAAGGGGCTGAAAGGCATGGTTTGTTGAATAGTCACAAGAAGGATAAGAAAAGGTCCACAATGGCTCATGGGTTCCCAGCTTTAGAATATAAATGAAGAAGTGTAAGGAAGAGAAGAGACTGGGAAACACAGAGCTGGAGAAGGCTGAAGGGCACCCCAGTAGAGACCTTCAAAGGGTCTGGACTCAAAACAGTGATCTGGGCAGAAGGAATAGACCACATAGAGAGTAGAGGCAGGGAAGATGAGAGGGAAGCTAAAGACCACCATTTAAGGAGCAGATCAAAGAGGTAGGAACAGAAAGTAGATGCAAATGACAGTTAGATTGGGCTGTCCCTTAAGCATCTTCTGGCTCTCGAATCAAGACTTCCTTCCCTCTGATGAGTTACCCATGACGTCTTTCTGTGTTTGGGCTTGGCAGCCTTCTTCATGCCCACATGTTACCTGGAGCTTGTCCTATGGCACTGCTGCACATTCTGTAAGTGTGTCACGATCAGTGTTCTACCTCAGGACATACCACAGAGCCTGTGTGGTAAGCACACTGAGAAATAGTGCACTGTACCTTGGAGAGTACTTAGTGCCCTCTTCATGGATAAGTGTTATTATCTGCTCAGTGTGATTCTCTCTGAGTGGGGCACATGTGCACACATGTGCCTGTGTGTGTGGAGACCAAAAGACAACTCGCAGTGCCATTCCTCAGGAGCACTGTCTACTTCCATTGAGAAGTGGGTTCTCATTGGCCTAGAACCTGCCAAGTATGGTAGGCTAGCCAGCGAGCCCCAAAATCTTCTGTCTTTACCTCTCTAGTGCTAGCTTACAAGCATAAGACACCACGCCTGGCTTTTTCAATGTGGGTTCTGGAGACTGAACTCAGGTCCTGGTGCAAGCACTTTACCAACAAGGCTATCTCTCTAACCCCACCTCCATGTGATTCTAAGATGAGAACATCTTGTAATTTTCCTCTTTGTTATCCTAAGAAACAGCACAGATCACATTCTCTGTAAAGTGGCCTTATGATGACAGGAAGAAAAAAGGACCAGTGACCTGCCTGTCCATCTCTAATGAGCAGCTCCTGCCACTGATTCAGTTCTGATAATGGAGTTTTCACTCTGAGCTTTCACCTTTGTCAGAATTTATTTCTCCCTCTCTTGTTGTTGTGCAGGGAGGCCTCTGATACACCTAAAACATTACAGGCTATTGCCAAGGTTCTTGGATGCCCAACAACTAGATGGCAAGGCTCTATTGCTGAAAACACCACATGCTTGGGCTGCTGAGAAATCAACTTGGAGCTGAGCTGGATGCTTCTTCCCTGTTGACTAGCTGTCAGGATGATGGAAAGAGTTATGTAGTCTGTTGGGAGATAAGAGTCATCAATGATCTTAACCAGAAGTGGACTCTGAAAGTTTTATAGCTGGTCAGCCAGGCCCAAAGTACCAACTGGTGCAATAGTGGCATGTCTGTTTGGAGGAAACCAACCACTCTCTTATTGGACTTGAGGACCTCAATGGGAAGGAACTCATACCTGGTACTGAAAACCTAATGAAGAGCCCATGGTTGGGGAGGTCTAGCCCTAGGGGTGAAACTATTACTGTGGTCTGGCTAAATGAATATATTATGCCCACCAAATTTCCCTCTAAATACTTATGTTTATGCCCATATAGTAATGCTACTCTCATTTTGGTTAGAGAAGATTCTCTTTTCAGATGGCAGTGACTACTGGCATGACTTAAAATTCACTAAAGTGCTGAGAAAAAGTGATAGTCAAGTGTTCAGCACTAAGTGAGACATCTCTATTACACTCTCCAAAGCCCAGCGACCACTGAGGAAGAGGAAAGAACATAAGAGTCAGTGGAAGGGGAGGAGAGCTTTGCACTACTGTCTTCCAGATACAACATGGCCTTGATATTCATGATCTCACAGTGACTGATGCTACCTATACAAGACCTGCATAAAGACATCAAAATAGAAGAGAGACAATTTGGAAAAAGAAGGGATTCAGTAGAAGGGGGATTTGAGAGGGGAAAAGGGAAGGTGGTATGAGGGTATTATTATCATAATATATTGTTTACATTTATGGAATTTGTCAATAAAAAAATTAAAAATAAAGTAATCCCTTCCTCCCTCCCTTTCTTCCTTCTTAATGTCCGTCCTTGTTCCCTCTCTTTCTTCCTTCTTAACGTCCGTCCTTGTTCCCATCCTCCCTTTCTTCCTTCTTAACTTCCTTTCTTGGCCCCTCCCTCCCTTTCTTTCTTCTTAATGCCCTTCCTTGTTCCCTCCCTCCCTTTCTTCCTTCTTAAGTTCCTTCCTTGTCCCCTCCCTCTCTTTCTTCCTTCTTAACTTCCTTCCTTGTCCCCTCCCTCCCTTTCTTCCTTCTTAACATCCTTCCTTGTTCCCTCCCTCCCTTTCTTCCTTCTTAACTTCCTTCCTTGGCCCTCCTTCCATTTCTTTCTTCTTAACGCCCTTCCTTGTTCCCTCCCTCCCTTTCTTCCTTCTTAAGTTCTTTCCTTGTTCCCTCCCTCTCTTTCTTCCTTCTTAACTTCCTTCCTTGTCCCCTCCCTCCCTTTCTTCCTTCTTAACATCCTTCCTTGTTCCCTCTTTCCCTTTCTTCCTTCTTAACATCCTTCCTTGTCCCCTCCCTCCCTTTCTTCCTTCTTAAAGTCCTTCCTTATTCCCTCCCTCCCTTTCTTCCTTCTTAACTTCCTTCCTTGTTCCCTCCCTCCCTTTCTTCCTTCTTAATGTCCTTCCTTATTCCCTCCCTCCCTTTCTTCCTTCTTAACATCCTTCCTTGTTCCCTCCCTCCCTTTCTTCCTTAACTTCCTTCTTTGTTCCCTCCCTCCCTTTCTTCCTTGTTAACGTCCTTCCTTGTTCCCTCCCTTTCTTTCTTCCTTCTTAACTTCCTTTCTTGTTCCCTCCCTTTCTTCCTTCTTAACTTCCTTCCTTGTTCCCTCCTGCCCTTTCTTCCTTAACTTCCTTCCTTTTCCCCTCCCTCCCATTCTTCCTTTCCTTTTTATGTTATTACCTGATAAGTAATGAAATTTTCAAAGCAAATTGTGAAAACATATATAAGTTCTATAAAAAAGACAACCTTTCTCTAGAATTTTTGAGCTCTTCCTTATGGGGCATTTTTAGTAACATTGTTTTCTTGACCCTGTGATTACTATCTCCACAGTAGTGCTAACAGATGCACAGGTTATGAAGTGATCCCACTTAACACTGAGGAAGCAGCAGTGTGGAAAGTTTAATTAAATGACATGTTAAGCTTACAGTTACTTAGGTAATATTTTCTACTAGCCTAGCATTACCACATGCAGAATATCTGAAGACCGAACTAGATGTTTTTGTATAAGAAATTAAAAAACAGGGCTAGTTCAGAGATAGTTCAGTGGTTAAGGTGTGTGCCTGTAAAGTCTAAGGACCCAGGTTCCCAGTATTCACATAAATAGGTGGTGCATGCATCTGCAGTTCATTTGCAGTGGCTGGAGGCCCTGGTGCATCCATAAACTCTCTCAAATCACCAATAAGTGGAAATTCAAAAAAATTTAATGAACTTTTTCCAGTAGCAAATTAAGTTGGCGTACACTCAATCTTTCTAGTACATTATGTTTCTCCAACATTTACCTTAAGGACAGATTCACCTTATAGAGTGGGGTTATTTACCCTTCAGTGTGAGTTTCTGACATGTGACAGGAAGAAGCTCAAAGCTCAGTTTCCTGTTGACAGCAATCATTTACAGCCATGGTATTTTTGTAAGAAATGACCAAACAGGTAGCTGAGTTTATCTTTTCAAAACTGCAAGAATAACTGCATAGAACTGTAAGAATAACTGAAAAATAACTACTTTTCTTTTCCTTTTCTAGGCAAGCTCAGCAATGAGGCTTGGCAGGAAACAGCATTAACAATAAAATAATTCTCTGAGCATCATAATCATCACCATCATTGCCTTTATCTAGGTGGCATGTAAGTGTCATCCAAGCTGGAGATGCTGAACTTGACAAAGGGTACCGTCGGGACTTTTCGGTGACTTCAGATGTAAATGTACAGCTACTTGGGCTCACCTCAATCCTAGCCCATTTTCAATCAAATCCCACAGCAGGACACGCTCCCATTTGACACTGCCAATCACCTGTCCTCTTCCTTTCAGTGCCCAGATTTAACAGCCCTGCCTAGTTTAACATGTACAGATGTGTCTTTGGGCTGTAATGTCTACCTACACATTTATTCCTCCCCACTATAGTCACAGCTACATACTCCCAGAACAGTGGGCTGTAATGTCCACCTACACATACTCCTCCCCAGAACAGTGGTTTGCATACTTGGTGAGTTGTTGCTCTTCCTATCTGCCTGGTGCACATGCAGGAACATCCAAGAAGCCTGCTATTTGCTTTCTGTACATAACCTCTATGAGGCACTGACTGGAAGTAAGAAGAGAGATTCACTGATTTTAGAATGGTCAGCGTAAACCATTTGACCTTTTTATTCTTTGGACTATGATATATATTAGAGCCTAAAAAAATTTAAATCCTCATTCAGAAGTCTCCAGGAAATAAAATGTTTAATTATTAACCATTAGTGATATTAAAATATTTATGTGCCTTTTCGTTCTACTTAATTGAATTTGGTGGAAAGGAGGGTAATGGAGACAGTATGTTACAATTTTATCAGTTCATCTGAAAAACTAGGTTTTGGTCATGTCCTTCAGAGATTGTATATAAATCTGTCTGAAAATCACTTGTATTACTGCAATGTTTTGATTTTCAGCACTAAAGAGAAACAAGGATTAAGATGCAAAATTGAATTTAATAATAATAATAAAAAAGATCACATCATTCCCACAAAAGCGCCTGCAAATCTTAGTGATATCTTAAGTGCTTTTGGCACATTTGGGCAGAGTGGGGGAGTTCTGCAGATCCATACCAGTTTGTCCCTTTGTACAATAGTGTTCCTGTCTGTTTATAGACCAAGGCAAAGCCTGGAAAATGCTTTGGGATGAACAAGTTAATGAATGTTGCAGAATGAGGAAGAGAATAATACTCATGATTTTACCTGATCTGTCCACGAACCAGAGGCCTGTTTTTTGTTCTGTTCATGTTTGAATCAAATGGCACCTCAAAAAACTGTAAAAAAAAAAAAAAAAAAAAAAAAAGACAGAAAAGATTGACTACAATATGAAACAATACTTATGCTTTAGTAGTGAACATTTTGCACAGCAAACTCAGTCTTTCTGTCTTGTTAGGGTGGTGCTGAGGACAGGGTCCAGAGGCTCCCTCCCCACTGGCCTGAGCCACATCCTTGCTCACCTCACCTTCGACAACATGGAAAGTACTTTGGCATTTCTTGAAGAGAAATCCTCTGGGAGAGACAAGTTTTAAAAGATAGTGTGCATGTCGGGAATATGGACTTTTATCCATTTTGAAAATCACTTGTTAAATATGCAGTTACAATCCTTAACTACTGCTTTAGGTTTAAAACAACAGTTCTGTAAGTGACCTTCGAGCTTTCCACACATCTCCCGTACTGCAAATCAACCGTTAGGCTAGTGCAGTCAGTTGGAGGCAGTGCTGAAGTAATTAAGTCCAGGTAAAGCCTGCACAGGTGTTTAGGTGAGATGCACTTAGAAAGCCCTTTGACTCTGCCCAGCACAGGGTAGGTTTCCTGGTAATGCCACAGAGAACTCTGAGTATGCCAGCATAGACTCGTACATCATCCAAACAGTAAAATGCAGTTGTTTATTACCTA
Source organism: Orientallactaga sibirica (assembly GCA_036365145.1). Lineage (NCBI taxonomy): Eukaryota > Metazoa > Chordata > Mammalia > Rodentia > Dipodidae > Orientallactaga > Orientallactaga sibirica. The sequence goes on from JAEOAD010000039.1 coordinate 8,636,753, forward strand.
TTAAAAGACAAAGTTCAGAGGGATTAGGAATCATTTTCCAAAACCCTGACAAATGAAAAACAGGTTCCTAAATTTGGTATCGATGCCTCTTTTCAGTTCTTTTGGCATAACAGAGTAATCTAAAATCTTGTCAAGCAATCGGAGAAAATCTTGGACTAAATGGGCTTGAGACAAATCAGTAGAAGCAATAATTCAATAGACATTAGAATATCTCCAGCTATGTTCTTAATAACTCCTGGAGCTGTTCCAAAATGACTCAATGTTCAAATCATATTAGTATGATAAGGGCTCTGAGAAATACCAAAGTGAAAAAATTTAATTAATGTTGCTTAGCCAGTGTTTCCAAAACTTATTTGAGCATGAAATCTTTCCTTTTTTTTTTTTTTTTTTTTCCCCAAGAAAAACATGTTTAAAGGATTTTAGAAATGTCTGGCCTGAGTATATTTAAGTGTCAGGAATCATTTTTCTCTGTGTATAAACAGCAGCTCTGTGTGTAGCGCACTCCAAGCATTCTGAGCTTTATGCAGGTAAGAAAAATGTATCACTGCTCAAAAGACAGTGAAGAAACAAGTAAACTTCATTTACAAATTATGAATATCTACTGACAAATTTACGTTAAAAATCAAGGGAAACTTTATTTTGAGCAATTAGAAAAATTTAGAATTTATCCTTTTAAGACATGGTATATATGGCAAGCTGGTTTACCCTTAATTTTCTTTAAAAAGAGACATTTTCCTTTCATTTTGTGCTATACTCAGAGACAGCCTTTAGTTTCAAATTTTCTACTTTGTCTTAATGTATTATCTTAAACACAGTGATGCCCAGGAGCTTTTCCCTCTTCACTTGTCTCTTTCAGATGGATATAGTCAAAGCAAGAACTGAATGTTACATGAAATAGGACACAACATTCCAACACTGCAAGTTCTCTCCTCTCAGCTATGAAGCTAAACAAGTCAGCCTGAACTTGGACTAGTGATTGTAACAGGCTGGGAAGAGTGGGGCTGCGGTGAATAAAAGGAGGTTGGATAACAGGCACTGAAACACAGAGAGAAGGACCAAGTTCTGGTGTTCCTAAACATGCAGAAGACTTCCATGAATGACATGACCTATTTGATGTTTTGTGAACATCTAGAAGAGCTTGATGGCTCCAGACATAAAGAAATGATGACAAGAAGAGCTTTCAATCACCCTGATTTGTTCAGTGCATTTTTGTAATCACACTGAACCCCAATAGTATGCACCATTGATACATTATTAACAGAATTCAAATTTACAAAAACAATGAAATTCTGGGACTCCTTTGTGTCATTGGTTCTACACAACCCATGGCTGCATGAGAAGACCCCAGAGGGCAGTGCTCATTCCAGGCCCTTGGGCAACTCTACTTGTTGGGTACCATAAAACCACTTGCATACTGATAAGCATTCAGACTGCTTCTATCAACTGCATTCTACACATGGGTCTTAAACATAGGTCCACATATATGTACAATTATTCTAATATGACAATCCTATAGGACAGTCTCCTCCTTTTGAAATAAAGGCCCTTCTCTGCCTAGGACCCACTACTTAGGTTTTCTGTGTCTACACCCTTCTAAAGCTCTTTGTTGGACTCATTATTCAGTTCATCAACTTTCCTGAGCACCCAATATGTGCATACTACATATATATATATAAAATATAAAATGTTCAATTAGTCAGTACTTGCTTTCAAGACATTCATACTCCCTCATTTTAGGACTTACAATGGCTTTTCTTTTCTTTCTTTTTTATTTTTTTACATTTTTTGAATGATTAGAAAAAAAAACGAAAAAGAACTTTTGAAGCCAGGTGTAGTGGCACATGAGTGTATTCCTGGTAGGAGGACCAGAAGTTTGAGGCCAGTCTGTATATGATGACACACACTAAATCACAGATGATATTAAGAAGATGAAACAAAGAAAAATAGAAGAAAATAATTTTATGACAAATGAAAATTATCTGCAACTGAAAGTTCAATGTCCACAAACAAAGCTTTAACGTAACTTGACTACACTGCCACAGCAGCTAACAGCATCTCAGCAGAGTGGGGAAGTGGCTCCCCAGAACAGCCACAGAGCCAAAGACACTCACAGCCCTGCTCTTGGCAGAAAGGCTTGCCCACTAGGAACACTAGTGCATGGCGCTCAGCATGCAGAAGGCACTTCACAGTGAGGTTAACTGCCATTACCAGTGGTGTGCATGGCTGGCGATGCTCTGGAGGTGGGTGAAGACCCCGCCTGCCAGGGCTTCACACCATGCTAATGCACCGGATCCCATCGTGTGTGTGTATTTTTAACTGATCCCCGTGAAACCATGTGCAGAATGGTTTTGACAGGAAGGACTGACATGATGAGACCTGAACGAGGCAGTGCTGGTTGAGAGGAACTGAACCAACATCACACTTTGCTGCTGACACAGTGAGCCTTGCTCACAGCACACACTGCAGGCCTCTGGATTTACTCTCTGTCTGTCCATGAACTCCCTGTGTGCAACCTTACTTTCTCCTGACCTCTAGCATTACATTCATTTGTAAGGTAAATGTAATCACAAACACAGTATGTCCCTAATGGAGCTCAGCATAATCCCATGAAGCTCTGACACTTCCCTACAGTTTTTACATGTTTGTCAAACATACAGCTTTTTCTCTATAAGCCACGTTCAAAAGTTTTAGTCTTCACTTTGATTTGCCTTAGTTACTGGCCAACTATATTTAGTTCATCCCCCATTCCTAATAAATCGGACTTCACCATCACTCAGACCCACCCTCATGGTACTCTATATGATTACCACTATTAGGGAATCATAATAAAACTATCTGTTCACAAATTTACTCATCTCTCTCCAACGGACCCAGAAATTTCCAAATTCTTTAAAACCACACAAGAAACTAGGAAAGGAGGAGACTCATACAGTTTCTGATTTTGAGGATGAAGGAAATGTCTGAAGTCTTAGCTCTCAATACTAAGTGAGACCAGTCCCTTATCCGAGGTACTATGGGAATTAAAGACACGGTCCCATGAGGCGCCGTAGTGCATCGTGAACAGAGCTCCTGCGCATTCTCAATGGCCTCTTTACCCACTGACTGGACTGCTGCTCCCAACGTCTTCAGCTAACAAGCCTCAAGCACCCTTCAAGATTAAGTTCAAAGTCAACTGAAGCTCTAATTGCTAACCTAATGTGATGCTTCTTTTTTCCAGTCTCTAGCACTTATCCAAACCAGAGGAATATGGCTATACATTACAAAAATTCAAAATACTCCAAATAAACCCAAATACTCTAAAAGGTGGCCTAAGTGAACATATTTGCATATGATTTCATATCACAGCAATGCCATTCTAATTGATACAGACTATTCACTATAAGGTCAATCCATTTTGACCAATATAATCTGAAATTTAAAGTATATAATTTAGTCATGATATATGTACATGTACATATCTACCACCCCAAATGCCTCACTGACATCTTCTTTCTTCACTTACTTCCGGTCACGCAGCAGGTACTAAACTGCTCTGAGTCCCTGTGGACTATCTGCATCTTCCAGAGTTTCATGTGAATGGAATTACATGGCATATAATACTTTTTGTTAGACTTTTTTTTTTCACTTACCATGATAATTGACAGCTGTCACACTACCGAGTGAGTATATCAATAGCTTTTACCTTGCTTGTTTGTTTTGCATGTGTGTTATATGTGTGGTGTGGTGTGTGGTGCATGTACTTGTATGTGCTGATGCTGCACCCTGTATGCTCACCTGTGGCAGCTGGAGGAGACTGTCAGGTGTCCCATTCCATCACTTGTTTGCCTACGTTTTTCTTTCCCCCTTGTGTTTGAGTCTCTTTGTAATTCTTGCCATCTGACAGTCCCAGTGATCTCCAGTTTCCCTTCCCCACAGAACTGGGGTTACAGACATGTGTGGCCATGCCCAGCTGTTTAGGTGGGACCTGGAGATTTGAGGCAGTTTCAGACAACCCCTCAGGCCCTCATGTTTGCACAAGGAGTGTGCTTAGCTACCAAGTCATCTCTCCAGCCCTATTTTTACTTTTGCATTGTTGGGTAATATACCATCGTATGCTAGTATCACAATCTGTCCACCATCTACCTTGCTGACAGATATCTGATATGTAGGTGGACATATGAATACCTGTAATAGTTTTTGATTACCAAAGAACTGCCATGAATAGCTGTGTATATCTTTGTATGGACATAGGTTCTTAACTCCAAAAGTAAATATGCATGAAACTTATTATAGAAAAATGCATAAACTACTTAAGAAACTATTGAACTGTCACACCAAGTGACAGTACCATTCTAAATTCCCACAGCAGTGTGAAGTTCCAGGTTGACATTTTTTGGAAACTATAAACATCCAAACTTTGCCGAGGGCAGAGGGGATAATGGGAAGTTGTTAGCAGTAGTATGCATGTGGAAGTAGCAGCCAGGGTCCTATGGCCAGGAGCAGAAATAAAGAATATGAGCTAGGGGTAGTTTTTCTTATTTTGATATAACCACAATTTATGTAATGTAAACTCAATTTTTGTTTTGCTTCCTTTGAGACAGTATCTCATTGTTTAGCCCAGGCTGGCCTTAAATTCACCCACCATCTTTTCCCCTTGCCACCTGAGTACTGGGATCATATGTGGGCACTACCAGTAAACCCAAATTTTTATTCCTCTCTCCCATTCTCATGCCATTTAATAAAACATATGGTAAATAGCATTTATTTCCACATCTCACATGGTTCACAGTATTTAGTGCAGCATCTCTCTCCCATCTCATACCATTCAACCTGTGGGAAAGAGTATTCAGGAACCCCTCTCTTACCTACCATAACTTGTACACTATTAAGGATTTAAAAATTTTTTTTTTTGTTTTTCAAAGTAGGGTCTCACTTTAGTCCAGGCTGACCTAGAATTCACTCTGTAGTCCCAGGGTGGCCTTGGACTCACGGTGATCCTCCTACCTCTGCCTCCCGTGTGCTGGGATTAAAGGTCTGTGCCACCATGCCTGCCTCACTCTTAAAGATTTTGAAGAAAAGGAATAGCACTCAAAATATGAGTAAGTAATTCTGTTTTTTTTTTTTTCCTTTCTTTTGGGGAGTAGATGAATGGTTTTGTTGTCTTGTTAGAGTGGTAAGTTAACCATGTCCAGTACGTTAGGTGTGAAGGTTATACCTGGGTGCCAACCTCAGAACGATAAACTGTGGCACTTTGTGTTGTGATACCTTGGTTGTCCTGAGACTATACTACCCACAATTAGCTTTCCTCACAGTTGGAGGTCAGGGACAGCTACAGAGAAGGTTGACTGAGGTTTGCAAGTGGACATGAAGCAAGGTTGCAGAATTCTTGGAAAGCTGACATCGTGTCAGGGATGATTTGCATCCAGCACTCAGGTGTGGATCTGGCGGCGCATGCTAGCTGGCATCCAACAACATTGGGCCTGATGCTTCTCCAGCTCCTGCCAGATCTGTGTGGACTACAGCTGATTCCTGAGTTCTTCCCACTTCTCATGATCTGGGCCAGTTTGTGTGCAGACCCTTGGCAATGTGCTCCAGCTCTTCTGAAGGTCTGCCAGCTGCAGCACAAGTCTGCAGCCTGCAGGAGTGCAAAGACAGCCACACAGTCCAGTCCATGATCACAGAGTTCAGCTTTTTTTTTTTTTTCACATACTCCAGGTGGCTCCCCCCTTCTTTATTTTTCTGGTGATGGCTCGGCTTGCATCAGGCTCAGCACCAGACAAAAGAGCAAAACCCTTTGATGATTGTGTTAACTATCAGGCTCACAGAGCATCAGTCCCTGTAATACAACCCTTATGTCCCTCACAGTGACTCTGACACTCTGAGCAAACCCTCATCAACACAGGTGCCTTCTCTTATTTTTAACAGGACCACTATTTAATAAGAGTATATGACTTGTCAATATATTTTCTATCAATCCAAGTGGCAGACTTCTTGAGATGTGAATGTATAATTTTAAAGAGCAACAATATGGCACCATGAAAGTGATAAATAATTTATGTAATGAGCCATCAGGCAACTAATCATGTTTATCTGCATGGACTGCATAAAATTCAGCTAGAAGTAACATGCAATTTACAAGGATTAGCAACTCTTTCCTTGTCAGTCTGTGGAGTCCCTATGCTATGCTGAATTAGCTGAAGTCAGTTTAAAAAACGTTCCATGGTAAATGTTCACACCTCTTCCCTTTCCCCAATTTTCAAACATTTTCTTTAGGCATTATAAATAATTTTTCCTTTATGATTGAAATATATACATTAATTTGATTTAAAGGATTGAGGATTTTAATTACAAATTATCTTCTGTATATGGTTAAAACATATCTGTTATAACATAGAAACCTGTGGAAAAGTAACCAACTTGGGAGTTGTAAATTATCTGGGCTGTGTGTGCATGCACATACGTACTTGCTCCTAACTCAGGAGTTCCAGGGAGCCATTTCATCTGGATAAGAAAGATACAATTGTTTCTATATTTCTGGAGAGCCATCCATCCAGCCATCCCAAGATGGCAACGGAGGTCTAGCATGTATCAAGGAACTCCAGGGTGCCACAAATTGGCAGCAGCTTTGGACTCCAATGAATGCTTAAATTTATCAAGACAAGCATCTGGGCAGAAATACCATGCCCGCCAAGACTTATGGTTCCTTTCAGTGACAATCCATGTGAGGACCAAGAGATCAGAGCTCACGCTACTTGAATCTGTTTTTCATGCATTTTCTAGAGTGTGTTTTAGTTAGGTTACTGCTCTGGTTCAGATATTTAAACCACATTTCCAAAACATAATGCACAGTATATTTTGAGAAATTTAAACAGTTTAACAGTTATTGTAGATCTTATACATAGCTGGCTTTACTCTACTCACATTTCCCCCACTGACTAGTAAGTTTTTTCAACAATGTTATCATTTAAGTTGGCTCTAACTACTTCTGAAGCAGTCAAGTCAAATTCTTTCAACTTGTGTTGAAAATAAAAGACAAACGTTGTAATATCAACTCTCAGGATATATGGTTTTGCCCCCTTTATGTGTATAGTTGTCCCTTGGCATCCAGGGGAGATCGATTTTTAGACTCTGCAAATATCAATATTTGCAGATGCTTAAAGTCCCATACAACAAATATGGCAAAGTGATTGCAGGTAACACAAACATCCTTTCATGTGCTCTGTCATTTCTAGCTACTTATATTACTGAATAAAACTCAAATGCTCTGGGTGAGGCTTAATTGCTGGCAGCCAACCTAATAGGATTCAGAATCACTATGAAAACAAATTTTTGGTCATGCCTATGATTTTCTAGATTTCCTGAGATGGGACGACCCACTCTAATTAGGGGCAGTGCCATCCCATGGGCTGGGCTGCTGGACTATATGAAAAGGAGAAAGCTAGCTGAGTATCAGCATTCATGTCTCAATTTCTTCTTCCCTGTACATGTAACAATATGATTGGCTTATTCCTGCCAAGCTTTCACTCCCCAAAATGGACTTCCCCTAGAAACTGAAAGATGAAAATAAATGCTTTTCTTCCTTAAGCTGCTTCTGATTGGGTATAATGTCCCAGCAATGAGACAGTGACTCACGCGACAGAGCTACAGGACTGGATGTTTGTCTTGCTGGGTTTCAGTCTTGGTTTGGTCCAATCTTTTCTTGTTATGCCCCCGTTCCTCCTTTTTGGAATAGGAATATATATCCTGTGCCGTTATATATTGGAAGTATGGAATTTTTATTTTTATTTTACAGGGCTCACAGTTAAAAGACTGCCTTGAGTTTCAGATGAAACTTTGGACTTTTGAACAGAACTGGGACTGAGAAAAACTATGGAGATTTTTAAAGTTATCTGATTGTGTTCTGACGGCCAGGAATTTATGGGGTTCATGGGTGGAATATGGTGGTTTAAATGCAACATGACCTCCATAGACTCAGGTGTTGGAATACTTAACCCTCAAGTAGTGGCACTGCTTGGGAAGGCTGTGGAACCTTGGGAGGAACTATGTCACTGGGGGTGGGAAAAGGGGGTAGAGGTGTCATGGTCAAACCCTGTTCCTTTGCTCTGTCTCTCTGTACCTCCTCCACTCTGACATACAGTTGTGACACTAGCTGTCTGCTTCTGCTATGCTGTTCTAGCCATGATGTAGTTCCCCTAAAAAATGTAAGCCAGAAATAAACCCATTTTTCTTTAAGCTGCTTCTGGTCAGATATGGTGCCCTAGCATTGAAATGCTACAATATGAAAATGGTTGTCACAATGTATGGTTTAGGACAAGGAAGACCATGTACTTTATTCAGTACAGTCATGTTTCTTTGTTCAAATAGTTTTGATTCTGAAGTTGAATTTATGGGTAAAGCCCAAAAGGGTCAACTGTTGCCATGTTAATTCAAAGAACACTGAAGGGCGTATGCTGTAGAGGGCAAACTTGGACAGCTCTCCAGGCCAAACCACTTCTCTAGAGGCAGTCGTGGGCCAGAGCTGCTCCTCCAGCAGAAAGCATTACTCGTGGTTTCACATGGCTGCACAACCAGCTCCTTACCCTGTTCCAGGACACATTACTAGTCTTCTAAGGTCCAAACTGGGACAGTTGCAAATCAGAGCCCAGGAAAATAAAACCTGCTTCCTTCTCACTGCCTGTGGCTATGAAATGACATATAGAGAAAATAGAAATGGACGGGAAATACTACTGATTCCATGGGCAGGTGAGCTCCAAGGCTCTCACTCCTGCCCTTTCTAGTGTGACTAAAACCTTCATGAGTCTGTCCCTGTACTCCAATTTCTTTTTTTTTTTTTTTTTTGTTTTTCAAGGTAGGGTCTCACTCTGGTCCAGGCTGACTTGGAATTAACTATGTAGTCTCAGGGTGGCCTCGAACTCTTGGCGATCCTCCTACCTCTGCCTCCCGAGTGCTAGGATTAAAGGCGTGCGCCACCACGCCCGGCTTGTACTCCAATTTCTTAATGCATGATGGCAGCAGAAAATTTAAACAATAGAATAATAAATATCTTAGTTTTTCCTGCTGTAAACAACCTATTTTTAGGATACATTTTCTTTCTTTTTTTTTTTTAAGGTGTGTGCCATCATGCCTGGCTCTTTAATTTTTGTTTTAAATTTGAGGGGGGGGGGAGAGAATGGGCACGCCAGCAGCCTCTCAGCTGCTGTGAACTAACTCCAGACGTGTGTGCCCCTTGTGTACATGTGAGACATTGAGTGCTTGCGTCACTTTTGCGTCTGGCTAAATGTGGGACCTGGAGAATCGAACGGGTATTCTTAGGCTTCACAGGCAGGTGCTCTAACCGCTAAGCCATCTCTCCAGCCCCTGGCTTTTTAATTTTTATGTATTTATTTGAGAGAGAGAGAGAGAGAGAGAGAGAGAGAGAGAGAGAGAGAGAGAGAGAATGAGCTCAACAGGAACTCAAACCAGTGCAAATGAACTCCAGATGCATGCACCACCTGGTGCATCTGGCTTATGTAGGTCCTGGAGAATTGAACCTGGGTCCTTTGGCTTTGCAGGCAACTGCCTTAACTACTAAGCCATCTCTCCAGCCCTAGGATATATTTTCAAAAGATATTTTTCACTACTTTTAAAAAATTTTATTTATTTATTTATAAGCAGAGAGAGATAGAAGAGAGACAGAGAGAAATAAAGGGCACACCAGGGCCTCTAGCCACTGTGCTTTTCTGTTAATCAAGATTTCAAATCAAATAATTATTATTAGTCCAAACAGTTGATGTTCAGAGGCAAAATATACTTATTATTTTTTTCTCAGAGATAATGTAGACTATGATACTACTGAACTTTATAAGCTGAAATGGCATAGACACAAAGGTAGACAGAAGTATAGCTCAGTCCAACTGGTAATCTTCCTACTTCCACCATGATTAATTATACTCTATACAAAAAACAGAACTATTTTAATGATGTCTGTGAGATGCAGAAAATACCCAATTTGATAACGAGGTACAGCATGCTCTTAAAGACTCAACAGAAACACAAACATGTGGAGCTTGTTAGAGGTTGTTGGTTGTTTCTACATCCATCTTCTCACAGCTGTCAACAAGTGTTTGTCATTCCAGTCGGGCTCACAGCTTCCACAAGTCCAAGATAACACCACAATCAATCTCAGACCAGGTTAAAAGTGACGCTAAAAAAAAAAAATAAATACAGTGCAGGGAGGGGCACCTTATTCAGCAGGATTCCACATACCATCCTTTGAGTTTGCAGACCAGTTAAGATATCCAGCCAGTCCTCACTCTTTCCTAGTTACAAATGCTCTCCTGCTCTACCTAGAGTAAACAATTACGGGCGATCATCCCCATTTATTTTTCTCCCTGGGAGGCATTTGAAGTAGCAAGTGAGGGTGCCCTGGCATCCACCCAAAGTGGCTCTTCACACATGTGGTGACTGGGCAACATTCTCTTCTAAATAGGTTACTCAAGCCATCTTTCAAGCAAATATCACATCCTATAAGTTAAAAAAAAAAAGTCAGAAAGCCACAGTGGCTTTGCCTGTCTTCAAGAATCACTGCTGTGGAATGGATCCATTTTCCTGCCAGAAAGATCTCAATTTGTAAATACTTCTTTCTGAAAAAAGATGGAAGGAAATCAAAATATTTACAATACTTGTCTCTGGATAATGTGAAGCAGGGTGATTTATTATATTTTATCTTATTGTATTTTTCAAATGTCTATAAAGCCAGTGTATTTTCCACTTAGGAAAAAAGAAAGGTAATAAAAAATTTCCAAGCTGAGCATATTGGTGAAGACCTCCAATTCCAGCCTTGGGAGGTGGAGGCAGAGGGATCATGAGTTAGGGGCTAGCCTGGCTACATAGTGAGATCCTGTCTCAAAAGTAAAATGAAATAAAACAATATTACCTGATGCAAAATCTGGACAGTTCTTCTTTAGTTTAAATAACTATTAAACAGACTCGTATAAAACCAACATTAATGGAGCCAATCACGGGAAATAGTCACAAGACAAAACACTGGCTCAATCTGTCTCACATATAGTCATTTCCTCATTCTCTGGGCTCAGATTACAAAGCGTCCTAGCACTTCTACCTTCAGTCTTGACCCTCCTCTTTCAATTTTGCACATAACACTCAGGGATCTTTTCAGAGGCAAATCCATCCATGTTCCCAACCAGAAAAAAGCTCTTCAATGGCTGTCCACTGTCCAAAGATTACACTGGCATGCAAAGCTCTTGCCCCACTTCACTTCATGAGCCCTTTGCTTGCTTTTCCTCTTTCTCACTGCACACACTCTGTTCTAAACCACCACTCTGCATGCCATCTCTGCCTGTGAGGACCCTCCAGGAACTCACCCACATCTGTAACTGCTTGCCTTAGTGGGTTATCCCATCTTCTACAATTCTCAGCCTGTGCCTGAGCAGGAGAGCTTTGCTGGGAAGAGATGTCCTGCGGGAGCATGGGGCTCACTGTCTTTCATGTATACTCACCAATTACAAATGGACCCCATGGTGATCCTCCAACTCCAGCTGCTCCTGACTGCAAGAAGCCTCCCAACCCATACTCTATAAAGCACCCAATGCTTTTCTACTCCCTTTGCATCAATACTAGACATCAATACTAGGTATGGAACACTGGCTCCCTTTAACAGGACCCATGTTCCTTTTCTTACTCTCATGGCCAGCAATCAGTGTGCAACCTTTTAGCCTACCCTAGTAATCTAAGGTTGGTCTCCCCATCTGAGTGGAAAATCCTGTCCCTTCTACCTTCCAGGAAACTCAGCCCTTCAATGATTGATGCCTCTAGCATACTGAGCTCCTGTTTTTTAGCTTTAGCCGGTATTAGGCTCATCTACATCAAAATGTTTCATTTCCCTCCATCCCAACCTTTCCCTAATGTCCCACATGTCTTCAAACAGCATCACTACTTTTAAAAAATTTTATTTATTTATTTATAAGCAGAGAGAGATAGAAGAGAGACAGAGAGAAATAAAGGGCACACCAGGGCCTCTAGCCACTGTGCTTTTCTGTTAATCAAGATTTCAAATCAAATAATTATTATTAGTCCAAACAGTTGATGTTCAGAGGCAAAATATACTTATTATTTTTTTCTCAGAGATAATGTAGACTATGATACTACTGAACTTTATAAGCTGAAATGGCATAGACACAAAGGTAGACAGAAGTATAGCTCAGTCCAACTGGTAATCTTCCTACTTCCACCATGATTAATTATACTCTATACAAAAAACAGAACTATTTTAATGATGTCTGTGAGATGCAGAAAATACCCAATTTGATAACGAGGTACAGCATGCTCTTAAAGACTCAACAGAAACACAAACATGTGGAGCTTGTTAGAGGTTGTTGGTTGTTTCTACATCCATCTTCTCACAGCTGTCAACAAGTGTTTGTCATTCCAGTCGGGCTCACAGCTTCCAAAAGTCCAAGATAACACCACAATCAATCTCAGACCAGGTTAAAAGTGACGCTAAAAAAAAAAATAAATACAGTGCAGGGAGGGGCACCTTATTCAGCAGGATTCCACATACCATCCTTTGAGTTTGCAGACCAGTTAAGATATCCAGCCAGTCCTCACTCTTTCCTAGTTACAAATGCTCTCCTGCTCTACCTAGAGTAAACAATTACGGGCGATCATCCCCATTTATTTTTCTCCCTGGGAGGCATTTGAAGTAGCAAGTGAGGGTGCCCTGGCATCCACCCAAAGTGGCTCTTCACACATGTGGTGACTGGGCAACATTCTCTTCTAAATAGGTTACTCAAGCCATCTTTCAAGCAAATATCACATCCTATAAGTTAAAAAAAAAAAAAAGTCAGAAAGCCACAGTGGCTTTGCCTGTCTTCAAGAATCACTGCTGTGGAATGGATCCATTTTCCTGCCAGAAAGATCTCAATTTGTAAATACTTCTTTCTGAAAAAAGATGGAAGGAAATCAAAATATTTACAATACTTGTCTCTGGATAATGTGAAGCAGGGTGATTTATTATATTTTATCTTATTGTATTTTTCAAATGTCTATAAAGCCAGTGTATTTTCCACTTAGGAAAAAAGAAAGGTAATAAAAAATTTCCAAGCTGAGCATATTGGTGAAGACCTCCAATTCCAGCCTTGGGAAGTGGAGGCAGAGGGATCATGAGTTAGGGGCTAGCCTGGCTACATAGTGAGATCCTGTCTCAAAAGTAAAATGAAATAAAACAATATTACCTGATGCAAAATCTGGACAGTTCTTCTTTAGTTTAAATAACTATTAAACAGACTCGTATAAAACCAACATTAACGGAGCCAATTACGGGAAATAGTCACAAGACAAAACACTGGCTCAATCTTTCTCACATATAGTCATTTCCTCATTCTCTGGGCTCAGATTACAAAGCGTCCTAGCACTTCTACCTTCAGTCTTGACCCTCCTCTTTCAATTTTGCACATAACACTCAGGGATCTTTTCAGAGGCAAATCCATCCATGTTCCCAACCAGAAAAAAGCTCTTCAATGGCTGTCCACTGTCCAAAGATTACACTGGCATGCAAAGCTCTTGCCCCACTTCACTTCATGAGCCCTTTGCTTGCTTTTCCTCTTTCTCACTGCACACACTCTGTTCTAAACCACCACTCTGCATGCCATCTCTGCCTGTGAGGACCCTCCAGGAACTCACCCACATCTGTAACTGCTTGCCTTAGTGGGTTATCCCATCTTCTACAATTCTCAGCCTGTGCCTGAGCAGGAGAGCTTTGCTGGGAAGAGATGTCCCTGCGGGAGCATGGGGCTCACTGTCTTTCATGTATACTCACCAATTACAAATGGACCCCATGGTGATCCTCCAACTCCAGCTGCTCCTGACTGCAAGAAGCCTCCCAACCCATACTCTATAAAGCACCCAATGCTTTTCTACTCCCTTTGCATCAATACTAGACATCAATACTAGGTATGGAACACTGGCTCCCTTTAACAGGACCCATGTTCCTTTTCTTACTCTCATGGCCAGCAATCAGTGTGCAACCTTTTAGCCTACCCTAGTAATCTAAGGTTGGTCTCCCCATCTGAGTGGAAAATCCTGTCCCTTCTACCTTCCAGGAAACTCAGCCCTTCAATGATTGATGCCTCTAGCATACTGAGCTCCTGTTTTTTAGCTTTAGCCGGTATTAGGCTCATCTACATCAAAATGTTTCATTTCCCTCCATCCCAACCTTTCCCTAATGTCCCACATGTCTTCAAACAGCATTATCCATTTGAGTACAAGGTTATATAGCATTTGAGAAAGACAGAATGGTCTCTTTTTAAGCACATGAAGGCTAGCCCACATCTCAGCATGCTGAGTTAATAGGGGTGTCCAGCCTTCTAACATCTCCAAAATAGTAAAAGCAGTTTCTATTCAAGCAGCTGCCAAGGGCTATAATTCCCTTTTTGTAAAGTCCATTTAAAAAATAGTTAATTCTGAAGGCCAGTCTTGGAAAGCAACAATAAAAGCACGAAAACCTACCAAAAGTTACTGATATGAACAGAGAAGATTGCAAAACAAACAAGCCACTTTCAGGATTAGAAAAACAATTTTTAACTTGTACTATTTCATCACATTCTAATAAGGGTAGGCACAAGACTTTCATAATTAGTAATCACTCTGCAGATCTCTCTGCAACCGTAATACAACATAGGCATGCTTCCAGGCATTAATGAGATAAAATAATTTAACAACAATTTGACCCCTGAGTCAGTGCCCTAAAATACTACAAAGAGTTTAAATGCTATCATTTAAAATAAAAAAAAAAAGGTTATGCCACATGTTGAGCAATAAAATTGGCAAATCTACAAAGGTTCAAATATGGCTATAATAGACATCTGGTCACAGTGGGGTAGGGTGGGGGTGGGGTATAGAGAAATCATTAGGCAATCTGAGAACTCCCAAACAAAGAAACTATCAAATTCTGTACTATAAAGCAAAGGAAACACTTAATCCCTCAGGAGTTGCAGTATGTATTTCAACTGGGTTATCCTTTCTCCCACAAGGACATGGTGATACACCAGAACCTGGGAGACACAGGATCTCCAGTGTGAGCATGTGGCACAGAGCCAGCTTGCTTTGGCTCTCCTGGCACCTGTTGCTGTAATCAACTGCAAGAGCATTCATTACTCTAGGCTGCAGAGAGAAGAGAGAAAGGAGGCAAGAACTGGGGCAGTTCTTCTCCTAACTCATTGTGCCAGTCTGAGAATGCAGTATTAAGACAATGTGACCTTTGAAAAATAGTCACACAGGCTTTCTATAAAGTATTAACACCTTGAAAGATTAATATATTTCTCTAAACACCATAGTGTGGTTTTGAACTTCAGCTCCTACACAGCTGAAAAGGGAAAGGGTGTGTTTTCGACGGATGGAAACATGAGTGTTTTGGATATCGCTTCAGCAAAGCCTCTCTGGGATGCTGCAGTGGGGCTACACACGATTTCCATGTGCTTCAACCCCCAGACTTCCATGCAGTTTCCATGTGCTTCAACCCCCAGACTTCCATGCAGTTTCCATGTGCTTCAACCCCCAAACTTCCATGCACTTTCCATGTGCTTCAACCCCCAGACTTCCATGCACTTTCCATGTGCTTCAACCCCAGACTTCCATGCAGTTTCCATGTGCTTCAACCCCAGACTTCCATGCACTTTCCATGTGCTTCAACCCCAGACTTCCATGCAGTTTCTTTGCAGCACTAAGGCATTCTTTTCCTGATCCCCAAAATGTATTCTAAAATGAGGAAACCATCTCTTCATGTTTAAAGAATGTGTGTTTTCAAGAATATATTATAAAATGTGCTTCATTGTGATTTTAAGCAGAATAAATTAGAATAGTGAATAAAAGCAATGGTAAGTCCCTTGAAAAATAATTATGATAAAATAACACAGTTGAATGTACTTGGACTATTTATTTATTTATTTATTTATTTATTTATTTATTTATTTATTTTGAGGAAAAGTCTCAGGCTGGCCTCAAACTCATGGTGTTCCTCCTACCTCTGCCTCCCAGTGCTGGAATTAAAGGCATGCACCACTATGCCCAAGAACCCTCAAATTTCTATGTACACAGCTTCTTTCCCAAGTGAAGCAAGGACCAGTGAGTGAGAGAAGTTTAGTCCCACGTTCTGGACAGCACCACTGCACTAAAGACCAGAAGATAGCAAGGTGCCAATCCATGGAAGCAATGATTAGAAAACAGCTGAAGTACTTCTAAGCCTTTTGTTAATAGTAACCTGGCAAGAATTTGTATTTATCAAATATGTGTATAAAATTACAAATTACTAACTGTTTTAGAAAGAAAATATATTAAAGATCAGAAGTTGAATCAGAGTTTTCAGTGGCTCCTTACTTTTATTCAGAAAAGTTTTAATGCCACTAATTAAAAATGGAATGAAAATAATGTATTTCTAATCCTTCTGGCAAAGACTAATTTTCTACAAAGTGCCGAGCAATTTTAAGTGCTCATGGTGTAACTGATACATGTCAATTATCATTTGCATGATGCTGCACTTTAGCTATCTGTCATTTGGTTAACAAATCCCATTATAAAGGAGAATTGCAACTGATCTTATATTTGTATGTGCCAGACTTCTGTCCTTATACAATTCTTAGGATATAGAAAATATACATGACATTTTCTGCACAGCTATGCCTATAAAACAGCAATCACATTTTGTGACAAACATGTTAAAGGATGAGTGTTAATGTCATCAATATGTACTGCCACATAGAAAAGGTTTTAAGATTTAGAATTGTTTGACTTTTACTTATGTTTTTTAAGAAACCTACTTTAAGTTCCCAAAGGGCTGCAATATCACAACTATGCATGGAGTCAACTGAACAAGCTCCCATTCCATCTCTGCTCTATTTAAGATATTATCCTCACACTGAGGACATATCAGGTAATACACTGATCAAGGACTGGGAAGGAGTTGCTGAAGCCTGATGACATGAGTTCAGATTGCCACACAAAAGCCAGAAGCTGGGGTAGTGCTTTAGACAGGCTAAATTAGAAGGAAAACTAGAGGAATGGTTAAAATGTTGCAAAAACATGAAAAGTCAGGCAGACATTAGAAAAAGCTAACAAAACTTGAATCATCTGGAGAAAGATTTCACATTCATGCTGTAACATACACTGTTTCCTGTTCGTTCTTCAAATTTCCCTTTATTATAATAAAATGGAGACAAGTCAGAAACAAGTAATAAATAATACAGAGGAATGTGGGTATGTGTTTTTAAGAAAAGATCTGTACATGATTTGGTGTGGAATTTTTTTAATTAAACATTATATTTTCTGAACCACATTGAGATGTTTCCAAAACACGTGAAACTTTCCTCACAAACTTTTTGGAGGGCAGTGTGAGGAAGGTGTACACACATACACACACACACACACACACACACACACACACACACACACACACTCCTGTTAGAATACTCCTTCACTTCAGGACCTCCTGGCAGAAAAACCTTTCCCAAGAGCAAGTTCAACCATGGCTACCGCTTGCCAGGCCTGTGTAGCTAGCTTGGAGCTTCTGCTTCACTTCCATTATTATTTTTGTACTCTGTAATTTGTTCAAGTTTCACAGTACAGCAAAGTAGGTGGCAATCCAATACACAATCTTAAGTCAAAAATGGTTTCTGATTTGAAGCCTTAGAGGCAGCACAGGGATCTTTGTAAGCATAAGTCTTCAAATCTGCACATTTTTCCTTTTTTCCAATTTAATCTTTGATGCTCATGAATGAAATGTCTAAATTTGGAATCAGTTTATCCCTTTATGTGGTTAATCTCATTGCCAAAAAATCTTATTTATTTAAGCATAAAATACAGTGTAGTCATTTCACTTGAAAGGTTATCAGAAAAATTTCAGTAATAAAATTTAAATTTTTTAATTTTATAAGCTTTCCATTTGAAAAATCACATATATTATCAGTTATGGATTATGTGCTTAAGGCATTATTATTTCTATTGAGTCAACTGGCAAATTTGTTATGAACAAACAATTCATTAGATAGATACTACTAATATTAAGTTTAATTAAAATGTCAACTTCTTATGATAGCTGAAAACTATCCATAACTTCAAAAGTAGTAGAAATTTAGTTAATTTCATATTGGAATGAATATAAAGGTAAGTGAAATGCAGACTAACAACAGGACAGTGCTTTTTTTCCTCTTTTTCTTTTTTTAGGTTTTTTGAAGTAGGGTCTCGCTCTAGCCCAGGCTGACCTGGAATTCACTATGTAGACTCAGGGTGGCCTTGAACTCATGGCAATCTTCCCACCTCTGCTTCCTGAGTGCTGGGATTAAATGTGTGTGCACCACATCCAGCTAGGACAGTGCTTTCAAAACTGACACATTATAGCAATGCCCTGATTTTCTACTTTCCCATCAGAAATGATTTCTATTACTAGCTACTGCTGCCACGTTCACTATTCCCACGGAAGGAGCTAAGTCTGTGCATGATTTCATGTAGTTCTCAGTACAGCACTGTTTCCATTTGCTTTCAAGATGATGAAAGTAAGGCCTACAGAACCTAACCAACAGAGGTAACACTCCTTGATCTGACAACAGGAAGTCTGAGTCTCTGGCCTCTGTGCCTCATTACTCTGAATGTTATGTACACCTTCCTAAACTGAGTCATAAGCCCACACAGAGAGTAGAGCTAAATACAGGGGTCATACAAAATAACTGGTAACAGTAAAGGTTTGTAAGCAACAACCAAAGAGTAATTGAAAATCCAATGAAGGATGAATCTGACACGTTTCTGGCAGTGCTCGGCCATGTTGCATGGTATAGCTTTACTGCGGCCTTGCTTATAAATGCATACAGGCTACTGCACTGCTCACTTCTCAGGCCGCATAGCACCAACATGTCACCTGAAATGCGTCAGATAAAATTCAAGACTACTGTGTGCTATGAGCTGTACATATGATGTTTTCTGCTCTTGTGGTGGTTTGAAGCAGGTGTTCTCCATAAACTTATGTGTTTTAAAATACTTGGGCCTCAGCTGGTGGCAATTTGGGACCTTCCTGGAGAAGGTGTTTTGCTGGGGAGGGGGGCAGGCTTTTCACTTTCTTTATGCCAGATGCTGAGGCAAGAAATGACATCCAGCCTCTGCTTTACCATCCTTCCCTGCTATGATGAATCTTCACCTCAAGACTGGAAGTCAAAATTTCCTCCCATCAGCTGCTTTTGTTGGGTGTTTTGTCCCAGTGATACAAAGGCAACTACAACAGCTCTTATAGAAATGTGATGGTTTAATTAAGAAAAACAAAGACATTTACTATTCTCCCAGCATCACTCCTATCACCTAAGCATAAAATTGGTATATCATTGGATTGTGTTATGCTAGAATATTTAATTTTAAAAATTGCCATTTCACTGGATGACTTGACTTTCAGAAAAAAAATTGCTGAATGAAACGTGGCTTCAAATTAAAACAGAATTTCCAACAATTTCTCAAATGGCCCTAAACATGGTTATGTCATTTTGTGGTACATATTTATATGAAGACAGACACTCAACATTGACAATTATAAAATCATTTATCAACTGAAAAATGTTGAAGCCAAGATTTAATCCTGTTTGGAAAAATAAATAAACACACCTCTCTTATCTCTCTCCTTAGTAGGTAAATTTATTGTTTATTTAGAATCATTTATTACCACTAAACGTTTGATTTGTAGACCTATTTAATATACCTGTATGCCCATGGTCACATAAAACTTGTTGAGCAACAAGAGGTCATGAGTTGAAAGACTTTAAGAAGTCCTGTATAAACACAGTACCCATAAGAAAGAGGGAGTGGCTGGGATAAGAAGACTGTAAGTCAGTATTATACAAAGAGCCCTGGCTTCTGCTCAGGCTTAGTACATAGATACTTATTTATGACATACTAACAAACAGTAAAATAAGGTCCTAAGATCTACCAACAGTAAATGCTGATTATTTTAGAGAAACAGATTTTGATTCTCAATACTGCTACATCCAGCTTTTGTAAGAACCCCTTCCTCAGTACAGAACACTTGAGGACTCTTAGCAAAACTGCTAACCCTTTGTAAAGCAGGCCTGTAACTACTGCGGCAAAGATAGTGTGGAGAAAATATTTCAAGCAATTTTTTTCTTTTTAAAGAAGACAATTTCCACAGAACCATTTATAAATTTTTAGACACAATTACAATCTTTGGCAAATGGACTTTGTTAATGTAAATTTTGTTTTATCCAACAAATAGCACCACATGCAAAAGGCTTTAAAGGCAAATGATATTAAGTGACCTGGGAAGCTCTTGGTTTGGTAAAACAAAGAGTTTTAAAGTGGTCATGCCACGTCATAGACAGTAAAGTGTCCTTTTGCGGGCAGATTGAAAGGACTGGTCAAGAACTCTAAAGAAACACTGTGGAGCAGGATGCCCATGCCTTTCCCTCAGTGAGGAAGTTTTCTTCATGCATGCCATTAATGAGCTAGCACCCCTTCATGAAACCTTGACAGTTACAGAGTATTACGATTAAGCTTCTCTGTGCAAAGGAAGCTTGCTAGGTTGTAAAAGTAAGTAAAGGAAGAGAATCATCTGTCATCCAAGAACATGTGGAGTTAAAAGCTCTGACAAGGGCTGAAGAGATGGCTTAGTGGTTAAGGTGTTAACCTGCAAAGCCAAAGGATCCCGGTTCGACTTTCCAGGACCCACGTAAGCTATGTGCCTGAGGGGACACATGCATCTGGAGTTCGTTTGCAATGGCTGGAGGCCCTGGTGTGCCCATTCTCTTTCTCTCTCTCTGCCTCTTTCTCTCTCTCAAATAAATAGATAAATAAAATATATATATTTTTAAAAAAACGCTCTGACAAAATCACAAAATCCTTCACACTAACCTAAGTCCCCATGGAAAGGAAGCCCAGGAAGACAGTTGTTGGACACAAAGATCGACCTACATATATGAACTGGATGTGACAACTGGAAAACAGCAATAATTTCCCAAGCTTAACAGAAAGCTTTGCTCCCCAACAATTCTAGTACTCAAACCTCACTCTCCTGTTAACTTTACCTTACTTTTCTTTATTTCTCCTCCATTCACTCAGGATTTTGAAAATCTTCTAGATTCTTAATGCCTATCTCCAAACATTAGCTAGAAACCTAATTATACACTTTTTAACAATGCTATCTTTCCAATGTTTTAAAAACAAAAGCAAATGTTTAGTTTTACTTAGTTAACATTAATTTCCAAAAGAAGAAGGGCTGAAGAGATGGCTTAGTAGTTAAGGTGCTTGTCTGCGAAGCCTAAGAACCCGTGTTTGACTCTCCAAGTCCCATGTAAGCCAGATGCGCAAATGTGAGGCAAGCGCAAGGTTGCACATGCCCACTAGGTGGCACAAGCATCTGGAGCTCGATCTCAGTGGCTGAAGCCCTGGTGCACCAATTCTCTCTTTCTGTCTCTCTCTCTCTGTCTTGCTCTCTCTAAAATAAAAAAGAGTAAAAATATTTTGGATACTATCAATCATGAACATGTAAATATTATACAAACTATTATATATAGCCCAGTATTTTCTTTTTAGCACTTACAAGCTTTCAGTGTCATTAAGTATCATTCAGAAAGGTACATTTTATGATGATGTATACTATTGCATGATATGGATAAAACAGAATTTCTAGAACCATTTGTGAATGTTCAGATTTTGCCCGTTTTTTGTTGTATTCTATTGATTTAAGGGGAGGGGAGACAGAAAGAAAGTGAGTATGGATGCATCAGAGCCTTCTGCCACTACAAACAAACTCCAGATACATATGCCACTTTGTGCACCTGGCTTTACATGGATACTGGGGAACTGAACCCAGGTCATCATACTTTCAGGTTTGGCAAGCAAGCATGTTTAACTGCTAAGCCATCTCTCCAGCCCAGATTTTAACTTTTTATAATATATAAATTATTTACATACATTCTGTCTAGAAGAAAGTTATTTTTAAAAATTAAACTTAAAACTCCCACCTAAAATATCTTTTCCCATTAAATGGTCTGGTATCTCATGTAGCCTCAAATAGCCTTCTCATTTATTTTCAAAACAATTAACAGGGCTGGAGAGATGGCTTAGTGGTTAAGGTGCTTGTCTGCAAAACCTAATGACCAAGGTACAATTCCCCAGTACCCACATAAAGCCAGATGCACAAAGTGGCACATGTATCTGGAGTTCATGTGCAGTGGCTGGAGGCCCTGTCATGCCCATTCTCTGTCTTCTCTCTAGTTCTCTCTGCTTGTAAATAAATAAAAATATTTTAAAAATGAAAAATATATCTTAGGACAATCTGAGTAAACTTAAAGCTCAAACAATTTTAAATGAATAAAAGAGACAAATAACAATGAGAAAAAATATAAATTAAAATCTGTAAATTATTGTGTTATGATTAATCTTTAAGTTGATAAAGTATGATTTTTAAAATGAAGCAGTCAACATATACAAATTTATTCCCATCTTCTGTCTTCTTTCACTATGGTTAATTTTGAAGATTGGGATACAAGCAAGACTTCTTATTCTGCTAACCTTATAAATGAGATACTAATAAATCAACCAAGCATTAAAAACGGTTTTTGAACACATTAACTATAAGTTTTGAAGTGTGCATGTCAAGAGAACAAGAACAAGGGCTGGAGAGATGGCTTAGTGGTTAAGAAACTACCCTGCAAGGCCAAAGGACCTAGGTTTGATTCCCTAGGACCCACATAAACCAGATGTACAAGGTGGCGCATGCATCTGAAGTTTGTTTGCAGTGGCTGGAGGCCTTTCACATCCATTCTCTCTCTCTTTCTCTCTCTATCTCTACCTGCCTCTCTCTCTCTGCCTCTTTCTCTCACAAATAAATAAATACAATTTTTTTTTTAAAAAGAAAAAAGAACAAAATATAAACAATTAAGTCTCAAATTACTTTATGGTAAGAAATTTCCTGAAACATTTCAGTATGCTGCAGCATACTTATATAATTAAAGTGAAAACAAGTGAGAACAAATCTATACTTTTCCCTAATTGGTAGTGAAAAAATACTCAAAATAAAGGTTCATACAATTATCTATCTCTTCCTCAGAAAAACATCTAATATTCAAAAGTCAAACAAATAAATAATTTTTCTGCTATTTCTGGGAAATAAGATGCTGTATCCAAATGAATGTTTTAGAAAAATGAAGTAGTTTTCTGCTTTAAATTCACAAATACTTGTAAAATTAAGTTTCTCCTACTTGAGCTTTCAAAATAATTTTTAAACATTTCTTTCCTTGTGATCCATTTCAGATGGCCTTCATGGTGGTATCCATAACTCCTGAGTTTTTCAAAATGAATTACCTTCATTTTCTCCTTATTCAGTTCTATGACAATGTTTTATCCCTCTCCATCTTCATCTCTAATCTAACTTACTTTTAATTTCTTTAATCATTACTTAAAAAGAAAAATTAAAGGTTTTGTGAAACAAACAATACAATCCAAACAAGGGACGTTCTATTTGACTAACTGCAGTAATTGACAGGAGTGCTTTTCAAGTAGCTCTGCACAGTTCAGCCTCTTCACTGCTCAGATCCCTCTGCATCTACTGAATTCAGAGATGACAAATGCAGAACACAGGTGCTACTTAACTGCCAAAATTCAAATCTAAAAATTCCAATGAGAAGTAGTGATTTGGTATTTGAATAAAAAGGTGGTAAACAAAAATGATATTCTTATATATACTATCAATACTCTATTGCTTTCACAATATAAGGCTAACAAGCCTCCATACCTACTAAAATGTTTTTCTAAGGATAGTCCAGGAGCTAGCTGTTCAAGAATCCTCTGCAGCAGAGTTTAATTGCCAATGTAGATTCCCTCGGCATGCTCCCAACCCTCTACAACAGAATGTCTCCAAGTGGAGACAGAGGTTTGCAATATCAGTCAGCCCCCTGCCCCTAGGAGTTCCTTATTTAGATATAGTAAAGCTAGAGAATTTTATTTGCACTTTCTTTCTCAACAAAAGGAATATATTTGTCCCAAAGAAATTTTGACATTTAAAATACTGACATAATTATTCATAGATTTCAAATTGATAAAATCTATACACAACTCTGATGCAGTAAAAATATGCAAATAAAATCTGTCAAGAGAATCAATAAACTAAAGTGAACAGGAATTCACTTTAAACTAAAATGAATGTGGAGTACTCCATTGTGTAATTTGTTAAGACTTATCTATTTTAAAAATGAACAGATTTATAGTATGAATACTTCTACCCACATAATACTAACAGAACTCTCATGTTTATTAATTTTAAAAACAATTTATATATATATATATATATATATATATATATATATATATATATAGAGAGAGAGAGAGATAGCTATGTTTTGTATTGAGAATAAAATAAAAATTAAAAATGAAAAAAATGAATGCCATTTGGACAGACTCAAATAACACCTTTAAAACGTCAGCCTACTAGTGACACTGCTCCAGTGCTGTGAGGTGCCAGCACTGGGAAAACCTGTGGGAAGGGTACAAGGGACCTGTACTGCATGTCATTTTATGATAATCTATTAATATTTCAACTAAAAAATTCACCAAGGCAACTAATTCTCCCTAGTCTAGTCAAAGAACTATTATGTGGGAAGGAGACGTTTTGCTATTGCAGTCAAAGGACTTTGCTGGTTTTGGCTTATTAAGCTAATTGATTACAAAATCCTCTCCAGTGGTGTATTATACCACACAGACTCTTGGGGAGCAGGCTTAATCTCCTTTTGTGGGCTTGCTGTCCCTTTATGGAGGTAAAAACATCTGTGTCCCACATACAAAGCCGAATTCAGCACCTCACATGGTTGTCCTGTGCTCAGAAAGACAGTATGACAAATGTGGACATGGTGATCCTCCAACATGAATGGCCACAACAGTCCTTCAAGACCCAGGTATGTTTTCCAGAAAATAAACACATTCTTTTTTGTTTTTTTAGAAAACAAGTTATTTTTACCATAAATTGTTTTACTATTTCTTGAGAGCTAGCTTTTCAAAGAGGCAGTAAGAAGATAAACTTGCATTTGTCACTTTACAATCTTTAATAACACATTAATATTCCTAAAGGTCATGATATGAGGTAACTAGATAAACCCTGAGCAACTCTATTCCTTAAAGATTTGTGTAGATTTTTAGGGCACTGTGAAGAAGCATTTCCTTTTCCTTCAGGCCCAAAACTTTGTGGAATTAAAAGGCATTATGTGGTCTATTTCATGAAACATTTTAGTTACTAATAACTATAAAAAATACTTATGGCATAAAAAGAAAAATGTTAATACCAAAACAAAAATCAAGAGCCCCCAAACACTGACCATTATGAGTATTAAGGCTCCTCTCTGTAAACTCAGTCAAATATATGACATTAAACATATTTTGCAAAATGAAAGGATTTCTATGTGCTACATAAAATCTCATATTTTCCAGTGTAAATTGATGCAGATTAAAACCTCACTAGATTATTCT
Source organism: Orientallactaga sibirica (assembly GCA_036365145.1). NCBI lineage: Eukaryota > Metazoa > Chordata > Mammalia > Rodentia > Dipodidae > Orientallactaga > Orientallactaga sibirica. The sequence continues at coordinate 8,662,232 of JAEOAD010000039.1, forward strand.
GGAACTAATGAAAAATCTGAATCAAAGACAATTTTAAAAGAAATGATATTTGCTTAATTTAAATTATGATAAAAGTGTCATATTTAGACTTTTGTAATTACAGATTTTTTAAATCATTCATATTGATGTCCGGATGTAAGTAACCTCCACTTTGTAAAAGCTTTCATTTGCTGCATGGAATTTCAGTTTGAATATATTTGGTGTCAGTAGTGATGGCAAGCATTTTAAATGCTTAATTGTTTAAGTGTCTTCAAACATATTTTACCAACATGTGCTTTATATCATTTATTAAATGCAATAAATTATACTCATACTTACCAGACATATAAAAACACAGAAAAACCATACTCAAGATTACCCTTAAGAATAAGAAACTCTTCAAGGACTTCATTCTTCTAATTCAACTTTTAAAACAATAATTTCTTCAGAAATATCCAATAGTTGAACTCTTTATAAACCCGATTAGTCTAAATTAGTATAATTTAACTATAGCTAAAACAATACAGATAATGGACAGCTAGAGGTCCTCTCAAAGTTTCCTTTAATGAATGACTCACAGAAATATTTAACATTTCCTTTGTCTTGATTTAAATTTGAACTTCTAAAATACTTTCAGTGATTAAAACCTGAAGATAATTAGTTATTGCATTCTGGCTTCATAGAAAGTATACAAACTGATTTCAGCTCAATTTTACTAAATGAATATTAAACCTAATTTCTAAAATGCAAACTTTTCAAGTATTACTATATCATTTCTAATAAAATAAGGACATATTCAAATAAATTTGGCTTTTTAAAATAAATCTAGGAGAAATCTAAATAATTTTATCAAATCAACTAACTTAACAGGTAGTACAAAACTTCCCAAAAACACTACATCTTGTCTCACAAAGCCTCACACGTGACCACATTACAAGTTTTTAAGTTAAACATTTCAACAAAATTTCTAAATTGATTGAGTTGAACTCTTTCCTTTCAAAATTACATAAATCTAAGTTGAACTAAACTTAAAATATCAATAGTTAAAAATCTGACACAATTCTTTTGATGTTATTAATTAATAAATTTCTAAAGGAAGAATGTACAATTTTTCTTTATTACTATATTTTTCTTTAATTAAACTGCAAACGATGATATAGCTTCAAAATGAATACAGGAAAAGAAAAAAAAATAACCAGGAGCACTCTGTCATAGATTTTTCTTAATGTTCTGCAAATAGTTTAAAAAGAGGTTCAAATAATGATTATATACTTCAGAAAATTTAGTAGTTCATATAAACATTCTAGTTAGGGTAATAAACTTGTAAAACTTTTTACAAAGCACAGATTCTTTATAAGTAGAAAACTATTAGAGATAGAAAATGTGAGAGTACCAATTGTCAAGCTTCTATAATGCCACCTCCATGTATTAAACTGCAAAGTGAAGGCCAGGAACACTTAGCAGTGTGTCACACTCTTTTGCAGGAACTGCAACAACAGTTGTTTTACTGCAGACACAGCTTGATAAAGTAATTGATTCCATCATGCTACAAGTTACCCTCTTTCAGAATTTAAAGTCAAAAGTTACAGAACTTGGTATTACATACGTATCCTAGGCACAAGTGATCGCACAGCTGTGGAAAGCTACATCTCAAATATCAAAAATTCCTGATATAATAAAACAGTGTAAACTTAAACCACCCATTTCTAATCCAATTACTTTATCTCCTCACCTCATCGGCAATGATTTCATGATGCTCGGATGAGGAATGATGTGGCATTTGGTGTGTGATTAAATCCCAACATAGGTATAGAACGACAATTGAAAATCAAACCCAAATAAAAGCAAATTTAAGTATTTTTAACTCAGACATAAATGATGAAAATGTACATATAATCAAAGGAAATGAAGCTAGTTTTTTCCACCATTTTATAATTTAATCTCCCTGGCATTTTTTTAGTTAGAAGTTGCAAAGAAATGAAAAGACCTTATCAAAAAGCTTAAGTTTCACAATCTTCGCAAGATGTATGTCACTATAACACAGAGTACAAGGCCTTTGTTGTTTGTTTTTTTCATAGAGACCTTTGTCAGTTCCAAAATACTCTTGCATATGTGTACTAAAACCCAGCAGTAAGATGAGTTACAGGGTAACAGTTGATTTTAAGCAGAAATGCCTGCTTTGTAACATTTTCTAGTTCCATTCTCATGGCATTGATTTAATGCCATGAGCACATGTGAAATGGAGTCTGACCATCCATGACTCGCTCTGTCGGACGCCTCTGTGGCCCTGTGCAGCACACTTACAGTGTCATGGGATTACGCAGTCCATGCATTTACCAAACATCATCTCATCACACATATCCAAGGCAGAACAAATTTCCTCACAAGGGTTCTTTACCTTCTTCAATGAAAGCAGTCAAGAGCAGAACCCTGCCCTTTTCTAGCACCTAGATTTTTGCTACAAGGTTCTGGTAGATGTGGGGAAGTTTCAACATCTTCTTAGTTTCCTTAAGGAAAAGGCAAAATGCCTCCTGCACATATAAGAATTCAGCCTAGAAACAGAGGAAATTCAAGCTAATACAAGGGCTTCTTGTGTTTTGTCTAGCTTGTTTTGTCAGTTATTTAAGAGATATAGTTACTGTCCCCTAAATTTGTCAAGGGACACCAGAGTTACAAAGGCACTGGGCATACTCTAAGTGCTCAATCAAGTACTGTTCTCACTACCATCCTATAATTATCACCCAGCAGATCATCAATAGTGGTGAATCAATTTTCATGAACATTTTAAATCTTTTGGTCTCAACAGGTTAGCCCTAAATGTTATTTCAAAGCTTACATGTTTGTACTCGTATTATTTCACTTGAAAGTGATTTTTCATAGGTATATGTTTCTGTGTATGTATGTGAGTGCAGGCACAAGTGGAGAAGATGGAGCAGCCTCGGGGATTGGTCCTCACCTTCCATCTTGTTTGAGGCAGGGGCTCTGTTCTCTGCTCTTCACCAGGTTGGCTGGCCCACAAGCTTCTGGGTGATTCTCTTATCCTTGCCTCTCATGCTGCTATAGGCATACTGGGATGACTAATGGCCACTATGGCATCTGGCTTTACATGAATCCACTGAGCCAATACCCCCACCCCTGCAGTCCCGTATGTTGTTTTTAGATTTGTTCCCCCCCTTGGCTAAGATAAGCATAGAGAAATCATGAAATTGATGTGATATTTTAAACTATAATACAAAACTAATAAATGGTAGGAATGATCCAAAATAGTTAACTCTTCTAAATAAAAAGAAACACATAAATCAAAACAAACCCCAAATACTTGACCACCAAGGAGCAAGGGCTCACTGAGAAAGGAATGTGCTCCTGGCTGTTACCAATCTCCAGGACTGAGAGGTCTCAGGAGGATATGGGTAGGGCTGGGGCAGTGGCTACTTCCCAACACCCATTTTCATATCTAGGGGCTACTGACTCCGGCCTATACAGGGTTTTGTGCTTTTTTTTTTTTTTTTTTTTTTTTTTTTTGAGGTAGGGTCTTGCTGACCTGGAGTTCACTATGTCGTCTCAGGCTGGCCTAGAACTCACAGAGGTCCTCCTATCTCTATCTCCTGAGTACTGAGAATAAAGGCATGCACCACCACAAATGTTGGGCATTTGTGCCTACTTTTACATTGGACTATTGTATTTTATCAAAGGTATGTGAGAACAGGTTCAGAGAACTTATTCTTCTAACCTTCGAGATAGTCTTTGATTCCCCTTTGTTCCTTCTTGTACGTGATACATTTAAATACACCTATGCTGTAATAGTATCTTTTATATATCAGGCAATACATAAACACCCAAATGATTACACAGTGGTCCTTTCCCTACGTGTGAAGCACCACCATCTTGTTCTGAACAGCAGTGCTAATACGATCATGTGAATGTTTTAGTGGCTCCTCTCTCAAGTTTGCAAATGAGAAGACAGTGGAAAAATACAAATGTAAGTACTAGTTACCAGAAACACTACAAACGAAAGGCTGTGCTCAAAACACCAACTCCTGAGCTTAATTTATAAGGAAATTAAGATGGGGTGTGGGGGAGGAGACAAAGATGATAAAATTGATTGTGGAGTACACAGTCAAAATATTTAAACACAGAAAATTCTGAAAACATATCACTGAGGCAAGAGAGGTGGCCCACTGGTTAAAACCACTTTCTTGCAAAGCCTGACAGCCTGGGTTTAATTCCCCAGTACCCATATAAAGCTAGATGCACAAAGTGGTACATGCTTCTGGAGTTCCTTTTCAGCAGCTAGAGGTGCTGGTTAGCCCATTCTTTCTTGATGCTTGCAAATAAATAAATTAAAATATTTAAAAAACAAAAACATATGACTGAAATTGTGTTTTAATTATAAACTATAAACTGTAGTTATTATTTTTATGGTAATTTTAGGCTTGATGATTCAGAGTTCCTCTTACAATAGGTAAGATAGGACATTTATATGTATTTAATACAGAAAACAACTATCTTTTTTTGGGTGGGGGTGGAGAGTAAGGCAATCTTTATTTATTGAGAAAAAAGTAGAAAAGCCCCAAAGTGTTAAGGCAAGCATGCTTAGGATTTCAACTGGCATCCAAAGAAGAAGAAAATAAAAAGGGAAAAGAGGGAAAAAAATATGCTTTTTAAGTGAGAATGGGCAGGTTGTGCAGTGTTTGTGAGCACTTCCTATTTTCAGTTTTAAAAGTTTCACTTTGTTTTCTTATAATAAAATCAATAAACACAGAAAATGAAAGAAGACATAAGCTCTAGTACTGCAATTCAAACAGGAAAAGAATCATATACATCTTCATATTTACTGCTTTCTTATATAGTTCTTAACCTTACAGTGAACATAACTTGTATAAAAAAAGACTAGATTAGACAGAGAGATGGTACAACTGGTAGCCGACAGATGATATAGTCAAATGATGGAGACAATACTTGACAGGCAGACAGATCTACTTCTGTTTCTGTAATGGCTGCAGGGTGTATCTTTCCATAGCTGCATCCATAAGTACTTAAGCAATCTTCTGTGGCTTCTCTTAAGTAGCTTGGTGAATGATCTCCTCAATGTCAGTAACCATGCAGACATATCCTTTAACTTCCTTGTCAATAAACCGGGCTTTAAAGGTGTCTGGACCAGTTGGCCATTCAAGTGACTTAAATATATTTAAATTACACTCCATAATTAGAACTTAATCATTAATTTCCATCTGGGAAGACCTGTATCAAGCATGTACTCTGTGCTTCAGGAGGGAGAGTGGTAAGCAAGGCTCTTGGTTCTGAAGAGCTAATATTTCAAGATGGCACAGCAAGAGGCCCATCACCGTGAAGGTTTTCCACACAAGCTAACTCATGGGTTTCAACCAGGGTTTCTGGAGTCACAAGGTACTGAATGGTATATGAAAGGTTGTTCTATGGAGACGATGGGACTAGTTAGTTGGGGGTAACAGGAGCAAAAGAGAAAAATGGGAGAAGGACGAGGAAAGTCAGCAGAGGAGGAAGAGGAGAGAAAGCATGATGAAGATGTGCTCAGGAAATGCCAGGGAGCTGCTTGTGGTCAAGGCAATGAGGGGAAAATGGACACCCAGAAAACAAGGATGGGGGAAGACAATGAGCTGGGAGAAAGCTTCAAAATGAACAGAACTAGTATAATTCTTTGCAAGTCTAACAGAGTAGATGTTTCAAATTCCATTTTCATATGAAGGAAGTAAGATTAAGGAATTACACACAAGATCCTGATGAGCAGGGGTAGCCTGTTCCACCTTCAAACTTGAGGCCTTAACCCATACAAGTTTCTACCCATTACACATAACTACCATAAATGCTTGGGAAGTTTTGTTGTTTCAAGGTAGGGTCTCACTCTAGCTCAGGCTGACCTGGAATTCACTATGTATTCTCAGGGTGGCTTGAACTCACAGGGATCCTCCTACCTCTGCCTCCCAAGTGCTAGGATTAAAGGCGTGCACTACCACGCCCAGCTGGGAAATTTTATCTGCCCAGGAAACTGAACCTTGGTGGCAGTAATGGGCTACAAATTATTCAGTAAACTTTGAGTCTGTTTAGGTTTTATCTTCGAGGCAATAATGCAGTTGTAAAAGTATTCTGCAAATATGACATCGATGTTTTCCCAGAAGCGAGGAGTATTCCACGGAAGGCCAGTTCCAATCACCCATAGGCCCCACTGTGGCTTAACTCAAGAGCACAGACTCCCCATTCATGCCCCAAGGACAACTGTACTTTCTTGGGTCTTACTGAAACCAGAGTGGCACTCGCTGGCTTCTACTCTCCCAGAAGAGAGGAAAGAAGATGCACAGGGTTCACAGGCACACACCTGGGGATAATGGACACCACAGGCTAATTGATGGGGGCGTCCTGACATGATGGTAGTGTTACTTAGGCAGGCGGGTCACAAGCTGACAAAAGAGAAAATCAACAAAAGCACCAACACAAGGAACGATTTCCCTAGAGAATATGCTGAAGCTGCATTTCTAAGAGGCATGCTTTCCAAGGTAAGGAGGTCCTTTTTTGTCAACCACAAACAGCCTGCATCTCTTATCTTTCCCTACAGGAATGCATAGATTAAAATATTACAATGCTCACAGTGCAATGATGAAAATGACAAGCATTTTCGCAAGGGACTTTAAAGAAAGTTTAAAAGCAAACAAAAAATAGAAGGCTCAGCTCAGATATGGGCACTAAGAACGTAGTGGTGATCAGATCATAAGAGATGTAACTAGCGTAGGAAGTTCTAAGATGATTCTGGCAGATGTACAGCTGGAAAACAAAGGAATTCAGGTAGGAAAAACTGAAGGTGTTAGTAAATAGCTCCTAAAGGCAGGGTGCCTGTGAGCTAAAGGAACTGATATATCTATAACATATATCTTGAAATATAAAGAGTTATTTAATTAAAAAATTTTATGTCTATAAAATTAAATCAAATATTCTCAGCAACATCTGAAACTACAGAGAAAGATGACTTATAATAGTGCAAAGTAGGTGTTTAAAGTCAATGTAGAAATAAAGATTGAGAACTATTCTTTGTGACATGCTCTCTTTGAGTTTCGCTCTTGTTTAGGTTCTATGGCCCTGCTGTAACTCAGCCCAGCTGTACAATCATAAATCCAGCCACAACGTACTTATCTTCTCTCTCTCAAAGCACCCTGTCCCCCTCCTCCAATATCCTTTTATTTAATTATCTAAATATTTGGGGTGAAAGTATTTTTACAAGGATTCATACCTGCAGAAAATGACAGTATCCTTACCATATATAGGCACATCTTACTAGAAGAATTCTGAATAATTTTGCACCTCAAGCCACAAAATTCTAATGGGTTATTATAACCAAAGAATATTTGAGAGAAGGTACATTCCCATCTAGAAATGTAGGAGGATGAAAAGACACGTCATAATAGACAATTGCTACTTATTATTTTTTTCTTACTAAGTATGGCAAGGAGAACCTTTGTAAAATAAACTTTGTTCCTAATGCTCAAAGCCAATGCTTCATTTTCAGAAGTGTAAGACAAACCCAAACAGTCTGCAGCTGGAAATGCAAATATTCAAATTTGCATCATTAAAATGTTGATAAAATAATAAGATTCTTATAATGCATTCATATTTTCAAATCTATGAGCAGCAGATAGCTTGTTTCTCTATCTTTCTTTTACTGAGAATTAAGTTCAGTGAAATGTGAAGACTAAACTATTAGAGATAACAGCAAAATTACACAAAATGTCTACACTATAAAAAGAAAAAGATAAATCAAATTTATAAGCAGCATCTGCAACAAATTTGAAGTACTGGCTAGGCTTTCAAGGTTCCAGGCCATAATTAGAAGCACCCCCCAACCCACACACAAACTCTTAGAAAGATTCAAATTACTGTTACAAATGCAACTTTTGAAAAAACTTGAACACATTTCCAAAGGTGTTGCTCCCTTTGATGTGTCTTTGAGGGCAAACTACTAACTCCCCCAAAGCACACATTCAGCTGAGAAAGCTAAGTGTGCAAACTTTTACTTTAAAAAGCACAAAGACAATAATACTACATTTAATGAAAGTAAGTGCATAGCTTATCAATGTAGCACACTCACATAAATAAATGTTTTATTTTATACAAATCAGTAGGGTAATATTATTCTTAGCCTTGACCTACAAGTCCACATGTAAGTGAAAAGTATTGCTATACTTGGATTTGTCTAAGTGATTTGAAAAATACATGTAAGGACAGAAAATGTAAACTATAGCTTATTTTTATTGATAGACAAGATTTTAAATAGATATACTTTGCCTTTTTCTCTCTGCCCTAGCATATGAATCTATGAGCATGGAGTTAAGGACGAAGCACAGTGGAAACATGAGTGGCTTACCCTGTCTAATGCTTCCACACTACAGCTGTGCTTGGAGGTGGCACAAAAAAAGAAACCCCACAAAATATCCTTCAAAAAATATTGAGTTAAATGATTAAATTTAAGAAACTATTTACCTACGGTACAAAAGTTGGCTTAGTAACAGGAACAAACAGCTTAAGTGTACAGGTTGCTCTATAACCTGATTTAAATTAATTCTCTTTAAAAGACCCAAATTATACCACTGCTTTAATTAAATTATTTTATTTCAAGATTTAGGTTTACAAATTAAATATGAAGCATAGAACATCCCATCCTGCTTAGAATTTATGATTCTCTTATGTAAGAAAATGAGTTAATTACCAATCTATTTTTTTCTAAAGTTAAAGACATACAGAAGTCCAAACCTATGATTTAGCATATCAATAATTCTCAATTTAACATTTAAAGTAAATATTTCCTCATAAAATTTAAACACTACAAAATATGACACACAGCAAAAAAAAAAAAAAAAAAAAGCAAAACAAAATAAAACAAAAAACTATAGACACTAATGCTCTCACAAAGTTTAAGAGAAGAAAAACCAAGTTTCCACAGGAACATAAGTCCCATTGTACTTCCAGTATTTTTCCGTCAATAAGCAGCACCCCATGCTCTTACCCTTCTATGAATGAGCGCAACAAAAGATGATTTTCATAAAAGTAGTAATAAACATGGAGCTGTGACCACTGTCACCATGAAGCACACACAATTCAATCAGGCAGCACAAAACACATGCACGTCAAAACCTATAACGCCACACCAAAACCTGAGTACGACTTCAGCATACAGTACAAAAGTTGCAAAGAAAAGTTTCAGTTTTGGGTTGTTAATTATCTGTGGTAACAGGATGTTTTTTAAGACTGGATTTATTTTCAAAGTACATATTATACATCTTCAAGACTAAGAAGAAGATTATAGAAATCAGAAATTTTTAAAAGTGCTTGAATGCAATAATTCAAGAGTTTATACTGAACCTTTTATTCAATGGTTTGACTAAAGGAATTTAAATTAGTGAGACCCAAATGGTTTAAGTTTAAATAGATACTGATGGAGAAGTAAACATTCGGGTCCATTTTAAAATAAAGATGAAATGGTAAAGTGCCTTCAAGCTAAACATATTTAAAATAATAAATAGAAAGTAATGAAAGATGCATCCTTATAAGGAACTAGAGAAAAAAAACTCCTAGCAATGAATCAACACAAGTACCCCTTATTAATCTCAGTGTTTTGTTAGAAGCATTTTTCTAATTGACACTGAATTAGCATTTACTATCCCAGAGAGAGTTCTCCATGGCAAACACTTTAATGGAGGTTGTCTGATGGCTTTGGCTCGTATTAGAGGTGTAACAAAACAGATTTAGTGAGCAGAGTTAGCTCTGGTGCTATAAGCGGCACCGTGGAATGGCTGTGCTCCTCACCCATGGAACAAGCAATGCGTGAAGCTCTTGCCCTTGACTAATATATTAGGTCCTTTAAAACAATGCGTTAATTATGCATTCACTGGGAGCTCAGACACTGTGCTTAATATGATTAGTGCTGCTGTCTACCCTACTTAAGTACTGACATGTATTTTAAAAACCGAATGTGAATGGGATGCTGTCTACTCCCCAGCACATTAGCTGTGGTCTTCTCAGAGGGCCCACAATAGGGTGAATACACCCAGGGTCCACTGCTTGCCGTGGGGGAGTGCTGCTTTAGTTCCTGAACTCCTCAGCATTCTGCTTGGAAATATTCTCAAACTTAGTTGCTTCCCAAAGAACTGCATCTCACCGACTACCTTTGAATGCAGGCCTCCGAATATGTTCTCAATTTTACAATGTGGCTTTCAGTATTAAAGAAAAAAGAACTCATTTTTTAACTGTCAAAAATTTTCCCTCTCAATTGCAAATGAACCCTCTTAGGATAAGGCTAGCTGTCAAAGAATGAATTTAATGCTGCAAGCATTACAAATAACACATAAAGTTCTATTCTGGACAGTGGTAGGATTTTATTCCATTTTTACTAATAAGATGACAACGCTGTGTAAGTCGGCATGCTGTCACTTCCTTTTGGCTGTAGAATGGAGGCTTCTGTTTTCAGAGCACAGTGAAAACTACAGCCTCCATGAAACATCTCAACTAGAGGTGGCAGGATGAAAACATTCTGCATTACTTCACGATGTGCATCCAGCAGTGACAACCTGTGTAAATATAGTCAAAGATGAAGCTCACATTTCATTCTTCACATTGCAGGGGAAAACAAGCCAGCATCTCATAAATCAATTTGTCACCTGCTTTTACTGGTCATTTTCTATTAGGTTTCAAGCCAAAGTGTAACTGGGAAAGCGATAGGGGGAATCACGAGATTGCAATCATTTTACACAACAGGGAATATTTGTTTCAAGTATAACCTGAAACTGACTCAACATTAGACAAATAAGAGCCAACATTTGCCACATTCACATAGCATTAAAATGCCAGCCATCACAAGGCAGTTGTGGTGTGGGAAAGAGGCACGGAGCTGCACCCTGAAGCCCGGAGAGCTCTCCATGGCTGTTGCCCAGGACAGACCACCAAGAGCAAGAACATGGCAGGCCATTTTCCCCTCCTTATGTAATCCCCACAGGTAATCTAATAACCAGGTGTTATGAAATGAATTCACCATCTTAATTGCCAAAAGGTCCATTAACAAATTTCATGGGCAATGGAACTGTAGACACACACCATGACAGACAATGAGCTGATGGGCACACCCAAGCTGAATGGAGTAAGAAATGTGAATCTGCTGGAGTTAGTCTTAGGGAGCTTGATTTTAATTTCTTAATTTTGTGTTAAAGGAAATTAGGGGGAAAAAACATGTGTGAAACATTTTTATGACACTGCTCTCTTTGCTAAAAGATTCCACTTCTTTCTTTGATGAGTGACAGAAAAGTATGGTCAGCTGAAAATACAAGTCTCTTGAAGGTACTTGTTCACGATGCACAAACTGTGTGCAAATAGAAAAGATGAAGCAATTCTATTAGCTTAAAATCAACAATAAAGTGTCAAACCTCACAGGCTGGTCACACTGCAGTATTCATGCAATCAGCAACGTATTTATACCTGAACTGAGCAGAACACAAGTCAGGTATTTTGATTTATTCTTCAGAGACCCACCGTCACCTTGACAGGAGGGGGAAATGGGAAACTAACCACTATGCAATCAACTGTAACTTGCTGCACACTTCTTATCTTCTTTCACACTACAAAGCGAGCCTAGTTCACAGTGCAGCACTGTTATAACTGAGCACTAAGAAAAGGGAGAGTGCTGGATACTGAAAGGGAAATGTCTAGGACTGAACATCATATGGTTTGACTTAAAACGGACTGATTAAAGGGAGTTAAAGTACTTGTGAACATGAACATAAATTGCAGGCACCTGTTGTTCTCATACTGGTAGACCTTCTGCATCCCTGTGAGCGTGAGAACACTTGCCATGGACAGAAAGCTCTGGCTGACTCCATTTCACGTGGCCTACACTGGAGGAGAGTGGATTTATTAATCAATTTCACAGTTTCTTGGGGATACATTATTAATGTTAAAACATAATACCAAATAGACCACAGAAATAACATTTACATTTTCTAGTTAATGCCTTTGATTATAAACTGCCTTCCTAATTTTATGATTTGTATAAGTTTTTTCAATCAGATAAATTAGTTTCATGTGTTTCATCATGCTGACGGCTACTTTATTCACACTAGGGAAAAATCCTGAATTCCTCAAGAAACGTTTTCACTTTCACAGCTCATGCATCAATAAATTGCCTATGTAAGTCCATTCTACTGGGCTGCTCAATTAAGGAGTTATGGCTGCTAAGAAGAGATTTATAATAAGGGTCTAGAATCATTATGATGGACTGCAAATATGCAGCCTGAAGCAATCACCACTCCACATCAAAGGTTCACTGTACGTATGTATAGAAAAACCTGCAGGTTTTATGACAGAATAAGCTAGAGTTTTGCTTTGAGTCCTAGTGCTGAGACTCTGCATGCTGAAGTAAGCACTGGGACTCAGAGCTTCAGGCTCCCAATCTGGGTTCCCAGGTGGACTTCTATTAAGGTACCTTACAGAACACGAGAAACTACTTGGTACTATGCTCGCAAAACACAGGAATTTCCTCTCTGAATCCAATCGCCCATCATCTTAGGTGTTATTTTCCTTTCTGATGTTTGGCAGACAAACTCTGGAGAAATGTCATCTTGGTTTCTTTGAGTACATGGAGCCTTTAGTTAGTTTCTGGAAGATGCATAATTATAAAATACATTAACTGGGCTGGAGAGATGGTTTAATGTTAAGGCACTTGCCTGCAAAGCCAAAGGACCCAAGTACGATTCCCCAGGACCCACATAAGCCAGATACACAAGGTGGCATGTGCATGTGGAGTTTGTTTGCAGCAGCTGGAGTTCCTGGTGCACCCATTCTCTCTTTCTCTCAAATAAATAAATGAACAAATCTTAAAAAAAAATAAAATAAAATGAAGCTGGGTGTGGTGGCACATGCCTTTAATCCCAGCACTGGGGAGGCAGAGGTAGGTGGATCGCCATGAGTTCAAAGCCACCCTGAGACTGTGTAGTGAATTCCAGGTCAGCCTGGGCCAGAGTGAGACCCTACCTTGAAAAACCAAAATAAATAAGTAAAATAAAATAAAATGCATTAACCTAATGCTTATTGAAGCAATGAGATTTTTCTACTAGATGAGGTGGTAGCCTAGAATATGTAATGAGTGAGGTGGCACTATGTATTTCAGTGGCAGTGGGCAGGCCAAGTTTCAGAGATTGCAGCACTACCCCCAACTGGCAAGATTCTTTCAGCTGGCCAAGAACACTTTCCTGCTTTGAGTATACCAACGGTCACTGCCAGTGACCAAGACTCTAGGCAGGTCTGCTCTTATAATCTGAGACAACAGAGGGAGGAAGCAAGGTTCATCTAGGCTGAAACCAACAAAGGAGAACATCACAGAAGAGTAAGATCCAGCTGCTGCCAGCACCAGTGCAAGGAGTCTGGGAACAGGTGCACTGTGTTGACGTTGGGCCACAGCAAGGCCAGGATTGGGGCAGTAAGTCAGTCTAAACAAGAGTCAGATAAGTAAGACTAGATAACTTCCCACTCAGCATTTGACCAAATAGCTTTAGGCAATTTGTGTACCTCCCCTGAACACCCATTTTTCTCTTGTCAGTGATAACACAGTACCTAGCACAAAGGTTGCTATGAAGATAAAATCAGATGATGGATGTAAAGCACCTGGTGACTAAAGTGACACCATTGTTACTATTATTATTATCACCATTACTTACTGTTGTTATCACCATAATGACACTTAGTATCATTAAATTATTGTTATTACCACCATTACTTATTACAATTATTGCCATCATTATCACAATTACTAACATCACAATTATTTGCAAATGGCAGCTAGAGACAGAAGATATGGCTCAAGGCACTGGCAGAAATAATGTCTTATCTGCCTCTCTCCAATGAGCACCTGATACAGATGACTTGATCATGATATGCCACTTTATAGATAAATCAAAACATAGAAAGGTTACCCTTCAAACAGATCAAAATGGGAAGTTCAAAGTATGGCTCATTTGACTAAGAACCAGCAGTTAGAAGAAATTAAGGGCAGGAGACCTGGGCAAGTAGCAGATATATTATGACTTCTTGCTTAAGATTTACACTACTAATTTAGCTCCAGTCGAGGGAGGGATCAATCTAATGACAGATCACATGGAAGAGGGAGGCAGATTATTGGGTAACACATAACTGAAGAGAATTGTGTATAGTTTGAGAAAAGGCTGCTACCTCTGACATGTTAGGTCTATTTTAACTATTGATTCAAGGAATGTACCAATTAAAATGTTCATGGTCCAACAACAATCACACCATAGTTTCAAATTTGAGTGAGAATATATAAGAAATGATCACTATACCAGCCAAATCTGCTTTATCTGTCACATACAAAATTTCAATATTCTTGAAAATTCCATGCATAAAAAGTTAGCCCAAAACACACAGAAGATGAAACTGGAAGCTTGGTAAAAGGAATCTCATGAAAAATAAATTTTGAATTTCATTAAAAAATTGTCAATTAGGGGCCTGGAGAGATGGCTTAGTGGTTAAGAACTTGCCTGTGAAGCCTAAGGACCCGGGTTCAAGGCTCTATTCCCCAGGATCCACGTAAGCCAGATGCACAAGGTGGCGCATGCATCTGGAATTTGTTTGAAGTGGCTGGAGGCCCTGGTGTGCCCATTCTCTCTCTCTCTCTCTCTCTCTCTCTCTCTCTCTATCTGCCTCTTTCTCTCTCTGCCTGTCACTCTCAAATAAATAAATAAATAATAAAATTTTTAAAAAATTGTCAATTATTTACTTGTAATTAGAAATGCAGATGAACTGAGCTAGAGAGATGGCTTAGCAGTTGAGGCATTTGCCTGCAAATCCAAAGGACCCAGGTTCAATTCCCTAGGACCCACGTAAGCCAGATGCACAGGGGGCACATGTGTCTGGCGTTCATTTACAGTGGCTGGAGGCCCTACTGTGCCCATTCTCTCTCTCACTTTTCTCCTCTCACCCTCTGACTCTTTCTCTCTGTCTCAAATAAATTTTAAAAAAATTAAACAAAAGAAATACAGAAGACATATTTTTCTTTATCTTTTATGTTATCTTTCTATTATGTTTAAATGTCTCTCAATTTCCACTATTTTTAAAAAGTGAAAAATTTTTTAAAAGAAAATATTTTAAAAAGAAAGGTAACTTGGAGGAAGTAGGCAACCAGGGCTGCGAGTGGCTTAAGGGCATGTGGAAGATGATATACACTCATGAAGTAGATCAGGAAGGGGACCTGATCAAAGTGCTATTTAAGATGTGCATTTCCATTCAACTATAGCTAACTCAATAGAGTTAACTTTATCAAATACATTTCTCATCCCATATTGTCTCCATGTTTCTGAGTTCTTGTTTCCTGCAGTTTCCAGGTTGTGGTAACAATTCCCATGCTGGTCAACATGCCTCTAGGCTTTTTGTGCACTGTATTTCCTATTGACCAGAACTTGCAGTTTTAGTTGTTTTTATAAACTCATGATTATGAGGGGAGGAGTCCATTATCAGTGACCTTCAAATCTGCTAATACCTAACTAGCTACCCAACATTATCACTCATTAGAATCTACCTCACTGTTAACCTGTGGTTTCCTCACCCAACAGACCAACAAGAGATCTTCTGAAGGCTCTCACTAATCTTTTCCCACTCTATCCTGTGGACTTCTATAGTCTTCAGCTAACATCCTCAATGGCATTTTCTTCTTTGAAATTTATTCCTCTGTTTCTATGACATTGTTGCTGTCAAGTTTGCATTGCTGGCAGGAAACACCTGACCAAGAGCAGCTTGTGGGGAAAAAAAGGTTGATTTTGGCTTATAGACTCAAGGAGAAACTCCATGACGGCAGGGGAAAACGATGACATGAGCAGAGGGTAGATCACCTCCTGGCCAACATCAGATGGGCAATAGCAACAAGAGAGTGTGCCAAACACTAGCAAAAGGAAGTTGGCTATAATACCCATAAGCCTGCCCCTCACAAAACACTGCCTCCAGGAGGTTTTAATTTCCAAATTGCATCAGTTGGGGACCTAGCATTCAGAGCACCTAAGTTTATGGGAGATACATGAACTAAACCACCACATTCTGCCCCTGGCCCCCATAAACTTATAACCATACATGATATAAAACAGAATGCATTCAGTCCAACTTTAAAAGTCCCCATAGTTTTAATCAATCTCAATGATGTTCAAACATCCTCATAGTCCAAGGTCTTTTAACTGAGCCATAATACCAAAACAACAGCAACAACAACAACAACAACAACAAAACCATAATGGCACAGAATAAACACTCCACTGCAAAAGATGGCATTGGGCATAGCAAAGAAATATTCAGCCAATGCAAGATTTAAACAGGGTAAACATCAAATTCTGTAGCTCCAACTCTAGTCAGTGACAAATCTCTAAGTCCAATAATTCTAACCAGCAACAAGTCTCTGGAGTTCCAATTCTGCCCCTCCAGCTAAGCTATTCACAGACCTGGAAAACCTCATCCCGGGCCAGCAGCTGTCCTCAGCAGCCATCTAGTGCTCCCAACATCTCCACTGAATTTCCACTGCAACCCATAGTCGATCCTCAAGGTTCCATTGGGTCTGCATGCAGTAATCCTGCTTCACACTGCCCATGGCCATTTCCAAAACACAAGAGCACATTACAAATTCAATGACCCTCTCTTTATACTCCATAACTCCAGGTGAGGTGCCAATTTGTTAATCCAAAGGTGAATAAAGGAAACTTTGAAGAACAGGGCACTCCTTTAGCACTCAGGCCCCTTCAAAAGAGTCTACATTCTTCCTGCTGTCCCAATGCAGGTCTGCTGGCCCAATCTCAATGGTTATAATCTCTCAAACAACTGCAGCAGAATGTGAAGAAGTTTTGGCCCAAAGATTTCTTTCTGTGCCATATCCCTCTACTCACACCAGTCCATTTCTATGCAATATAACCCTGTACAAGTTCTCAGGACACAGGCATAACAGCAAGCCTCTCACACAAACTGCTTCTAGCCCCCTCCAAGCAAAGTGCTTTCTCACCCTCACAAGCCAAACCTCATAGTCCATAGTTCTTACTGTATTCAGGTCTTTCAACTCTGACCAGAATAGTCCATCAAGCTGCACTTATAGCACTGCAAGGCATCTCTTATGCCAAGGTTTCAAAAACTCCCACATTCTTCTTGAAAATCAGCTCCAAAGGCCAAAGCTACACAGTCACAGTCAGGTTTTAAGCAGCAATGACACCACTCCTCAGTACCAACTTTACTGTTGCAGCCAGGTTTGCACTGCTGGCAGGAAACACTCAACCAAGAGCAGCTTGTGGGAAAAAGGTTAATTTTGGCTTACAGACTTGAGGGGAAGCTCCATGATGGCAGGGGAAAACGATGACATGAGCAGAGGGGTGAACATCAACTCCTGAACATCAATCAGATGGACAACAGCAACAATGGCAAAAGGAAGCTGGCTATAATACCCATGAACCAGCTCCCAACAATACACCACCTCTAGGAGGCATTAATTTCCAAATTGCCATCAGCTGGGGACTTAGCATTCACAACACCTAAGTTTATGGGGGATACTTGAATCAAACCACCACAGACATCATGTTTTTATCTTTCTGTCCTCTGCAAAATCAACTCCAATTCCTGTTGAACAGTGCAGCTCTCTAAAGTTCACCCCATTACTGTCTCCATGCAGATGACAAGTGTCTACCTTCTAAACCATTGGGTAAAGCACTATCTTCCTGTCCTGTCATGACCATCAGCAAAACTGGAGTAGACGTGTCTCAGCTTTATGGCAAAGGCAACCAAATAAGCAGAACAGTACAGTCATAGGCAGGTTTCTTTGGTGTGTCCTTAGTGCCCTAGCTAGGGTGACAAAATACTTGTTCATATCTCCTCGGGAAAAGAATATAAACACATTCCTCATTTTAACTTGTAGACCAACATTCCTCTTTTTTAACTTCTAGACCAACATAGCCACCTATTTACCTGACATTTCCTCCTGGCTATAATGAAGTCTTATCAGAGCCAATAAGTACTTCTGGGGCAGTGGTCAGTATCAGCAGACAAGAAGGCAGACCAGATTCCCCTTGGCATCACCCTTCACTGTTTCTTTTACTGTTTCCTCCACTATGAATCAATCTTTAAGTACTGTTTTAACTCAAACTAATCTCCAAGCATCACCCTGCTATAAGCCATCATCACTTTTTGCCCAAGGTAAGGAAAAAGCCTCATGTCTATTTTCTTTGTGGCCATTCTAGCTTTAAAAACGTGATCAGGAATCTTTATTACAGCACAACAATCCTAATGCTTTAAAAATAAAATAAAATAGTGGAATATTAATGTAGCTTATACCAGCATTCACAGTCTGACCCCCCCCCTCCCGGCCAGCCTCTACTCTGTGACTACCCATTTTATAGCTATCCAGGTTCTGTCCTCTCACTGATTCTAAATTATGCTCATGCCTGCCACAGGGCCACATGCGTACATGCACTTTGCCTATAACACTTCTCTGTCTATTGGCCTAGTAAACTCACAGCGCTCTTTAGAATTTCAGCTCCAGCCTCTTTTTTATTCCTTTTACAAATTCAAATATTGCCTAGCACCTCTCAAGTGCAGCACTCTAAAGCAAGTCTTTAATGTTTAAATGAAAGTTATGATTCTCTAATTACTGTCTGCCTCCTCGATCCTAGCAAGAGTTCTGACAGTCTTTTGCCTGTCATTACATTTTGAGTGCTCAGTAACTAGATTGCACAACAGATACTCAGCTGAAGACCCAGACCAACAAGAAGCGAGTACATGAACAATCTGTAGCAACACAAGCATACCTTACAATTCATGCCCCACTCCAGTCATGGGAAATGAGACAAGAAATGCAGATGAACACTCACAAACATCAGAGCTGGAAAGGAGATAGACACATATCAGACCTGAAACTCTGAAACTGCTAGAGGAAAATGTACGGGAAACTCTTCAACATATTGGCATAGGCAATGACTTTCTGAACATAGACCCAATTGCTCAGGAAATAAAATCACTAATCAACCACTGGGATCTCATGAAATTACAAAGCATTTGTACAGCAAAAAACACTGTGAATAGAGCAAAGAGAGAACCCACAGAATGGGAGAAAATCTTTGCCAGCTATATATCTGACAGATGATTAATATCCAGAACATACAAAGAACTCAAAAAAACAGAACAATAAGAAATTAAACAACCAAGTTAAAAAATGGGCTATGGAACTAAACAAAGATTTCTCAGAAGAAGAAATACAGATGGCATATAAATATCTAAAAAAGTGTTCTACATCCTTATCCATCAGGGAGATGCAAATTAAAACTATTTTGAGATTTCATCTCACTCCTGTCAGCATGGCTACCATCAAGAAAACAAATAACAATAATTGTTGGAGAGGATGTGGAAAAAGAGGAACACTTCTACACAGTCGGTGGGAATGTAATCTGGTCCAGCCATTGTGGAAATCAGTGTGGAGGTTCTTGAGACAGCTAGAAATAGATTTACCATATGATCCAGCTATAGTACTCCTAAGCATATCCAAATGACTCTTCTCACTACCTTAGAGATACTTGCACAACCATATTTATTGCTGCTCTATTCACAATAGCTAGGAAATGGTACCAGCCCCACAGATGAATGGATAATAAAGATGTGGTACATTTACACAATGGAGTTCTATTTAGTGGTAAAGAAAAATTAAATTATGAAAATTTCTGGGAAATGAAGGGATCTGGAAAAGATTATACTAGGTGAGGTAACCCAGGCTCAGAAAGCCAAATGTCACATGTTCTCTCTCATATGTGGATCCTAGTTACAAATGTATAGACTTATATGTGAGCTGGAACCAAAAATCGGTAGCAGAGGCCAGTAAGCTAGAAAAAGGTTATAAAGGGAGGGCGGAGAGGGAAGGTCATAATGGGATGGTGTGGTAGTTTGAATAGATGGCCCCCAATATATTCAATGTTTTATTAGTTTATAGTTTGCATCTGCAGCCACCTGAGATTCTCCCTAGCAAGCATGTGCATGCGTGTACATAGTCGGCAGGGTCTTCTGATGGCTGCAATGTAGGATCTGAGAGCAAAGGTTCTGGCCTGAGCAACCAGCAGCCAGATTGACACAGCTGAGAAATGATGCCTGAGCAGGTTTGAGGAGGGAAAACTATAGATATGGCTATTTCTCCTACACTGCAGAACTCCACGCGGAGCTGGTGGCAGGAGGTGGCACATGCTGCAAGTCTGTGTCTCTGGATCCACCTTTGCTGCTCCACTCCCAAGGACGGTTCAGAAGAGCAATGATCACTGGCACTTTTCTAAACAGCTACAGAACATAGCTGACTCTGCTACCACCAAATCACTTCGGAATACCAATGGAAGAAGAAGTTTTTACAACCTTCAAATGACAAAGATGATAAAATCAGTGGACAAATTCATTTGGTATTATCTGAAAATCTACTCTGCTGTTATAAATAACTTTTACCTTGCCATTAATTCTAACTTGACATTATCTGATCCCTTTTTATTACCCAATTTTATTTTAAATTGTTTCATTATAATCTCAATGCTAACTAGCTCTTTCAAAGATAATTAACAAAGTTTTCAAGGAAATGTGCACACAACAGCAGGGCTATCTTCCTCTGTACATTATAAAATGTAATCTCATTTAAAAATGACACTATTGGGCTGGAGAGATGGCTCAGCAGTTAAGGTACTTTACTGCAGCACCTAATAACCCTGGTTCAATTCCCCAATATGCACATAAAGCCAGATCCACAAAGTGGCACATGCATCTGGAGTTCATTTGCAGCAGCAGGAGGTCCTGGTATGTCTATTCTCTCCCTCCCTCTTTTTCCCTCCCCCTCCTGGCAAATAAATAAATAAATAAATAAATAAATGAATAAATAAAAATTATCTTTAAAATGACAGCTTTGATGAAGCTAGAATATCAGAGAAATGAAGTGAGGTATATTTAGTGTCTTTTAACTGCTAATGTTTTCATTTCCTCATTCATTTGTTCAATAGTCTCTCATTGAGTGTCTACTTGTCAAATATTAGGAATTAAAATAAACTAAATATGATCTTCCAGTCCAAGAGGGATTCAAAGACTAGTGATTAATGTAAAAACATCATTAAAGTGCAATTTAATTAATGCTGCTAATTCCAGAGGACAACATGTCAAAATTCAGAAAAAGTTCAATCAAGCTGTACTTAACTTACTAGTTTATGAAAAGCAAGCATTATTGACTAAAATGATAGCAATAAATGTAAGTTAAAGTAACCTGGGGGTGGTTTTGTGCTACCACACAGGAAGTCCAATTTGCATAATAGAAGAACGTTATTTTAGTTGTTTTCTTCCTAATACTCAAGATTTATGTGTGCATGTGTTTCATTCTTTGGCCAAGTTACTTAAAAGTACCCAGTCATCAAATACCTCAGGGCTGGATTCCTTTACTGACGACTACAATGTGAGTGTAACACATGGGTATCCTGATATGCTTTATTGTGAAGCATCAATGGCACAACCAAAAATGTTTCTTCTCTCAATGAATGATTAAAAATGAATTCTGAAGTTTTTAAAATTAAAATTTTTAAAAAATATTTTATTATTTATTTATTTATTTGAGAGAGAGAGATACAGAAATAGGCAGGGAGAGAGAGAGAGAGAGGGAGAGAATGGGTGCGCCAGGGTCTCCAGCCACTGCAAACGAACTCTAGATGCATGCACCCCCTTGTGCATCTGGCTTACGTGGGTCCTGGAGAATCAAGCCTCATGCCGGGGTCCTTAGGCTTCATAGACAAGCATTTAACCACTAAGCCATCTCTCCAGCCCCTTAAAAATGTTTTTATTTATACAAATGGACCATCACAGTCCATGTGTCCCCTCCTTTCTGTGGGACTCGTCTGCCACACAGACCCAGTCAGTGTACCAAAGTTTAGCTCTGCCCAATCTCTTCTTCGTCATCCGATCTCTCATGATCAGATACTCCTTGAACTTTTTGTTATTACACCAACCTGCACAGACATTTAGAAAGCAATTATGAATTCTGTGTTCAGGGCCTCGGGAAGCAGCTCAGTTGGTAAATGCTTGCCATTCGAGCACGAGGATCTGAACTCAGATTTCTAGTGGCCTGTGCAAATACAGCGTGACAGTGTGTGTGTGCCTCTGGCACTAGGGAAGCAGAGACAGGAGGGTAGCTAGGACTTGCTGGCTACCTAGTATGGCTGGTTCAGTGAGCTTAGGCAAGAAACCCTTTATCCAAAAAATAAGGTGGCCGGGCGTGGTGGCGCATGCCTTTAATCCCAGCACTAGGGAGGCAGAGGTAGGAGGATTGCTGAGAGTTTGAGGCCACCCTGAGACTACATAGTGAATTCCAAGTCAGCCTGGACCAGAGTGAGACCCTACCTCAAAAACCAAAAAAAAAAGGTGGAGAACAAGTAAGGAAAATATGTGTACACATGTGTACATGTACCCAAACACACACAAGACACATGTACATGTGTGTACACGCACCAAACACCCATGAGATACATGCATACATGTGTACCTGTATCCAAACACAGGAGACACATGTACACACATGCACACACACATAAGATACATGCACACATGCATATATACCATATGCAAAAAATAACTCCATGCTCAATTATGACTGAAATGTCAATCCACAGAAATGTTTAAAAAAATCAAGTGAAAATAAGCGTGACAAGTTTCAAAGGATTTGCTTTTCTTTCTGCAATGAGGAGTAGTAGTGATGGCCTAAATGCCCAACTCAAGTGCTTCTTAAAAATGTTCAAGCAACAGTGAAGATGGCGGAATGAGGTATGCCCTGGGCAGCTAGCTTCTGGGCCTGGAGCAGGCTGCCCCTGCGAGGCTGAATGCACCTGCTGCACCAGGTGAGGAACCTTCTCACACAGGATGAACATCTTCCTGTCCGTGGGTGCATTTATTTTCATCTCAAAACAAAATTTTAAACTCAGGACTTGGCAAAGAAGCTTTTCTTTTCGGATAGTGGGTAACTACTGGAAGAGTCACAACTCATCAAACTGCTGAGAAGGGACAGTGGAGGTAGGTTCTGCACTGAATGGGACATCTCTAGCACACTCTGCAAGCCTTTGAGACCATTGACGAGGAGGTGGCAGAGAGAATGTAAAAGCCAAAAGATGGGAAGGACTGTTTTGGAATGCTATCTATGATACAAAGTGACCAGTGCATTCATGACCTCACAGTGGCTGTTGTCAGCCTGAGCAAGACCTGCGTAGTACTAGGCCCATCAGCATGCTGTCAGGGGTGATAGAGGATATATTTAAAAAAAAAATCAAAATAGATGAGGGACTAGTTGGAAAGAAGATGAGGTTCAGAGGTCAGAGGAAGGTGGACCCAGGAGAGTGGTAGGAGGGGATTATGGTCAGGGTACTTGGGCAAAAACTCAAAAAGATGAAAAATTGTGACTTTGATAATTAATCACGAGTAACTCTACAGGACATTATTCCCCAGATGGAAATGTCCACATACGGAGACAGCAAAGATGAAGCTTCCGTGTTATATTCCATGTGTTTGCACAGTGAGCACCACTAGCCACCAGCATGTCACAAGTGTCTGAGGCAAGCTAGCACATATGTGTTTCACTTGTGTTTGGTAGTAGCACTTGGCAACCAGGCTCCAGTCAACTGTATCTGCAGTTGTTTGCCACTAAACCACAGTGTTGTTCTGTGGAGGCTTTGGCTCATCCTCACTTAGCTGGTATTGGGTTGGGAAGCAGTGGTGTAAGGGAACAGGCATGTAGCCTCCACCATGAAGAAGATTGCTAAAGTAGTTATTAAGCAAAAAAAAACCTCATCACGGTACACAAGAGAGGAGGGGCCTGCCTCAAACAATATGGAAGACTAGACTAACACTTGAAGTTCTGCTTTGAACTCCACATGAATGCCATGGCATGCACATTGCGCGCGCACGCACACACACACACACACACACACACAAAGATTACTGTATATTTTTGCTATATCAATATGGCATTGTTTCTCTGTTTATCTTAAACTCCTCGTGTAAAAGGAAACTCTCCAGTGCAACAAGGTTGCACAGTTGTGATCACTGTAGCCTGCAACAGTGAAAGCACATGTAAACTTTGCAGAAGCAATAGAATTTCATAAGTGACCTGACGGAATCCTTTATAAATACATGGATTTGCGCATGGGAACTGTAATATATTAAGAGATAAAGGTGGAATCATATTATCACATATGAAAAATACAAACCTTAAGATGTCTTGAAGTTGGATAAACTGTCTTACTCACAATCCAGTTAGGGGAAGGAAGTCGTATTGAAAGACATAATGGTCAATTCTGTCTATAACTGATGTTTAGGAAAAAGCACTTTTCACTGTTTTAAACGGTCAATGCTGACTTGTTGAGAAACAATATTAACCTAAGCAGTCACTTTCCAAGTCATGTTGACACTTGGGTTGAGGTGTTATATTCCGAGTACATGTTGATTCATGAAAAACAAAAATATGGGAGAAACTTCTAAAAGAACCAGAATTTTAACTTTATAATGTTGGGGACTTCAAAGTAGCAACAAAGAAGGCTGAAAATATATGTTACTTTTACTTTGGTCAAATTTCTTACGATTCTGTTTCTTAATCTGTATTTTCAGTCTTGGAATTAGAATATCTATCTGTATAGATAATTAATAGTTAACAAACTAAAAATGGTAAAAATGTAATTCTAAAATATGATCCAATAACTAAATTTGTTTTCTGGAAAACATCTAGCTTATTGTATCCAATTTACATATTACATTATGCTGGCAAATGTTCTAAAAACAGTGTTTAAGCTATTTTAGTTCTAGAACTTCCTTCCCCCTCCCTCAGGACATAAAAAATGTGATCATATATTAACCTTGTATAACCTCCTGTGAATTTTGCCTTATTAAACATTGTGCCTTATTTTATTAAATTGTTTTATTGGAATCCAATTCTGTATTTTGAAAAAGTAACATTTTATTCTAAATAAGCATTTACTTTTTTTAAAAAAAAGTCTAAAATCTTTATAATGCCTGTAATTGTTGTATCATTGCTTATTTTAATTTATATAATACACCAATCTATAAATTAAAAAAAAAGTTCATGCGAACTTTTTGTGTGTGTATGCATGACATGTACACGTATGTGTGTCCATGTTTACATGTGTAAGCACAGGAGCACGGAGTGCAGAGGGAAACTTTCCAGGTTTGGTCCTCACCTTCTACCGAATTGAAGGTAGGATCTCTTTTTCTCATTGTTGTAGTTCACCACAGCGCTGGTCTGTGAGTTTCCAGAAACTTTTCACACTCTGCCTCCCTCATTGCTGTTGGAGTGATAGATTACAGAAGCCCACTATGGCTTCTGACTTGTAAATCTGGGTCTGGGGATAGGAGCTAAGGTATTCAAGCTTGCATGGCAAGCACTTTATCTACTAGCCATACTTAATGTATACATGGACATTTGTGGAAAAAATGGAATAATAAAGGAAAAGATGGTCAGTTCTTAAGTCAAGAAGTACACTAATATGAAATGGCATGAAATGTAAATTAACTTTAGAGATCTGGTGTTTAATTTGACAGACAGCTGTCTGATTATTGCAAAATGGAAAAGTAACCTTAGCCTACTGCCTATAAAAGAAGGAACATTAAGGCCAAGAATTTCACATGGAATGATACACTGCATGTCCTAGCAGCTCCTCACATGAGAATAGATAAGTGAAGACTGGGATTTTTATTGTCTTTGAAGGTGCTGATATTCAATGGACTTAAATTTCACAAAGAGTTCCGTGTTACTCTATCATAATTAATGATACTTTCTGAAACATAACACCATTAGCAGAGAAATAATTGGAAACACATTTGCAATTTCCAGGTGTTTCTTGAAGCCATTTTGAGTTGACCCTCCTTGACTTTACCTTTTGAGTGCTAAAAGCGCAATATGCCACCCGCCCCCTCAGTGTAAAGAAGGTGAGTTTCTCTAAGGCTTGGAGGCAGAAGGCAGCTTTCAAGTGCAGCTCACCAGCAGCTCTGTCTACAAACTCAGGCTCAGCACCCATGCCTTGCTACACCTATACTAGAGATAATTAGAGCAGTGTTTTTCCTAACATTAAAATGAGGAGTGAGGACTTATTATTTTATTGTGAAGAATTCTGATTTTTATAGAAAGATCTTCCTTTTTCTTTTCTTTTTTTTTCCATAGGTGATAATATAAAAAAATTTGTGTCCTGTTTCGAAACGGATAGAATTGAGGGAGAGAGATCCCACGGCAAAGTCAACCTACCTACAGGTGGTGTTTGGGAAAAAATTGGTTAAATATTAAATCATGAAATTTCATAGGAAGATCAAGTATCTAGTTTGTATTGAAAACCTAGAGGCTCTAGTAACCCTGGGACTTTATTTTCCAAGGCCTATCCAACAGCTGCTCCTATCAGCCAGGGCTTCTCATAAGACAATCCACTTCAGTCACCTCAAGTCCATAAGGGACTAGGCCTAAGGAGCTGAGGGCATGCCTATGAGAATGCAAAGTGTCACCCTAAGGAATCCAGACAAGGGCAAACTCATCTCCAAAATTATTTTCTGAAGGTCATCAATAACCACTGCTTTTAATTTTTTTTTAATGAGAGAGAGAAAGAGGCAGAGAGAGAATTTTTTTTTTAATGAGAGAGAGAATGGGCACACCAGGGCCTCCAGACACTGTAAATGAACTCCAGATGCATGCACCACCTTTTGCATCTGGCTTATGTGGATACTAGGGAATCGAATCTGGGTCCTTAGGCTTCGTAGGCAAGCACCTTACTTAACTGCTCAGCCATCACTCCAGCCCAATAAGCACTTCTTATCTTTTCTATAGATGTAACTGTAGCCCCCTGGATCTAAGAATGAACATGGGAGGTCTAGGGTCAGCTCTGAAGCCAGGAATTCCCTCCTTCTTCAGGAAGCCACACACAGGAAGGGCAGTGAGAAATGAACACCAAAGACCTCTTTCTTCCCTCAGGGAGTCAGCCTTTCTCTCCCTCAGTGTGGCTTACTGGCCTTCCAATGCACCATAGTGGGAACTTTACGTTTATTTCTACAGCTGCCACCAAACTCAAAGGAAACAGCCTGGATTCTTTATTCACTATTCTGCTTCTACTGTGACCCACAGATCTGAAGCCTTAGGGAAGGACAAGGTTCTGACTACAAAGGGGATGACACTGCAATGGGAAAAGCAGACCAGGAAAACAACAGAAATGTCAGAGGAGACTGACAGGAGTGGAAAGAATGTGAGGGTGCCTGTATCTCTGGGGAGGAGATATCTGAGCAGGGTTGAATGGAGCTGTGAGAAGAAAGACAAAGGAACAGTTAAGGCCAGGGCCCTCAAGGAGAAGAAGTCTAGCTGGGCTGAGGTTGGTGAGGTCCAAGGAGAAACTGCAGCAGCACTGAAAAGACATCCCTGAGCCGCAGCCATGAGGAATTGGTTTTCATCCGACTCGACCCTTTTGTGCCCTTCTGGTAGAATCTATATTCAGTTTGTCCAATTCCTTTATGTGTCCATCACAGAAAACACCAATAATTTAATTTCACTCTTTGTTCAAGGATTACAGCACTTTTCTGTCTTCCGTTCTTAGTCTAGACTGCTCCTGTGTCTCGGTTTTCACTCACCTGCTCCTCCACGGAGCTGTTCTTGAAGCCCTGTCATCAGTATCTCCCCGAAAAATCTCTGAGATTCAACAAGAGACATTGTTCATCTCCACCTGGACATACCCAAACACAGCAGATCCACAAAATAAATTCAAAACCAAGTTATTTCTTCACCAAGACTTATTCCTTTTTTTTTAAATTCCCTGTTTCATTGAATTCCACTTTTCCACCTACTTAATGGTGTCAGAAATAAGCTCACTTTATAATAGTTTCTCTCTTTTCACTACTTGGAAATGTAATTAGTGACCAAGTCTTTTCAACTCAACTTCTAATAATCCTCCTTCTGATCTTCACCACGTTGTTACAGAAAATACATCTTCTCTCCTTTCCTCATTCAGTATTTTTATTAAAAAATAGTAGCAATAATTAACAGTAACTAGATGCTTCCAAATACTAGACTCTTGTCTGAGGGGCGCAGAGGACTGCAGACGCTTAGGCTCAGGAGCTGGAGTCCTGTGCCAGCATGGTAACGGATATATGGAGGAAAGCACAAATCCACTTAGCTTTGAGTCAGGGTTTCGCTACACAGGCCGAGATGGCCTTGAGCTCTCTATCTACGTAAAGGTGGCCTCAAATTCACCAACCTCCTACCTCAGCCTCCCAAGGGCTAAAATTACAAGCATGTGCTAGCACCTTAGCCTCATGCATGTGAGGCTAGAGCTGTCCCTCTGAGGCACATTCTAGTCTTCATGTTTACCTGTGTGTGTGTCGAGGTATCACACAGTGAACTGAATACTCCAAAGAGTGGTGAGGTGGGGAATATCACTAATGGGAGGTGAGGTAAATTTTAGAAAGGTAAGTGAGCCCTTAGGAAAACAAGCAGGAGATGCTTGTGGTGACAATGTCTGTGTGTGGAGCTCACTTTGCTCTGAGCTGCTCCAGGGGACAGACTATGACAAGTGAGTTCCTATGGAGGTTCTGATGTTAGGCAGACAAGGAATTTCAGGAACTCAAATGCCTTCTGGTCAAATAATTAAAAAAATTTATTTACTTATTTGAGTGAAAGAGAGAGGGAGAAGGAGGTAAATAGTGAATGGGTGTGTCTCTAGCCACTGCAAATGAACACCAGACACATGTGCCACCTTGTACATTTGGCTTACATGGGTCCTGGGGAATTGAACCTGGGTCCTTAGGATTTGCAGGCAAGTTCCTTAATTGCTAAGCCATCTCTCCAGCCCCAAAATAATTTTTATACCAAGTGGCATACTTTAGGGTGCCACATTCTGATTCCCTTTGGCACTAAAAATATCACTTAATTCATTCCCTCAACAAAAATATCATTCAATTCATTCCCTCAACAAGCTTATCTGTTTACAGGTGAAAAAACTCAGGTGCAGAAAGGTTGGTTAAATCAACTGCTTGAAGTCATAGCCATCACAAGTGTTAAGTTCAGGACTGCAGCCAGACAGCCCAGCTCAGAATGGGTCCAGGCACAGTCCCTGCTCTCTCTCACGATCACATGGAGAACACGACACCAAATCTCCCAAACCTCTGCATGCACTTAGACTGTGAAAAGCATTGGCAAGAAATAAAGCTATATGGTGTGACGTAAGAAAAGACTGACGAGGGAGGGGACGGTATAAGGGATGCTTCCTTGGAGGACCTCATATTTACTGTCCATCTATTATGCTATGAACTGCAAGCCAGGAGTAACTTCCTGTCTCCTGCTCCAGTACTGTGCTTGGCATGTAATGGGAGCTGAGGAAACAGCTGTTGAATGGACAACACTTCAGCTGCTATCTAGATGGTAGATGGAGACATGGCTTGAGAAGAAACAAAACTGGCAGCGCCTGTGGGTCACAGTTGGGATTTCCGCCTCTATCCTAACAGTAACACTGGGACATTGTTTTAGGCCCTTACTTACAACTCCCAGTTAGAAAATCACCACTATAAGAAGATAAAGGTGGACACTGCTGGAGCCAAAATTTGTGAGAGGGAAATATAAAAGAATCACTGCAGTTGTTTAATGTTAACATTACTCCTCATAAAGATTTATTAGTGGAAAAAGCAAAACCCCATATGTGCCCGACATACAGAGTCAGCCTGACTGCTTTGGCTGGGTACGTGATCTGCTCCGACTGCAGCATCCTGTCCACCTTGGCTCTCAGGTTTCTGTAGCACCACCATGTTTTCAGCGTCCTGGGTACATAAAGAAGTTCTCATTTCTGGGACCTTCTTGTTTTTAAATATTTGGATTTATTTATTTCACAGAGAGAGAATGAGAATAATAATGACAATGAGAATATGAGTGCACCAGGGCCTCCTGACACTGCAAACAAGCTCCAGACACATTCACAAGTTTGTGCATCCGGCTTTATGTGGGCACTGGAGATTCTAACCCAGGCTGGCAGGCTTTGCAAGCATGTGCCTTTAACCACTGAGCCATCTCTCCTGCCTTCTAGGTCC
Source organism: Orientallactaga sibirica (assembly GCA_036365145.1). Lineage (NCBI taxonomy): Eukaryota > Metazoa > Chordata > Mammalia > Rodentia > Dipodidae > Orientallactaga > Orientallactaga sibirica. Next base: position 8,692,355 of record JAEOAD010000039.1, read on the forward strand.
TTCTTTACTCTCCATGTTTACTCTGCCTCATAGTTTTCCTCTCATATATGCCTACCTGGTAAAATGAATCAATAACCTCTGAATATTCTGAGAAGTGTTCCTGACCTGCCAGGCAAAAATGCCCACTCCCTACATCTTCCTTTTTAACACCTAAAACTGTCTGAATTCTACCACAGCACCAATATGTTCTAAATACCTGTCAACCTCTATCAGACTACAATCTGCTTCTGGGGAGGGACCAAGCCTTTTATCTTTAGCAAAAGTAATAATTAAATATATAAGGATCCTGCTGTGTGGCACTGTTCTCTGAGAAAAATGACTGCCATGTTTATCAGATGGAATTATGATGACCACTCACTCACAAGAGATCCCCAAGATTGTACCTGCTGATGTTCCCCCATAGAAGAAGGTGGGTAGGGTCCAACAATCTCAGGCACTGCCTACTGTGCTAGTTGTATACAATTATGCATGAGGCCTTATGGGCTCAGGGAGGGACAGAATACACAGAGGGTAGAAGATAAACGGGCTGTGAGTACCATCTACGTAGGTATGGGGAGGTCATCTGTGCAGGTTGAGATGAGACCTTTCAACGTGATGGCTACTTTGGGGCCTTGACGCTCCTATAAGTAACCCCTTTCTCATGCTCTGAAAGGAAGCCCTGTACACTTACCAGTTTGTCAGGTGAATTTGGCGGGATTGTCCTTTAGACTGTTGTGGGTGACCTGCCTGGGGCTACTAGCCATTGTTAGCTTCTCCCAGAAGAAAGATCTTTTCAGACAACAAAGTTCAGGGAAACAGCTGCCAAGAACACAAACACTTTCAACTACTTCAGCACTCTGCCACTCTGCCTTCTGGTCTCTAGTTCCCAGGCAGGTGAACCTAAGGGCCTTCAGCAGCCTCCCCATCTCCATCACTTCAACTTGTGCTACTATACAGGTAAGAACGAGTGCAGACACACTTTCTGCCTTTCTTAAACCCTAGATGTTCACTGAGCACTTAGGGAGAAGGTTATTTCTATTGTAACCTCACTTCATTTTTAAGCCATAGTTTCTCAGATGACTAAATATCTACCTGCTGGAAACTTACATATTATTTTCCCTCATGTGGGCAAACACACCAAACTTGGAATTAGGGGACTGTCCATACTTTATGCTCAAATTTAATTCCACTGTTATTTAAATAAGCCCTTCAGCCATCTCACCAGTCAGTTAAAAAAAAAAAAAAAAAGTGAAAATCATGGAAAGAATCCAGGCTCAGCAAATTTCTGGCCTTTTCTAATTTACAAACCACTGAACATTTTTATAACAACTAACAGTTTGATCTTAAGATTTTAATATGTGTGTGTATATACATGCACGTGTATGCCAGTGTGCACACAGTGCATGCATGTGTGCATATGCAATCTCTGATGTCATCTCCAAGAACACTGCACACCTTTTATTTTTTTTTTGAAGCAGGGTCTCTCCTTGACCCGGACCTCACCAATTAAACTACACTAGCTATTTAGAAAGCCCAAGGATCCTGTCTCTGTGTCCCCAGCACTGGGATTACAAATGTGTGCCAGCACATACATATTTTTATGTGTGTTCTAGAGATCAACCTGAGATCCTCACCATTGAGAGGCAAGCATCGCAGCAAGCACTTTACTGACTGAGCTATCTCCCCAGCCCTCACATGTCTATGTTTGTCAGGTCTCTATTTGTTCTTAATCTCTATTATCGTGAATTAGCAGAAATAGTATTAGGTGAAGGGTCCTTATCTAGGGTACCTTCAGCTGTTTGAGGAAATGACACACAGCAGTTCTTAACCCTTACTGAGGTCACTTAAGGACAACACACTCACTGGATCCTGGTAGATAGATGATCAATCACAGCTTTGCTGACAGCAAAACCAGAACAATCACAACTTCACTCAGCTAACAGGAACCTTAGGAACAATAGACTTTTATTTCAATAGAAGCTTCTTTTCTGATAAGCTGGCAGATATGTATCTTCCAGTACAAAGGAAACTTCAATCAGAATAAAAGCAAAAATATCCTGCTTGATAGTCTTTTAAGTTTACACAGTATATTTTAAGGTACAAGTGTACTCTAGTTATAAGCATATGTAAATCTTATTAACTACCAAACTTCTCTTTTGTTCCATCCTATCTACATTCCATCATTCAAGTCCTTTAGAATTTCTTTGTTCCCCTGTGATCATTGCTTCCGGAAGAAATCTGGCATAGGATCTAAAGGAAATGCCAGAGTGAAATTTCCCTTAAGATTAATCATACAGGTAAGTCATTTCCCCTACTTGCCAAACAATATTTTCTAACACTTCTTAGAAAATCAGTAAGCCAAAACTGGGTGGTCATGAAAACGTGAATTTTAGGATTTAATTAAACACACCCAAATTCTAAAGGTCTAATAGCTTGCCTAAAGCAGTATGGACCTCCATTACAAGTTAGGAATACATCCGAGAACTCACTCTCAGGTTAATGTGAATGAGGCAGGCACAGGGACAAGGGCATCTTCTTCACTGGCCATCCTTGCACCTCCATCCCAGTCCTATTCCTTCCATGGCTACCAAGAGTCATCACAAGGCTCCAATTTTAAAGTGTAAGTATATAGCAAGGCACCAAGAATTTTCTTGTATTAACCTTTAAGGCTGTGTGTGTCTCTAAGGCTAAGCGTGAGAAGGAGATAAAGAAACGAGTTTCCCAGGCATGGGCCACACAGCTTGCTTTTCTATCAGCAGCATCAGTCATCAGTCAAGCAAGAGTCACCCTAACCAAGAAAACAGGGAGGGTCTGCGGTTCAGAGCAGAGGACCACTGGCTAATGGGACTCAGAACCAACTGACAGGAAAGGCATAACACAACTGAAGATCCGGGGGAAAAGGAAAGCAAGCAAGAAAAGAACCTCAGCTCAACCTCTACTAGGTGGTGGGTGATGGGAGATAAGTAGAAAGAAAGCAAACCACCTAAATCAGGTATGATCGCAGCACACCAGACACAAACCAAGAATCCCAACTCCAAAACTCATATGGGTACCATTTGTGTTGTCTCAACTAAATATAAGCTTTTTTGTTTTATCAATTTTTCAAGCAATTCTTTCAGAACCAAATAACAGTTGTTTGGCCTCAGCTCCCACATCATCAAACATGAAAAATCAACATGTACATCTGCCCAGAGCTGAAATAAATAAGTACTTATATTCACACATATTATATAAGCACAATTAAGTATCTCTAATACAAAAATTAAAAATGCTCCATAATCTGAAACTTTTTGAGTGTTAACATGATATTCCACAAGGAAAATTCCACACCTGACTCCATGTGACAAGCCCCAAGCAAAATGAAAAATGTTATGCAAAATTGTATGAAATTACTTCCAGATTAGTATAAGATGCATATGAAACATAAATGAATTTCATATTTGATTTGGGTTCCCTCTCCAAAACATCTTAACATTCAAAGTCTGAGAAGATCTGAAATCTAACACACTTCTGGTCCCAAGTATTTCAGATACAGGATACTCAACCTATATAACCCATGTCTCTTGTGACAATGTGGAAAATAAGTACATTTTTGCTTTCCATTCTTTATCAATATCCTAATTGGGATAACTGGAAGATACCAGATTCAGAATTAATTAATTTATTTATTTATTTATTTATTTATTTATTTACTTATTTATTTGACAAAGAGAAAGAGGGGGAAGGAAAGAGGGAAGGAGGGACAGAGGGAGAGAGAGAGAGGGAGAGAGAATGGGCACGCCAGGGCCTTCAGCCCCAGCAAACGAACTCCAAACACATGTGCCACCTTGCGCATCTGGCTAACGTGGGCCCTGGGAAATAGAACCTGGGTCCTCTGGCTTTGCAGGCAAACTCCTTAACCACTAAGCCATCCAAGCTTTTCTATTATAAAAACTTTAACAGCTAACACTAACCAAGCACTTAGTCTGGCTAGAGCAGTAAGCTCTCTAACAGTCTCAATCCACTGGAGATAGATACAGAACCATACCTGCTAGATAACTCCTCTCCAACATGCAGTAACAACCCATTGGAGCAGGTGACCACACCTGCTAGGTAACTCCTCTCCAGCACACAGCATCATTGCACTGGAGATAGACACAGGACCATACCTACTAGGTAACTCCTCTCCAGCACACAGCATCATTGCACTGGAGATAGACACAGGACCATATCTACTAGGTAACTCCTCTCCAGCACACAGTAACAAGGATGTCACAGATCTCTCATGGCAGGGAAACTCACTGATAGGAACATCCTGATTTTGAGAGAGTGACCTGATAAAGACATTTCAACTAAGAGGACAGAGCAATGAACTGAGTCCATAGCCTCTTTTTGGCCATTTTCAGATGTGTGATCAGTTTCTGTTTTATTCTGGGAAGCTACCTCACAGAATCATCATAAGAAGCAAATAAAATGATGACCAGTAGATATGGCATGGAAATTACTTTTAAAGAAATTTATCTACAAACATTATGTTGAAATAATCATCTCTATATTTTCTGGCAGAACTTCACCTGGGATTATTTTGATTATGAATGCCAATGCCATACTCGCTCCACTTAGATAGATCATTCAGGACAAGAGAATCGAATGTAATTTGGGGACTATTTTGGGTCATAGAAATTCAGGGAAAAAAGACTTGTATATAAAATACATTTTTTTTGACATTCAGCAATTCCTATTATTTTCCTTGTATATAAAAACCATATTTAGTTGGAAGTCTCTTTCCCAAATGATATTCATGGATTCTCTCTGCAAATCTCCTATTTCAGTAGCTAATCAGAATCACCTGAATCAGCCACAAGTCAGGAACTACAGAGGCCACTGGATAAATGCAAGTTCAAAGTCAACAACTCAAGAAGAAATATGTATTTCTCATATTGATTTTTCATACACATACAATGTTCAATAAATCACATCACTGGCATTCATTAACAAAGGTCTTACTCTCCTATGATACAACTCTAGATTTAATAACCACTTTTGTTCAACATGGAAGATAAAAGTCAATCCCTAGTGCTTTAGGCAAACTGCATAGTCAAAACAAAAGAAATGACGGAGAAAGGGAAAATGGAGAAAGAGGCATTAGATATTAATCTCATATTCACCGAGAAAACAAAAGTCTTCACCTGGTTCTCCTTGCAGAGTTGAAAAGACTGTGGATTTTCTTTTTGCCCTCACCACAGTATAATTCAGAGCTCTTTACCCAAAGCCTCTTTCTCCCTTATTTCAACTATGAAAGTCTCCCAAGTATTATCAATATGAAACAAAAAAAAAACACGTCTCTTCTTGACTCTTTTATTCGCACCACTTGATCTCATTTGTTTCCTTTCATGAGAATTCTTCAATATCCATGCATATACTAGATGCCAAAGATAACACACCCTTATCAGATTTGCCTTTCTGATTACAAGCTACCACAGAGATCTGAGACTACTTATGTTTTATGCCTTTCTTTTAAGTTTTTGTTTTTTTAAATAAAGTCTCTGAAAACATTGCTGGTGCTTCTAAGAGGTAAGTCTAAGTTATGAATTCATTCATCATTGATTTGGTCTTTCAGAAGAGCCATGTTTTAGAATTGCATAAATTTGTACTCAAACATTGCTTAGAACAATACTTGGTACAGAGTAACTGCTAAGTACTGTCTGTGATTATTATACTTCTTTCTTTCCCTACCCATCTTCCTCATGAATACTTCTCCTTAATGTCATGACACTGCCCTGCGCTCCTGTGCTGTTGGACAGGTGATGGATGAATGATACACATAAGCCATCAATACTGGCTTCACGGAAGTGAAGAGTCTTCTAGGGAAGAGATACAAATGAGTAACTTATTGCAATACCACAGGTGCCTATTGGTCAGTTAGAAAGTGGTGCACTGGAAATGGCATCACATGCATAAAGAAAAATACCCAGTTTCTCCAACGAGCAGAACTATGAACAACAAGAGGAAGTTAGGAACAGGTTTGAGAACTGTCATTATCCAGGATATCTACCCACTGTCATAAGAATCAGTGACATACAGAAATGAAAGACAATTCACCAAGAATATATGAACAGATTCTACACTTGATCTTAGCCAAAAGTAATTCACCAAGAATGTTATCAATGACAAGGATTCAACCCAAAAAGATCAAAATTCTAGAACAATTGGCCCATAGCAGATGCAGAATAGTCATCAAAGGGGTGTGTGTGTGTGTGTACATGTGTGTGTAAAACACCATAATCAATCATGTAGTGGAATACAAATGTAGCCATAAAGATGAGGATGACACAAGCTACCTGTGTGAAGTAGGCTGTGGTCAGGAAAGTGCTACTTGCGCAATGGGGCACACTCGTGAAGAGAAAAGGCAGAACCCAATCCAAGACCTCTGAACTTGGGAACGTCTAGTACATTTTACTTATAGTGAAGAACTGAAAGCATCAGTTGGTCATGAATCATAAGACCATATAATTTTGTATCCAAACCAGGATATTTGAAAGCAAAAAGGGCATTCTTAGTAGTAATTCACCCAGGGTTCAGGTGGAAAGCAGGACAAATGACTCCTCACTCCCCACCCAGTGGTCTGCAGCCAGTTAACGCAAGAAGCAATGTGAGCCAGGGCTGCTTGAGGCAGAAACTGTAGTCATGATATTGGATAAAGACTTTGGAATGAAATCAAAACTAGGAATTATTAAAGCAAATGGCTCTGTAGCCATTGTAGGTGATTGGGTCCCCAGAGAACACCTGGCAATATCTGAAGGCATTTTGATTGCTACAGCTTTTGGGAAGAGTGTTACTAGTATTCAGTGTGTACAGGCTATGGATTATGGGAAATAATCTACAATATACAGGAATACTTTGCCTACAAAAAAAAAAGGTATCCAATCTATACTGCTAAGAATGCCCAAGCCAGAATACCTTGTATTAAAAATGAAAAGATGTGACTATGTAATCATATGTATATGGCTGTCATATGGAAAAAATTAAAAATGAAAAAACTGCAGAAAACGTTCACACTTTGTATGACAAAAAATAATAATAATCCAATTCACACAAAAGAGCATTTAGACAAAGGCAAATATCCCCAAAGCAAACCAGTCAAGCAGTTGACAATAGATAACCCCAAATGTGCTAGGAGGCACTAAGAATTCAATTTTACCTTATGAATTCAAAGGACACTGGGAATATTATCTGTAAACTCAGTGAAGAGCTCCTATTTACAGTGTGGGTAATGAGCAATCTCAGGCATGGCCAAACAGAGTAAGTGCATTTCAAACAAATGAATGAGGGACTGGAAGATGTGTACCTGCACTTAAAATGGAAGCTGTACAGCTAGGGAAATACCTCAGTCAGTACAGTGCTTGCTTTACAAGCATAAAGACCAGAGTCTGGTCCCAAGTACATATGTAAAAATGTCAAGCATGGTTGTGCAAGTGGCTATGATTCTAGCACTGGGGTGGCAGAAACAGATAGCTCCCAGGATGCTCTGGCCAGCTAGTCAAGCCTAGCTGGTGAGCTCCATGCCCATGAGATAACTGTCTCAGAGGAGGTAGACAGCGCTCCTGAAGATGACACCTAAGATTGCCCTCTGGCTTCCAATGCACACACGTGAGCACAGGCATATGCACTTGCACACACATGTGGACCCTCCTCAACACAAACACACAAACATATATACACGTGCATAAAATAGGAATTTTTTATCTTTTGCTTCCAAAATAACACATCTTTGGACACAACAAACAATGTTTAGGAATCCAGCAAAAGAAACAGTTAGGGAATTAAGGAAGCATAAATGACTTAGCTACAATAATTTCAGCTCAGCATTGTTTACATAAGCAAAAAATAAATAAAATAAAATCAGAAATCTCTGAAATGCCAAACCACAGAAAAGTATGCAAATCAAGGTATATTCATGTGCATCTCATACTGTATCAAATGCCAATGGAAGATGCTCCTGATACCTCAATCGAAAGTTCTCATTCAGGGCTGGAGAGGTGGCTTAGCAGTTGGGGCATTTGCCTTTGAAGCCTAAGGACCCCGGTTTGATTCTCCAGGTCCCACATGAGCCAGATACACATGGTGGAGCATGTGTCTGGAGTTGTCTGCAGTGGCTAGAGGCCATGGCATGCCCATTCTCTTTCTCCTGCTCTCTCTGTCTCTAATAAATAAATAAAATTAAAAATCTTAAAAAAAATCATTTTAAAAAAAGAAAGGTTTCATTCAAACAAAAATATGCACAAACTGTATGTATTCTACATATCATTTCTGTGAGAAATGTATGTATGCATTAATATAAGTATTTCTGTGTGGGAAGGTCAATATAAATTACAATGATAACAGTGCATCTATTTATGTATGCATTAATATAAAGGTTTCTGTCTGAGTGGGAAAGTCAATATACATTACAACGTTAGCAGCACATCTATTTGGGTGGCAAAGATTTGTCTGCCCTCCTGTAATTGTAACCCACACAAAACTTCCTGGCATAGGGGAAACGTAAAAACAAAAATGGTTATTTTTGCTTTTATATTTTCTCAATGATTTTTAATGAAACATTTGCATAAGAAATTCTTTAACCATTGCCCTTAAAAATAAGTGAACAGTAAACCACAATGTTTTACATATAAAAATGGAAATAGTGCCACCTACTTCAAAGGGCTGTGAATTTTAAAAAAATAACATGTAAATATTCTCTAATTCTACAGCACTCGATGAATATGAGAAATTACCTATCTTATTAAGATACATTCAAAAATTAGACCAGTTTCATATGTGCTCTGAGTGACAGCCTTCCTATCAACAATTTTACTTCTAATAATCTTTCTTTCAAAAACATATACATATGCAAAAAGTAGCATTAGAGGTCAGCTTGTGAGAGTTGGGCATAAATAACCATAAAATAGAATATCATCTTTATTAAAATTTATCATGTAGAAATGTTCTTACTAATATACACATTTATTGGCATAATCCCTCTTTAAAAAATCAACAATAGCAGAGACTTCTACTAGATGCTTAAAAATTGAGAGTGGGCCTGAGGAGATGGCTTAGTGGTTAAAGGTTCTTGCCTATGGTCTAGTTGCCCAGATTCAATTTCCCAGTTCTCACGTAAAGCCAGATGCACAAAGTGGTATATGCATCTGGAGTTCATTTACAGCAGCAAGAGGTGCTGTTGCACGCACATTCATATTCTCTCTCTGCTTGCAAGTAAATTTTTTTTAAAAAATCAAGAGTGCCAAGGCCACGATACAAGTAAAATTCACCAAGGAGGCACCAGCAGAGAGTAACAACGGAACTGATAATGAAACCAAACTGCCTTCACAACATCTGAGTAGTCAGTGATTTAAAACTTAAGAGTTCTTTATTTATAGAATTTCCTAATTAATATTTTCAGACTGCAGGAAAATATAATCAACTGAAACACAGGAAGCAAAACCTTGGAGAAGAAGTACTATTGTACGTATAAAATATTATTATTACATTGTTTATTAGGTCAAACACTGAAAATAATTCTCATAATTTTTATCTTGCTCAAATTCTTAATTCATAGTATTTGAACTTATTTTGCTCTTCTGTTTGACACTTCCTGGAATTCCATCACTCACAACCACCCATACCATTTTTCTTTCAGCTGCTAAATTAAAAACACTTCATGGACAGCTTCCATGCTTTGAAGGCACACCCACTCTAAAGCCACAGCGTGGTTCCTGGTGAAGCATGTTTATTATGGGACGTGCATGTGATTTACTCTCCTGTCTCAATGTCAGTGGCTTCTGGTACTTATCTCCTTATGCACTAGCAACTGCTTTATACATCACAAGCTGAATCTCATTTGCTTTCCAAATGTAAAAATTGCTTTCAAAGCTTTTTTTTTTCTAGTTTCACAGAGATCACAGAAGTTGGAAACAAAAAAGATACAGTGTAAATGAATAACAGCTCAAATAAAGTGTGTATATATATATACTTTTTACTTGAATCTTCTTATAAATATAGATAGAATTTTTTTTAACCCACAGAACTCTATTAGAAGCTGAAGGACTTTTCTCCAGACCAACCACATATATGTATTGTTGAATATGAGCAACAGCTTTCCAAACAACGATCACAGCAACAAAACTCTACATTCTTTGTTCGGTTAGAAATAATTTCTTTCTCTAGCAGATATTAAAACACTAGCTGAATGCCCATGTGTGCACTCTTTGTTCTGCCTACACTACTTTAACGTGCTGATGAAATTGGCCTGAGTAGTCCTATATTTTTTTAATCTATGAGACTGCCTAACAACACGAACCACTGTACTACTAAAGAAAAATGATCACAATTTGAGAAGCTGACAGTACTTAATAAGAAGATGAGACTTTACTATGGTGAGCTCATCCACGTTTTTAAGCACTGTGATGCTTCCAAGTAAAACTAGACAAGTGGAAGGAAGTTTATGATGAACACGAAGATGATGAATCACATCTGTGCACAAGTGCCTAAAGAAAGCAAACGCCAGTCGCAACACCAAAGTGGCCTGTGGGGGCGAGTGACACAAGGGGCAGAATGTGGCCAAGTGTGTAAAGGGAGAACAGGAGAGCTGTGCAAGTGTGGTGCAGAGCAGGGCTAGAAAACCAACCAGAGAAGCACTCATCACAGAGGCAGACACTACAATTTCTTGGTACCAGAAAGAATTCCATCATGCATTCTGTGGCTTTCTTCAGCATTTAAAAAAATTTACAAAACTCAACTAACCTCTAAAGCAAATAGGCTTCTATAGACTCGGGGAACCAAGCAGCCATCTAAACGCATGGTCCTTTTCAAGTTTCTAAAGCCTTGGCCCAGGCTCAATTCCTGTCAGCTTCTGCCTAAACATACATCATCCCACTCTGTCCCTCCAGATACTTTTGTGCTATAACTGAGGAGGTTTTTTTTTTCATTAAAAAATTCTTGAGCTAACTTCTTAAGGTGGTGGCAGGGGGAATGAGAGAGGAATGTTGGAGAGAGAGTAGCTCCCACTCAAGACAACTTGGATTTCCCAACCATCTTAGGCTTTCTGTTCTTTTCTCTCCTGACTCGCCACACATTGATTTTGAAAACATTTCTATTGAATGTATATAATTTCAATAGGATATAATAATTAGTATCTCAGACTGCAGCTTCTTAACTTATGAAAGGGAAGCTAGAACTAAAAAATGTCCCTGGCTTATCTCCCTGACTTAGCTCTATGAACTACATACAAGCAGTAATTAAAAAAAAAATCCCAAATAAATCCACTTTACCAGAAGTATTATGACAGGCAAGCCTATCCAAACCTCACTATAGGATTTTGTTTTTGTTCTTTTTTTGACAGTCTCACTATGTAGCCAGAGCTGACCACGAATTCACAGTCTTTTGTTCTGTAGTGCCAGGATTGTTGTAATAATGTTTTGATATTAAAAATGACAACAATAAGAAACACTATCTTAAACATATATCTTCCTATACACAGCAGATAATATATTCTAGGAACACAATAATTTTAAGCAATATCAAATTAAATCTCCATATTTTAGACTACCTTTTAATATATCTACTCAGTCAAGCTGTTTTCCTGCTGGTAACTTGAATTCCTGTTTAAAACTCTGCCAACTCCTCCTGGGTGTTCTGGTGATGAAAATAATTTTCCTTAAGTTTAGCCAAAACTTTTTCACTACAGAAGCTTATGAAAAACCACAATGTTAGGATATACCACAGTGACCAGATAGGAGGAAAAAACTATTTCAGAGAATTATTTGGTTTTTTAAAGTAACAAGGAGGGAAAAAAATCTATTTAAAATAATATACTAATTTTATGATAACAATCTGATTCCACAGACCAAATTAACAGTAATACTCAATAACTGATTTTTTTAAAAGCTCAATATGCTTCTTTAAGAATATTCAGTTTTGTACAGGGGTGATTGAAAATACAAATTAAAACTGGGCACTGTACCACATGGTTGTAATCCAGCATTTGGGAGGCGGAGGCAGGAGGTTTGAGGTCAACCTGGGCTACTACACTGGGTTCAAAGACAGCTTGAGCTACATAGTGAGACCTTGGTAAATATAAATAGAAATAATAAATAAAATGCAAAGATATAAAACCAAGAATCAATACTGCACCCCAATGACAAGCTCAGGGGGAATGCTTCTAAGATAAAGAGATCACAAGAAGCAGAAAGCTATGTCAGCTTTATACTACTTTTTAGCCTAAGGAATCCTAGTTGTGTCTAGCATTTACCCTATTGTTCTCTCGCCTGAACCTATTTGAAAACCATTACCTCACAAAACAAAACAAATCTGGGCTATGAATCCCACAGGCCTCCATCAGCCATGATGTGTGAGTTGTATCATCCCACTCTGTCCCTCCAGGTACCTTTTTAATGGAGAAGTACAGTACTTCCCCATCATGGCCTAGGACATGGCGAGGATTTTAAAACATGACAGTGCCACCACCCAGGAAAGTGTGACAACAGCAAGAGCAGCTGAAAGATGAGAAACTAACCTGGTTGATGGAGTTGGCAGCACAGGAAGCGAGGCCTGTTCCAAGGGAAGTGAGCAGGAAACAGGGCCAGTCGAAAGGGGCTGGAGCCAGGGCAAAGCCCGCTGAGGTGGTGCTCACAACAAGAGCTGCAACAAGAAATGAAACAAGGTTGTGTTACCAACAAGGTCCTCAGCTATAGAAGTCACAAGGACAAAGAACCCATCTTCCACCCAAACAAGTGGATGACAATCATAATACAATCTACAGGCTAATATTCTTTCATTTGAAAAAAATTCACATCTTCCTGGCTTAAAAAGTTACACGTGTACATTATAGAAAAATGTTTTCTTTTAACTACATCATACTCAAAGGTAGAAATATAAAATGGATCTTCCAGATTCACCTGATTCACTCAACATTATTTATTGACTGTCCTATTTATGATCAGAACACTGCTGGTACTGGCACTATTAAAGATAAAGTTGTAAGCAGTTTTTCTTTCACTCCTGCTCCTGAGTAATCTGACAGAGATGACATACATCAATAACTGAAACACATGAGGGCAAACAGTAAGGGTCATAGTTGTGTGATAAACTCCACACAAGCCAAGCAGAGGGGTTGCCTATAAATACGTGATGGTGCTAGACTCGGAGGGTGAGGAGACGAAGATGTGAATTAAAGGAAGACGGGAGTTCAAAACAAAGCCACATAATCCAAGCTTCTACCTGGGCCACTGCATTGTGGGAGCCTTGGTGCTTCTTTCCTGGGGTTTACAGAAGCTGACAGGGCCATCTCCGTGGGGAATTGATATGGGGCAGTAAGAGGAAAATGGCTCCCTATTGGTGAGTTGAATCTGGAAAAGCTCCAAGATGGCACTGGAATTTGGACCTTCAGGGGAGGAGGCAGAAAAAGGAAAAGTAGAGCAAGTAACCCGACAGGTAGAGGATTATTTTCTCCTTTCTCATCCTCTATACTCCGCTCACTGCAAACTACTGTGTGTTCACATTTATAATGTGTTGCAAATCATCACCTCTACCACGCAGTAATGAGTGGTTCTCATCCAGGTATGGTTTTTCTCTAGGGGGAACACTGGCAATGTCTGGGAACCATTTTGATTGTCACAACTAGGAGCAGAGGGTACTTTCTGTCTTCTGGTGGGTAGACCCTAATATCCCAGTGCATAGAAAAACATGACCCTGATGCCCATAAACTTTCAGGTATACAATGTTCCTAGTGCACAGACAGTAAAATGCTGATCTAGTCCTGGCCATTCTTTAAGAGCCTTCTCCTTGTCTGTGCTCCTTCATTCTAGCTTGCATCACCTCACTGGCCTGCTTATGAAAGTCTTTTGGTAGTACTCTCGTGATAAAATACAAGCTCTTTGGCTGCCAATGGGTGCACCCTACCTCTCACTCATCATTCTCTGGCCACAAGGGCTCTGGCTGTTGTATGAGCCTTCCAAGCCCTTTGCTCAGGGTCTTGTACTTGGGTTTGCCATGTCTCTTTCTATGGCTGCCTCCTCAGACTTCCAATCTCATCTAAGATATCACTTCTTAAGGAGCACTTCCCTGCTCGTCTCATTTGAAGTAGGCTTGCCCAGGTACTCACTCCCACATACAATCCTTTCAATCTGCTCTGTGGCACTTACCACACTGGCTCCTCACAGAAATGTAGGAGGGCCATGATGCAAGGGCCTGGTGGGTACAGATCCTTGCTGTGTGTTCAGGACTACTAAATTAGTGGCTTTTCTGTTGCTGCTTCTTAAGGAAGTAGGAGAGTATTTTGGCTGACAGCTCCAGGGCACTGTTGTCCACTATGGTGGGGAAGACATGGCAGCAGAAGTTTAAAGCACTGGCCATACTGCATTGTCAGTCAGGAAGGAGACAGAAATGAACACTGGTGCTCAGCTCTGATTTTTCCATTGCATTCAGTATAGGACTTCTACCCATGGAATGGTTCTGCCTACCATTGAGGGAGGACTCCCCACCTTAGTGAACCTAATATAGAAATTCCCTCATAAACATGCCTAGCGATTTGTTCCCATGGTAATTAAAAATCTTATCACATTAGCAATCCAGATTGACCATCACAACTCCACCCCATGTCAGGCTGACGCTCAAACTTTAAGCTTTTAAGCCACAATCTTCCACCCCTTGTCCCAAATGGGGTCACGGCCATTCCATAACACAAAATGCAGTTAGTGCATCTTCTAAACTCTTCATGGTCTTTAGGAGTCCCTATGCTGTCCAAATTTCTCTTCTGAGACTCAAGGCAATCTCTTAAATGTGAACTCTTATAAAATCAAAATCAAGTTCCAATTTATAACAGCACAGAGTAAACATTCCTATCCAAAAAGGGAGAGTGCAGTAATAGCAAGGAATGATTGAATCAAAGAGAGCCTGAAACCCAGCAGAGTAAACACCAAATCCTGCAGCTCCCTGTGCCATATCTGGGGCTCATGCTGGAATCCCCTGGACTCCAAAAAGCTTGGGTAATAGGCTCATCCCAATAGCTCTGCTGCCCATAGCACACAGAGCCTCTCCCTTGGGGCAGATCCACTCCCTGGCTGTAGTTTTTCTTTTTTTTAAAATATTTTTATTTATTTGAGAGAGAAAGAGGCAGAGACAGAAAGAGAGATAGAAAGAACAAATTCCAGACACAGGCATCACCTTGTGCATCTGGCTTACATGGGTCCTGAGTAATCGAACCTTGGTCCTTTGGCTTTGCAGGCAAATGCCTTAATCTCTAAGCCATCTCTCCAGTGCCCCTGTCTGTAGTTTTCCTCAGCAGATATTCCATGGTCCTGGCATCTTTGGCATCCTAGGCTTTGCACTGCAACTTAGGCTTCTTCTTCATAACTTATACAATCTCCTCTCGGGGTCCCCTTGAAAGGAATCAGACCTTGCCACACTCTGCCTGGCCATAGTAACTCTCTGGAAGCACGACACCAAGACTCAGAAACCTCCTCAAGCCTGCATCCTTAATGGCTGCAAAACCCACATGCACAACGTTGTACTGCTTGATCAAAGTGAATCCTGACCCTCTCCCCGGTCCAACATTGCTGCAGGGAGCTCTTTCAGTGGCAGTCAGTTCATGCACCCTCTTTTCAAGTTAATTTAGATATTTGCAAGATGGAGTGGTTGTCCTTCAGGGCACCTTTCCTACTGTCCCAGTGCAGCACAGGAGGTTTCTCTTTAATGGTACTCATCTGCAACTTTAAACTCCCTCTTTTCCCAACAAAGGACACAGTTGTATATGTTTCTGCTCTGTTCATTGCTCTCACTGTGGCTCTAGAGTAGAGTCCTGAGCAGTGACCACCAACAGCCTGAACCTTATCATATCTCCTCCAAAAAAATTAGCCCATTGCTTTTCAATCCAGCATTATTCTAGTGTTGTGACACGGGCAGAATGCAGGCAAGTCCTCTAGCCCAGTTCCAATAGAGTCCTGTTCCTCTCTGAAACCTTGAGCCAGGCCTCCACTGTTTGCATTTCTCTCAGCATTCTGGTCTTCCAACTCCAACTAGAATGGCTTATTAAGCTCTGCTTACAGAATTCGAGGGTTTTTCTAGCCCAAAGTTCCAAACACTCCCACATGCCTCCTGCAAACTAGTTGTTATAGCTTAAGAACCACATCTTCAGGTTCATCACAGCAATGTTCCCACTTCTTGGTACCAATTTTCTGTGTTAATTATTTCTCTAGTTATTGTAAGATTAGCCCTCAAGTTTATCAATGTCAGCAGAGTAGTATTTACCAGAAGCAAAGCAGAAAGGGCAATGGCTACCAGACTGCAGAATATCTGGTGAGAATCTAACGAAGAACAGTGACCTATGACTGGATGTTCAGCGCGAGAGTAACCTCACCATACATACAGGGACAGAGGATTCTGCAGAGAAACAATCTATGAACCAACACCATTCATTCATTATGAATGAGCACAGTAGTGGGAGATTTAAGAATTATAGGGTACTTTGTTATACTTTTGTGTGTATATGTGTAAGTGTGAGCACGTGTGTCTGTTGTGCGACAACACATGTGTGGAGGTCACAGAACACCTTTTAGCTCTGTCCCGCTTGTTCAGCTCACTTTAAAGCAGTTTCTCTTTGATGGCACTCTGCTATTGTTCTTTGCTGCAAAAGCTTCTCCTGCCTCCCTCCCATCTCACAGTCAGTGTGTTGACATTACAGAAGCCCAATACAGCTTCTCACTTTTGATGTAGGGTCTAGGATTTAAACTCAGGCTTAAGTAGCCAGTGCTTTATCCACTGACCTATCTCCCCAGCCTTAGGGGATGTTTAATTAGAGAATTGTCAGGATTCAGTGACTATGAAGTAGGAAGATAAAACAACATAAAAAAAAAGAGGTGAAGAAAGACAGAAATCAGGCAAGTACAAAGGAGGTTCAGTGCCCAGCTGGCCTTAGGAAGATGTGCTGCTTCTCTGAAAGCACAGGCCATCCAGGTGGAGATACATGTCAAGTATATGCAACTAAAGCCCAGGAGACACTGGAGACAAGAGGCACATAGCACACAGTCGGCAGCTGCCTGCCTAGAAACCCAGCTGACCCTGAGAGGAGGACAACATCAACCAGCAGCATGTGTAGTACAAAGAAGTGTGTGATAAACTCTGGATCTCCATAGAACTCCCCAGAATCCACAGAGACAAGACAACTGAAGGTGAGACAGCAGAACATCTAACAATCATGCAAGATGCCAAAGGGAGTGAACTGGGAGGTGCCATGACTGACATCAACAGGGATGAGCCAGAGGTACATAGCTCCTCCTCATGACCCAAGATGGCTGGCATATCCTTCAGTCTAGTCTTACCAGCAACTCAGAAGTCCTTTATAATCTAGTCATATGGACAAGTTCTTTCCTAATATTGGGTCAGATATATGCTTTTGATAGTCCGTGTTTCTTTGGTTATGTTCTATAGCAGTTTGCAAGGTGAAGTAAGTGTATGTGCTGAGATTATTCTCTGTTTTAGCCAGATTTCTGTGTCTATACCAAATACTTGAGAAAAGCCACCTATAAAGAGCTTTAGTTTTAGAGGTTCCATTTGTGATCCGTCTGCTCACTGCTTTTGGCCCTATGGCGAGGAAACATATCAGGACAGAAGCATGTAGTCGGGCAAACCTGCTTACCTCATTGCCAGGGGACAAAAGATGAACAGAAATGGAAGGGGTTGTGGTCCTACACACCCTTCAAGGGCACACCCACAATGACCCAACAACCTCCCACTGGGCTCAGCTCTTAAATCCCCCATCTCCTCCCAACAGTGCCACTCTGGGGAACAAGCTTTTAACAAATGGCTTTGGGGGATACTAAAAATCCAAACTGTAGCATCCTTTAAACTATAATTCTCTAAAGAGCATGTGTCTTGGTCATGTGACTAGCACCTGAATATCCCAGAGGGCAGGTGACTTGCAGACAAGAAACTGGCACAGATTTAAGCAGAAAAGGGACCAAGGTTCAGAAGTGAGACTGAAGGTTTGGATAAAATTCTAAAATGACAAACAGCTCCTGGTAAGGAGCTGAAGGCAAAAGGAGGCTTATGAGAAGTTACCCAGGCACATCTTGAGAAAAAGCAGAATGGCGAGGCAGTTGGGTACTTAATACTGCTCCTACTGGGGACAGACTACCTGGCCCACATATGACATTGTTAAGTTGTAACTCAAGCACACATAGTACCAATAAGCAACTAGCAAGCACCACAACAGGGCAGCAATCAAAGAACACTTATTTCAAAGGAAAACTCTGGAAGAAAGTTTTAGCTCAGATTCTGTAATGACACAGGGCCCCAAAGCAAATGGCACGGTGACTGCAGGCTTTGAAGACAAGTTACAGGGGCACATTGCCCATGGACCAGTAGAGCAAAAACAACCTCTCGGGTACAGTACACCTAACTTTGCCTAGGTACATTTAAAGACCATCAAGAACGGAAACATTTTCGAGCAAACAGGTTTCCTTTAGGATATTCAAACAGCATTTGTCACACAATGAATTTCAAACCTCATTGAGGGCCACTGTTAAATAGGATTGTCTTGCTTTGCACATGTCCCTGGCTCTCCAGATGGGTTAGATGGTTCCTCACATATTACCATGCTATGTCAGTGACAACTCAGGATATGAAGGATGATCCTTAACACTAGCCTACTTCTCAGCTGCATATGAAGACTACTACCAAACAGAAGAAATGTTGATAGTATCACTGAGAATTTGATGAAGGAGAGACTACAAGGTTTTTCCTCTTGAACTATGTAAACTGCTTTGATCCATAGAGTAAATTAGTCAAAATGATTACTGATTCTACTTTAAGGTCCTAAACCCTGAGCCAAAAATAGACTCCTCATGACTGTAGTAGCAAAAGAAAATCAACTACCCTGTTCTCAATTATACTCAGTAAAATTGAGAAACACCAAAATAGACAACAACCTTAGGTATTTGTAAACGTTACAGATCGACATTTTGTACTATGCATGGTGGCACAAATCTATAATACCAGCACTTGGAAGGCTGAAACAGGAAGACTCTGTCTCAAAACAACGAAAGTCAATTGCCAGTGGTTAAGAAAGTGCCATAAATACTGGACTGTCAAAATGAAACCATTCTCAAAGAACTGTCTTGTTGAAAGTTGAAAGTTGAAAAGGGTATATAGTTTTGAGACCAGAGAACATCTAAACAGCAAAGGATGCAGCTTGGTTTTTTTGTTAGTATGTATGTATGTATTTATTTATTAGCAACAAACAAAGAAAAAGGCAGAAAGAGAGAGAGAATGGGCACACCAGGGCCTCCAACCGCTACAAACGAACTCCAGATGCAAGCGCCACTTTGTGCATCTGGCTTCATGCGTACTGGTGATTCGAGCCTCGAACCAGGGTCCTTAGGCTTCACAGGCAAGAGCATAACCTCTAATCCATCTCTCCAGCCCGCCCCCCTTTTTAGTTCAGCCCAAGACTTGCCTGGATGGTAAACAATGCAGAAAGCACACTAGGTTTTTGAGCAAGGGATCAACCTGATAAATTGAAAAGAGACTGAAAGTGGTTTGCAAAAATCTGACAAAGGAAATGGACAAATTTTCATGAGAAGTAACAATCAATCAGTTTATAGAATGGAAATACTACCTAATTGTAAAAGGCACAAATTGAAAATTTTAATACACATGAAAATGACAGTAACTACTACTATTATTATCAGGGTAGAAATTTGAATTTCCTCAGACAGTTATAAAAAGGATCAAAGGCTAAAGGAGAATGTATTTACTTACTTCATCAAAGCAATTCATTAAACAGAGAAAGGCAGAGAGGACTGATAAATTGTACAAGTAAAATTGACCAAAGCAATATTCCCATACAACACTGCCACAACTGTAATTAAACTTTTCATTGATTTCCTGGGATTCATTACATGGAACCATTTTGCAACACCAGAATCTCATTATAAGTGAATGTAATATATTCTTTTATTAATAACTCTTGAAATTATATTTTATTTGGTAATCTCATATTCTGTCCCTTTGCAAATAAACATAAAATCAATGCTGCCAACGAAGCATGGCCCATCCAATACAGGCCTGGAGGCAGAGCACTGCAGGCCCAGGGTGACTGAAGAAAGCCAAAGAATATTCTCACCCCATGGAGCTTGACTCATCCCTGCTCCTGGGTAGGTAGTCAGCCACAGCACTCCATGCTTCCCTTTACAGAGATTCAGAAACAGCCTTCACTTAGCAGGCCTGACTGACTCCATGGTGGCACTGGAGTAAACACTGACTAAACTGTCTAGCCAGGCCCCTTGGTTTCAGCCCATCACAAATGAGGCTCCCTTGCCTGCTGCTGCCTCTAGGGAGAACTTTCCACATATGTTCCCTCTAACAATCAACCTGACTGGCCTCAAGACCAGCAAACACCCTGTTCAGAGAGGCCTATGAGAGCCACATGCTGAAGACTCCATCCAGGAGCCCTCCGGGAGCTAAGAATAGCAGCAGCCAGCAGGAAAGCAGGGCTTTTGGACCTAAGGCCTGAAAACACGGCTGGCTTCTGCCACCAGTCAGCTTGGAAGGGAACCCGGAGCTCCAGATGAAGATGACAGTCTCAGCCAACAAACCCCTGACATCAACTCAGTAAGACCCTGAGCAGAGTACCAGCATACCAGGCCTTAACTTCCAACTTGGAAGAATGGGAAAATAACAACCATTGGCTTTAAGCTACTAAGTTTGTGGTAAATTGTTTTTAAGCACGAGAAAACTAGCATACACTCTAATGTGGGTGATGGAAATCTCAGGTTTCAGAATAGGACAAACTTTTGGCCCCAAGATTTAATTCAATACCAGGCAAAAGAATGGGAGGGTTCACAGTGCAGGGATCAAGTCTTCTGAATGCAGATTAGGGCAAGAGAGGGAGCTAAGGCGTTTTGGACAGGGGCAGGGGCTCACTGCACTGTGAGGGAGGGGCCTGGCAAGGGTCCTTTGGGAAATGAGGTGAGGAACTAGCATTCAGTCCTGGGACCAAAGAGCACAGCTTCCCTAACAGCTGGGATTCCAAAATCTCAGGCCAGGTCACGTTGGGGTACCATATGTCACAAACATGGAGAAGGGAAAAGAGAAGAACAACTGGCTTAAATCTAACTAGTCGTGCTTAAGAAAGACTAGTACATCAGCTACACAGTGCAGGAAAGCACACTTAGAGAACCATTTAGAGGCCAAGCAGCATGCTAGGGTTTGTGTAGGACAGTGACAGGATAAACCCAGTTCAGAGCTTCAGTGCTAAATAAATATGAGCAGTTATAGCAGCTGAGCTAAATATAACTCACAAACTCCAAGAATAATAAAAAGCTAATAGGCAAAAGAGAATTGGGGTTGAATAGCCTAACCTCTCCCCTGCTATAGGAATGCCTTCTACCACATTTCAGAGACCACGACCCTGTGAGTCACAAAACGTTACTTCTGCCCCACCCCGTCCCCGTCTCTAAAGGCACTTCAGCTATTCCACAGTTCTCTTGCCTAGAGCATCAAAATCAGCTTTATGGCCGGGCGTGGTGGCACACGCCTTTAATCCCAGCACTCGGGAGGCAGAGGTAGGAGGATTGCCTGGAGAATAGAGTGAATTCCAGGTCAGCCTGGACTAGAGTGAGACCCTACCTCGAAAACCCCCCCCCCCAAAAAAAATCAGCTTCCTGGAAACATCTCCCTATCTCTCTGTTGGTACCCCTCTGTCTTCTGGTGCAACAATAGGTTAACTTTCACTTTCTCGCCACAACATTTCAAGTATACACATGCAACTCTGCCCCCAGTCTCTGCTCTGCTCAGCAAAGTATCCCTGGTAACCAGCCACACTTGCCTTCCAGACTCCTGTCCACGCTGAAGGACACTTTCTAGAGACACAATAGGTTTTCACTGTATCAAAAGCACTTAGCTCAATGCTGATGAATATCAAGGGCTTAATTAAGCGGTGCTCTGGGTAATTATTAAAATGTGGTTCCTAGAATTCTAGATGAAATACTGCTCAGGCCACTCAATGTGGGCTTTACATATCAAACCATTATCTAAAGGAATTTATTTTAAAAAACACTCCACGTGTTAATGTATTATTTGTTACCAGTGGGAGATATGGATCAGGAGTGGCCAGATAGCAATGCTTTAAGAAATAATAATTTTAAAAGAGAGAAGTAAGGAAGGATGAAGGGAGAAAGGAGAAGGGAGGGAGACAGGGAGAGAAAGAGAAAAAATAAAAACAAAAAGCATGAAATACTTACTAATGCCATAGTATTCCCATATTTATTTAAATTTCAAAAACACTGCAATTCTTTAGTAGGGTATGGACACTTCAGACACATGGTAAGAAAATGCAAAACCTTTTACTTATATCTGTTGTTTAATTATCTCTCACTTTAGTTTGTTGTTGTTGTTGTTTTGCTAGGGATAGAAGCCAGGGCATCATGCATGCTAGGTAAGCACTCTACCACCAAGCTACATATACTACCATTTGATCTTTTTCTTTTAAGCTCAGTATTTTGCATGTCTTAAAGTGAATATATCAGTGTCAGAGTACGGAATTTTCTTTACAAATGGCCATGATAGTTCTGTGATATCTATTCAAAATAGTAGAAATATTATAAATGAATACATGTACATGTATAATTTTTAATCAATAAAGGTAATTCAACTTTGGAGAAACTTGCTCTCTAAAGCAAACAGCAAACAAGCAAAGGAGGTACTGTTTGATGTTATATATGGAGAATTATGCAAATTCATGGTAGAGAAATCAATTCAGGTCTAATCAGGAATCACACAGTATCGTATTTCACTCTCTGATTTATGCAATATTCTTCAATATGTGCTCCAAATACTCATTTTACCAGAGGGAAATTCACTAAATGAAGGAAGGACCCCCATACACTTGCCTAGCAGACTACAAATTCAATTACAAGCAAGCTCTAAGACCCTATCCCTGCCTAGGAATCATGACAGTGCTGCATATACGACAGGCTTTAGAGGAATTTGAAGACGTCACAGAGGAGGAAGCCCCTGATTGGGACTGGGTAGAAGCAGATCCAATACACATGCTGTTAGCTGTGCAAAAGAGGGGGCTTCATCTGCCACTGCACTGCAGCTTTACGGGACTGGTAGTGCCAATCTGGCTGGTACTAGCCTCACAGATACTTTCCAGAGAAGCAATTAACCACTCAGAAGGTTTTGCCTTTCCAGCATGCAAGAAGCTTTCTGAGAAAAGCTACTTCAAGATTTTTAAAAGGCTTACTACTCCGAGAATTCCTGGTCTGGGAACACAGCAGATGCGCTTTATTTCCTCCTCAGATCATCGATTAAAACTAACCGTAAGGATGACATTCAAAATCTGCACTGCTACATCCTGCTTTCCTATTGTCTGTGTCTCTTAACACTACCCTATTTTTTAGCTTTCACTCCCAAAAGATTTAGGTGAAAGACAACTCCGATAAATCAATCTGGATAATGAACTATTCTGACACAAGATTTGGTAGAAAGATGAAAATCATTGGCTAAATGATATGTTGAGATTTTCTATCCCCCATTTCTAATTACCCTTGTGATCTATTATTTCATTAAACTAGATAGCTGATAGTCTACAATACTATAAGCAGAATCCCAAAGATTGAAGGTATATTCTCTTTAAGGTTCTTAAACACTGGAGTAGGTAGTTAATGAATTTGTATGTGGTTTTGTTTATGTGTGTCTAAACAATGTGTTTTTTTTCATGTTTTTGTTTTTTGTTTTTTTCTAGGTAGGGTCTCACTCTAGCCCAGGCTGACCTGAAATTCACTATGTAGTCTCAGGGTAGCCTTGAACTCACAGCAATCTTCCTACCTCTGCCTCCTGAGTGCTGGGATTAAAGGCATGTACCACCACGCCTGGCTTTTGGCTTTGTGTGTATGTGTGTTTTCAGGTTTTTGTTTTTTGTTTTTAAGCAATGTTTTGTTAGTAGATATCCAAGTTCACCTGATATAACTCAGTTCAGAGACAGGAGATGGTCTCTTCTAATTTGCAAATGAGTGTATATTTTACTAACAATGGTTCTTATGCATACATGTCTCCTTTTATTTCTGTTAGCATCTTAAACTTCAAATGGTTAAATTTATAATTTAAGTTGTTTTTTTTCTTCATAGGCTGGCAGTACTCTGAGATCTTTTTAGTATAGCCATCTAATCAGCACATATATCAAAGGAGATGATCATTTTCATGCTGACTGTCAAATTCTGATGAAAAGTGAATGATGAGAGATGATAGTTTTTCTTAGCCACAAAAAAAGAGTATCAATCAAGAGTTACTGATCATACATCAGAACCAGTTCTGGTAAAGAGAAGACATTTTATAGAGATTAAAATAACAGCTTCAGGGCTGGAAAGATGGCTTAGTGGTTGACTCTTGCCTGCAAAGCCTAAGGACCCAGGTTCAATTCTCTAGTGTCAATGTAAGCGAGATACATATGGTGATGCATGCATCCAGAGTTTGTTTGCAGTGACTGGAGGCCCTGGAAAGCACATTCATTCTCTCTCTCTCTAATAAATAAGTAAATAAATAAATTAAATTAAATTAATGAAATAAAAGCTGCAAAATTAACACTCCCCTACCCTTCCTTCCTTTCCTCCGTCCCTCCCTCCCCCCATTCTTAATGACCACTGCTGCTCTCACAGTCCTAGGATCACACTAAATCTCTCAAGTTCACATCGAACAAGAGCACTGTTGCTGAAGTGGTGCAGCTCCCAGAGTTCACCAGGAAGCATCAGGTTTGCAGCACAAAGTCTATTCAGAAGAAGGGAATGGATTCTCCCTTCGTCCTGTGAACCCATAATTAAGAGCAGTGTGTATGCCAGACTTAAACCCTTAGATTATTCTTACAATTACAGTATTGCCCTGAGCCCAAGACCTTTTCTGCTTTGCTGTCCTTTTCTTAGGCCTCTTCCAAAAGTGTCTTCTCAGGGTACTTCCTATACTCAAGAACTAATACTTTAAAACCGTATTTTTTTCCTTTGAGATGCAATGGACAGAAATTTAGAACTTTCAATTAACTAAATGACATTTATATAAAGTTGGCACTTCTATAAGCTAAAATACATGAAAGGAAACCTTTTGAGGCATGGAAACAAGTCTTTCACAATGAGTTTGACAGGAAGAAATTGTTAGCTGAGAAATTCTCATTGAACAATGAAGCTTAGCTAAGTTTCTTATCCGAACTGTGTGCTACCCACAAAGCAGACGGTGTACAGGTCAGCATTTCAAATAACAACAACTAAAATGAAGTCTTCTTTCTGATTTTCATAGTATCTGGTTATTTTTCTCAAAACATGCAATATGTCAGCAAAATGGACTTGCTAATTCTTTTTTAAAATATTTATTTATTTGTGTATGTGTATTGTGTATATGCGTGCATGCATGGGCTTATCAGGGCCTCTTGTCACTGTAAACAAACATTGGATGTTTCAGCCATTATTAGCATCTGGCTTGCATGGGTGACTTGGGATTGAACTCAGGGCAGGTAGGCGTGGCAAGCAAGTACCTTTAGCTGCTGAGCCATCTTCCCAGCCCTCTCACTAATTCTTCATATCTGGACTTAAATACATGCTTACGTTACTGTTTCATGGTTTGCTTTTCCACCATGAGTCTTCATTTACTTTTGGTAATGAAATAGTTATTTGCATGTGTCATTAATATAACCATTCAAGACAAGTTTCCAATAAGAAGAATTTAGATGAAGCAACTAGAAGCATACCTTTACTGCCATAACTATCCATGTAAGTGTGAGGTGATCGTGATAATCACTACACTATGGAAACCTGTCTCTTTAAGTGAACTTGGAAATCAATGTCCCTTGCCAAGCTAATATCAATTGATCCACTGATAATATTTATGTTCAATACTCCTTTAAGAAAGAAAATTCTTTGCTAGAGACTACATCGTTTAGAATAAGCCACTCTGTGAGCTTCAAGGGGAAGTTTTCACAAATGCAATAAATATTTAAGAAAAAGAATCTAAGAGCCATCTTCAATACAGTGACGCTGAATACAAAAAAAGTGGCAGACTGCAAACATCAGGACACAATAACAGCAGGTAAACAAACTAAGAACTATAAAAACAAGCAGGCTGAAATAACTGGGATTAGATACAACATTTTTCATTCATCCCTAAGCATTAAACTTCTACAGCCTATGAAAACAGACCCATGGACCATATAATAACATTTCAACCTAAAGCAAATTACAGTGTGGTTCTATAAGATGCTACTGCCCAGAAATATTGTACCTACTCAGGTTTTATATACATAATCTCTATGACCAACAAAATCACCTACTAGCTCATTCCTCAGAATATGAGTCCATCACGAAGTGACACATCACTCTAAGAGATTATTTATAGTTAAAAGCTTCAGCTGATACTCTCACTTCTGAGTAGAGAAGCTTCTCTTTTCAGATGGCGATGACCACTGGGATGACCCAAAAGGCAACATAGTGCTGAGAAGAAGGGATAGAGGAGTACCCAGCACTGAAACACCTCTGTCACACCCTCCAAGGCTCGGGGCCCATTGTGGAAGAGGGGGCAGATAGAATGGAAGAGCCAAAGGAAGGGTATGACTCCTTACAATGCAACTGTTCAGACACAAATTGGCCTCGATATCCATGACCTTGCAGTGCCTAGCAATATCTTCACAAGACCCTCAAAATAGAAGAAAAAGATGATGACATCAAATTAAAAGAGACTAATGGAGAGAGGGAGGGGATATGATGGAGATTGGAGTTCTAAAGGGGAATGGGGGGAGGGGAGGGAAATATCATGCACTTTTTGTATGTAAGTATAGAAGTTGTCAATAAAAAAAATA
This sequence comes from Orientallactaga sibirica, assembly GCA_036365145.1. NCBI lineage: Eukaryota > Metazoa > Chordata > Mammalia > Rodentia > Dipodidae > Orientallactaga > Orientallactaga sibirica. Next base: position 8,719,182 of record JAEOAD010000039.1, read on the forward strand.
TTTAAAAAAAGCTTCAGCTGAGCAAAATTCTGCAAATGGTGACAGAGTTTATTACACTTTTTCCCCTACTGAGATACTCGTTCTTGCAAGAATATAAATGCAAGGCACTAGACTAGCTAATGGGAAAATCATAGTCAACAAGACAGATGTGGTCTCTGCTTTAGAGGGTTCACCCTGGAATGATTCTGACAAGTCCTCCCAGCACATACTCCCTCACATTGTGATTGGATATGAGGCCTGGGTAGTAGGAGAAAATTCACTGCTGGTACTTCAAGCCAACTCAAAAGCTAATGGCTAGGAAGCACATAGACCCTGGAGTGAAAAATATCACTATTTGTCTAAATGGATGCACTGAGCAAATCAAATTGTCTTCTAAATGTATATATTTATACCTACTGATTAATGGTGTTCTCACTTTTGGTAAGAGAAACTTTTTACAGATGGTGCTGAATAAGAGCTGTGTGTATGCCAGAATTAAACCCTTAGATTATTCTTGCAATTACAGTTACTGCCCTGAGCCCGAGAACAGGAAGAGAAAGTCATCTCTACCACACAAGCCAAGGCTCAAAGAACACTGCCAAGGAGGGCATAAGAAGTGTTGTTCTTATTACTAACTAGAGAAACTTCTCTAAGGAGATGGTGGTAAACACTAAGGAGGCTCAAAACTCAACAAAAGAGCCGGGCGTGGTGGCGCACACCTTTAATCCCAGCACTCGGGAGGCAGAGGTAGGAGGATCGCCGAGAGTTCGAGGCCACCCTGAGACTACATAGTGAATTCCAGGTCAGCCTGGACCAGAGTGAGACCCTAACTCGCAAAACCAAAAAAAAAAAAAAAAAAAAACTCAACAAAAGCCAGGCATGGTGGTGCACGCCTTTAATCCCAGCACTCAGGAGGCTGAGGTTTGAGGATCACTATGAGTTCCAGGTCACCCTGAGACTACATAGTGAATTCCAGGTCAGCCTGTGAGACCTTACCTCAAAAAAAAAAAAAAAAAAAAAAAAAAAAAAAAAAAAAGCTGAAAATAAAGGGCTGTGGAGAGCTCAACACTGACTGAGACATCTCTATCATGGCCTCCAAGGCTCGGGGAACATTGTGGAAGAGTGGGTGGAAAGAGCATAAGAGCCACAGGATGGGAAGGAGTACTTTGAGGCAATGTCCTTTGGACATGAACAGATTAGTGTTTCATGACCTTACAGTAGTTGTTGTTACCCCACAATACCTACACAATTTGGAACCCATCAACATTTTGATGTAGAAGATGGAGGAGAACAAAAAGAATGAGACATCGAAACAGAGAGGAAAGACTACTTGGAAAAAGGAGGGTGCTCAATAGAATGGGGAAGAGGGTAGTAAGATGGAGATACAATCAAATTATAGTATGTTCGTAAGTTAAAATTCTCAGTAAAGGGCTGGGGAGATTTCTCAGTGGTTAAAAGTTTTTACCTGCAAAGCCTAATTGCTTGGGTTCAATTCCCCAATACCCACGTAAAGCCAGACACAAAACTTGCCATGGCAAGAGAATCTTCATGTATGTACACACACACACACAAACACATACACAAATAAATACATAAAACTATTTTTAGGGGTTGGAGAAAAGGCTCAGTAATTAAGGCACTTGCCTGCAAAGCCTAACAACCCAGGTTCAATTTCCTATTACCCATGTAAAGCCAGATGCACAAAGTGGCACATGCATCTGGAGTTCATTTGCAGTGGCTGGAGGCCCTGGCATGCCCATTCTCTCTGTCTCCCTCTACCTTTCTTTGCTTGCATATAAATAAATAAAAGTATTTTAAAAGGGCTGGAGAGATGGTTCAGCAATTAAAGGTACTTGCCTGAAAAATCTGACAGCCTGGGTTTGATTCGCAATACCTATATAAAGCCAGATGCACAAAGTGGTATATGTGTCTGGAGTTCATTTACAGTGGCAGGAGGTCCTGGAATGCCCATACTCACTCCCTTATCTCTCTCTCTCTTTCTCCCTCTCTCTCAAATAAATAAAAAATATTTCTTAAAAGTATTTATAATTCTCAATAAAAATGTTAAAAGAGGTGAGCGTGGTGGTGCACACCTTTAATCCCAGCAATCGGGAGGCAGAGGTAGGAGGATTGCCATGAGTTCAAGGCTACCCTGACAATACATAGTGAATGCTAGGTCAGCCTGAGCTAGTATGAGACACTGCCTCAAAAAACAAAACAAAAAACAAAACAAAACAAAAAAAAGTTAAAAGAAATCTTTAAAATTTTTAAGGTTACCAAAACTATGGTAGATGTATTTCTACAAAAAATGATTATGATATTAAATTCTACAAGCAAATAGACCAAAATCTACAAAAAAAAATTATTTTCCAGAGACTGATTGAGAGAGGGAGGGGATATGATGGAGAGTGGGATTCCATACGGGACATTGGAAGGAGGGAGGGAATTACCATAGGATGTGGTCTACAATTATGGAAGTTGTCAATAAAAAATAAAAAGAGATTATTTTCATATGGTAAATTATAAGGAGATTTCATTCTTTTTCGCATATCTGTATTTTTTCTTAATATTTATATGACAAAATACCACAATAAAGTATGTTATTAATTATTTTAAGTGGAAACATGAGAAGCCCTGTGGTGTGGCTAATATAGCTAACAGGTGAGTTTTAAAAGCTATACAAGTAGGCTGGAAAGATGACTCCGTGGTTAAAGGTGCCTCCCTGGAAAGCCTGACAGCCCAGGTTCAATTCCCAGAACCCATGTAAACCCAGATACACAAAACGATTCATATGTCTGCAGTTCATTTTGGCGTGCCCATGCTTCACTCTCCTCTTGCAAATAAATAAACAAAAATTAAAATATATATATATATATATATATATATATATATATATATGCACATACATACATACATACATATATATATGCAGTCTAAAATGAATTTCTATCCTCTACTTCTGCTTTTATTCCCTATCATAAAAATCTGCATCCTGGACCACAGGAGAAACATCTATATGTTGACAGATGGTAATTTCCATAGGCCGTATCAGGAGCATAATCTGTTGGTGCCAATAAACAATCTATTTTAGTTCACTAGTCTTGGGAAATATATTAAAACTTTTCTGCACAGATGTTATTCAGGGAAAGACGTTATGCTTGTAACTGACCTATGTTAAGTATAAACTCAGTTGAGTCACTGGTCTCTTATAACCCTAATCCAAATAAAACATCCTCATCTTCGTGTGGTGCATGCAACAAACTCTAAAACCATGCTGTGAATATCTCAGCTGGCAGGACAAACTCAAGGGAGGCATTTTATTCCTTCTTTATACACTCAGTCTTACTTCTCTTTGTAGAAAAAAAATCTACAAGTGATATTCACACAAGCAAACTTTGGCCCAGGTCCTGGCGTACGCACCAAGGATCCAGGCTACATACAGCCACCCTATCACCCTGCAAACACAATGTAAGTCTGATCACTGCATGGCCTTCACTTACCCCACTGTTAACTATCCTTGGCATATTATAGCTATAAACAAAAGGAGGCAAAGAAAGACTACTTTTATAAAGTGATTACTGACTCCCCAAAATTTCTGCCTCAGCTACCATTAGCTATGAATGAATTGCCTACAGTATTAAGAGTCCAAAAGAAATCAATTGATAGATATCAGGAGTTTCCTTAACGACAAAATCCTGCTGACTCCAAGATGTGTGAATTCAATAATAAACTAAAGGGGGGAGGGTAAAAAGTCAGAAAAGAGCTTAAGGATCACCTAAAGGGTGTTCCTTCCTTGAATAGAAAAAGCAGAAGAAAATGACTTAAATTCCATTAGTCCATCCAAAAACCTGAGGCATGGATATGAGAGAAATGTACTGCTTTGAGACTTTTTCATCCTTGTAGGTGAGGCTACGATCCCCTTTTCCTTTTTTCTACCTTGCTTTTGCATGTCTATCTTGTGGTCCAGTTTCTGCACAGGTGCTTGTCCTGCTGCCAGTGGTCCCATGCAGTAGTGCTGGCTCTTACTAGGTGAGCTCCCTCCACATCCAGTAGGACCCTTACTCCTTCAGCTTGGTAAAGGATGTCCTGACAACCTGTATCAGAACCTGGTGTTGATGTCAAACATGTAGATCTCTGGGTCCCATTCCAGACCTAAGGGATCAATACCTGGGACAGAGGACACAAATCAACATTGCAAGAACCATGCCACTAGTGTTCTGTACCACATGTCTGACAATGAGGGGCTTATGAGTTGGTACACACTAAGCATGGTATGTAATATTAAGTGATTGATTTAATAACTGCTTAACATGTGAGACAACATGTCTTAAATATTAAAACTTGCACACACCCACCAAGGCTCAGGGAATTTTGTGGAAAAGGGGCTAGGAAGATTTTAAGAGCCACAGGGTGGGAGGGAATATCCAGAGACATTGCCCCCCTTTCAATGACTGACTGCTGCTCTCATAACTCATAACCACAACACCATGGTGAATACCCGAAATTCCACTGAGGAGGGCCATAAAATCGGAAATATAATTGATATAAATATCTTCTTTTGTTTCTAATGAAATATACAGAAAGATAATTGAAAATAGAAATAAATTGCTTAAAGCAGCTCATGTAAGGTTTTTAAGAAGAGGAAACATCAGGGCTGAGGATATGGCACAGTGGGCAAGAACGTTTGTTGTGCAAGCATGAGGACCCGAGTTTGATTCCCAACACTCTCATAAAAGCTGCACACGGCCATGCATGCCTGTAACCCCACTGTAACCCCAGTACTGAGGGAAACAGAGGCAGAAGCCTCACTGGAACTCACTGGTCAGCCAGTCTAACTGACAAATGGTCAGCAAAAGGCTCAATGAGAAACTTTGTCTGAAGAAAATGAAGTGGATAAATACGTGGCATCCTTCACTGGCCATATCTCCACGTGTGTGCACACAGGGCTCACAAATCTGCACCAAGTGCATGCATGCATGTGCACAAACGCGAACAGAAAACACTGATCATGTTGAAGGACATCACTGATTTCCTGATTTGGCAAATAGTCAACACCCTACCTGACAAATAAAATAAAGTGCTTTCTAGCCACGCTCTTCAAAGTCCTCTTATTTCTGACAGTGGCACAACTTCTTTAAGATCTGGTCCTACACGTTTGGCTTCTGGGACAGAACCCTTTCCTGGTTTGCTTCCCTTTGACCATTTACTTCTTTGCAAACTCTACTACAGACGCAAAGTCCTGCCCGTGGCCCCCCGCCCTGCTCTGCCCCTGTCCGGGATTACTGCTCTGTACCTGGCTTTGCTGGTGACTCTGGACTGCAGATTCCTATGAACTCTATGGACTCCTGTTCTTCACAGTCACATGCCCTGTAGACATGCTGGTGGCAACTCAAATTTCACTCGTTCAAAATCAAACTCTCAGTCTTTCCTCAAACCTGTTTCTTGCTTATGCATTTCATTCTTATGTATCAATATCACCATCCAGCCGTGTCTCCACACCAGAAGTCTAGAATTATTGTATAGAGCAAGATAGCAAACTCAGTGCCTGAGAAGGTAACCATTGTCTTTTTTTTTTTTTTTTTTTTTTTTTTGGTGGTGGTGTTTTTTGTTTTTGGTAAAGAAACATGAATATAGTTCTTATCATGCTCCAAACATGTAGTATGTCAATGTGAACTCATTTAATATTCAAAACAACCCTATAAAGTAAGCACTATTAGTGTGCCTATTTTATAGATGGGTAAACTGAGATAAAAATTATGAAACTTGGGCTAGAGAGATGGCTTAGCAGTTAAGGCATTTGCCTGCAAAGCCAAAGGATCCTAGTTCGACTATCCAGGACCCATGTAAGCCAGATGTACAAGGGGGCACATGTGTCTGGAGTTCATTTGCAGTAGCTAGAGGCCCTGGCGTGCCCATTTTCTCTCTCTCTCTGCCTCTTTCTCTCTCAAATAAATAAATGAATAAATAAAATATTAAAAACTGTTTTAAAAAATTTTTTTGAAACTTGTCTCTCAGCAAGAGGCATAATTTGAATGCAAGGATCCTGGCTCCATGGGTTGTCATGTTGCTTTCTTTGAGTTGGGCAGCATTTAGGATATTAAATATAGAGGAACTTGTTTTGCCTAAGGAAATCTGAAACCTATGCAACTCCATATTCTCAAACTTTCATTTTACATCTTAATAGTTCTCTACCTAAGATTCTATCTCCTTACTCTACCCACTACTGCTATTTACTTGTCTTCCATCATTCTTGCTTCTTAGTAGTCCATGTTCTTTATAAGTAGCCAGCAAATGTTTACTGTAAAGGAGGACTAAACAACACCAAAAAAAAAAAAATGTTTTAGGTAGCTTTCTCATATCCTGAGGGCTAACCAAGAAGATCACCCACTTATCTTTAGTGGAGCCTATTTCCTAAAGGTCTCAAACCCTCCCAGAACAGCACCACTTGCAGGGGACCAAAATATTCACACACATGTGCCTGCAATGGTCATTTCACATCGAATCTGTAACATTATAGCCCTGGTCCCCACAGGTTCATGGCCATTTCATAATACAAACTGCATTCAGTCCAACTTCAAAAGCCCCATTGTCTTATAGTTCCACTACTATGAAAAGTCCAAAGTCCCTTAGACTCATGGCAATCTCTTAACTACAAGGTCTTGTAAATTTAAAATCAAACTTTATACTTCCAACATACAGACCAGACTAAACATTGTCATTCTAAAAGGAATGAACTGGAACACACCAAGAAAAGACTGAATCAAACAAGAATGAAATCCATCAGGACAAACAACAAACCTGTAATTCCAGGTGCAATATGTGGGGCTCAGGGAGGCATTGTCTGGGCTCCCATAGGCTTGGATAGTGCCACCTCTACATCCCGAAGTCTCCACTGCAGCTTAGGCTTTACCTTCACAGCTTCATCCACAGCCTACTCCGGAGCACTATGCATGCACTGACCCTGGTGCATAGATACTTCATGGCTCCTGTTCTTTAGAACTTTGGTGCAAGCCTTCATGGCCGTCTTCCTTACCTCCTGCAGGCCTACAAAACCAGTACTTGGTGTTCTGCTGTCAACTTGAACTGTAGCCTGCCTCTTTTCACCACTGCTTCAGAGCCTGCAGTGTGCCGGGGTGGCTGAACCTGGGAGGACACCTTCCTAGGTTGTTTCCAACACAGACTGCCTGTAGTGGCACTCCTCTATTCAACACTGTCCTTTCCAGTGAGCTTTCAGTTTTGCACCCTGGAACCTCTGATGAGTGGGATCTTGCCTACTCTCCAAATACAGAGTTCTTGGCTTCCGTGTACTGAAATCTTTTCACCAACCACAGTTGTGTCCTTAGCTTCTTTTTTCCCTGCAGTCAACTGGCCTGTGCTCCTTTCCCACTAACTGCCTACTTCTCACATGTTTCTGCCCCACTTTCTGGTTTTTGGCACTATAAATCTAGCCAAGAGCAATGAGAAATAATCATGATACATCCTAAATGCTATATTGTCTTCATATGTCCTCATTTTGTGTTTTGTACATCAAACTCATATGCTGTTGTACAAAGCGTAAATTAAACCATTTTAGAGGCAAACTGGTTTATTCATAAAAAAATTTAAATGCTTACAGTTTTTCATTACATTCCTAGACACTCATTCTATAGTCAGATTCAAATAAGTATACAAAGACTTATGTACATATAAGTTAATCACAGAATTGCTCTCAGAAGCAAAAACTAGGCATGCCAGGCATGGTGGCTCATTCCTGTAATCCCAGCTTTCGGGAAGTGGAAGAAGGAAGTCCGAGTGTAGTCAGCCTAAACTACACAGCAAGTTCCAAGACAACCTGGGCAAAATGTTATGAGATCTTGTCTCAAAATAAGCAAACATTAAAAAAACTGGCAACATTATGTATCACCCTAAATATGTACTTTTAGATTACTTAAGTAAATAATCACAGATTCACATAATGGAATAGTATACATAAGGTAAATACTGTCAATAAAAGCTACATTATTACAGGAAAATGGCAAGTTATATGTATATGTTACATATACATATGTTTATAGAGCCTATATGTGTATACATTTATATACAAATATGTACATAACATGATCCCATTTCTGCTAACGAAACACAACCATACCAATACTTGCATATGAGTATATAGAGAAGGCTGCATGTCCAGTAAGAGTTTTAAGGAAAGGGTTCTTTCATGGAAAGCAGTAGAGTGTTTCCTCAGAAAACTAAAAGCTAGCATATGAACCAGCTATATCACTGTGGTATATACATTCAAAGGAATTAAAGTCAGCATACAATAATGAGGGCTATACATCTACATTGACCAAGTTATCAAACCAGCCTTGGAGCCCATCACTGGGGGCATGGATAAATATGTACACATAATGGAGTATTATTCAACCATAAAGAATTCAGTTATATTCCCTGAAGGAAAATAGAACTGGAGATCTCCACATTAAATAAAATGAGCCAGACTAAGAAAGACAAATACTGCATGTTTTCTCTCATATGCAAATGCTATATTAAATACATCTATGAAAATATAATAAAACCCACTATCTTAGAAAATAGGTGCTTAAAAAACTTTTTAAAGTATACTTTTCTTCAGTTTAAGACATGCAACTCTATGTTATCTTTTTTAACAATTGCCTACATGTATTTAACAGTAACTAAGACACTTGAAAGGTAAATAAGACAAAATACAAGTAACTATATGTCATTAAGGAACCTCTGAGAACTTTTCACAGCTGTGGTACAACAGCCAACTCTTCAGCACGATACACATGCCCACATGACGCCATGTCCCCTCCAGCTCTTCGCACACCTCCCCATGACACTCAGGTCACACCATCAGTTCTCTGAACACACTGGAATGTATCTGGTGTCTTTGTCTCTCTCTTTACAAGGGATTTTCTGCCATTCTCAAGTCCCATGTCATCTTCCCTGCCGTAAATACTCATTTATCTCAACAACCTGCACATGCAGAAACAATTCCATGGAAAACAGAACACACAGTAAGTCAACAATTAAATATTCACTGTAACTATTCAGAATGTCAGTGTCAAGCACACTAAGTAAATGTTGCACTGCTGAGTAAATGTTACAGCCAGGATCACTAAACTGGGACCAAAGCAGGTTTCCTAAAGTGGCCCTTAAGGACACGGCTGGATGCAAAATAGGCAGACCACTCTCCCATGGTGGCTGGGGGAACAAGTGCATTAAGATGCAAGAGACAGCCTCCACTGCCGGATGGGAGATAGCAAACTGAAGAAGGTATGTTGCTTTAGAATCAGGCAGGGCTGAAGAAGGAGGCAATAGGCACAAACAACAGACAACTTCTGTGTAGGCTCAGAAAAGCAACTGGGAGCAGCACTTTGGGAAAGCAGCCTGCTGCTACAAGCAGCATAATCTGCAGTGGGGGAGAAAGAAGGCAAAGGAAACAGTCAGAAGCTGCTGCAAAAATCTATGTCTCCATGTATGTCTAACTTGAACTTGGATTAACTTTTGCAAAGAGATAACAAGTAGATCTTACAGGCACCACAAAAGGTTCTCTTGGTAACACTTGGATGCTTGACTAGAGCTGAAAGAAGAATGGAGCAAAAAGAGTTAAGACTGGCTCTAAGGTTTCTCATCCAAGGAGAGGAGAATGCTGCTATGACTGACAGGAAGGGGATGATAAGAGGAAAACCAATCTGCAGACCAGACGTGTTAACGACGCTGTGCACAAGGAGAGCCTGCTGTTGACAGGAGTCACTTCTGAGGCTGCAGCTGGACAAGTCTTACATGCTTGTGACCATGACTTATCTGCAGTCATTCTTAACATGTCAACAACATGACACTCAGACCTCTTGTGCAAATGATAAAAGATTAACTGCTTTTGACATATGATGGCTTCTTGCTTAGTAAGCATAAAGTGTGTAAACCTGATTTTAAGGACACCATGTTGATTCAGGCTCATTGCTTTACACTATACAGGTCTCATTATAGTTCTTTAGTGCCTTCATCAGGCTCCTGCCTACACATCTTCCCACCAAACCCCTGTCTACCCATCTCCCCACCAAACCCCTGTCTACTCACCATTCCACCAAATCCCTGTCTACCCACCCTACCACCCAACCCCTGTCTACCCATCACCCACCAACCCCCTGTCAACCCATCACTCCACCAAACCCCTGTCTACCCATCACCACCCCCCTGTCAACCCATCACCCCACCAAAACCCTATCTACCCATCACCAACCCCCTGTCTACCCATCACCCCACCAAACCCCTGCCTATCTATCATCTCACCAAACAGATTCCTCTAAGTGAATTTGGTCACTAAGGAAAGATATTATCTGGTATGCCTCCTTTTACCATGTTTTCAAGACACTTCTTTAAGTGCAAAATTATTCCTTCTTTAATCCTTTTCTACACTCAGAAGCCTCAGTCTCCTCTTTTTACTTAACTCAACCTTGTTTGTTGTCTTTGGACCTCAAAAAGTACTTGGCTTAATCTGAAAGTGCACTTGCCACATTCTGTCCCTTTATTTTCATTAAAAAAAAAAAAAAAAAGATAGCAGGTCTTTAGTTTCTAGGAAACCCTGGAACACACTTTTAAAACAGCACAGAATAAACTATGCCCAAATTTTGCAATGAGATAATAATATAGTCTGTAAGACAGCTAAGACATCCAAATAACCTAATTACAGGTTAATATCCAAGTATATGCAATAAAATTTGATATAGTGTGCAAAGTTAGCAGAAGAAAGGAAGAAGATGAAAAGGAAACTTTCCCAATCTCACTACTGGAAAGCACTCTAAACCCTACACACAGGATAACTCCAGAGGCCCTTCACCGAGCAAAACAGAGGAAGCTACAAGCCCTCTGGACACCATAAGAACACACCAAGCCCAGCAATCAATGTTTTTTCTTCCAGAACTCTAGCACTGTACTTTTAAAGCAGAGTAACTATAAAAATACTAAGAACATAGAAATAAGCAGGATAAGCATTCTACCTTAATTGAAAATTAAAGTGAGATTAATTCTAGTACAATAATTACATTGTAGTACCATTTATAATTCTGTGCATAGAACTTGAGTTTGAATTCTTTTTCTAAAAATATTTTTTGGGCTGGAGAGATGGCTTAATGGTTAAGGCGCTTTCCTGTGAAGTTAAGGGTCCAGGTTTGATTCCCCAGTGCCCACATAAGCCAGATGCAAAAGGTGGCACATGTATCTGGAATTCATTTGCAGTGTCTGGAGACCCTGGCATGCCCATTCTCTCTCTCTTACTTTCTGCTTTTTTCTCTGTCTCTTTAATAAATGAATAAATATTTTTTTAATTAAAAAAGAACACTTTTATTGAGTTATTTGCAAGCAGGGAGGGAGACAGAGAATACAAAGAATATAAATGGGATGAAAACTCATTCCAGCTACATACTCCATTTTGTGCATCTGGCTTTACATGGGTACTTGGGTATCAAACCCAGGTCATTAACCTTTGCAACCAAGTGCCTGTAACCACTGAGCCATCTTCCCAGCCCCATGAATTTTTGTTAAGGAGGAGAAAAATGCTGAGGATATCTAGAGTTTTAAATCATTCTTGGGGTCAGAAAATGCAATAACAAAGAAAAATGCAATTAAGTAACTGCATCAGAAGAGTCAAGTACCTGTCAGTTTGATTTTGGACAGTCGAGCCAAAATCCCAGGCAAATCATCCACCTGAATCTTCATCTCTTTCCAATGCTTTTCTTCTTTTGCCTCTTTCCCCACATCCACGGCACCTTCCACTATGGACGTGGATGCTAGTTCCATGAGCTCCTTTGTCTTTGGCCTTTGGGACAATGACAGGCTGGTTGGTGAGAGAGACCTCATCTCATCTACCTCTGCTCTGGCTTGACTTGAGGAAGTATTTTCAAGGAAGGGAGAAGCTACTGGCTCTGGCTTCGGTTTGACTTGCTGGCTGAGACTCCTGTTGAGCTGTGTGACGTACTAAACAAACAAACAAGTAGCACATGCTATTATAAAACATAGCATCAATGCCATTATAAAATGCCTTAAAAATTACAAAAAAAATTCATTTTAACCTACTCACAAATATTTTAAAACTTTTAAATGCACTGATGATTGAAAAAAATAAGAGAGAAACATACCATTGAACAATTATTTCTATATTATATTTATGGAACTTTAAAGAATGTAAAAAGATGTATTATACAAGTTCAGCTTTTCCCAATTTTAGCTTAGCTGAATTATGCCAGAAGTTTTCAATCTTTATCCAAACTTAATCAATAAGTTCAGGTTCATATGTTTAACCTCAAATGCCAGAATTATTCTGGCTGAAGAATAATCAAAACAAGAGATTAAAGTTTTGGACAAACTTAAGAGAACACTAGATAAAAGTCCTTTTCAAACAGTATTCCTTAAAGGCTTTCTTCTAATGGGAATCTCTGAAATTCCCTCACATAGAGAAAAGTGGAGGCAGAAAGAAGCAGAATCAGGGTCACACCACGCACCATTCGCTTGAGGAAGTTAAAGTGCTGAAATGTAATCCACTGCTTATTGACATTTCTGAAAATGTGCATAACCGTGTGGGGGGACTGGTGTACAGTTCTTCTTTCTAGATACCAGACACATCCTCCTACCCAACCTGTAACAGAGAGAAAAGGAAGAAGTGTTAAAGCGGGTAATGCTTCTCACTACACCATGTCCACACCTACCCAGAAACAAAGCCAACCAAGTAAGCTGCTCTGTGTGGTGAGGGAGCTTGAATGATCTGATTCAGATCTGTGAATAACTGTGGTCTGGCAGCACAACTCATTGTGTAAGTTGTAATATTTTGTCTGGACAGTTGGGGAAAATTTTCACTTCTATGTCATTATGCCAAATTATTACAGTAAATGCAGAAATGCAAGTATTTTTAAGAAAAAATATAAAACAATCAATTCCCTATTTTAAAAGGAGAAAAGAAGGGGCTCAATTCTTCCCAGTAAATGCTAGTAACTGAAATATGCATTCAGATTTCAGGAGTGTATTTTGGTCACTTATAGTAAGACAACTAAAAGGAAGAGGAAACAATTTTCAATAAAGTAAGGCTATCAGGCTAGTTACTTCTGTTGCACCCAAATGTGGCTTTTAATCATTTTACTAAATCTTTCAACTGATTCATCACTTGTATTAGGCCTCATCCTTGTCAAGTATTTGAAAATCTATATAACACTAGTGTTCCCCACATGCAACTTTCTTGTCTGTATGTCTCTCCTCAGGACCTCTGTTGAAGTTAGCATCACAATGCTGACAGAAAGCACCCAACCAAAAGCAGCTTACAGGAGGAAAGGGTTTATTCTGGCTTATAGACTCGAGGGGAAGCTCCACGATGGCAGGGGAAAATGTGGCATGAGCAGAGGCTGTACATCACCTCCTGGCCAACATTAGGTAGACAACTGCAACAGGAGAGTGTGCCACACACTGCCAAGGGGAAGGTGGCTATAACACCCATAAGCCCGCCCCCAACAAAGCACTTCCAACAAGATTCCAATTGCCATCAGCTGAGGATCAAGCATTCAGGACATAAAAGTTTATGGGGGACACCTGAATCAAACTACCACAACCTCCATGACACTATAGGCTCTTGGTACTCTGCTTTCTGCTCTTGCAGTTTTCTATAATGCCTCATCTCTCCCTGCTGTGCAGCTATTTCCACTTCACTGAAGCATTGTCTCATGGAGAGAGGCTCTGAAGACTCAGGATGCTAAAAATTTTTAAAGTTCAAGAAGCTCAAAAAATTACAAGACTCATGAGTTGCCTCCCAGAGGAGTAAATTACTGGAGAGGAGGAGATTCTCTGAAGACGATGCCTACAAGCTGCACAGGGAACTCTAGTGATGCAGCTTTCCTGAGCCACCACCAGTTTGGGGATGGATTTTGTAACATTGTAGCTCTTTCAGTGTCCCACATTTGTATTAGTAACCCCTCATCGATGTTCCTGCAAGTTATCCAAATAAACACACTGGTTCACCAAGATACACTTAGATGGAATTGTTTCTTTGGGTTTGTCCTCAATGCCCCCTCTGGATAAGTAAGACATTCCATTCATGTCTCCTCAGGAAGTCACATAGCACTGTCCCTGTCACTTCAAGACAGCTGGGTTCCCACTGTTCTGAACACTAAATACTGTCCCTGGGAAAAAAGATGGTAACTGCTAATCTTTAACTCATTTCTAGAGAGTCATTACGCCATATCTAATTGCTCATAGTGTCTCCGTGGGCATGGATAGCAGGATGTCTTGAAGACCATTTCATGGTCTCCCTTACTTCTCTTTCTTATTGCAGGCTTCAGGGTCATTTTGAAATCTTCCTTTCTCACCCATCAACCAGCAAGTCCAGTCAACTCCGAAGCAGATATCAAACCTTCCCACTTCTTTCCATTCCTAATGACACAGACTCATGACCTTACATTGGACTATAGTAACAGCAATAGAAGTCAAGACATCCTGCTTCTAGTAATTTCCTTATGTTTCCAATTCACATTTCACAGAGCTAGCGGTTTTCTTCCCGAAGCCCAGAATACATATTCCACAAACCTGTACCTATCAAGGCATCATCAAACCAATGCTAGTTCGTGAACGTCCACCAAACACATCACACAATACAATTTACCAACTTTATGTTGTTTCCTTGCTTGCGATCCACTCTCTGCCTGACAAATTTTAAAAGTATCTTTCAATTATTCTCTCACTTTATACCATGTTTTATGATGTTCTTAATGTAAATTGTTTCTACCGTCATATTCTTTTAGTTCCTTGATGGCAAGGTCTCTCCTATACTTACTTAGCTTTCCTATAACAGCTACCAGAACGCTTTCTACATGATAATATAAAACACTATTTGATGAGTGAATAGCCCATGTACCCTTGACTGTTGGAAGAACTGTCACTGCCCTTTGAAATACATGGCAATTCTATGGGAAGACAAGTCCCTTCTTCACTGAAACCTATTCTCAAATAATTACACTTAATTATGACACACTTATTTTTCAAGTACATATATATGTGTTTGCCTTGGAACCACCATGAACATTCTTTCAACAATTAAAAACAGCTTAATGATGAAAACACTTCCTTTAGTAGCACCTAGGTTTCAACCCTTAGATAATCTAATGTCAATTTTAATATGCTCAGAGCTTACAAGAGGTACCTTAAAATTGAGAAAGATAACCATACCCACTATTCACCATCAAAGCCAGACCAGAACTTGTTAAAACAAACTCAGTCAGGCATGGTGGCACAAGTCTTTATTCCCAGCACTTGGGAAGCAGAAGCAGGAGGAACTCCATGAGTTCGAGGCCAGCCTGAGACTACAAAGTGAGATTCTAGCTTGAAAAACAAAACAAAACCAAAAAACCTCAGACAATGACTAATTACCTATAGTCCTACTTTTCCTTCTCTACCATCTCTTTCCACCAAATTGTGAATCTTTCAAATTAATCATACAGATCAAATGATTCTTCCCACCATAATGTCCAGTTTCAGAAAGTAAGGTATTAAGTTCTTCCACTCCATCATTGTAAAGTCGTAACAAGTAACACGAGGTTTGCATGCAGCTAATCTCCTAGTATGGAAGAATACAGAGAAGTCAAGTGAAAATGTCCTAAGTAAAAAATATGAGCAAAAAGGTAGGAAAACAGCTCGTCTGAGGAACAGACATTGGATACACTTCCACCCAGAAGGGAAAATTCAAGCAGGAAGATGGGGATGAGCCCGCTAAGAACAAGTGCAAAGGATCAGGATCAAAGGACAGTCACAGTCAGGGATTGTAGAAGGCAACAAGAAGTGATTCAAGAAAGTTGCATTATCCTTAAAAAAAAAAAAAAAAAAAAAAAAAACAGAAACAGAGCCAGGCGTGGTGGCATACAACTTTAATCCTGGCACTCGGGAGGCAGAGGTAGGAGGATTGCCATGAGTTCGAGGCCACCCTGAGACTACATAGTGAATTCCAGGTCAGCCTGGGCCAGAGTGAGACCCTACCTCAAAAACCAAAAAAAAAAAAAAAAAAAACTTCATTATGGAAAATTGCAATCTTATATAAAAACTGAACTATACAGTGAGCTTCCCACAACTTATTCCCCACTTTTAATATTTACCAAATCCTATCTGTGTTTTTTCTATATCCCTTCCACCACTGCCCTATCTTATGAGTCAACAGAGACCTTTGAGATCATCTAGTTCAATTACCACATTTACAGACAAGTAAACTCCACTACAGAAAAGTCAAATGATTTGATCTGAGATCATAAAGACTGGAACAGACTCATAAAATAACATTACGGAAAAGAAAGAAATCAAGATCACAGAGTCACAGTACTCAAAAGTGCCAGATACTTCAGGGGCTTGTGATAGATGAGGCATAGAAAGTTTCTGGGATGTAACCAAGGGTAGTCTCTAGCTTCTACTATCTTGTCTGTAATATAGCTATCTGTAAAACATTGCTTGGTGAGCAATTAGTTATCATCTCAAAACAACTCCCAATCTCTTTTTTAGTGTTTGTGTTAGGACCAATCTCATTCATTCAAAACGATTACTGAACAGTATCCACAAGGTACTCCTCTGGGCAATGGGAAATACAGCAGTGAACAAGAAAGACAGATTGTGTCTACCTTCACAGAGTATATTCTAGTTGGGAGAAACATAATAAGTCATTTGGGGTGTGTGTGTGTGTGTAAATCGTTATAGTCTTAACTAACCGTGATGAAAAGAATATATAAGGTGACGTGAGGAAAAAAAGGGGTAGGGGCCTCTATTTTAGACAGAGTGTTCAGAATGGCCCCCCTCTCTGAAAAGGTGAGATCTTATAGGAGACCTAGCCAGAGAATAGAGTCCCCGAACATTTGTCACAGTCCTTCAAATGGAAGGAGTATATAAGGAACCACACTGGAGGAAGTGTGGTGAAGAGGCACTCTGCACTTATCGCTATCTTAAGTTATCATCGTGGCTTCTGAATGGAAGCAAGGTGCATCCCTGGTCCTCACCAGCCAGTGGATAAGAACGGAGGCTGGTGGCTTGTGGAGCGGAGAACCCCTGCCCTCTCCTCCAGCTCCCACTGTCTGAAAACCAAAAGCAGCACCAGAAACCAAAGGGAGCAGGATCACATGGTGGAGAACGTGGGCCACAGTGCAAGACGGGTCCATGACTCCGTGGCCTCCTTTGCTCCAGGCTAACCCCAAGGGTCACTTCCTTCCCAGTGACAGGCCGACCTCGCCAAGGGCTCCCAAGGTTGCAAGGCAAGCTGGAACCACGGCCGCGCACGTGGCCACAAGAGAAGATTATCCCAAGGTCGTGCCTGAGACCGGTACAGTACCTGTCAGGAGACGTGAGGAAAGTGTGTGCGGGGATGCGGCCATAACGCAGCAGCCTGGCCTCCCCCGGGGATGCCCGTGTCCTCTCCCCTCACCGGCTACTGGACGCCGCCATCTTGTTGGCCCGCCTCCTCCCGGTGGGAGGAGTTACTTCCGTTGCGTCACTTCCGGGGGCGGGAGTGGGCCAGCGCTTCTCGCTCAGCGTGGCCATTGGTTGGGTGCTGGCCGTGCGGGAAGCTCGAAAAGCCCACGGTGGCTGTGACCTCCCAGCGGAAGGGAGCCGAGCCGAGCCGCTCGTGACCCGGCGTGGGGCCGAGCTACGCCGCCCACGCCTCGCGGGCCATTTAAAACTTCCAGGTCGGACGGACACTTCCTGGCCACCACCGTCCGCTCGGGTGGTCCAGGCCGGGTCTCACGGCGTTCGCTGTCCACCACTGGAGCCTGGATGACCTAGACCTTGCCACGCAGGCGGCCACATCACTGTCTCGCCCTGACAGTGTAGGATCTGTAGTGGGTTCCCGGGGCTCGTGACTTGTAAATCTTGGAGGAAGTCGCATGAGTCTCTTAGCCTCCGTTTGTTAGCTGCACCACGTAGAAGAAGATAATAATGGTGTGTTTTTGCAAGGCAGGTGAGAAGAAAGGGTGTCTCGCGAAGTGCGTGCACATACACACCGATCAGTTACTGTTAGTCTCTGTGGATGCTACCGTCGATCTTGCACAGAATTCTCGTTACCCGTTTCCCACGGTGGGGGAATTCGTGAGTAAAAAAAAAAAGTACAAGGGAAGAAGAGAGAAATCGGGTAGCTGGGTCTCAGGAGAGCGGTTTCTGCCTGTTTTAAATGATGATGTGATAACCATTGGGCTTCATCCCAGCCAGGATTGCTGGGCATCCTAGGATATTGAGAAAAGTGGGAGCATACAGGGGGAAAGAGGCGCCTATCTACAACTTAGTATAATAATAATGATAAGGTAAGGTAGAAAGTCTTGCAGAAACTCAGATGGTTCATTTGGAAAGGTTTTATTGATTGAAGCTAGCTGTTCAGTGGAAGGAACTGTGAGATCCCCGCCCCCCCAATCTTACCAGGAAGGTTGAGAAAGCAAAGAATAGGATTGCAGCGGTTATCTAACGTCAGGGATAGTACATCACTGTGACCTAAGCCTATCGCCATCCCAGTGAAATTAATGGTAAACTAAGGCAAGGAATGGGTTTTGGATAAGTAACCAAAAAGAGTCTATTGTAACTATATTTAACCCATTGTTTTCCATCCATTCTAAACACAACCTGTTTGTGAAATATGAAACCCAAGCCTTACTTTAAGCACGCACGAGATTTAATGTATATACAAACAAATAATTTTGAGATTGGAATATCTTCATACTGAAATATTTTGCTTATCCTTAGATGAACCAGACTGTCTCTTTGCAACTGTCTTGCTTAATTAGGTCTGTCTTTCCTGACAGGTTTCCCTTGGAAATGACATTGACAGGACTGTCTTTTAATCATCATTAACAAGACTTGGAGAGATAGATCTCAGACACCCACATAGTGGGACCTTTTCATGATGTGAAAACAGGTCTACAGAGATTGAATGTGTTCACTCCAAGCAAGAGAACTTGGACCTAAATATACAGCATTTTTTTTCTCATCTCATTATATTTGTCTTTTAAAATCCATGTTATAAAACTAAAGAATGACACCACTTTACAAAACTAGGATGGCTACAAATGAAATCAAGTAATAATAATTTTGGTGAGTATGTCAAGAAATTTCAGACCTGATATATTGCTTGAAGGGATGTAAAATGATATAGCAACTTTGGCAAACAATTTGGCTGTTCTTAAAAAGTTAAAAATAGAACTACCATGTGACCCAGCAGTTCCTTTCCCCAAAGATATACCCAAGACAAATAAAAAAACATATCCACCCCAAAACTTACACATGTGTGTATACAAGTATTTTCAAAGCAGCATTATTCATAATATTCAAAAAGTAGACACAACCCAGTTGCCAACTGGTATACACACACACAATGTGTTATATCCATATAGTGTCCTGTTATTTGTCCATAAAATGGAAATAAAGTACTAATACATACTACAATGTGTGGGAACCATGAACACATAGTAAATAGGCAGCCATTTACAAAAGAACACATTGGGTGGTTCCTATTTTTATGAAAAGTCATGAATAGACAAATTCTTAAAGACAGAAAGTATTAGATTACTTAAAGCTAGTAGAGTGGGTAGAGGAAAGAAAAGAGATTGCTTATGGGTACAGGGCTTATTTTAGTATGGGGAAGATGAAAATGTTCATAAATTGACTATGACATTAGTTACACAGCTTTAAATATACTAAAAGCATGAAATTTACACTTTCAAATAGGAGCTATAGTGTATGAATTAACTCTTGTGAAATCTATTGTTAAATTTTAAATAGAAAAACAAAAAAAAAAACCTCAAGGATAGAGTCATAAAGAGCTACTCAAAGAGTAGCTCTTAAAGCTATTGAAGATTGCTCATCATTACCAACAGCTGTTCTTCCCTTCTATAGACTATAAAACATGAATGCCCAAAATAAGTATCTCAGGCTACCTTGCAGTTTGGTTTGACGCTGTTGCTTATTCTGGATACTGGGATATTACTAGAAGTGATGTGTTTACCATTTAAGTATCCTTAATAGGAGAAGTCAGTTCCTCACTGCCAGAATGCTGAACTCATGACTGGAAACTCATCATTTTGGACCATTTAGGTACTCCAGCAAGATAGGCTGAAGGTGGATACTAATTGCTTTTGGAACTGCTATGCAAACTCTGGATTGGTTAAATGAAGGAGAAATAAGCTGCTAACTTGATACAGTGTGATTTTAGGTTTTCTGCCACTTGCAATATTATTTAACCCAAACCATTAGTCACTAATTTGAATATTGTTGAGATTAAACTTAAATGAGTAGATGTGTGAGGCTCCTAGCTCAAAATGTATGTTTATATGTGCTTTCTGC
The DNA here is from genome assembly GCA_036365145.1 of Orientallactaga sibirica. Taxonomy (NCBI): domain Eukaryota; kingdom Metazoa; phylum Chordata; class Mammalia; order Rodentia; family Dipodidae; genus Orientallactaga; species Orientallactaga sibirica. The sequence continues at coordinate 8,739,498 of JAEOAD010000039.1, forward strand.
TGTTTTGGAATTAAACTACTGAATGTAAACAGTTGGTACCAATTTATCAAACATAAATTCTTTTATGTGGAATAGTAGATGTTATTCTACTTCTTAGAAATGTTCCTAAAGACCATCTAGCTCCCTTTGTCCTCATTATTCATCACAGTAGCCTCTCACTTGTAATTTGTTCAGCAGACTACATAATATTCCCTCAGATAAAGGTACTCTATTTCCCAAAACAGACAAGTTAAGAACAAGGATATTAAGTGGTAGCTAATCAAGCTAGTCCTCTTCACCGTCCTTAATACAGGGTTTGAACGTGGGCCAGCATTCTACCACTGAGTTGTTTCCCCAGCCCTAAGCTGACTCCTTCCAATGCTCAGAAAACTACAGACAAGGTTCAGTTGCTGTTACAGAGTGAAGAAGTGTTGACATTTACAGAAACTGAGGACAGATAGAAGCAGAAATGGGGAGAAGGAAGTCCTTCCTGTCCCAGTCCTGTGGCATCATAGTCCTTAGTGGTGGAGCCAAGCAGGGTGTGTGCAGTTATGTAGTTTGCACATTCTCAGTGCTAGCATAGTATGGGAGGGTGAGCTAGGAGGCAATTAACAGGAGTTCTTAGATCAAGTATTCCATGCTTAATTAAAAGTGTAGATAGGAATTCACTTTCAGCCTCCTGTGAGCTTGATGGCCACATTGTGCCTCCAGAGTGTGTGATAGAATCATAGATCATTCTGGGTACCTCAGTTGTAACCTAGCAGCACACTTTTCCATCTCTACTCTCCATGTGTCGAGTCCATACATGAGCTCTGGGATACCAACAGTGAAGATTACACCCATTCAGAATCAAAACTTTTTAAAAGACACCAGGAAAATATAATATAGTAAGTTCTCTTCACTGCTGTGGCTTTCTAACCTGTTTAATTAGTAGGTACAACCTGACTCTGTTAAGAGAAGCAAAATTCCCAGTCCCAAGATAGCAGTCATGCTTGCTTGAAGTCAGCCATCATAATCTCATTCACATTGCCTCATACTTGCCTTGAGCTTGGCTGTGTTACTGCTTTATCTAGATAGGAGAGAGACAAGGAGATGCCTGCTGATGAAGTTTGGGGGAATGATTTTATTTACTTTTGAACTGCACATATAAGTGGAGGTGTTCTCTGCCTTTATTTATTCAGGAAGCAAGGCTTAGAATATCCTAAAGCTGAGCAGCCATTTGCAGCCATGAAACATCAGCAGCTCACTTGCTGGAGGAAGTTGTTGAGCCACTGTACTGAGTCAGAAACACGTATCTGCAGACTTAAGGCTGCAACCCACTGTGACGTCTAGGTTCTTATTGCATCTGGGTTGACATATTCCGTGACTGGCTCAGGGAGCCAAACAATCTGGCAGCTAAGCTTGCTGAGGATAGACAGCATGGAAAAACAACTGGATCACATCAGCTGTGCGAGAAGAAGATCAGTTTTGGTAGCTGTTTTGGAGACAGTATCTCAACTATGTAGTTCAGGTTGGCTTAAAACTTGTGATCCTCCTGCCTCAGCATCTTGGCTGTTGGAATTCCAGACATGTCACCACCAGGTTGGTTTGGTGACTGTTTGTAACACACATGAACCTATAATGCTTTACCACAAAAATGAAAGAAGCAATTTTGTACAGATTTGTTTCCTACCTTGCTTCTTGGTGTTGATTGTGTGCTCCAGTCCTTTGATGGTGGCAGCACATCCAGTCTCATGTCAGGAAGGGATTGCTTTCCTTGTTCTCAGCACTGCGGAGCCTGGTGAAGAAGATGGTGAAATGTTCCAAGCATAGCAGAGAACAAATCCTATTGGTTGGGAAAATCATAACCCTAGTTGGTAGGAACTCTTGGAAAATGGTTCTTATGTGTTCTGGTAAGCAGCTTTTCAACATTAGAAACCAGAGAACCCCAAGGCTGGGGAGATGACTGAAGTATTTGCCTCACAAACTTGAGCACCCAAGTTCCCCAGCACCACATAACAGCCAAGTGTGGTAACATATACTTGTAACCTTAGAGCTGGGGAGGTGGAGACAGGACTACCCTAGAAAGCTGACTAAGCAAATCTCTGTGAGCACAAGGTGGCCAGTGACTGAGGCTGACATCTGACATCAACCTCTGCCTCCACATGGATGCACATATATGTATACATGTACATACACAGAGCAAAAATCCCAAAGTATGAGGAGATGTTATAAAAGTAAATTATAAATGGAATTCCAGGTAAGTTATTTTCAGAACAATGACTATAAGCTACTGGGAAAGTGAACACCATCAGGTCTTGTCTGCAAACAGCTACGAGTTCTCATCAGTAAACTACCCATCTTTGTATGTGAACCTTTAACAGCAGCAAAAGATGAAGATGATTGTTTAAAGGATAATTGGCTACACATTTGCAGAATAGCATTTATTTAGCATGTACTGCTTGACTAATCATACTTTATGACAATTTTTCTCACTTTTTCCAAGAACTCTAATACAGACTGTTTCCATTTTCAGATGAGCCTGATACCTTAAAAAGTTCACTAATCTTCCCAAATTCTTAGTGTCAAAACAAGAGTTTAGATGTGTTTGACTGTAAAACAAATGCTCCCAATCCCCCTCCTGTACCATATCTCATACAAGATGGAGTCCTTGTTATCTGGACTTTTTTTACATTCTAGTTTAGAATATCCAGTCTTATCAAATCAATGAAATTATTGAAGTTCAGCCTCAAAAACTGACTTGAAGCCAGGCATGGTGGAGCACACCTTTAATCCCAACACTTCAGAGGCTGAGGTAGGAGGATCACCATGAGTTCAAGGCCATCCTGAGACTACAGAGTAAATTCCAGGTCAACCTGGGCTAGAGTGAGACCCTACCTCAAAAATACAACAAAAGTGCTGGAGAGATGGCTTAGTGGCTAAGGCGCCTGCCTCCTAAGCCTAAGAACGCTGGTTCCAATCTCCAGGTCCCACATTGAGCCAGATGCAGTGACGCAAGGGCGCAATGCCGCACTTGACCACAAGGGGGCTCATGCATCTGGATTTCATTCACAGCAGCTGAGAGGCTGCTGGCGCGCCCATTTCTATCTGTATTCCTCTCCCTCTTTCTGTCTCTCTCCAAAAAAAAAAAAAAAAAAAAAAAAAATACAACAACAAAAGATTGTATGTTTCCTGACATGGGTCTCATTTCCTTTGGTCCTAGTTCTCCATGTTTATACAAGGTACTGGTAATGGGTCTACAACATAAACTGCATTGCACTTAGTACTTAGCCCATGTCTGGACATTTTCAACAGCACCCTTCTACTGAATCAGAAATCTTTGATAGTGTGCCTGGAAACAAATGACTATTGGGGCAGGAGAAAGAGCTCAGTAAGCAAAGTGCTTACTTTGCCTGCATGAGAATCTGAGTTCAATCCCCAGTACCCACATAAAATGCTACATGTGGTGCATGCAGATATAATGCCAGCACCAGGGAGACAGGGACAAGATCCCTGGAGCTCCCTTGCCAGCCAGGCTAGCCTAATTATGAGCTCCAAAGCCATGGAAAGACCCTTTTTCAAAAAGAGATGGACAGTGTGCCTAAGGATAAGACCTGAGATTGGCCTCTTAGCTATACACTTGTGTGCCCATACACACACCACACTACATGCAAAAAATAAAGACAATATTTTAAAAAGTCATTTTATAAAAATATAAGCTTTATGTGAAAATTATTGAGAATAAGAAAAGGTATTTTTAGGGTGGTAGTGATGGTAAGGGGAAAGATAAAATTTGTCTTGTCTTTTTGTTCTATAGAATGTGCCAAATTTACACATCTTGTTCTGTTTAATCACATTTATTCTCAACAATCAACTATATACATATATTGGTTTTCAAGGTAGGGTCTCACTCACTCTAGCCCAGGCTGACCTGGAATTCATTCTGTAGTGTCAGGTTGGCTTCAAACTTGTGGTGATCCTCCTACCTTGGTTTTCCAAGTGCTGGGATTAAAGGCATGTGCCACCAGGCCTGATAATTTTATCTACATTAAAAAAAACAAAAACTGATGGGCTGGAGAGATGGCTTAGCAATTAAGGCATTTGCCTACAAAGCCAAAAGATCCCAGTTCAATTCTCCAGGACCCACGTAAGCCAGATGCACAAGGGGGCACATGCATCTGCAGTTTGTTTGCAGTGGCTAGAGGGCCTGGTGCACCCATTCTCTGTCTCTCATAAATAAATAAATAAACAAATAAATAAATAAAATATTAAAAAAGTAAATAAATAAAGCTTAAAACTGAGAAATCTATTGTGATTTCCTTGGGCTGTTGTAATAAAACCCTACAAACAGGTGACTTAAAACAAGATACTTGTATTCACTTTCTGGAGGCCAGATATGTCAGTAGGGCTGTGCCCATAACAGCTTTGAGGAGAATATCCTTTATTGTCACTTCTGCCTTCTGGAAGTCCCCAGGCATTCATGCCATGAGGCAGCAAAATTCCAATGTCTGCTGCTTCCTAAATGTGCCCATTTCCCCGCTTTTCATTCACATGGCATCCTATGTACCTATACAATATTAACTCTTTTTTTTTTTTTTGGTTTGTTTTCTTGAGACAGGATCTCACTATGTAGCCCAGGGTGGCCTGAAACTCAGGATTCTTCTGCCGTAGCCTCCCATGTAGTAGGTTATAGTATGCACCACCATGGCCAGCTCTAAATTTAACTTGTAAGATCCCCAGTCATGTTGGTTTCAACTCCATTATCTTTTTTTTTTTTGAGGTATGGTCTGTAGCTCAGGCTGACCTGGACTTCACTCTGTAGTCTCAGCCTGGCCTCGAACTCATGGTGATCCTCCTACTTCTGCCTCCCAAGTGCTGGGATTAAAGGAGTGTGCCACCACTCCTGGCACAACTCCATTATCTTAATATGATTCCATCGGCAAAGACCCATTTTCAACTAGGATCACATTCATACGTACTGAGCATTACAATTTCAATATATCTTTTGGAAAGATAGATGTTAACCCATAACTCTGCCCAAGGATATAGTGGGAAATAAAGTGTCAAAAACAAAACTTGGGAGATGCTAGAAAAATGTTCTCAGTGGCATATGCTTGGGAGAGATATGTATGATGCCTTTAGACAGGGAGAAATGTAGTAAGTAGGGGGAAAATCAACTGTTCAGTAAAAATTTATAAGAGAACAAAATTTTGAGTTGGCCTCAGACATTCCCTCTGCAACAGTTAAGTGGCAAATGACTCCCCAGGGTTGTGCAAAGGAAGAGTTATGAGCTACGATCATTACAAACAGCAGTTTGTTTCTGAGCAAGTCAGGCGGACATTCTTAGAAATGCTAGGACTTGGAAACTATTCTGCTAATTGAAAAACTATTTGAAGATCTATTCTAGGGTTTATAGGGTTTGGGATTATATAGAGCAGAAAAAAAATCCTCAAAAACAAATTTGAAACCAACAGAGTTAGTTGCCAGCTCTTAACATTGTAAGGGTGTTTATATCAAACTACCATCTACTGTAATCATTTTGTCAGAGACCATTTTAATGCCAGAAAATAACACAAGTATATAATCACATAGCTATTTATATTGGATGTTAGTTTTATGAAAAAAATCTTTAATATCAGTGTGCCCTAGAGAAATGAAGACCGTTTTTCCATAGATAAGATCTCACCCATGAATGAGGGTTTGAAGCCCAGGAACTGATGGTAACACAAAGGACAGCAACTGAAAATGAGCTCTGGCTAGCACTCCATGATTTATGCAAGCAAAGGAAAAATAGCATTTGAAACTGACTGTAATCATTTCCATTTTCTAAGGAGAGTTTCAGTGGGAAAATAAATCTCTGTGCTACTCCCTTCCACATATAGTGGATGGTGGAGGGTCAAAAGAAGATAACTTCCCTCAGCCAACATCTGGCTTTCCACTTAATGTTTTCCAAATATTCATGGAAATATCTATGAAAGGACCCCATGTTTAAAGCGACGGCTTGGACTTACACATTTAATTAATTCTCCCTCCCAATTTCCCTGTGAAAGATCATAGCTGCATCTAAAACTGGGTCTTTTCCATTTGGCTATCATCTAAGAATCTCTGGAAATTTAGCCTAGGTGAGATCACATCGGTCTGATTCACGGCATAGAAAAGGTGAGTTTTACCTGTGCATAAGGAAGCAAGACAAGTACGTAAACATCGAGAAGCACCTCCCTCCACAATCGTAGTGGGCCTGGGAGCCAGGACCAGCCAGAACCTGGGGGGGAATGAAAGAAACTAGCTGGAGCATCTGTCACAGTCTACATTGGAAATGAGTTCCTCCCTCTGCTGAGAATAGTGGGGTACTGGAAAAGGTGCATTAAAACAGGATTTGGATAGAGCTGGGAGGTTTTGTCAAGATGGGCCCTGGAGCCCTATCTAACATGAGCTCAAAATATAAACAAGGATAGAAGTACTTAAATAACTATGAAAGTCTTACCTCAAATCCACACATTCTCTCACCTCCTATGTAAGTGGACTGCCTATGTGGTAGGACAAATAATACTTTGAAAACTCAAAATGCTAAAGCTTCCATTTAAAACCATCACCTCTGAACTCTGCCCAAGTTCTAGCTAACTTCAAGTTCTAAGTTCAAGCTCCTCTCTTTATTAACTGTAAAACCTGGTGAGATGTTTAGTCGTGTGTGCTTCAGCTAGCTCAGATTTGAAGAAGGGCTACTACAGGACCTGGATCAAGGTTTGTTTGGTTTGGTTTTTTGTGGATTTGTGACTTAATGAAAAAGTGATGAGTTAAATTTGTTATACCCAGCATATTCTTTATCTTGGTAACTAGAACATAGCATGCAAGCAACACAACATAATTCAGTCACTATTATCACTGAAGCTATTCCATTATTGACTCTGAACGAGATATTTGCATGCCCATTTATATGCAGTGAAACCAACATTCAGAATGATTCTTTAAAAGGTATTTAACTTCCAAATATTTCTTGGTCATTTCTTAAACTCTTTGGACCAAATGTTGCAAATAGCCTTTATACTTACAGCCAAATGTTCAGAACTAATCACATAGCCCCATTATGATTGTAGAGTAAGAGCATCTGGGAAATACAGGAGTGTAGTGATCTAAAAAGCAAAGACTTCTCTGCTCTAGGGAAATAAATGATAAGGAGAACATGAAAGATGTATTTCTGTGTTAGTGGAGATAATATTGACTAATGTTACTGCTCCCAATCTGTTATCCCAGACAGTCCCAATAACATGATTCGAAAGATGTTTTGGTAGAATAAATGAGCAATAAATAGTCAAGAAAAGTTAGAAAATAAACTGTACTAAGGAAATGTACTCTAAAGCTTCCATGGCTGAAATAAGTTGATAGTACTTGCTCAAGAATAGGCAAAAAGATTATTGAATAGAATGAAATTACCCAAGACCAAATCAGTCATACTCTATGCCCTCAAATTTTAAGATCAAAAAATGAAATAAAATTGAACATGTACAAATGTTTTCCTTGTCATAGTCTAAACAATACACTACAATACCTACTCCTATACATGTACATTGTAGTAGGTATTGTAAGTAATCTGGAGATGATTTTAAGTATACCAGACATGGACCTATACCATAGTCCATATACTAGACATGCATATGTTATATGCAAATACTATGCCATAGGAGTTTTGGAAGTAATCCCAGATGGATATAGGCATAGACGTTAGCCAAGGTTCTCTAGAAGAACTGAACCTATAGAATGAATTGTATTTAAAAGGGGATTTATTGGATTAGCTTAGGCCAGTCCAACCTGAGAATCAGACCTGGTAGCTTCTCAGTCCACGTAGCTGGATGCCTCAGGAGTCCCAATCTGGCACTGAAAACCTGAAGGCTTCTTGAGAGCCAGTGGTCTTCAGTCCACACTGGTCTTCAGTCCACACTGGTCTTTAGTCCATGCTGGAAGGCAGCAAACAGTAAGTCAGGTGGGAGGAAAGGGATTATTTTCTCCCAGAGTTTCCTTAGATAAAGCCCCTCTGAGAGGGACCACCCACTCTGGGGGAAAGGCTCACTCTGGGGGAAGGACTGCCTCCTTCAGTTAATCCTTCCTGGAAGCAACCTCAGAGACCCACCCAAGAGGAAAGTCTGTGGATTACTAAACAGATCAAGTTGACAACAGAACTTAATAGTGGCATGTCTGTTATGGGGGAAACCAACTGCTCTCTAATTGGACTGGAGGCCCGCTCCATGGGAGGGAATACATCCCTAATACTGAAAACATACGACAGGAATAGTCATGAGCCCTAAGAGTGTAATGTCTGCTGGTGTCTTGCTAAATGTATATACTATGCTCACCAAACTGCCCAGTAGGCACTTCTCTTAATGTCCACACCCATATATTAATGCTACTCTCACTTTTGGTTAGAGAAGCTTCTCTTTTCAGATGGTGGCAACCTTGGGATGACTCAGAAAGCACCATGGTGCTGAGAAGAAGTGACAGAGGAGTGCTCAGAACTGAAACATCTCAAACCTACCTTCCAAGGCTCAGAGTCCATTGCGGAAGAGGGGGAGGAAAGAATGTAAGAGCCAAAGGAAGAGTAGGACTCCTTACAACGTGCTCCTCTAGCACAAGGTGGCCTGGATATCCATGACCTCACGGTGCCTGACACTACATGCACAGGACCCTCATAGTAGGAAGAAAAGATGATGACATCAAAATGAAAGAGAGACTGATTGAGAGGGGGAGGGGATATGATGGAGAGTGAAGTTTTGGAGGGGAAAGTGGGGGGAGGAAGGGAAGTCATGGGATTTTGTCTACAATTAAAGAGGTTGTCAATGAAGAAAAATAATAGAATAAAAAAAGGAAAAAAAGAACCTAACTATCACAGCATATAATAGTAACAACCTTTTAAATCAGCATATAAAACATGCTTATATGAAAAAAGAATGTAGGGGCCACTAGATCATCACTAGGAGAGGCAAAGTGTCACATCTGTATTTCATAAAAACTCCAAAATAAGATTTCAGATGAGTTAAAATTATTAGTTAATAGGAAAAAATAAAGATTTGGGATGGAGAGATGGCTTCATGGTTAAGGCATTTGCCTGCAAAGCCAAAGGACCCAGGTTCGATTTCCCAGGACCCACATAAGCCAGGTTTACAAGGTGGCACATGTGTCTGGAGTTTGTTTGCAGTGGCTAAAGACCCTGCAGTGCCCATTCTCTCTCTCTCTCTCCCTCCCTCCCTCTTTCCATCTCTCTCTCAAATAAAATAAAATTAAAATTAAAAGACAGGCCTAGAGAAATGGCTTAGTGGTTAAGGCACTTGCCTGCAAAGCCAAAGGACCTAGGTTTGATTCCCCAGGAGCCATGTAAGCCAGATGCACAAGGTGACACATATGTCTGGAGTTTGTTTGCAGTGGCTGGAGGCCCTGGCATGCCCATTCCCTTTCTATCTATCTCTCTTTCTCTCAGCTTCTTTCTCACTCTCAAGCAAATAAATAAATAAATAAATAAATAAATAAATAAATAAAATTTTACAAAACAGAAAAAGAAAAAAATAAAGATTTAGAATGGATAGTTTACATAAAATTTACATCAAAGAATCCATGAAGAAGATAAAGTTACATACATGTTTGTAATGTAAAAGCTTCTCTGCTCCCCAAAGTGAATTGAGTTATTTTTAATTAAAATTAGGAATGAAAGGACAACATGTATAAAAGGGAGTTACCATTAAATGTAAACAGCCTTAGAGCTAAATAATGTGCAACATTACCTAAACAGAAAGGTTATATGCTGTTCAACAAATGCAATAAAAGTTATAATACTACTATCATCTGGATTTAGAATGTCCCCCAAAGTCCCAGCAGTGACAAGCTTGGCCCTAAGATTGGGAGAATTGGAGGTGTTGGAAACTTGAAGTGGGGGTTTACTGAGAGGTTTTAAGTCACTGAGGGCATGCCCTTAAAGGGAACAGTGGAATATCAGCGCCTTCCTTGTTCCCCCTGCACTCCCAGACATAAAGTGGTTTCACTCTGCTAAATCCTCCAATTATGATGTGCTTCCACAGGCCCCAAACAACAGAGCCGATTGAAACCATGAGATAAAATAAATCTTTCTTTCCATAAGTTCATCCAGCATCAACATTTCCTAGGGAAGATGAAAAACAGCTATTCACCTCAGACAAGGCACCAACAACATACCAAAGTACTGATTCCAATCAAATCTAGTGAGTCAATGAGTTCTCGTCAGTACAGAAGGGTGAGGAGTATGTGCTGGAACATAGGAGTGACGATGCCTTTGAAGAAAATATCTTTCTCCCAGAAACTGTGCATATATCCTTAGAGAGGGGCAGGGCCTCTTGTGTGTGTGTGTGTGTGTGTGTGTGTGTGTGAGTGTGAGAGAGAGAGAGAGAGAGAGAGCTTCAATGGGTCCAGTTTTTCAGGGCTCCTGTGGGGGCATCAGCAGCTGAGAGTTCAAGAGGTCAACCACCATGCCATACCTGGAGGACAGTGTTGTACCACACCCCGTCATGCCTGCATGACAATGCTGCACAGCTGTGCCTTGGAGAAGATAATATAAATGTCCTGTTTAGGGATAAGAATTAAACAGATCTGCCAGAGCCTTTCTTACCTCATATAGGTCATGCTCCAGTACAGGGCTCAGCAAAGCCACTAAAGCCCCATACCAGTCCTTATTTTTATTTTTTTATTTTAAAGAGAGAGAGCGAGAGAGCCTCAGCCATGAAGTGTCCTGTGAGCACAGTCATATCTGGTCCAGTATGCTGTCTATCAAAAACTGCTTCTCTTTGCTTAGTTCCCTTAGTTCCCTGTTCTTCTTCTACTGTCCTCCACTTCTTGGTATTCATGGAGACCTCAGCTGGCGATAAACCAGGAGTCCCTAATAGCTCATATGAGGCAGTCTATTAGGGAAGAATTTCCCTCCTATTGTCTCAGATTATGCTACCTATGTCTTAAGAAGGGATGAGTAGTTATATTACTTGGTTTTTTTTTCTTCCACAGAACTCAAGTTGATCCCATCTCTTCTTATGTTCTAACAGCCTCATGAGCCAGGCTATGAGAGGCTCAATCATTTCTTGTTTAAAAGTCTTTCTTGGGGCTGGGAGGATGGCTTAGCAGTTAAGATACTTGCCTGTGAAGTGTAAGGACCTGTGTTCAACTCTCCAGATCCCACATAAACCAGACACACAAAGGTGACACAAGCGCAAAGTCATACATGTCCACTAGGTGGTGCAAGTGTCTGGAGTTCGATTGCAGTAGCTGAGGCTCTCTCTCTCTCTCTCTCTCTCTCTCTCTCTCTCTCTCTCTATCTCTTTAAAATAAAACATTTTAAAAGTCTTTCTTATCAAGCAGTCCAAAGATTGAATATTACCTGATGATCATAATTTCCTGCCTGGGCCATTAAGTACAGGTCCATGTCTGCATGCTGTAGCATGGTTTTCTCTCCTTCCTCTGAGCTAAAAGTTGGACCTGAGGGCTGTCTTCTAGCATTTCTACTCCACACACACACACACACACACACACACACACACACACACACACACACACACACACACACACTCCTCCTTGTCCACTCCTTTCTGTGGACCCCACGTTATTGGATCCAAGGAGGGACTGTTTAGCACAGATCATTATAAGCCATCTTATTCTCATTCTCTCTCTCTTATTCTCTTTCTGTCTCTCTCTCTCTCTTTTTAATCTTTCCTGTCAGTCCAGAGGCTAGAGATGATAGCATCTGCATGTCTTTTTTCTCATTCCAATCCCTCCCTTCCATGGGCAGGTTTTTTCTGGAAAGACAGCTCAGTGTCAGTGGAATATCTTACTGTCTAGAGCAAGAGCTGCGCCACTTGATAGCACAGCTCACCTACAGCCCCATCCCATCATGCTACTTTCAGAAAATGTATTATATTTTCAAGTCTATCAGCCATTTGGGGAGGTATCCCCATACTCAAGGAGATGTGCCACTCCCTACCACAGAGAAGATGGCCACTGGGATTCCCCTACAAACACTCCATTTTTGGAGGGAACAGCCTCACCTGCATGTCATTCACCCCTAGCAGGGAAAATATGACTACCACACCAGCAAGCACGTGTGCCATCTCCTAGCACCTGGGGTAAAATAGCCATATGAGGACTGTCCTCAGAGATGCTCTGCCTCCAGACAGCTTTGCTTCACTTTCATGTCTCATTACCCACAGCAGAGACAACGCAGGTACTCTTCCCAAATCATCTTTGTTTCTGTTGTGCTTCACATGCAGAGTATCAAGTGTTTTGTGAAGTTTTCCTGTAGATATGAACAAACGTCTGCACACCTCAGATAGAGCACCAATAACAAACCAAAGTAATGATTCCACCCACGTCTAGCTTGTTAAGTCAACGGATTTAGCTAGAGGTGCACGTTAGAACACAGAAAGAGGTTATTTACAGAGCATGGGCAGTCTACACAAGGCTACACCACTGAAGAAAATGTCTTCCTCACACCAAAACATAACTGCCCACAAATCCTCAGGGAGGGATGAGGGTTCATTAACTACACCCTCCCACCTCCATAATGAAGTGTTAATAATCCAAATCATGTTCAGGTCTCACATCCATCGGTCAATCACAGTTAAATGCAATGTCTGTCATTCCTGGACAATAGTGTTCCACAAGATTGATTGTACCAAGTATTTATTGTTATGATAGCAACTTATTAATACAAAAAGTTAACACAATGGAGCTGGGGAGGTGACTCAGTAGATAAAGAGCTTGCTTCTCAACCCTGAGTACCTTAGTTCAGATCTCTAGCTGCCATGTAAAAGAAAGCCAGAAGCTGTGGTGGGCTTCTGTAATCCCAGTGCCCCTATGGTAAGAAGGAAGGTGGAGATGGGAGAATTTCCCAAAGGCTCATGAAAGGAGCAGTGAACAGCAGTGAAAGAGCCTGCTTCAGTAAGAGGTAGAAGGCAAAGACTGACCTGAGAGTTGTCCTCTAACCACCACGCATGCACCATGACACATATATGTCTGCACTTATGCACACTAACATATACACACATGAAATTTGAAAAAACTTTAAAAGTTAACACAAGTGTCACATACTTTTTTTTTGTTTTTAATTTTTGAGACAGAGTCTTACGTTGTATCCTAGGCTGGCCTGCAACTCACTGTGTAGCTCAGGTTTACCTCCACCTTGTGGCAAATCTCCTGCCTCACCCTAATGAGTTCTAGGGTTTCAGGTGTATGCCACCACACTTGACAAGTATCATTGATGTTTTTAATAAAAGAAATACAAATCCAAATACAATTATGTAGCTTTCTACCTATAGAATTGGCAAGACAAAAAGGGATGGTGACCAGGGCTAATGGGATGGTTGTAAATTCTATTCTACCTCTAGGAGACAACATGATGGAAAAGCTTGTAAAATTTCATATCTGTGCATGTTACTTCTAAAAATTTATACTAAGGACATAACAGGTTCATAGAACATGTTCATAGAAACAATTTTCCATAAAATACTCGTATAGGCTCAGTTTAAAAAGCAAAAATTTGAAATTTTCTTGAATGTACAATAATAATTCGTTAAGGTTTTTTAAAAATTTATTTCCAAGGAGAAAGAGAAAGAGAGAGAGAATGGGTGAGCCAGGGCCTCCAGCCACTACAGATGAACTCCAGATGCATGTGCCACTTTGTGCATCTGGCTTTACATGGGTACTGGGGAGTCAAATCAGGGTTACTAGGCTTTGCAGGTAAATGCCTTAACTGCTCTCCAGCCTTTATAATAATAATTCTTGATACATGCCCAATAAAATATATTGACTTAAGAAATTATTTTAAATACACATATGCAAACACTATAAATATCATCATGAAGGCTGTTTATGGCCATTAAAATTACATAGGCTATACTTGAGTGAGCAAATTACCTACAATATTATTCAATTTTAAAGTTGAAGAGTCTGTACATGCATTAAAAATTCTAGACACACCAGGCATGGTGGTCCACACCTTTAATCCCAGCACTTAGGAGGCTAAGGTAGGAGGGAGGATCAGAGAGCATGTGAGGCCATCCTGGGACTACAGAGTTCCAAGTCAGCCTGGGCTCAAAAAAAAAAAAAAAAAGTTCTAAACACATATATTCAAAATTAACAGTGGTTGATAGATTCAAGGTAGTTATTAATATTTTATGAAGCCTTTACAAACATTGTATAATGATCATATCTTTTTGGACTGGAAAATGGAGAGAGTAGATGGGGAAAAAATGTGGGATACCTGGAAATCCCACTGCCAAAATCTGAAGTATGGATCAACAGAAGAGAAGGCCTGTTTTGCCCTGTGGCTGCCTGAAAACACACACGTATTTCAGAGCTAGCTGCATACTTTGTGGTAGCTTTGTATTCCAAGGACTGGCTTTTGCAAACAGGCTTAGCCAAGTACAGCGTGTGCCCTTCAGGTGGTTTGGGGGGCTCATCAGGTAGGAGTAACACTAACTCGTTCATCTTTGAATGAATTTGTGTGTAGTGCTGGGCTGTTGACAGAACCTGAGCTAAGAACAAAGTTTATTTATATCTGCACACAATAACCCATGTCTCCCTAAATCCAGGACTTTCTCCTGATGTGCTCACCGCATGCAAACATTGGCAGTTCTCTCCACTGGGCATCCCTGGTTTGGTTTGGCTGGGTTTGAGCAAATGAACAGGAAAATGGGACAGTGAGTGGAGCTGAATGCTTTGATTTACACGTGGAGAGGGAACATTTGCTTATGTGATGTGTCAGAAACACTGAGGTTTCTAGACTTCTCTTTTGCATGTTCATGACCAAGGCTGTATTCACATTGTTTATGCTATATTTTAAACTCTTCTCTCTCTCCTCCCCACCTCTCTCTCTCTCCCTCTCTCTCTCCCTCTCTCTCTCTCTCTCTCTGTGTGTGTGTGTGTGTGTATTTCATTTCAGGCTGGACTTTCATAAGGTCCTGGATAGATGCTAAGCCATTTGCCTGTGTTGTTTTTGTTTTTACTTTTTGTGGTGTTGGGGACCGAACCCAGAGCCTTCAGTGTGCTAAGCAAGTGCTCTACCACTCAGCTACAGCCCCAGACGCTGCTGACCCATTTAATACTATTGAATATCTTTATGAAATTTTAAACCAACCTTTGTTTGTTATAGGAAATTTCAAATATATAAATAACAGAGAGGCTAATGTAGATTCCTTCTCCATATAAGCAAGTATAATTGCTTCAGCAGTCATCAAGTCCTGGCCAATCTTTTCATCATAGTGTCAACCACTCACTGTCCCACACCAGCCATTAGAAAATCCTAATGCCACAAATATGGAACTTAAGAAGCAAGTCTTACACCTTGACATGTAATCTGACTTATAGGGTGGAAAAAATAAAACAAAACTTAGAGTCAGATTACTATTTACTATTTGGTTGATTTTTAGGCTGCTTAACTTTTCCAAGCTTCACCTAGAAAATGGAATTATAGAATGCAACTAGTAGAACAACTAAATTAAACACACAGTATTTCCAAAGTACCAAATGCCATTCTTTGTAAATAGAAGTAACTTAGTTGTTATTTAATTACTTATATGTTTAGAGAAAATAGAAAGGATAGAAAGGCATCTTTCAGAATGTTAATAGTTCCAAAGAGGCTGATAGATGATTGACTCATGTGCTGAGGACATCATTTAGGAGTGAGAGACTATTAAAAGTCAAATCTACTGCTGGCATTTGTTATCTACAATGTGAGGCTGTTGCCCTTCCAGCATTAAAGGTCAATACATATAGCCTTCCAACCAAATGTTCACCCATAGTGTCTGTATAGATTATTGAAAATTCCCCCACTGGCCAGCAATTTATCTGGGTTTAATTCTGTAGATGCAAATCAAGTGATCATTTACCTCTCAT
The DNA here is from genome assembly GCA_036365145.1 of Orientallactaga sibirica. Lineage (NCBI taxonomy): Eukaryota > Metazoa > Chordata > Mammalia > Rodentia > Dipodidae > Orientallactaga > Orientallactaga sibirica. The sequence continues at coordinate 8,755,350 of JAEOAD010000039.1, forward strand.
CAATCGATGTCAATTAGCTGTTCAGACAAAGCTGGTATCCATTCACTAAGGAAATATAAAACAGATGGGAAGCAAGGAGGTTGGAAGAGATAGGAAGCCTGATGTTCTAACAGAGAGGGAAATGAGGTACAGTGAGAGTGCTGGGAGGGTGGGGTACTCCTCAGTCTTGGGAAAAGCTAAGGACAGGATTCCCCAGGCCAGGGTGTTCTGTCACTGGCCTGGGTTGAGAAGCTCTGTGAACAAACATCAGCACATGTTCCTATCTGTGTGAACTCAGAGACACTTTCCAACTCCACAACAAAATACTAATATGCTTTTGAAAAAGTCATATCCATTCCCTTTTTATTATTTTTTAAAATTGAGCAATCAAACTTGTATAATTTACAATCTATAGCATAATGTCATTCATATATATATATATATATATATATATATATATATATATATATAATGGTTAGATAAATCACTCAAATTTAGGTACACATGACTTCACATACTTACTGGCTATTTTCAAGTTAATCAGCTGTTATTAACTGTAGTCACTGTATTTTACAATAAATCTGTTCAACTTATTCCTCCTGTCTAAAGGGAATCTTGTTTCATTGAATCAACATCTCCCCTAGTTAAGTTTTAATCATGCTTCCTAAATATTTTACACTGGGATAAGTCATTCTGCCCCAGTAAGGATTCTTCTTGTCAACTTGGTTTTGGGAAATGGGTCTAAAATGTCACACACAGGATGTTCAGTCTCCTGCTAAGGAAGCCTTGAGGTTCCCTTGAAACAAGTACAGTCTACTGAGAGCCTCTGGCTCCAGAACCTTAGGCGCCAACTTAGATTTTGAGCTGAAGCCAGGTTCTTGACCCTTTGCAGAAAGGCCCTGGCCAGTGTGTAAGTTGAAGCCTAGAAGCTGACCGTGCATTTCTGCTCATGCAGAGAACCCTCTGGTGGGCCACTCCTGCTCTAGAGCTCTCTGTGACTTAGCTTCAACTCTGTCAGACCTCTCCCACAACCTGAGGCTTTCGTGGCTGAATTCTGTATCCCAACTCCTTTCCTTCATGAGTGTCCTTCAGATCCGCATCAAGGTGCCCCATCCCGTTCTTCCTCTTTTACTGTGCACAAGCATCCTACTCCTTGCAAGAACCTGCTCACAATCTTTACTGTCCCAGAGAACCCATGTGGCACTGACACTTGCTTATGCAAATCATTCAGAAGTTACAAGGAATTGCTATCAACAAGATGGAGGAACACTGAAGGCTTGGATGCCTAAATTGGAAACATTTTTATCATGATCAAAATATCTGTATTTTTGAAATTATATGACATCATGATCTTATTCTTTTCATATGGAATTAATATTCCAAGATCATAGTTCCCTTATCTATTTCCTCCAGGATCTGATGGACAATTGTTATAACACTTCTTAGTATACTTTCTGGTTCTTTCATTCTATAATTCTCTGTTAATACCTTGACCATTTAACTTTTGTCACTATTTCCTTGAAAGTTCTCAAAAAGCACCAAAAAGTTTTTAAAAGTCACATCTTTTAAACAACAACCTATGAACAAGCTAAGAAGTCTCTGTGTTTACATTATTCAAAAGCACCCAACACATTCATCACCCACTTTAGCCATTAATCAACACCTATACAGGGCCAGCTTAGTATCTGTTAGGAATTCCATTTGGTTCCCCATCAGAGAGTCTCATGTGAAATAATTGGAAGAAGAGATTTCCACTTAGAGTGGGTCCCACAGACAGATTCTAGAGGGGAACTGGAGGGGAGAGAAATACCAGCCATCCTACAGCCACGTGTGTTATCACTGGTGAGCCGGCTCACCTCATGGGTATGAGGCAGCACCTAGGCCAGCAACTGTTCTGCTCTTTCTGGGTCCCTCTTTAGCTGGTTGTGTGTGATGAGCTCTGTGGTGAAGGTCCTGATGCAGATTTCAGCTTTCCTCTCTTCATTAGAACCATCTGGCTTTTTCACCTGTCTGTAGCTGCTGGCATCAGACCCAAGGACAATAGTGTTACAGATACTGCTCAATCAGTTCCCACCATTGCTTCAGGTCCAGGCCTTTTAACAGAACACACACATGTGCATGTGAGGATGCACACACATGTGCACACACACACACACACACACACACACACACATACACACCAGTGATTCTGCCTCACTGATCAATGCTTAACTGACACCTGGAAGAAGACAGGCCAGTGCTGGCTCTATCTAGGTATGAGGGACCCTGGCCTGGGCCCTTGCCTCTGATCAACCATCCTTCCTGCCTGCAAAGATTTATTTCGGGTCACAGGGCTCAGCCATCATACTGCAGCCATTGCTTCATGTTCTAGACAAAATGAAGAGAACAAGTGAAAGGCCTAAAGAATTTTTTTTTCCTCTCAAAAGTCCTTCAAAGTAGCTTCTCTTTACCTCTTTCTCCTCCCTTGTCTTCAAAGGCAGTGGGGAAGTGGACTTATTTTAGTTGGTTACAATCCAGGGTTCTGTTACCAATAAAAGGAGAGAAGAATGTTGGAAGATCAATCTCTGATTCTTCAGAGCAGGGAAGTGTGTCTATCCCTAAACTCAGGAACATTAAGTGCTGAGATCCAAATGGAATCTCTACCTTTGAGGAGAGGGTATGTAACTGAACATGGTAGAATAGCAAGCCTAACTGAATGAAATTCTAATGTGATTTGGGTGACCAGAAACAAATTGCAGTGAGATTTTTGTGAAGGTGATGATTTGATGTAGCCCCCTTTTCCATTCTAAGGGGACACATTCCAAAAGCCAGAGTGGATGACTGCAGAAGCCACATATAGTACCAACCCTACAGACACTACACACACACACACACACACACACACACACACACACACACACAGTATAGATATGTAGAATATATATGTAGTGTATATATATATATATATATATATGTATATATATATATATATATATATATGCAGTATGTGGAGAAAAAAATATACATATATATGCTGCATAGTACCAGAGTTAGCCTGTCCTTTCTTGTATGTCCTGGGGTCTCCCTTGCATCATTCCCTGTGTGCTCTGGAGCCATGGCTAAGTAAAGTAAGAGTTACTTAGACACAAGTCCTGAGGTACGATGGCAGTCAATCCCATAGACAAAATGGCAACTAAATGACCACCAAGCAGGCGCTGCACCTTGGAGCTATGTTGGTCAAAGGGGTGACTCATGTCTAGGTTAGATGGAGCAGGACAGCCTGAGATTGCATCATGTTCTTCAGAATGGCATGTTCACTGTTTAGTTCTGTGATTTTTTTTCTATTTAATATTCCTGACCCAAATTTACGGCGGGTATCTGGAACATCAGGGGGTTCCTGAACTGTACACCTGAGAACAGTTTTCTAGAAGAGGTCATATTACACTCTGATTTCAAGGTGAATGACACAGTTGTGTAGTAAAGATGTAGGGAATTACAAGAATATGGTGGGACTCTGCAGGGAGACCAAAAAGAAAACATATCAAACTAAGATGTCTGTAACCTGTTACAAGTTACAAGTTAGTGTCAAGGCCTGCCAGTTTATAACAGTGCTTCGTGACTGTTCAACGTGCAGACTTTAAATTTCAGGACATATGCCTGAATCTGTGTGCACATGAGATGTGCCTTTTTGTGAAAGAAAATGGAGAAACAATCAGTTTCCTTTATTTTTACTTGTAGGCAAGAAAGGTATTTTTCTTGTATAAATAACACAAAGCTAGACAGAGGTATCTGAACATGGAAAAAAATCCACATTAGAAAAATAAAAGTATATCTTAAATTAGGAAACAAACTTCTTAGAACACGTTAAGAGCATCTTTTCATGTAATAACTAGGACAAGTTTGATGTAAATACTGTGGAGCTAAAAACAGCTTAGAAAGAGAGCCAAATGGGAAAATTACTGCCTTAAAACATTTTTTTGTTCATTTTTCCAACCATCGCTTCATAGAGAAGATAGCCAGAGACCTGTATTTACCAAGCCTTGGTTTATTTGCCAGATGACTACTTTTAAAATGGGTCAAAATATCTTATTACACTGAATTTTTTTCATACCTTTTCATTTGAGCTCAAAACTAATTTGTTCCTTAAAAGTGGAAAAACAAACTCATGGAGCTGAGATGAGTTAATGTATTTGAAACCTCGACAGAATCAGTAGTACTGATTATTATTTTACCAAGAATTTTATCTAGTAGAAAGCTTTGTCTGCTCAGCTAGTAAGAGCTCAGGAGATTTCCATATTTTTAGTAGTAGGCAAGTGTGAATTTTCTTAAGAACTCTTTAAAAGTCAATTTAAAAAAGAAAACTGTGCCATTTAAAAGAAAAAAGATGGACTGTAGCTCAGTGGTAGAGCACAGGACTAGCATGCATGAGGCTGTAGGTTCAATCCCCAGTACTGCTACTCCCACCAAAAAAAAGAACAAAAGAAAACAAGAGTAATCCTAACAAAAGCCCCCTTTTAAATAATCTATATCATTTGCAATGTTAAAACAAAACATAAGAGTGTATGGCTTTTTGAAAGCATGCTGGAGTTATCCAGTGCCTGCCTCATATCTGTGAGGCCCTGGTTTCCATCGCAGTACCAACAGCAACAAACAAACACTACCCTGTTTAATAGTGTCAGAAATGTCTGCTACTAGGCATCATCTCAACCTAGACAAGCTAGAACGAGTATCTTTTATTCCCTTATGACAGCTTGGAGACAATCCAAGTTTCTCTTCTGCTATGTTGCAGGAACTTTCACCTTAGTCAATCTGGAGTCCACTGAGTTATTGATGGTCCCGCCCTCTCCCCTAAACGGTGGCTTATCTAAGGGGTTGTGTGCTGCCAGGGAGTGGGGCATAGGGTAGAAAGCAGCACACACTGGTGAGCTGAGCTTGCCTTCTCGTCTCTCCATGCTTCTCTGTTCATTCTCTTGCACGGTCGCCTTGTCCTTGAAGGTCATGGCTGGAGCTGGAGCGTCTGTCCTTCTCTAAGAATCTTCTAGGTACAGCCATTTGTGTACCTCTTCCATCCCCTGCCCAGGCATAGGAAAGTGTATGAAGCAGGAAGGCTCTCGACCAGGCCTGCTCCACGACTGGTTCTCCTTGAAGGTCTTCAGGTCATCTAAGGAATCTCTGTGGGAAGTGCAGGCCACATCCGCCGACTCTGCCTCTTCTCCTTACTCCCCATGTAGAATAGATCCCTTTGTCAAGAATCCCCACAGGCTTCTGCCAGCACAGATTGGGCCTTGGGCATATTGTACAAGCCCACCATGTAGGTATGTCCCAGCTACACAGCCGTGGCCCTGTGGATGGATGTGGCCATGAGGACTGTATGGAGAGGGCTCTGGTGCACGAGGAAAGGCATCCTCACTGGGGTCATGATGGATTCAGCCACCTAAAAATGTCATAGCTTCCATCATCATAGGGAAGAAAAGTTTCACCTAAACCTGTTTGGGAAACACATGTAAATATTTAAAGCTCAGTGCCTAGAAAGAGATTCATTTTACCGTTTTTTATTTTCTGTTAATCTTTCACTTCTCTCAGTCACCTGACCATTGCTGTAATGTATACAGTATAGTGGGAGGAAGGAACGGGGATAAGGAGGTTGCTGTTCATGATTTAGTCTTTAAAGGCAGCTGGAATGTTAATCTAGCCAGGAAAAAAAAAAAGGACACAAATATAAAACTCTTTTTTCCTCCCTTCATCTGGGACTGAGGAGTTAGAAAGGAAATGCAAACGATCTTGGCCAAGCTCAGCTCAATTTCCCGTATTAGACAAACAGAGTCTCCTGGTGGCAGGAGGAGCAATCAGAAGTCAGAATGTATATAGTCTGGAATTCGGTGAGGCAAGCCACTCAAGCTGTGGGCACAGAAGTCTCTTTGCAGATGTGGTAACTGCAGGAAGTACATACACCTGGAAACCCAGGCCCTTCTGACAGCTAGTGGTAGTTCATAAACTGTACACGTATTTCATTTATTGCCCATATATTTCATTGTAAACATAATTATCAACCTTGGCCCTCTTAGGAACTGCAAGTAATGAATGCAGTGAAAACACAGTACCTGACTGGGATTATATCAGACTTCAAAGGGAACAGGCAGGGTTGGCCAGTCATGCACCTTAGAAAAGACTCAGAGGCATGTATCATTGTTTTATGAATCATTTTTTTTTTTTTTTTTTTGGTTTTTCAAGGTAGGGTCTTGCTTTAGCCAAGGCTGATCTGGAATTCACTCAGTAGTCTCAGGGTGGTCTCAAACTCACAGCAGTCCTCCTACCTCTACCTCCCAAGTGTTGGGATTAAAAGTGTGTGCCACCACGCCTGGTTTTATGAATCAGTTTTGACACTAGATTAGGTTCAAAGAAATATACAGATATTTTAAGATTTCTTTTCTTTTCTTTTTTGTTTTTTTGAGGTAGGGTCTCACTGTAGCCCAGGCTGACCTGGAATTCACTATGTAGTCTCAGGGTGGCCTGTGAACTCATGGTGATTCTCCTACCTCTGCCTCCCAAGTCCTGGGATTAAAGGCGTGCACCATCACACCCAGCTAAGATTTCTTTTTTGTTTGTTTGTTTGTTTGTTTGTTTGTTTTTTTTTTTTCAGATAGGGTCTCTCTCTGGTCCAGGCTGACCTGGAATTAACTATGTAGTCTCAGGGTGGCCTCGAACTCACGGCAATCCTCCTACCTCTGCCTCCCAAGTGCTGGGATTAAAGGCGTACACCACCACACCCAGCTTTAAGATTTCTTTTTTAATGATAACGAAAATAAAGCTTTCAAGACATATACTGCTGTACTTACAAATGACCACCATTCACTTGCCTACTCATAACACAAATGACCACCACTCACTTGTCAGGTTACCTGTCCATGATAGCATTCACAAGTCCACAGGCATGCTTTCCAATGAATGATGGCTGTCTATTCTTGGCTGGTGTGATCCTTTACGGCTCAGTGTAAACTTCTAGAAATGTACTGAAGCATTTGGGTCCATGTTTTCTCATTCTGGAGAGTGTAGACAGATCACCTGGGAACTTCTTAGAACACAGGTTGTGATTCGGCAGATGTGAGGCCTGAGTTTGCACTTTTCTAACACTCTTCCTAGGGGATGGCAGGGCTCCTGGCTCACTGACCACACTCTGAGTAGCAGGGTTTCCTTTGGCTAAATGAAGATCACAAGTTCTGGGCTGGGGACTACAAGTCAAACCACATTGGCCTCCTCCATCTTCATCACTAGGGTTCCAGTGGATGGGGCCTCCCTGGTGGCAGATGTCAGTTTGCAAGCCTCACTCAGGTTGTCAGTGGACAATGGCTGGCTAGTGGATTGGGTTTGTGTAGATTCTGTGTATCAGGCCTGAGGTATGTCCAGGACTCATTGTACTAAGGGTGATTACTCCCTCGAGTCATCAGTTTGGGTCATCACTGGGTTTAAAATATCTGAGCTGACCAACTTCAGATTAGAACCATGTAAATGGATTGGCCATTGTGTCCAGCCCCTGAGTCTAGTGGGTGTTTAGCAAGTGGAGACCATCAGCACATCCAACTGGCCAGTCTATGCACATTGCCTTTTTTTTTTTTTTTTTTTTTCCTGCACCTCGTCGTAAACCCAGAGAGGCCATGTAGGCAGCTCTCACACTCGGGTCGACAGCACCTGGGGGTAGCTCAGTGAGGCTGAGAGACTTGGAGCCTGATTACCTCTCAGTCTTTGTGATAAGAGTCATCCCAGCCTCACAAAAAAAGGGAACCTGCCACTGCTCCCGTTCCTTCTCCCCCTCTCTCCCTGGGTACTTCACAGGTGGAGAGCCCCCGTACTGGATGCTCTATGTAGGAAATTAAGAGTAGTCAAGAAAGTGCCGCCTTTGCTAGGTACTCTCTGGGGCAAAGGGCTCTCTCTCCACCCCTAACCAAACATGTTTGAAATGAAACTAAAAGAGAAACTGCCCATACATAATGAAAATGAAAAGCACAGAATGTCCCCATCCAAAAAGCATGGGCATTCGTTTTCTTATTAGTGACAGTTCTAACCTGTAAAGTGGTTTTGAGTATTAAATGAGGTCATGTGTCTGGGGAAGTAAGCTGTGTGTGCAGGACATGCAGAAAAAAGGAAGGAGAATTATTAATTTATTTTTGCTATAAAAATTCTGAAGGGTCCAGACACAGTGGCACACACCTTTTAATCCCATCTTCTCTGGAGGCTAAGGTAGGAGGATCACTGTGAGTTTGAAACCAGACTGATACTAAGTCCAGGTCAGCCTGGGCTAGAGCAAGACCCTACCTCAAAAAACAAAAACAAAACAAAAAAAATACTTGAAAAGAAGATCCAGCTGGACCTTTCAGAAAACGATCTAAACCAAATATAGAATATCTATTTAATTTATTGTCCAAACTGGAGTACTTCTGAAAATTACATTTTCTCTATTTAGCTATTAGTAATTGTGTTTGGATAACAACAGGATTTTATAGCATTCAGAGACAAAAGAATTAATTAAAAATATTGGAAAGCATAAGAAATTGTACTAGGATAAATGGACAGCTACATATGAAAAAGGAGCAGAGTATGATTTTAGACACCAACTATATATACCTTTCATAAAAAACCCTCAAAATTCATAATAGACCTAAGTGTCAAACACCAAACTATAAAAACATTTAAGGAATCATTGTTACTTGAGCAAAAAGCAATGTGAACATGAAAAAAAAAAAAGACTGTGTCATGACATATTTAGACATATTCTCCGTATTAGAGATTCCAAAGAAATTAAAGTCAGCATCCAAATTTGGGAATTATATGGACACAGACAGCAAATAAAACTTAAAAGTTTCAACACAAGTATGAAAACAGAGAAATTAAAGCTCCTTAGCAATTTTATGTGCACCTAAATAACCCATAGCAAGTATTAGACCACATTAACCATTGCAAAATTATATGTTGTGATTTATTGGCTCTACATTAAGCTGTGCGCAAAGATAAATTTGCTACCTTATGTACAATGAGAATAACTAGACTGAAATTTCAACTCAACCCATTTATTAGGGAGTCCGGTTGCTTATTTGGCTGTGACTAATGAGAGCAAGCCTTTTACCCTCTCACATTTTCCCTAGAGGTTTTCCCACTGGAGCCAGGCCTTGCTAGAGTGTAATGGTTGTTCTTGTCATTGTGCACACCCAGAATCTGTACGGGCTGTGTCCAGTTGGTGGTTGCTTTAATCTATTTTGCATAGTTGTAACTAAACATCTGATTCTGGGTACTGTATAAAAGAAGAGATTTATTTGGCCAACAATTCTGGTGGCTGGCAAGCTCCAACACCATAATACCAATGTCTGGTGAGGGTCTTCTGGCTGGCTCACAATGTGGAGGGTGATATGACCTGGTGAAGCATGTGTGAAAGTGGTGAGCAGGTGTGTGCACAAGAGAGATCCAGGCAGGCTCACTTATAACAACCAGCTCCTGGGCATTCTAATCTGGAGACCCATGGAAGAATGACCCTCAAGAGAACATTAATCCACTCAAGAAGGCAGAGCCATAGCTAATTACTTCATAGAGACCCCATCACCTCCTGACATGGTCATATTTTGGACTGAGATCTCAGCATGAGTCTCAGTTCACTTCGAAGCTACAGTAGTAGGCTTAAGTGCTGTCTGGCCACTGCATCGTGAAGGCCTCTGATGTTCCTCGACGGATGCATCTCGCATGCATACACTACCCGGGACTGGGCTCAGTGGAGGAGTTTGCAGAGTTGCTTCTAGCCCTGCTGACAGGATGCGCGTGGATCACACATTCTAGGTGAGGAAAAGGAGATGAGCTAGGTGGGGCTAGTGAAGGATGAGCCTATTGGTGGGACTACTCAAAACTCCAACGCTTATTGCTTGGCAAAACCACATCCCTCTCACTTTCAGGTGCAGCGTGGCAGTGTTGTCACTGCTGCTTTCAGACCTGCAGGCCAGACCAGAGCCTCAGCTATGACACTGAGATCTACGCTGACGGGGATGCAAGGACTGTCACTTCAGGACAGTTAACAAAGACAACCAGAATTTCATAGCCATCTTATTGACAAGTCAAAAGAGATTCCAAGCTCATCTGTAAACACTAGCAATATTGACATCTATTAGCCAATAACTTTTAAAATGTGTATTCATTACTAGTTTCACAAAAAGTCTTAACAACTTTTCTTTTATACAATGAAACATACTCTAATAATTTGACCTGGAAATGTTATATTAGTGGATATTTTCTATAAATAGAGCATATTATATGTTTGCATCATTATTTTTTTTTTTTCTTTTTTTTTTTTTTTTTTTTGGTTTTTCGGTTTTTTGAGGTAGGGTCTCACTCTAACTCAGGCTGACCTGGAATTCACTATGTAGTCTCAGGGTGGCCTTGAACTCACGCAATCCTCCTACCTCTGCCTCCAGAGTGCTGGGATTAAAGGCATGCGCCACCATGCCCGGCCTTGTTTGCATTATTTTGAAAGAAAAAATATAACATCAATTCTTATTTTTTAGGCATTATTTCCATAATGTAGTAAATTTTTAATCTCTTATATTTGCTAGGTATCAAATAAATAGGTACATCAATAGTTTATCATTACATTTTTTATGTACTGTGTTACAATTTCATCAGTTGTCTGAGAAGTACTTTAATTATAACTTTCCTTTGAGACATTTAAAAGAGCCCTGTCAAGCAAGAAAATGTAATAATATATTCATTATTGGCAGGATCTAAGTAAGGTCTATGGAAAGTCAAAAAAAGACCTTTATAGAGAGAAAATTTTGAAAATTAGAATTATCTAGCCAGCTTGGGCTGTGTAGAACTAACCATTTACCTGAACATTTCACTCAGTCATTAATTCATTCATTCATCAGTCCCTTATATTATTCAAATTTTCAAGAGAAACAGAACCAAAGCATATACACAATGCAGACAGAGCAGAGAGAGAGATTAGCTCACATGATTATTGGAAGCCAGGGAGTCCCACAAGGTGTCATTTGCAAGCTGCAGAGTCATGAAATCCAGCAAAGTGATTTCGTCTGAATTTGAAGGCTGTGAATGAGGGGAATCAATACTGTAATTCTTAGTCCAAAGCCAGAGGAGTAAGTGGGGGATGGGTGTGCAAGTGTGGTGGGCCCGGTGGGGAGGTCTGGTTTCAGAAGCCAGGAGAGAGTGGATGGTTCGATGACTTTGCTCTTCCTCCACCGTCTTGTTCCAGCCAGCAGCACAGGGCTTGGATGGAACCTGCCCACACTGGCCAAGGAGGATATCCATGAATGCAGGGGCTAATCTCTTCTCAAAGCACCCTACCGGACACACAGACATAATGATCTCCCTGCTGTTTGGATATCCTGGTCAGCTGACCCATAAAATCAGCCATCACATTCCTTTATTGATCCGCTAATTGATTAAGTAGGTAGGACATGTTAGAAACGTGTGAGGTCTGAGTGTGAAACAGCAACAAAATGTCCTTCCTGACCTTCACTCCTGGAAGTGAGGACTTGAGCAGTGCCGTGTCGATGCTGCAGCAGGCAGTTGTTGAGAGCGCCTTCCAGACCATGAGCACCTCAGCCCTGGACAGGGTACAGTGAAGAGACCTGACAGGGGCAGAAGAACGTCAAGCACAAGTCAAGTTTAAGCAAATAAGGGGAAAGGGCATGAGGACAGTGGGGGACACCAGAGTCTGCAAGCATGTGTGGAGATTAGGGAAGAGGTCCTACATGGAGGGAAGTGAGGAAAGAGGGAGGTAAATAAGTCTGACAAGCAGGCAGGGTATGGGTTCTTAAAACAATAATGGGGCACCGAAGGGTTCTAAGTAAGAGAGTGTGATTAGATTTGTTCCAGAGAAACCATTCTGAATACAGAATGAAAACAATAATTTAAAATGGGATAGGGGGCCAGAGACAGGACTCAGTGGGTAAGGTGTTTGCCTGCAAAGGACCCAAATATGATTCCCCAGTACCCTATTCTCAAGAGCTGAGGATTCCGTGAAGCCAAACATCTCCTTCATCTTGGGAACCTTTTTCATCTCCTACCTGCCTGCTTCAGCCTCTTCCCAATGCTGTTAAAGTCTTCCAGTGCCGATTTCGCCGATCTGGCAGTTAACAGTCTGACAGTTCTACACTAGTGAAGAGTTTCTATTAACAAGCCCAGTCTGTCCTTGTTTTGTGTTTGGATTTGTAGTTTGGTCCTAGGAACCTCAAGACTCAGATATACTAGGTAAGTGCCTCTACCCCTGAGCCATGTCCTCAGCCCTTGCCAGTCTGTACTTCTGGAGAAGTAAATGCATAAAGCCACGGTGTCGAGCTTTTAAATGGTCTCATGGAGAAAGCCAGCACTTGTCCATTCTGCGCTCAGCAGCGTATTAGCCCTACTACAAGTAACTGTGGCCTTTCTTACACAGGTCAGAGATTTACCTGCTCAGGAACTCTGTCAGCTTCTCAGCATGTGATCCCTTCCACTTTACTTCTACTCTCTCTTAAAACATACAATTAAAGAAGTTGTCAATAAAAATAAATAAAATAAAATAAAGAAAAAAATAACTCCTTAATAAAACTAAAAATCAGATAAGAGATAGGCAGTATTGAAGGCACAAAGGCAAAGGAAGACTTTTATGCTGCTAGCAGGAGATCAGTTGGGATCATGAAAAGCATTATGGAGGTTCCTTACAACAATTAAAAATGGAACTGCTATTTGACTAGGTCATCCCATTTCTGGGTCTATATCCCAAAGGGATGACTCCAGCATCTCAAAGTATTTTCTGCACTTTCATGTTGTACTGTACAATAGGCAAGATATAGAAACAACCTAAGGGTTTATCAGCGGCAAAACAGATAAATAAGATGTGCATCTGAAATGAAATATTATTCATCCATAAAAGAAGAAAACCTTGCTATTTGCAAAAGCATGGATGAACCTGGAGGACATTATGTTAAGTGAAGCAAGCCAGGCACAGAAAAACAAATGCCACATGAGCTCATTGGTATGTACAAATTAGCAATGTTTAAAGTCACATGAGCAAAGAATACAGCAGCAGTTACCAGGGAATGGAGAGGTGGGAAAATGGAGGGATACTACTCCAAGAGATCTGAAGTTTTAAGATGAGTGCGTTGGGAAAATCTAACACACACATGGTGACTCCAGCTAATAATACCATGTTGCCTACTTGAAATTTGATTAGAAGGTGGGTGTTGAGTACCCTCAGCAGATACCAAGCACACACAGATGGTAGCTGGTGATGATGGACATGCTTCGGTAATGACAACGGTGATCTGCATACCATGTATATGCATACCCAACCATGATGTGGAATGTCTTAAATATATATCCCTCTTGTCAATTAGGTAGTTTAAAATAAAATAAAATGAGAATATTTACATATATAGGAAAGAGATGTATAACAAAGAAGAGCAAGCCTGACTTAGTGGTAGGAGTGATGCTATTTTGATGGATTTGCTTTACAGTCTGAAATTAATAAATGTTTGCTCCAGTATACACATTCAGAACTGAAGTCATTCCACCTGGTTGCTGTCTTCCTGCTATAGCTCAGCATGTTTTATCTCCCTCAGGGTTGCCACGAAGGCACAGTGTCCACCAACTGTCGCTGAGAACCCTCCTGGCCTCTGGCATTCTCCCTACTGTTTCCACCATCTCCACACTAACTTTCTGCAGTTTAAGGACAGTCACTTCATCAGAGATCATCCTGCTCAAACGCAAGTATAGTGAGGACTCACTGATTTAGAGTCTGCTAATTCTAAGTCCATGATGATTGTTCACAAGTGGGAAAATTCTTCAAGTGACAAAATGGACATTTTATCTTTTGCTTTGAATGTTCAGCTTTCTCCTGGGGGAAGTAAATCTATTCAGAAATCCGTGGCTATTACAGAAGAAGGACTGAACTTACAAAACTAAGGAGCTGTCTGTCTATTCTATTTAGGACCCAGGGGTTTTTTGTGGTCAGAGATTCTGGTGCTCAGTGTATGGTGGGTGACATGACGTTGTGGATGATAGGCCTTGAGAACAGTGCAACCATTTCTTTTATTTTTTATTTTTTCCTTATTTATTTAGTTAGTTATTTTTATTTACAGCTTCCTTAATTGTAGACAACATCCCTAGCTAGCTACCAAGCATTTAGATGGAAACACGTTCCTACAATACCCTCTGTGAGCATTTTTCCATCACAGGTCACAGATTATTTCTGTATTTAAACACATTTTTCAATCTACAAAGTACTTGAAACACATAGCAAAGTCCACAAACTTATCTGACAAATGACCATGCGCTCAGTAACTCAGCCATGCATTGAAATGTGGTTTTAAATACATTGTAATGTAGACTCATATGTATTTATAAGTAAACCTATAGCTTTGTCTCCAAACCCCTTTTCATGATGACAGCCATCATAATAATGATGGCAGTAGCAATAGCAAATTGTCTATATATCAGTCTTTATTCTACAAATTTGATGTACGTTATCTTTTTGTTTAAACTTTTTAATTGATGATCTCTGTACATAAGGGCAATGTATCATTATCCCCTCCCATCACCTCCTCTCAAATCCCCCCTCCACTGAATCCCTTCTTCTTTCCTACCAGTCTCCTCTATTTTGTGTCATCATTGTTTCCCTCCTATTGTAACAGCAGCCACTGTGAGGTCAGGAATACCATGACCACTTTGTGCCTGGTAGACTACATTGTTAGCACGTCTCTCCTTCCTCTGGCTCTTACATTCTTTCCACCACTTCTTCTGCACTGGACCTTGAGCCTTGGAGGGTGTGACAGAAATGTCTCATTTGGCACTAAGCACTCCACCGTCACTTCTTCTCAGCACTATGGTGACTTTTGAGTCACCCCAGTAGTCACTGCCATCTGAAAAGAGAAATGTCTCTAACCAAAAGTGAGAGTAGCATTAATATATGGGCCTAAACATAAGTATTCAGAGGGTACTTGGGTGGGTATAATATAGCCATTTAATCAGACAATAGTAGTAGTTTTCCCTAAGGCTTACCACCTTTCAAGGTATAGACTTTTCAGTACCAGGCAAGAATTCCCTCCTGTAAAGCAGGTCTTAAGTCCAATCCGAGTGCAGTTGGTTTCCCTATGACATACACATTGTTTTTTTTTTTTTTTTTTTTTTTTTGCCCCCAAAGGTCTTTTCAGCATCCTAAACACTAGTCAACAGGGAAGAGGCTTCAAGCTTGGCTCCAGCTTGATTTCTCAGTGTCCTGTAACCCAAGCATGTGTAGTCTTAAGCAAGAGTCTTAGCGTCTAGTTGTGGTGGGAAACCAAGCACCTTGGCAATAGTCTGTAATGTTTTGGGGGTTTCATGGGCCTCCCTGACAACTCAGTGGAAGGTACTCTACCCCTATCCCTGAAAATTTCTTGTAACAATCTATGGCTTCTGGGCATAGCATTATCCACCAACAAAAGGTACTTCTGTTCTCCCTCCCGCCCCCACTCTCTCGTGCGCTCTCTCTCTGTCCACATATCTTATCTACCTAGTGAAGAAGTAGGTTTCCATACGACTTATACATGACATCTTTAATTTTGCAAGGAGATGACTTTTTAATTTTTAAATTATTTTTAAGTATTTAAAAATATTTTATTTATTTATTTATTTATTTATTTATTTATTTATTTATTTATTTATTTATGAGAGAAAGAGTGAGGGAGAGAATGGGTGCACCAAGGCCTCCAGCCACTGCAAATGAACTTCAGACACATGCACCCACTTTGTGCACCTAGCTTACGTGGGTCTTGGAGAATCAAACTGTGATCCTTTGGCTTTGCAGGCAAATGCCTTAACTGCTAAGCCACCTCTCAAGGATGCACCTTTAACAGCTGAGTAATCTCCCTAGCCCCACATTTTTAATTTTGATAACCCCTCCTCCCACACTGTCTTCTCCTTCATCCCTTCCCCTGACCCCCAGTTAGACCATTTTACCCCCAATATTCTGACCTTCTACCTACATATCTACTGTATCCTTTCCTTAAGTTCTCCCCTCTCCTCCCCCTTTGTAGTCCCTTTCTAGCTTCCTGGTCTCTACTACTGACTTCTAACATTATCTTCTTAAATGTTATTATTGTTCCCATTTTAATAGGTCAGAAATCAATAAAGAATTAATTACATAACATGTCTAAAGCCATACAATTGTTCAATGGGGGTACAAGATTCCAACCCAGGCAGTCTAGCCCTAGGGGTTTCCCATATAGCACCACTATATACATGTGAATATATCACATATACTTGCTATAAATATGTCATTATGCATGCACAATAACTATTATCACATTGATGAATATATTGCTCCATGGTAATGACCCAGAAACCAAAATGCTAGTTACCAGGCTATGCACATCAAGGTTGCAAATACCTTCCTGTTTACCTGTTGACCTGATTTTCCTTGTTATCATCATGCATATGAATTCTTAGTTTGCCATAGGTACAGATTTTATGTTTTATTTTCTCAATATGGTTTATAATGTCAATACCATAAAGATGTGAGAGAGCTCAGATAGCACCATATATATCTCCTATATTTTCCTTTAAAAGTTTGGTTTTCCTTTTTTAATATTCATTTATTTATTCATTTACAAGCAGAGAGGGAGATATACAGTCAGATTTATAGAAAGAATGGGCATGCCAGGGCTTCTAGCCACTGCAAACGAACTCCAGATGCACGTGCCACTTTGTGCATATGGCTTTACGTGGGCACTGGGCAATCGAACCAGAGTTGTTGGGCTTTGCAGGTAAGTGCCTTAACCACTAATCCATCGTTCTAGCCCTAAAAATTTAGTTTTCATGTTCAGGGAATTTTTGAGGGTGTAATGAAATAAGTACCCACTTTTACTCACTTCCATATGAATAGTTGGCTCTGTATTTTTCTCTATTGGTAATGTCTTCATGTCATTCATAGAACACTTTCTCAGACCATGATTTGTGATGTCATCTCTGTCTCTAAGTGGTTTATTTGTAAATTCCCCCTTGGAGGAAAAGCACACTGTTTAAACTTGTATAGTTTTGTATGGTAATATAGTATTATTATTCAAAGGCATAAAACTCCTTTTTGCTTTCTTCTCCTCTGCCTGCTCCTCTCTCCCTTCTTTGTAATTGTCTAGCCTAGTCTTAAATTTTTGTTTTTATATGCATTTTAGAATCACCTGTCAAATTCTCTGAAAAATCCTACTGGGGTTTTTACTGAAATTGCATTAGATTTACAAGAAAACTTGGAGGAAATTGTCATCTTTAAAATATTGAACCTTCCCACCCATAAATGTGGCAAATACTCTTTCCCTTCAATAAAGTTTTGCTGCTTTCCCCATAAAAACCTTACACACCATTTGTTAGATTATTTATGTGCATCTAAAAGTTTTATTGCCATAGTTAATAAGGCCTTTTAAATATTACATTTAAAAAATAACTATTGATCTCTGTGTATTGATTCCTAGCCACCTTGCTGAACTTTCTTATTAGGGCTGATATTTATCTGGAGATACTCTTGTATCGTCTATGTAAACTATTACATTATCAATTACATTCCTTTCTTTTCTCAAGCTTCAGCTTTTTGTATCTATTCTACTTTTAAACATTGAGATATGATTACCACACACTAAAACAGCACATATATTAATGATCACATGCTGTCAGCTTTGATGTCGTTATAGTTTTGTGTAATGAACACCCTTAACAGAGATGGGGGGCCCCTTTCAGAACCACATGTGATCCTGCAGTCAGCTGCCATCTACTCGCCTTGGGCAACCAACAGTCTTCTCTCTATAAAACCAGTCCCTGAACTTTGTAAATGAAATATAAAGAATGTGCTGATTTGTGTGTCGTAATGTCACTTTAAGATTCATTCAAGCTTTCCCCTGCATTCTTACTCCACTACAACTGAAGAGCATTGCCCTGGATGCTTGGGACATCTTCTGCTGCCTCATCCTCCTGAGGGCGGATATATGGAATATTGTGAAGGTCTTGGTTATTACTCATATGACTGCAATATCCATTCCAGTAGTTTAAATCATTTTAATTTGTGTATTATGCTCACCAGGACACACAATATTATATTGAAAGTAAAATAAAGGGTATTTGTTTGTTTTGACATTATTTTGATAGATGGGATACTTTTTTGAAAGAATACTATTAAGGAAGCTTCCACATATTCTAGCTTTGTTTAAGAAGGTTTATCTGCTCAGTCAAAAATGGTTATTAATTTGCAACAGCTATTTTAATATGGTAATGTGATAAAATTTATAGGGCATATTTGTGTTCCTGGAAAATCTTAATTAGGAATGATTTAAGAAATGATATGACTGGATTTCTAAAGTGGGATGTTTAGCATGTTTATACCTTTGTTCATATTGAAATTGGACAAAAAATCTATTTTATTTTAAGATTTAATTGCCTCATAAAATGAACTGAATCTCTTTCCTCCTCTTTTATATTTCTGAAACAATTTTATGATACAAAATTATATATTTCTTCAAGGCAGAACTTAACCTGTAAAACCAATCATGTTTGGAGACTGCCTGTTATTTAGGGAAGCCAAAAAGAGGGTTTTGGAGGAATTGATTTCATTTTTTTTAAATATATAGTAATGTATACATTAATATTTCATATTTCCTTTTTAATAAGTTTATATGTATTTTCCAGAATATTACCATTTCAATCTATATCTTCACATTACTGTCTAATGTTGCTCATGGCTGTCACCTGTACCTCCCTACTATATTTCCAACATGCTTTTAAAAAAAAATTTAGCATAGTGTTTTATTGTTTTAATTTTAATTTCTCTCCCTTTGATCAAATTAACCAGATAGTTTTCTTTTTTAAGTCTTTTTTTTTGAGACAGACAAAGAGAGAGAGAGAGACAGAGACAGAGAGTAAGAGGCAGAGAGGGCCTGGGTGCACCATGGCCTTTATAGTCACTGTGAACAAATTCCAGACATGTGCGCCCCCTTGTGCACATGTGTAACATTGTGTGCTTGCACCACTTTTGAGTCTGGCTATACATGGGACCTGGAGATTTTTTTTATTAGAGACAGAGAAAGGCAGAGAGAGAGAGAGAAAGACAGAGAGAGAGAGAGACAGACAGAGAAGAGAGAGAATGGACATGCCAGGGTTTCTAGCCACTTCAAATTAACTCCAGACACATGAGCCACCATGTGCATCTGGCTTACGTAGGTACTGGGGAATCGATCTTCTAACCAAGGCCCTTAGGCTTCACAGGCAAGTGCTTAATCACTAAGCCTTCTCTTCAGCCTGACCTGGAGATTTGAACAAGTGTTCCTAGGCATCGCAGGCAGGTGCCTTAACCACTAAGCCATCTCTCCAGCCCTTTTTAAAGTCTTTTGATTGAGTTCTTTTAAACATTATTTGTGTACTTAATTTCTTTTGCCAAATTCCTTCAAGTTGATTCTACTGTTTTTTTCCTAATCTTGGATTTACATACTAAGTCAAGTTATTTTTAATTTTCCTTCCTTGCTTAATATATGCATTTAAAGGTATATTTCAACCTCATGCAATGAAATGCTGGAATCAACTGAAGCTTATACAGCTTGTACAAATCGATTGCGTGCATTTCTTCCCAACTCTACATTTTATACAGGTTAAAATAGATTGTGGTGGGGATTTACACTGTGAATATTGGTAAGTGTTGCCATTAGCTGCACCCTCTTCATTGCACCCCAAGCATACATAGTACATTATCCTGGGAAACCTGTCAGGAAAAATTTACCAACAGGTCATTGCTTGTTTCCTAAATGTGACAGCACTTTTTCTAGGATTTGGTTCTAGGATCCCATCATTTCTTCTTGTTGGTTGTACAGAAGTTTTGTGTTTTTTTTTTAATTTCCAAACATGTTAATATTTTTCATTGTATATTTCCCCCCCTTTTTTTTTGTCATACTGGGGAGAGCTCTTTACAGTCCTTTGGTTAAACTTGTTCACTGAATTGCTTAAATTGTCTATGTCATGACTATTTTCTTTCCTCTTTTATGGATCAAATACTGGTCAGTGTTGTGAAAGGAATATTACAACCTCTATTATGGCTTATGTCACTTTTTGATTTATATATTTGTAAACTAAATTATTAGGTACATGTATGACTATGACATCTTTCCTTCAACTAAATGTTAGAAATGCTCTTTTTCTCTTTTAGAGTGTCTTTTTGCCTTAATTATTTTTGTGGAACATTATATTGACATCTGTGGCTCTTTGGGTTAATATTTGCTTGATTTACAATCTTTCATCATTTATTTTTTGTGCACGTATATGTGTGTGGTATGCATGCATGTATGCATGCTCATGTGTGTGTGAGTGTCTGTACCTGTGTGTTCATTTACATTTGCAGGCTAGCGGCTGACCTGGGGTGTTTTCCTCAACCATTCCCCACTTTATTTTTTGAGGCAGTGTCTCTCCCTGAACCTGGAGCTCATGAATTGAGCAACACTAGCTAGCAAGCCCCAAGAATATGCCTCTTTGTCTTCCCAGTGCAGGGTGACAGGCGCATGCTACCAAACTTGGCTGTTTACATGAGCTCTGGTGATCTGAACTCAGGTCCTCCTGCTTAAAAGTCAAGCACTTTCCCAATCAAGCCATCTTCCTAGGTTTCATTTACGTTTTTTTTTTTTTAATTGTGTTTTAGATATGCTTCTCCTAAACATCAGATAGCTTTCCCCCTCTTATTGTAAGAGTTTCTGTCTGTCCTTCCTGTGGTGCTAGGAATTGAACTCAAGGCCTCAGGCATGCTAAACACATTCTACCACTGAGCTACATTTCCAATCCTTAGTTTTTGGAGGCAGGGTCTCACATTGTAGCCCAGGCTGGCTTTAAGTTCCCAATGCTTCTGCCTCCACCTCCTCAGTGCCTGAACTGTTGTCAGTCATCACCCTGCCTTGCTCCATCTTCCCTTGCCCCCACACCATCTCTGGGCTGTGAGAAGCTCCATTGAAGGAACAGAATTTGAAACCCAGAGACTTCATCACTGGTTAGAGATATTGGACTTGGAACTGCAGGTGTTTGATATATGTCTGATGGCTATTGATCTTGCACTGGTCTAGTCTCTCCTTTTTTTTTTTTTTTTTTTTTTTTTCCTATTTTTTTTGCAATGGGAATTTTTAAAAGATTTTATTTTTATTGATTTATTTATTATAGACAGAGGAAGAGAGAGATAGAGAGACATAGAGAGGGAGAGAAAGACAGAGAGAGAGACAGAGAGAGAGAGTGAGAATGGGCATGCCAGGGCCTTTAGCCACTGCAAATGAACTCCAGACGTGTGCACCATCATGTGCATCTGGCTTATGTGGGAACTGGAGAATTGAACCAGGGTCCTTAGGCTTTGCAGGCATGTACCTTAACCACTAAGCCATCTCTCCAGACCACATGGGAATTTTTACTCTGTGCCATTATGTGTTGGAAGTATGACTTGTATTTCATTTTCCTGCCTTCTGGCTTGATGAGGTTGCCATTTCTGCATGTAAGATCAGAGAGCAGTGTAAGTAAAAGGAACACCATTGCCCAAAATACATTTTGAACCAAATCATGCTTTATCTTTCTTTGGAAGTTATAGATTCTGTTTCTCAGTGTGTGATAGCTATTGCCCTTTTAACATGTATCCATGACTTGACATAAGAAAAGGACCTTAGTATTTTCATTCTAGTTTCTATCACCTAACCAACTTGCATGTAGTAACAGAACAGTTAATTTTGCTTTTAGATTATATTGTCCAAATTTTGTATTTCTTTTTAATGTTTTCAGTCAATGCTTTGGGCAATGACTTACTCATAGGTTTATCAACCATAGTCCTTGCTCAATTGCAATTTTTTTTTTTTTGCTTTCTTTTAATAGACTCCTCAGGAAAATGCATTTACTCCATTCTCACTCTTTTTAGTTATAGTTTAGCTAATAATAGAATCCTAAGTTCATGGTTCTTTTCTCTTAGTACCTTGAAAATTTTATTATAGTGTTTTCCAGACTCTAATGTTACTACTGTTAGAAATTGTTTTGCTACTTAAATGGTTGTTCTACTAGATATAATCTATTTTTTTCTTCCTAGACATTTTGGTTCTTTTAGGTTTCATATAATGTCACTTCAAGTATATATGTTTTTAATATTTAATATTTTATTTTATATATTTCAGAGACAAAAAGTGGCAGAGAGTGAGTGAGAAAATAGGCACGCCAGGGCCTTCAGCTGTTGCAAACAAACTCCAGAAGCATGTGCCACCTTGGGCATCTTGCTCATGTGGGTCCTGGGGAATCAAACCTGAGTCCTTTAGCTTTGCAGGCTAGAGCCTTAACCACTAAGCCATCCCTCCAGCCCTATTTCTATTTATTTTGCTTACACTAACCATATTTTTTTAACTTGGAGTTCTTTTCATGAAATCTGCATAATTCTCAATTATTGTTATTTTAAATATTTCTTTTCTTTTTCAACTTTATTTATTTAGTTGAGAGAGTGTGCAGCAACAGATAGAGACAGAGAGAATGAGCGCGCCAGGGCCTGCAGCTGCTGCAGATGAACTCCAGATGCATGTGCCACCTTGTGCATCTGGCTTACATGGGTCTGGGGAATGGAGCCTGGGTCCTTTGGTTGTTCAGGCAAGCTCCTTAACTGCTAATACATCTCTCCAGCCCTAAATATTACTTTTCTAGCATCTTTTTTCTGTCAGGCTGCAATTCCTATTAGGTATATGCAGTGTTTTCCAATTCTCTATTCTGTCTTTCAACTTCTGTTATTTCATTTTATGTGGTGGGAAATGCAAACAGATTTCTCTTTATACCTTACTATTTCTCTACCTTTTATTTGTTTATTTAAGGTTATTTGTTTACACACACATGTGTGAGTGTGTATGGGTGCACCAGGGTGTCTTGTAAATGCAAACGCATGCCAGATACTTATGCCACTTTTTGTATCTGGCTTTACGTGGATGGTTATAGAACTGTACCCAGGCCACATGCTTTGGAGGCAAGCACTGTGGGGTCATCTTCCCCAAGTCATTACTGCTATACCCCTTAATAGCTGCAATCATCTTAAACAAATGTCATATTCTTTCCTGTACTGCTTTCTGTTTTATAGCTGTAGTTTTATGTATGCTTTTCCTGCTGCCTTTCACTCACAGTGAGTAACTTACTTGTGCCTTCTGTGATGTGGGGTTATTTATTTTCCTTAGGGAATCTGTTAGAGAATCCTTCCGGTGTGTTTTTGGTTTTGTTTACTTTGAACTACCCAATGTCATCATAAGCTCATTTTGACATTTTTACATTGCTTTTCAGCCCAAAGATTTCTCACACCTTGAATGTGGTGCAAAGAAAACTACAAACATGCACGCGTGGGATGTTGAATTCTTGTGGGGAAAATTTATTTATTTTTATATAAAAATTAAATAAATAAAAAGTTATTTCATCTAAAAATTAAATTTATATAATTAGATTATATAATTTATACATTTATAAAAATTGCCTATTTTATATATTATTCACATATGAAAGTATATTTGTAGGGCTGGAAAGATGGCTTTTCTATAGTAAATTGTATTACTTTAATAATCTAAAGTAGATAAAGATATAGAATTAACCTACTATATAGGGGATATACACAAGGCTGGTAGATGCCACACAGAGTTACACAAAGTCTGCATGGTTCTTGCATGTTTAAGTTATCCACACCTCTATTCTTACATTTGCCTTTACACTTGTTTTTCTTTTTATCTGCAATGAGATATAAAGGCAGAAATTAGCAACAGATGGCTAGGTTAAATACACTTTGATTAATAGATTTGAAATACTTCATACAAGTCTGAGTTTCAGGTCTAAGATAATACAAGAGAAGAATTGAGGGCTAGAGAGATGGCTTAGTGGCCAAGGCACTTGCCTGTAAAACCAAAAGACTCAGGTTCAATTCCCCAGGACACACATAAGCCAGACATACAAGGTAGCACATGCACCTGGAGTTCATTTGTAGTCGCTGAAGGCCCTGGTGATCCCATTCTCTCTCTGTTAAATAAATTTTTTAAAAAAGAAGACATGAAAATGTATGAAACTGGGTTGCAGTACAATGAGACAAATTTTAAATGCCAAAGTATATCTAGAACCCTCTTACGACCTTCAGAGTTCATGGCACATTTTTTAAGGAGCTTCCGTGGCATGAGTCTGTCGGTCATGCGAGTAAATTTTATTTTTGGAAACAACAAAAATCCATCCAAAGCCATCTCAGGAGAAAGGCGGTTGATCAAGCAGGAAGCCATTTGTTGTTTAAAAATGAGGTGCCACCGTAGCATGATTGGCCAGACAATATAAGCCAGCTCAGGAGTCATCCTAAAATGAAAATATTTGAGCATCACGTGTACTTTTCAAATGAAAAGGAAGAGGCTTCCTGAATGAATTCTCTGAAAGTAGATTCATTTATCATCATTGTTCTGTCATGGAAGAAGGGCCCAGAAGCCTCAGACTCCACACAGCCTCAGGACTATCCCCCAAGGAAGCTGCTCACTTGGTGTCCCGTTAGGAAGTGGTCTGAAAGTCTCTGTTTCCTCCCCAATGACTTGAGTCCTGTCCCCTCCATAGCCAACACCTCAATATTGTACTCTAATTTGGGGGTGGCAAGGATCTTCTAGTGATTCCTCCAATCAGAAGAAACTCTCAGACTTTGGGGAACCTCGCCCCTCTGGATCAATTTTGGCCTGGCAGGTCAACTTTCACCTGTGGTATTTTCCCAGTACAGTTAGAATCTGTGGCGGGAAGAGTTGATCTCAATCATGCCAGAAAGAGGCTTGTTGCAGTCAGATTCACATTGCTGTCAGAAAACACCTGACCAAGAGAAGCCTGTGGGGGAAAAAAAAAAAAAAAGAACAGGTTTATTTTGGCTTACAGACTTGAAAGGAAGCTCCATGGTGGCAGGGGAAAATGGGGGCATGATCAGAGGGTGGACATCACTTCCAAGCCAATATCAGGTGACCAGCAACAAAAGAGTATACCAAACACTGGCAAGGGGAAACTGGCTATAAAACCCATAAGCCTGTCCCCCAAAATATCCTGCCTCCAGAAGGGGTTAATTCCAAAATCTCCATCAGCTGGGAACCTAGCATTCAGAACACCTAAGTGTATGGGGGACACCTGAATCAAACCACCACAGGTCTCTTTCTAGTGTTTGATTCTAAAGATTGTTGTTATCCATACCAGTGATCCAGGCCACCAACCCCTCAAAATTGCATTTCTGGCAATGTCAGAAGCAAAGATACAGCCCCAGCCAGAGCCCCAGCCAGTGGTCAGGACTTGTGTTCTTAGCTGTTTATTAAGAGACCAGAGCTCTGGGGTGTGGCTGGGCTGAACACAGTAAGATCAGGTTAAGTAATGGGAATTCACCTTTGTGTTCAGTGAGCTCTTAAAGAGAGCATCATGACGGCGTGAACACTGGCTTGGTAAATCCCAGCCAACAGGCCCAGTCCAGCTTCAGAACAAAATAAAGTTCCATAAAAGAAAGGAGAAAGGCAGGGGGAGGGGTGACAGGCTGTAAAGGCCATGTTAGCCGTCTGTTCCCTGGCCAGGCTCAGTGTGTGCTGCTGATTAAACCTGCTTCTGGTTTCAGCAAACGGTATTGATTTCAAAGCTCTCTCTCTCTCTCTCTCTCTCTCTTTTTTTTTTTTTGTCAAGCTTAGTTTATAAACACAGCTATTTGCTAATAAGTGTGACCTTTAAATCACATTACTCTAAACACAGACTGACTCTTTGTAAAGGTGGGTGGGGAGTTAAGAAGGAGAGTGATTGGGGGAACGCCCAGAAAAAAAAAGCTTCGAAGAAACCAAACAGAGATTCCCTCAAGCACTGAAACCTTTAACGAACCTCTGTGGCCATTTCTGTTCAGGTCCACAAGCGGTTTGTTGGTTGGTTGGTTGGTTTGAATATATACTAGACACTAGGTGAATGCGGTAAAGGTACATAAATTAATGGAACATGGTCACAGGCTTTGAAGACTCTGCTTACGTGGACATTAGGCTCTCACACAAATAGTACTGCTTGTGACAATATCTACGGTGTGGGCAGGAAGGCTTTGAAAAAGTTGACCTGTGAGTTGATCCTATAAGGATGTTTATTGTCTTGGTAAACAGAAAACTTGGAGATTGTCCCTAGAAGAACAAACAGAATGGGTACAAGCTATAGAACCAGTGAGTGAATTCACAGTCACTCTACATGTGCCAGGACTTTGGTCAATGGTGAACTACATATGGGATGATGTTCTCATAAGATTATATCTCCTGCTGATGTCATAGCCACCTTAGTTTGTATCAATACACTCTGCCGTGTTCACACAACATAAAAATAACACCCTACTCAGAAAATATCCCTGAATTAAGTGATATATGATAGAACTTAGTAAGTGCCTGTTGTGTACAAAGTACTCTTCTACCTCTCACAGCAAAATGGAAAAGTAAATAAAACAAGTTTGGTCAAAATAATTTATTAGATTGTTGGCAAATTAAAGGCTCCATAAGTTCATGGAAGTAGGAAATAAAATCTACAAAAACCAGAAAGTAATAAGATAATAAAATTGATTATTTTGCTACCAGCAATTATCATTTAAAAGACTGTCAGTCCATTCAAAAGTTCTCTGTGTGGGGCTAGAGTGATGGCTTAGCAGTTAAGGCACTTGCCTGCAAAGCAATAGGACCCAGGTTCGACTCCCCAGGACCCACGTAAGACATATGTATAATGTGGTCCATGCATCTGCAGTTTGTTTGCAGTGGCTAGAGACCCTGACATGACCATTTCTCTTTCTTTCTTTCTTTCTTTCTTTCTTTCTTTCTTTCTTTCTTTCTTTCTTTCTCTTTCTCTCACATAAATAAAACCAAAATATTGAAAAAAGTATTCTATGAATTGTGACATGAAATATGCATTGGGTCACTTCCTTTGAACCATTGAACATATAGGAGAAGGAAGTTAGAAGTCATTTCACAAGTATTTTGATTTCCCAAATTGGAAATTTGATGATGATAATGTGTCATTCCATTACACTTATAGACTAACTTAACAGGCCTCTGAGAGGGCGTCCACAACATAGTGCCAAGAGCAATGCCCATCACTTAAAACAGCATGAGACATGTAGGTGCTCAGTGATTGGTACGTGAATCTTCTTTTCATGGATGAGAAAACAGAGCAAGTAGATCTTAGTTAAGTTGACCACCTCCTACCATTATTAATTTCTGGAGCTGAAATTCCAGTCCAGACAGGAGAATTTAGATCACAATTCTGCTTTACTAGCTATGTTCTTATTCTCCTCCCTCTTTTCTTTCTTTATTTATCCCACCTGAGCACTTAACAATCCTGTTCCATAGTTAGTCAAGTAATCCAAACAAATCATAAATATTTCCTCAACTCAGTGTTACGAAGTTTCTTCATTCTTTGGTTTGATTGAGATCATAATAGTGAGGTTTCACTATGTGGCCCATGCTGATCCAGAACTTGCAATCCTCATGCCTCCCAAATGCTAGCATTCTTATTTTGGGAGCATGTTTTCACATTTCTGTGTACTGAAAATATTTTGGGGCTGGTTGGCCTTTTTCTGGACCTTTGTATTATTAAAAAAAAATTCTGGGTTACTACACCTGGAGTTAGAAGAATCAAAAATTAGGCTGGAGATATGGCTTAGCATTTAAGGTGCTTGCCTGCAAAGCCAAAGGACCCAGGTTCAAATCTCCAGGTGGTGCATGCATCTTGATGTTTTGACAGTGGATAGAGGTCTTGGAGTGCCCATTCTTTCTCTCTGTATGTTGCTCTCTCTCTCTCTCTTTCCCTGACTCTCTCTCTCTCAAATAAATTTAAAAAATATATAAAAGAATCAGAAAATTGTTCAATGACATACTAATAACAGGTGGATTGTCTCATGAAAAGGTGAGTGAAAGAAAAATGGGTAGAAGTCCAACTCCAGTCCAGCATGTCCAAAGTATATCAGAACACACACACACACACACACACACACACACACACACACACTACTATGTGTGTGCAATTAGTCATCTGCGATTGCCGGTATGGAAGGCCATCTGTTTGCTTTTCCCTAGTGGTATGTTTAGCACTCTTGGGCTTTTAAATCTAAGATTGATTACATTAAGTTTTGAAAGTTTTAGAGGTTTCTAGCAATTTCATGACTTCTAGATATTTAGAATTTATTATGCTCCAATAGATGGCATGATCCTTGAAGATAAGAAGCATATTTTTTTCATTTAACTATTACCTTTTCATCTATACCTGCCAGCAAGTGCCGGGGCATTTAAGGGATGCTGTATGCTCTCCATATGCTGCTGTGCACACACACATAAGCACACACACATGTATGTACGCATGCACTTGGACAAACCCAACAGTGACCTGCTTCCTTTTGAACATCAGTTACCAGTTATGTACTTTGGCCCTAGACATTTTTCCTCTACTCACTGACTCTATAAATTTCATCCAGAAGAAAGTAAGCTTCTCAGTTTTCTACTTAGTAAGCTTACTGGATTCTGTACCAGGCAGCTTTCCTTATTTCTAGCCTGTATAAGCCCAATCTACATAGGCCATTGGCCTTTCACAGGCTTTTGAAGACTGACTTAGACAAACAATGCTACGTCAAGCAGAGAAGATTGTAACATCATGGATTAAACATAAATTTATTATTGAACAGCTAGTATTTCAGTTAATGTCAGTGCTATAGACATAAAATGTAGTCCTTAAACCCTAAGAAATTGAGTTATCTAAAAAAGAAAATATTAAAAACCAATATAAATGAATTATGAGAGACTATAAATATAAGAAATAAATAAATAGCTCTGATCATGTAAATCCAAAGTATGTTTTCTGTGGGTTAGCATTAAAAAAAAGTTTCACAGAATCAGGACATTACCATTAAAAAAAAGTCCTGCCTCAAATTGATTCCTCTTCTTGAAATGTTGTTCTTCAGGTAGTCCTAGTATTTCCTCCTCTAAGACCTGAACTGCTAAGTTTAAAGAGGCCACCCAATTATCTTCTCACATGGCACCCAGTCATGACCACTTTGTAACATTTACTAGCTAATATTTTTGTTTTTTGCTCATATGTTCATTGTCTGCCTCCCTCTTCTAGATGCAAACTCCACACAGCATCCAGATTGTCTTGCATTAAAGCATCCAGCTTCTTGCAATATAATCGAAGAAGTTGTGGACATGTAGACGAGCCATGAGACCAGCATGAGAAAATCTGGAAGAGCTAGAGAGCAAAGGCTGCATTTGACAAGGTGGCCGTTTCTAACTGCGTAAACAAAGAAGCAGTGAGGGATTAAAATGAACAAGGGATATAAACAGGCAATTCACAAACTACAGAACTAAAATATCAAAGCATAATAATATTTACACATGAAAACATACGTACTCTTATTGGCTCTTAAAGAAATGCTAACTGCCACAATTAGTATTAAAATTGGCACTATTTAAAATAGTCATTCATAGCCTAGAATGAACGATTTCTCAAATCCAGCATTATTTCTAGAGGAAAATTTGCTTCCAGTCCTAAGTAATCAATCACTTGACCTAGCAATTCTACACTTAGAATTTATCTTAGCAAATAATTAGGCAAAATCAAGCCTCAGGAGTGTGAGTCTTAGAACTGTTTGTAAAAGTGAAAAATTGAAAACTGCATAAATGTGTCACAATGGGCAATTAGTTTAATGGATTGTGGTGTGTTCATGCAACCAGACACTGCATCCATTAAGTAGGTTGTTTTAGGCATGAGAGATGTTCATGATGCATTACTTTAGGAAGAAATCATTTTAAAAAAGAGTGTATATATTAAAAATCCATTCTCATCAAAGCAGAGAAAAAAAATCAAATATACACATTGAAAATAAATTGGACTTCTTAAGATCAAACTGGTCAAGTAAGCAGTACCTGCTGTACCGGCCAAACCCAATGAGGTTTGCCAGTTTGGGCATAATCTGTGGGGCTACCTTAGGGGTGCACATTAAGAAAACTCAGTCAAGAATATGAGATGATTATTAAGTGCAGGAAAAAAGAAATTGTAAAGGTAAAAGAACAATAGATTCCATGAACAACAGGCCTCAGCTGTGAATCACATTTGTAAACAGTGAACAGAGGCGTCAGCAGAAAGTGTAATGTAACTGTTCTGGGAGAAAAGTGTGTGTCTAAGGCTAGTTCAAGAAGCTAAACTTCCTTCTCCCAGAAAAAAAGCCATCATATAATGACTATAGAAAAGCTGATAAAAGCAGTAAGATAAAATTATTTCCTGTGATGAGCATAACAATTTTTACTGTGAGCATATTGTAATATTTTCAATAAATATGTACCTATATTGATTTCATGAAAATTAAAATAAAAATAAAACAAAAATGAAGATAAAAGTTGATTTTTTTGGCAGAAATTATTTTGATTACTTGTGCCAAGAACTAGTGTATGTGATTAGAAAAAAATTAAAATTAATAACATTAAGGGAAACAAAGGTTGGGGAATGTGTTTCTCATATAGTTTTTATTTCTAAGGTGGTGTTTACAAAGATAAAATGCCTTAAGAAGCAGAGTGCTTCTTCTCCCTTGGGATCCAAAAGGCTCCCATGATGCAGATGGTTCTGAGACATGGTGCCACTAAGATCCTTTTGCAGTGAAGGAAGGAGAGGCACCTAAGCAGTGACAGAAAAATAGCAATAGAGGGCAGGAGAGATGGCTTAGCAGTTAAGGTGCTTACCTGTGAAGCCTAAGGACCCAGGTTTGATTCCCCAGGATCCATATAAGCCAGATGCACAAGGTGTTCCATGCATCTGGAATTTGTTTGTAGTGGCTGGAGACCCTGAAAAGTCCATTCTTTCTCTCTCTCCCTACCTCTTTCTCTCTCAAATAAATAAATAAAATAAAATATTTTCAAAAATAGCAATAGAAGAAAGGCTGTTCCACAAACATCTCTGCTACATACCCTGCACTGTGCTGGCTCTCATGGTGCTAAGATCCCACTAGGACACTCTAAAACAATTTTAATAGACTGTGGAAAATGCTAAGATAAAATATACAGAGTGCCTGGTGGAAGCTCCCTTATATAGATTAGAGAATTCTAGTTTGAAGAAGGAAAGATGGGGCTGGAGAGATGGCTCATTGGTTAAAGCACTTGACTGCAAAGACTATTGGCCCTGGTTCTATTCCCCAGTACCCATG
This sequence comes from Orientallactaga sibirica, assembly GCA_036365145.1. Classification (NCBI taxonomy): domain Eukaryota; kingdom Metazoa; phylum Chordata; class Mammalia; order Rodentia; family Dipodidae; genus Orientallactaga; species Orientallactaga sibirica. The sequence goes on from JAEOAD010000039.1 coordinate 8,786,497, forward strand.
CAAAGCCAGATGTACTGAGTGATGCATGCATCTGGAGTTCATTTGCATTAGTTAGAGACCCTGGTGCACTCATTCTCCCCCTCTCTGTCCTTGCAAATAAATAAATAAATAAATAAATAAATATTTTTTTTAAAAAAAGAAGGCAAGATGAAGAATAAGATTAAGTGATTAAGCCAGATTTATAATGTGGGTTTAGAGAAAGATGGATCTTGGCTGTGATCCCAGCACTATTATATATGGAAGGATTTTTGTTTGTTTGTTTGCTTGTTTGTTTGTTTGTTTGTTTTTGAGGCAAGCCCAATAGACTGGCCTTTTTTATGAGAGAGTGACAGAGAGAGAGAGAGAGAGAGAATTGGTGCTTCAGGGCCTCTAGCCACTGTAATCGAACTTCTGATGTGTGGACCACCTTGTGTGTCTGTGTGGCCTTTCACAAACATCATCTGGTGTGTCTGGCTTACATGAGATCTGGGGAGTCGAACATGGGTCCTTAGGCTTTGCAAGCAAGCACCTTAACCACTAAGCCATCTCTCCAGCCCAGCCCAGCCCTTATTTTTTGAGGTAGCCTCTTGTTCTAGCCCTAGAATTCTATATAGTCTCAGGCTCACTCACAGTGATCCTCCTGTTTCTGCCTCTTGAATGCTAGGATTATAGGCATAGGCCACCACACTCAGCTACTGAACAAATTCTCTAGGCTTTACTTTTCCCAACTGTCTAACGGGGAGTCCAGCTTCCATCCTGAAGGTTAAGAGAAATTGCCTGCCTAGTGAAGAGTAGGTATATAAAAGTGTTCCTCATTCCATGAGGTATTTTCACATTTGAAGATTGCCATCATGGAGAAAAGGTGGAGGACTGACCAGAGACATGGTCTCTGCTTCTGTTGGCAAGATAACAAGAGACTCAAAAGAAACTGTAACATCTTTGATCCAGGAAGACAGTCCTTGTTGTGTGGCTGAAAAACAGGGCGGTAACAAAAATCAGAACAGATGATAGGGTGTGGTATGTTCCCAAGAATGATTCTGTTTTTTTCGTGGAAGGTCACATGCTGCAAGCAGTGAAAGGATTTCTTGGTTCTGAAGCAGGGCACTGAAACAGTGGAAGCATTAGGCACACAGGCATCATAGAAATAGAAACGAGAAGAATGTTCTGTTACATGAGTTAACCAATGAGGGGAGGGGAGGGAAGGTGGTCAGTGGTGACTGATAGAATTAGGAATGAGAAGTTTCTGCACCAGGACTTAGAGGAACCCTTGGGGAAAGGGTGTTCATGAAAGCAAAGCACCTATTAAGAAAGCTAGCACTTTGTTTTCTTTGTTAGTGATTGGGCAAAAACTAATATATAGGGTTTTTTTTTTTCCAGTGTAAAATGTCTTTTTCCACCATTTGCTCAACCTTTTCTGCAAAAGATAGAAAAATTAAAATGCAAGGTGGAAATAAGTTCAGAAAAAACTGGAGAAGATATTGAGAAAAAAATTAGCATGCTCAGAGAAATGTACTAAAGTTAAGAGATGTCTAGAAAAAGAACTGAAATGTCATATCACCTTAGTCATTAACTATCACCCTCCTTTAAACCCTCACTATTGTTGGAATTTTTTTAAAGGTTCAGCAAATCCATGGCTGTGGAATATACTAGAAATGGACATGTTAGTTAAGTGGGGAGAAAACAACCCAAAGTTTTATGATCAAATGTTTTCTTTACATAAAAGAAAGCCTACTCCCCGCATGCATTCATGCAATGGGGCTTTGTACTTTCTGACCTGGTGGAAGAAAAGTTCCCCATTTCACCCAGCAACTCTTGTCAAACCCATTCCTCAAAACTCATGGGAAAAGAAGCAGGGCTCCTGGCTTTGCAAGAAAATCACTTAGGTTACCATACACAGCCTCCCACTAGAACCATATGACGTAAAGATGCAGAGTAAGATCTTATGGCTCTTTAAAAATCCACGGTCGTGCTCATGGAAAGGAAATTTATGGTTGCATGTATACTGGAAGCTAGGAGAGAGCTTAGAGACACAGAGATAGTATATGAGAGGTGCATGGTCATAGACAGGAGTCACCCAAGCCAAGTTACCTAGGACTTTGACCTTTGATCTGTGTGAACTTGGAGAAATCTGAAACTCCTAAACTGGTCATCATTCCAGAGAGACAATACAGAAATTGTTTCAGCCATGACTTTAGCTGGAAAAATAAACTACATTGATCATTTAAAAAATGTTTTCATTTATTAGAGAGAGAGAGAAAAGAAGAGGCAGATATATAGACAGAATGGGTGCAGCAGGGCCTCTAGCCACTGCAAACAAACTCCAGATGCATGCACCACCTGATTCATCTGGCATTATGTGGGTACTGAGGAAGGGAACCTGGGTCCTTTGGCTTTGCAGGCAAGTGCCTTAACTAAGCCATCCATCTAGCCCTCATGTCTTCTCTTATATTACTTTAGACCTGAAACTCAGACTTGTATGAAATATTTCAAATCTGTTAATCAAAGTGTATTTAACCTAGCCATCTGTTGCTAATTTTGGCCTTTATATCTCCTTGCAAATAAAAAGAAAGACAAGTGGAGAGGCAAATTTAAGAATAGAGGTGTGGATAACTTAATCACACAAGAACAATAAATACAGAGTTTGAGTAACTCTGTGTGGTGTCTACCAGCCTTGTATATATCCCATGTATAGTAGGTTAATGCTATAGCTTTATTTACTTTGTATTATTAAAACAGTACATATTCACTATGGACAAGGAAGGAAAAGCAAAGCAAAAGGGAGAGAATTGAAAGCCATCTGTAATTCCATCAACCACGGAATTCTGATGTTTTATTCTCTGTGGTGGTTTGAATATAAAATATCCTTCATAAGGTCATGTGTTTAAATTCTTTTTTGATCATATTTTTAATTGAGAACTTTACTATATGAACATATTGGTTATACTATACTCTTAGGTTCCTACTCCCCCCACATTGTCTTGAAGGACCTCCTCAATGGTGTTATCTGCATTCACTGTGGGTCATGAATGCACCAGACAGCCCCTCAATGGAAGATAATTCTTCAGGATATACTTTCCCACCTTGTGACACTTACATTTTTACCGTTCTCTCCTGCATAATACTCCCTCAGCCTTGGAGGGTGTGTTGTAAGCCTCCTTTTGAGCTCTCACTTACCTATGATTTCCTGCTTGGATGAGGTTTAAGTCTCTTCAGTGTCTACTATCATCTCCCTGCAAGAAGTTCTCAGGTTAGTAGTGAGAGAAGCTCCCATATTGAAAATAGTTTCTTAAAGATTTTTATTTTTATTTATTTATTAGAGAGAGATAGAAGGAGAGAGAGAGAGTGAGAATGGCCAGGACCTCTAGCCACTGCAAACGAACTCCAGACGCATGTGCCACCACGTGCATCTGGCATGTGTGGGACCTGGAGAATCAAACCTGGATCCTTAGGCTTCGTACTTTAACCACTAAGCCATCTCTCCAGCTCCCAGCTCCCATATTTAGTCCTCCACTTCCACTGTATTGTTTCCTGAGCCCTGACAGATGTGATAGAGATGACGTGTCTTGCACTAGGCCATTGCCTTTTTTTCCTATCAAACAGATGGGTCTTGAGTTCACTACCATCTGTATAAAGCAGATTGTCTAACCAAGATTGAGAGCAGCATGGATCAAAGGGGATAAATATAGACATTGAAAAGACTTTTGAATGGGCATACCCTCTCTTTATAGCCAATGAAGAGTATGTGTATAAATTCTTAATCCCAGCTGCTGCTGCTTTCCTGGAAGGTTGTGCAACCTTTAAAAGGTGGTGCCGTGCTACGTTAATTAGCAGGTAGGCCTTGAGTTACAGCCCTACATTGTTTGTCATTCTCTGTCTCTACTCCCTCCCTACATTCTTTGTTGTTCTCTCTACTCCTTACATTGTTTTTTTCTCTCTCTCTACTTCCTCCCTGCTGATGTAATGATATGACACATGGCTCTGCTTTGCTCGCCATGATGGACTCTACCCTCCAGAAGTATGAACTAAATTAAACGCCCTTCCTTCCATACATTGCTCTGGTTGGGTATTTTGTTCCAGCAGTGAGAAAGAACTGATACATTCTTTTAGCTTTTTTTGATTTTGCATTTATTTTGTGGCAGATTTAAGACATTAGTGCTTTTTCTTAGTCACTAAAAAATAAAATTCATATAGAAATATTACATAAGACATGAAGATAAGGTGAGCTGTATCAGTGACTTTTAGCTCTTCCTCTCCTGATGTATATAGACTACAACCTTGATTTTTCTTTATAGTTTTATCATCTAAAGTAAGCGTTCATCATCATATTCTTCTGAATTATTATTATTATTAAATTTTTATTTATTCAGTATAGTTATTATTCCTTCTCACACTAAAATTGTGCTAAATATGTCCAATGGGAGCGTCATCAATTTCCATGACTCCACTAGTCCAAACACATTTTTGCTTTATGACCAAGCAAGACGTTTCAGGCTCCTGTTGTAGGATCCCTACTTGAGTTGTTTCTCTGGAAATCTCTGGTTAGGTTTGTGTTTGAGATACCAATAATTTCATATGGCCTCAGGGGACAGGACTAGGAAGCCTACAGACATACCTCCCACACCGCCCCCCTCCAAACACAGTGGGTTCATACTGACATTTATATTTGACATTCATATAGTCATTGCTATTTTCTTAATTTCTTTGACTATATAGATATATGGATTTTTTTTTTTTTTTTTTCAGTCTTTCTCTCTCTGTGTGGGCAGGTATACATGGAGATGTGTGTATGTTATGATTACTGATTTACAAACTAATCATTGTGCAAATGGAAAATTCTGGATAGAAAGAAAAGGCAGTTCTTCCATAGAAGGAAGCCCACAGTGGTGTGGGAAAATATTTGGCGTGGAAGTCTCAAGATCATCTCACCACAAAGTAGCTGAGAGTAGAGAATACCATCTTTGTGATTGATGGAGCTGGGCTGGGCTGGGCAAAGCCCTCTGGAACACATGTGCTACACTGGAGCTCCTTCAGAGAGCCCCATTAACTCAGTTGGTCACACTTCACAGCTCCAAAAACAAACAGAAAATAATTTTAATAGAACATTGTGAAATATATCCTTTAAGAAAATCTTCTAACGTTTTTTCTCATAAATAGGTAACATTTTTATAATAAATATAGAAAAATTGCTTTGAAAGGAAATTTTCAGGTCAGTATGAATATCAAACTATAAGGATATGCATATAGCCAATATATATTGCTAAGCTGTGCAACCAAAGGACTGCATTAATTTAATCCTGACCTGTGGAGTAGAGTTAGTCCAGAATTCTTTGGTATTCAATCATACTGGGGCCATTCTTTTCTTATGCCCATTTTTTACACTTTAACTTCTTTTGCATGCCACTGTAATATATTTGTGCCTGTTTTTTTTTTAATTTATTATTTATTTATTTATTTGAGAGAGAGAGATACAGAAATAGGCAGGTAGAGAGAGAGAGAGAATGGGCAGGCCAGGACCTCTAGCTACTGCAAACGAATTCCAGATACGTGCGCCCCCTTGTGCATCTGGCTTAGGTGGGTCCTGGAGAATCAAGCCTCGAACCGGGGGTCCTTAGGCTTCACAGGCAAGCGTTTAACCGCTAAGCCATCTCTAAGAAATATATGATTGGATTTTTGTCTTTCAACCAATTCATATGTATATGTATAGGGATTACTTATATCTCAGTTTTTGGTCATCTGCTTCATAAGGCAAAATCCTTATTCTTAAACTGTCATGCAGCAAATGTGATCTCTATCCAGTTACAATTTCAAGTAACAGTGCTATCTCTGATTCAGAAATGGGTGGACTTTCCTTTTTTGCAATCCTTTTCTTTTTTTCCTTGTATTTTATCTAAAAATGGGAAGATTATGTACTATTAACTTAATGCTATTTTTGAACCAAGAAGTTCCTATATTGAAAGTAAACTTTACATTATTTCATAAGCTCTGCCACTTTGAGAAATGAATGAACACGAATTCATGAGGTGTCTACATGCAATTATTTTTTTTAGAGTAGGCATTTTCTTTTAGTCATTTTTTTTTCACTTTCTTAAAAAAGACTATGACTTTCAGAGTGATGTGCTTAGACTGCAAATCAGTTTCAGGTGTCATTTTAGTGTTACTAAAGTCATAGTGGGTAAGCTATTTGTTACTAAAGATATACAATATAATTTACATAATTTTTAAATGCAATAAACAAATATTCCCAAATTACAAAATATATTACAAGACAGAAGTATCTACGATATGAATCAGTATTTATTTCCAGTCACTACTAATGTATAACTTTACCAAAGTAACAAGCTTTATTCATTTTGGCATATGTTAGATAGAATTTATATCTAATCCTATCGAATATTGGTGAGATGATTGTTTTCATCTTCTAATTTATCTTTCTAGGAGGGAGTTTGAGAGGAAGGTGAAGCAGTTTGCTCTAGCTTCCCCAGGGAGCCAGTTGTGAAATAAACTCAATTCATTTCCATCAATTCCCTTTTGTGAGAAGCAGTTTCTTGTAAGCACCAATCTTTCATTTCACCAAAACCTGAAGCTCATCACAGAGAAAGGCGATCTGTTCTGCCCGTAAGCTCCCGTTGTGCTCAGAGGACGATGTTATACCCAAGTAGGGAGTTTATTGATGATGCAGGGCCAGCAGAGTAAGGGCTTAGAGCGGAATGTTCCACCAGGGCCTAAAGCCTGACGTCCCGCTGTGTCTCCTGTAGAGAGACTGAAAAGGATAGTGTGGTTTTCACACATGTGGGTTTCAGAACCACTTATGTTCTTAAAATTATTGAAAGGCTCTGAGAATATGAAGGTTCAGCCTACTGACACTGGCTGTACGATTTATTCATTCATCCAAAGGTAACAATTATACTTCCTTCACATACCACTATGAATAGCTCTGAAAATAAGCATACTTACCAAAGCAAACTTTTTAGGAAGTGACATTGTTTACCCTTTGGAAAATATCTTTTCATGTCATATGTTACCTACTCCTGCTTTCAAGCTGCTATAGCAGCATGGGTTATGTAGCCTCTGGAGAGTTCTGTCATGTGATCAACAGAGAAGACAAAGGAAGACAGGCTAATGATGCCAACACAGTGTCAGGTTCCCCAGGGGTGACCAGACGATAATCTGAGAGTGGCTGGTATAGAGAAAAGCACGGGGTGGGGGGGGGAGGGAGGACACCAGCATCCAGATCTGCCTGTCCAGCCTTTGGGGCTGCTGGCAACAGCCTCAGTGGTATAACACTGAACTGAGAAATGGTTTCGCCAATGAGTCAGTACGTATCACATAATTTTGTCAAATTGTGCAAAAAGTAAACAAAACAATCATTTCAATTTGTCATCAGCACATCAGAGTCTTCTTTGTAATTAACATTGAACATCTCCACAAGATGTGTAATAGACATTTTAAATTTGGCTCGAGAGCCAATCTGTCCTTCAATCCCAGATCTCTCTCCTAGTCTTTGACCTTTTCCATGTAGTTGGTATTGATTTCATCATTACAGCTGCTCAGGTACAAATTTTGACTCCTTATTTTATACACACACACACACACACACACACACACACACACACACGGTCTTTATTTTTCAGGATTGGCTATGGTCTATCATGTCTTCCTGTTTGAAATGGCAAGTATCACTTCTGCATTGGGATGTCAGTGACCACTAAGCATGTTCCACCTTTTGCTTTTGTTCTTCCCTAGGCATTTATATCCTTCCATTTATTTAGTTATTGTTTGCATTGATTGTTCCCTAGAATGTGAGCCTTGCTGATTAGCAATTCTTGCTAGATTTGCTTTACTGATGTGTATTCCAAGAACTTCGTGTGGGCCTTGACACATTGTAGACAATCAATACTTCTTAAGTGAATGATTAAATGAATTGCCTTAAGAAACACTAGAGTGCCTTAGGATCTTCTTAGTATTTCAAATTGTTACCAATTGTAATCAATCATCAGGAATTTGTATGGTGTATTAATAAGTGATAAAACAACCCATCTTGGCTTAAACAAAGAAAAAGGAAGAAGAGAGGGAAGAAGAAGAAAGAGAAAGGCAAAGAAAGAAAGAAAAAAGGGAGGAAAGGAAGGAAAAGAGAGGAAGAATAGAAGAAAGAAATAAAGGATCAAAGGAAGGAATGATAAAGGAGGGAGAGAGAGAGGAAGGAAAGAGGGAAGGAGGGAAAGAAGGAAGGAAGTTGTTTATGTACATTAAGTTTCAGGAGTGGCTGGACTCAGGGATTCAAATGATGCCATTATGTTATTGTCACCTTCTTCCATTTGTGTCAGTCTCATTCCCAAGCAGCCTCTCTGTTTTGTGATGGTAAAGATGCCATGGGATTTTATTTTATGTTACTAAATACTCCATGAAAACGAAAGTGTCCTTGCTCCTTAATTCTTGGAAGGGACTCAGCCAGGGAATGATATACACATCTGAACTGATTTCTGGGTCTATAATTGAAACTTTATGTTCACTCTGGCTCCTCTAATAGCAACCCAGCACCACAGGGTTTGTTTTTGATTCTTTCTATCCTATATGTCTCTCTTCTCTGACAGTAAGAAACTAGCTTTTCATTGCCTTATTTGATCCATATTTTTGTAGGAGGTCCTGCCCCAAACTCTCATCTCCCATTCACATTCTTCCCCACATGAGTGCCCTCCCCACCCTGCTCACCTAAGCTCTCTCCTGAGGACATCCATTTCACACTGTTCACAGACCGGTGTGTGAACTCCCTGTATATGCTTGGACTGGGATATCTCAAGCCAGGGAGCCCTTTTCCTCTTGGCTTTGCTGGGACTTTAACTCCCACAGATCAAACCACTTTGGGAAATTTTTCTCATCTTGGGCAGGGGGTTGGTGATTTTTTGTTCTTGGCCACCCTCTACAGGGATGGTCCCTGCCCCTCTGAGGTTCTAGGTACCTAGAGCTTGCCACCTGCCCCCCAACACACACACACTGGATACCTTCCTTATCCTGTTAGGTCTCTAACATACAACCTTGGTCTCAGACAGTCAGGTGAGCTACCACTTTGCTGGGTAACCCTAGTTACCCTGGTTGGATGCTGACACCTTTGAACCACTGTGCTTACCCCACTCCCCATGTGGATATGAGCTTGTCCCATATCTAGTGGGATATAACCTACTCAATAGCTTTAAGACCAAACCATTCACAGCAAAGGAAGAGAAAGAAAGTGAAGCCGAAGGGAAGCACCCTGTATTTTCATTTGCATCAGTCACTACAAAAGCCCAGACTCGCCGGGATTTCTGGGCCTCAAAAGCCCACACTGCCCCATGGTCAGTGTGACAACTTGCCTCTCTCTTTTACTCACCCACTGCCCAGGATGCCTCTCCCTTGCTTTCTCCTTGGTCTTTATCTTTAGGATTGCATTTGCTTGATGGATTCTTAAGTCTGCCACACTCTATGCTGGGTCCAGCAGATGGAAACAACAATTAAGTCCTTGCTTAATGCAAGATTCCTCGAAGAGAAGTTAAGTGAATGGAGGTGTCCTACATGGACAGGGCAGTTCAGTAATGGCACCTATACCACATGACGTCCATGGATGAGTAGACCCTATTCACCTCTGTCCAGCCTATGGAGAGTGGTGGACTCGGTGGACTCCTGCATACCAGTCCAGTCTGTGCTAATGCACCAGTGAGTGTCCCTTCCTGATACCACATCAGGTGGCACTGCCTCTGGCCCATGCAGTGCTGGGGACTTATGGGACTGGACGGGAGAGGAAGTTGAGTTAGCATGCATCCATTGCTTATGTTGTACAGGCTGTCAAAACTAATGAAATTTTATGACAGACGGGCAATGACTAGCTTCCTGGTATTATTTATCTTTCTCGCTTCTGGCTCAGAGCATTGGGTGATTTTTCATTTACATTTAAAACTGCCAAGATGACTAAGCGCAATTCGTCTACTCAGAAAACTAGCAAATTGTATCAATGCACGGACGTAATTAATAATCATCAGGCATGAGAAATGAAGAACAGTTAGGCAGGCTAGTCTATCTTTACAGTTCCTTCCCTCCCCCCTCCACCATTTCAACCAGTTGCCAAACTCCAGGGACATAGATCGTGTTTCCACCACTACCCCCACCCTTTGCTCATATCTGATAACCAATATTTGCAATGACAAACAAAAGGTCCTTGTGAGGAGTGACGCGGGCCCCCATGGCTCAACAGATTTATTTATGACAACCTTAGAGAGGACGATGCAAATAGATGTAACACATAAGGAGAAAATGATGGGAAAAAAGACAATTTAATGTAAGAGGGGATGAAGGTCCTGGGAGACAGTTTAATCCTAGAGTGACAGGACTCCAAGATTGTGCGGCTGTGTTTATATAACGAGGAGAAATCCACAGAGCCAATTAATCACAACACCCCCAACGTGGGGGTTGGATGTGCTGTGAAAAGTTCTTTTGTGTACACGGCTCCATTCTCTTATCTCCTCACTCCTGCAGCAGGCTGTGGGCACTGTCTTTGCACTCATCTCCACCTGCTCTCACAGGATCCCTGCGCACTGTAATTCCTTCTCCACAAATTACTTCTGGGGGGTCTACAGAGGAGTCTCATGTGTGTTCCCTAATCAATGGTCGGGCCTTGGGTCACAACTCTGTTATCTTTCTTCATTCCTACTTCTCTCACTGGGGCTTTTTGAGCTGTAAGTGAGAGGGTTGTGTCCTCTACAGTATGCGGAGGGTCAGAAGCATTTCACATTCTGTTCAGTCGAGAGAAAGCTGACTTTCTACTCCCAGTGTTTTCACACGGGTTTTAACATTGGGTTGCTAGTGTTCTGATGCCTTCTAGATTCTTTTAGTAAACAGCACTTGGGCAGGCAGACAAAGGTGAAAGGCAGACATTATACTCTACTCCAGAATACAAGCCCCTGCTGCCATGACTGAAACTTTGTCATGGGGCCAACCTTTGCCACCTCACTTTCCCTCCTTCAGGATGGGTTATTTTCCAGAGGCTCCTCAATTCTTCATGCACATTGGCATTGGAAAGGCCAAGCATGTCTAAATATGCCCACTTCAAAATTGTAGACACTCTCTGGGGCTCAAAATGGCACACTATGAAGACAAAGGTGTACTGACTGGGTGTCTACTCTGAGCTAGGTGCTCTTGGACTGCAAACCCAATTAGATATGAGTCTTGTCCCCAACGGTTTTACTACATTAATGAGTATGTGGGAGAGAAATATATGGCAAGGGCATTAAAGAGAGAATGCAATGAAAGAGAGAGAGAGAAGTACTAAATTTCATATGATAATGGGGTAAAGAAGAGAGCTACAGCTGGTAAAAGTGAAAAAGGAGAGACTTCATGCAGGAGGCATCTGAACTGAGCCTGCAGAGGACATGAACATGTGGAGGAGGTGAAGGGAAAAGGTATTTCAGGAAGAAGGAATAGTAGGCACAAATGGGAATGCAAGGGTCTCTGCTGGTAAAGGCATGCATTATTTGAAGAGGAGCCAGTTTACATATAGGAGATCCTAGGCCAGCAGCGTGTTATGTGTTTATCTTACCTTGGGCATATCCAAATATGCTAAACTGAGATAATATGCTAACTGAACCCATCAGAAGTCATCAAGCAGAGAAGCATGCTTGTGCATCAGGCATGTTCACTTGGACCAATGTGTGGCAGGTGAGGAGAAGAGACTTTGGCAGTGAGGAAGTCATGTGACATACCCTATGACTATGGGCATGCACTTCCCTGCTCTCTGTCACAGTGATGGAAAGTGAGGCTAACGCAGGCAGATTCAGAACAGAAGGAAGGTGATGGCCTTGGGAGACGCACTCGACAGGTGTTACAGTTTGAATCAGAAGTGTGCCTCATAGGCTCATGTTTTGAACACTTCATCTCCAACTGGTGGCCCTATTTTGGGAAGTTATGGAAACTTAAGACGATATAGCATAGCTAGAAGAAATCAGTCACTGGGAGGGGGAGGTGCTTGGAAAGTGTTTTATACCTGGGTACTTCCTGTGATGGTTTCTGCTCCTGAATCCACGGTGATGTGAACAGCTGTTCCACGCACTCCTGCTGTCATGAACTGAGCTTTTCCACCTTGTCTCTCCCACCTTAATGGACTAAAACCTTCTGAACCATGAGCCAGAAGAAGTCTTTCCTTCTTTAAGTTGTTTCTGCCAAGTGTTTTGGCCACAGTGAAGTCACTAGCACAACATATATTAGGAGGGGAGGGAGAAGAAATGAAGAAAAGCTTAGCTTAGTAGTTAGTGAGGTGTAATATGAAGTCCTATAGGCAGAGCCACTGTTCTAGAAGAAAGACATGGATTTACATATTCAGGATAACTTTCTAAGGTAGGTGGAATGATTCTTACAACTATAACACAGAGCAGTAGTGTGTGCCCATAGTCACAGGGTATGTGACATGATGAACTTTAAAGCCCAGAGTTTTGGACTTCAAAAACCCTTTTCCTTGTTTATATCATTGTAATGACCTTCATGTTGCTGGGACAAAATAAGGACTAAAAGCAGCTGATGGGAGCAAAGGGTTTATTTTGGCTCAGAGTCTTGAGACAAAGCTTCATGATGGTGGGAGAAGTGTGGCATGAACAGAGGCTGTATATCACTTGTGCCATAGCAGGGGGAAAACAGCAACAAGAGTGAGCTGGACTCTCGTATAGGAGAAGCTGGGTTATAATACCCTGGCAAAACACCTCCACCCATAAATGTCCATCTTCCAAATTGCTACCAGGTAGAAACAAAACATTCAAAACACATGAGTTTATGGGAGGCATTTGAATCAAACTACCACAAACATAAGCTTGCATTTCTATTTGCCTAGAGAGGATGGTAGATAAAAACCAACAAGAATGAGTAATAAAGAGTTATGCTGCCAATGAAGAAGACACACATTGAGTCCTTGTTAGCAATTATTCTTGAGAGAACCATCCAGCAAGAGAACGCTCCTAATCCAATCCAAGATGGAATTTCCTGGACATGTGGGTCTATAATCCCATTTAACTCCTCTAAAAAGAGAGCCTTAATTAAAGATAAATTCCCATATAAATCTAACTTAGAGGTAACAATTCTATACAAAGACTGGGCATTCCCCTTAGGATACCAGATTATTATATAATAAAAACCATAAAAGCCATAAGCCACATGGAACTTGCTTTGCCCAGAAGCCTCTACAAGGTCCACATTTTCTTAAGTAGGACATTCATAGTAGACCTCTTGCTGTGGTCAGCTTAGGTGATACTCAGCTGTTGATGAAGCCTCCCCTTTGTGAGAATTTGGATTCAGTCAGGTCCATTTTACATAGAGGAACGAAGCTGCCCTGGTGTGCTGTGTTCTCTTTGGTTGGTGAGCAAGGGAGGTGGGAAAGGTACAGCTTGCCAGCCTCCTATTTGTCTTTCTGTTTGTTGTTGCAACTGGCCTCATTAGATCAGGCAAGAGCTGCCAACATCTATAACTTTGACTTTCCTAATTAAAGTTCTGTGGAGAGCCTGCCCCTCTCCTCCAGCTCCCTCACAGGAATGCGTTCTCATAACACAGGCATCTGCCCTCTGGACTAACCTTTCTTGAAGCCAGATAAACAAAGTAATACCAATAAAAATATCCATCTGTGCTTAAAGATAAATAGAGCATTAATACACCAAACCGAGATCTGGATTCTTTTGGAGCCAGTTTTAATGATAGTAGACATCTGTTAGGGCTCGCTTCCCACTTATTTTCCATTTGCACATTCTTACAAGAAAACAATGTGGCACTGGTGTGTCTGGGGAAAGTTGGGGGTGCCACCTGACCCCTGAACTTTTCTCATGCAATTGTCCCCATAGAGGATGTGAGACAAAAGTCTGAAGCAGTCATCTTCTTGGGTTTTGTGATGGATTTTAAGCACAGTGAGCTTTTCAAACTTGTACTTTCAAAGGTACTAGAGTGTCAGCCTATTCATTGTGACAATAAGTTGAATTTCCACATAGAGTAGATATACAAATGAGGGTATGGTCAGGGCAGCCATTATTACCTTAAGAAGTATCTGAAGCTGTCCAATGGCTTGTCTGGAGAGAGCAGTCTCCCTCCTGGAATAATGGGTCATCTGTAGCATGCTTCTTCTTTCAAGGAGAATTGTAGCTGGATGGAGAACACCCATCTATAAGTATTTCTTTTCATACTTTTCAGAAGATTGTTAGGCCACAGGACTGGGGACATGGCTCAGTGGCAGAACACTTGCCTAGCATGAATGGGGCTCTGGATTCCATTCCCTAGTGCTACCAAGACTATGATATTGATGAAGGCAATTTTCAGACAATGTCCTGTTGTTACTGTGGGGAAAATTTCTCTGCTTAAGATCAGACCTGGTTGATCTGCAGCTGTTAGATATGGTGTTAACTCCCAAGCACAGACAATACATGGGGACAGGAGACGAATGGAACTGTCTGGAGGCTTTGTCAATTGTCACAGTGATGCAGGAAGGCTCTGCTAATTTTGGGTGCCTGAAGGCCAAGGATGATCAAATACAACAATGCGGGGGCTCTCACGCATCGCAAAGACCTGCTGGTTCCAAATGCTGAATACACAGTTTGGGGAAGGACCAACTCTTTTAAATAGCTAGTACATTGAAAGCTATTTTTCCTGATGGAAAGGCAAGCTCCACAATTCTCTGGGGAATATGGTTTGGTAATCAGCATTCTAAGCGACACCAAGGGGCCAAGCTTTCCTCTTCTGCCTGTGCTTGCAGAACTACAAGGACTGGACAGTTTAAGCAGTTTTCATACTGAAAATATGTTACTTTGAATATTTTGTAGGAAAAGTTCTAAAACATGCATTCATGTTTTCTAGAACACACATATATGCTTTCTCACCATGTATATATTTTTTCTAAATATACAAAAAGTTGAAAGGATTATAACTTGACACCTGTGGAAGTAGATTTCTGCAAGTGCCAATGTTTTGCTTTCTCCCCCTCACCACGTGTCACTCTATGTACAGATTCACCTTCTTCGATTCTCTTCAAAGTAAATCATACATCTGAGTGCATTTCACCCCATCATCTCAGCACACATATGCAGTATTACCTGCAGTTAAATATTTGTTCATGTTTTATTTTTTTAAACTCCAAGTTTCCATAGAAGGAAGAGAGTAGATACAGTGTGCAATTTGGATTTTAAAACTGCAATCATGTAGCTCATACCCTCGTGAAGATACAGAGCAACTTAATTACCTCTGAATGTTCCCTTGGAGCTCTTCCTGCTAGTCTGTACCTCTGTGCCTGTGCCTCTATTCCCTCCCTCTCAGCACCTGTGGTTGTCATTTTATTTTACTGAAGATTAGCCTTACCAGTACCCGAGTCTTTATAAATAGAATGAGTCATTGAACAAGCCCTCTGGCATGTGACTTCTTTCAGACATGATGCATCTAAGACTCAACTCTATCATTGTATTTATCAGTAGTTCCTCCCTTTAGTCCAGTGGGTGATGTTTTTGGCTGCAGACTGAAAAAAAAACTTTGATGTTAGCGATTCTTGGTTTCATGCTTTTCCCAGGCCACTCACCTTAGTTCTAATCATATTGTCTTTGTCTCAAATACCAGAACAGAATCTCTTGGTGCAGTTCATGCCATCACATAACCTGACAGTGCATGAGAGAATCATTGTAGCTGGGCTAAGGATGTAGGCTGGAGCCCATGGCACCAATCTCACACAGTAGTAATGGGCCTCAAAGAAACCCCTCAAAGTTCCTCAAAGATGCCACTGTCCTGCAATTCAACCTCTTAACCTGTAGGGTTGTCACCTCATACTGAATGTGAAGGCTGCAAAAATTTGGACAATAGTGAACGTTTACTGGGTGTATATCCATAGCAGTCATGCCACTATTGCACCAGTGGGAACATCTTGTCTGGTAGGTGAGTATTGTGGGACTTAGTATCCATTGTTAGGTGAAAGAGATTGATGGCTTTTCTACCCCAACAGCCTGTAAGCACCTTCCAACACTATGAAAACTAGCTAATATAAAATAAATTTCTTTTCTATTTATTACCCAGTGAATGCTTACTTTGTCTACCTATTTTATACACCTATTTGCCCAAGGTTGCATAAGAATTCCTTGGGTGAAAGGGCAGTGAGTTGAAAGTTTAAGAGTCCCAGCTCTAGTGTCTATGAGCCAGTAAGCTGGGCTGGGTCGACCCTTAACTTTCTTTATTCCTTTTCATTCCTCTTTCTGAAAAGAAACACCATACCATTTAGTCATTTTTATTTTAAATTGTAATCACAAGGTAGGTACAAAATTTCACAAATTTATAAAGGCAGATAGCCTCTCACCCCCTCACATGACATGCACATACAAATGCATATATATATATGTGTGTGTGTGTGTATGTGTATATATATGTATATATACATATATATATGACCTCTATTTAAAAAACTGTGTTATATCACATAGAGTTTATTTCTTTGACTATTTTTAAATATTTAGCACATTCTTTGGATGTGAAATATCCCCTACAGGCTTATATATTTGAACACTTGTCCCCCAGAGACATGGGGTCTATTTGGCAGATGTAGAGCTACAGAAACCAGGCTATACAGGGTTGTAGCCTAGCTCAGCCATGGCCAGAATGCTTTATGTCCTGGACCACTGATACATGATGGGTCCCAGCTGCAAGCTTCTGCCACCATGACCACCACCATTGCCACAATGAACTCTCTCTCTCTCTCTCTCTCTCTCTCGAAACATGAGCCAAAAAAATTCTTTCCTCCCTTGAGTTTCCCTGTCAGGTATTTTGTCACAGAGACAACAAAAGTAACTAGTGCCATTGATATTAAACATAGTCACACTGCTGCACGTCTATCACCAGCTTCCATCTCCAGAACTCTTTTTGTTTTGCAAAACTGAATTTCTACCCATTGAACATTACCCCTCTATTCCAGCCTTCCCATTGTCCTTATCAATCACCATTCTACTTTCTGTCCCTATGAATTGACCACTCCTTGGGTATCTGGCTATTTCAGCTATTTACAGAAAGCTTCATCCCTGTACTAGTATGTGTGAGGAGTTATTTCTGTGGTAAGAGCATGCTGTCTAGCCAGGGTTCTTTACAGGAAAAGAACTGATAGAATGAATTAGTATTAAAAAGGCAGATTTATTGGATTAGCTTACTGAAGTCCAATGGTATTGCTTTCAGGCCCTAGGGTTGAGGAACCTGGTAGCTGCACAGTCCATGTGGCTGGATGCCTCGGCAGTCCCAATCTAGCACTGAAGGTTGAAGGCTTTCCGGAGAGCTGTTGCTCTTCAGTCCGTGATGGAAGGCTGAAAAACCTTGGCTCCAATGCCCTGGAAGGATATCCAAACAGGACAGATGCACGTGCAAGTGAAGCACTCGCTCGCCAGCAAGCAGCTCAGGCAGCCAGGTGGGAAGAAGGGATTGTTTCCTCTCAGAGTTTCCTTACATAGAGCCCACCGCCTGGAGAGCTGCCCACTCTAGATTCAGGACTCACTCTGGAGGAAGGACTTCCTCCTTCAGTCAATCCTTCCTGGAAGCAGCCTCAGAGACCCGCCCAAAAGGAATGACTGTGGATCCCTAATACGATCAAGTTGACAACAGAACTTAACCATCATGCAGACCTTATTTTGTTTACTCATCCTTCCATCTGTGAATGCCTGGTTTGCTTTCACCTTTGGTTATTGTGAATCATATTGCTATGAACACAAATGGGTGAATATCTGTTCAAGCATCTGCTTTCAACTCTTTGGAGCGTGCACACAAAAGTGGAATTGATAGATCACATGTCATTCTATTTTTAATTTTTCAAAGTACCACCATATTGCTTTCTACAGAAACAACCCCATTTTTATCTTCCTACTGTTCAAAGACAAAATTACAAAACATATAGTTTTCTGGAGTATATTTAGTTCTATTGATTCTAGAATTGGGCAGCAGTCCAGATTTAAAAACTAGTTTCAAATGCTCCATGCCAACACGTAAGCAGGTGGTATATTTATATCCAGAGGCCAAGAACTTGCCTTCAAACTGGAGGTGAACTGCAGGGACAGTCTGATTGGCTACAGGTTATGTCTGTCTCATTGGGACATGGTTTGAATAGGTGGCCCCTTGTGATTGTTTGAGATTCCACTAGCTACTCTAGGAGGTTACATATCTGGTTAAGTTGCAGTTCACTAGGTACATAGAGAGGTTTAAGCCAATGTTACAATGTAAAAGGCGGCTTTAGGCCTAACTCAGTCCAAGTCATTCAGAAGGCTTCTAACTTCCCTACATCCTCAGCGTTGTAGTTACCATCGTGTTGCTGTGATGAAACACCCAAATAAAAGCATCTGATGGAAGGAAAGGGTTAATTTGTTTTACTGTCTCCAGGGGAAGCTTCATCTTGGCAAGGAAAGCATGGTAGAGAAGGGTGGGGACATCACATCTGGCCACAGCAGCTGGCAGGAAGCAGTAATAGCATGAGCTGAGCTATCTAGTACTAGAAGGAGGGACCAGTAAACCTCAAGGCCTGCCCCCACTCCATGACACACCTTCTCTAGCAAGGCTCCACCTCTCAACTTGCCACCAGCAGTTTAGGGATCAGGTATGAGGCTCAATCACAAACACGAGGCTCTAAGAGATAATTTACTTCCAACCCGCCACACTCAGCAGCACTCATTTCCTGTCTTCTTTAATACTAGACATCCAATGAGCATGTGGCATGTGTCACCGTGGCATGTCCCTAGTGGTAGTGAAGCTTTTCAGTTTTTCCCTATATGATCCATATAGATTTTACATGAAGAGAGAGACCTGGAAGGTTGGTGTGATGAAGTCCAGGAAGGCTGGCGAAGAGGGCAGGACAAGGCCGCTGAGTAGTCCAGACTGGTCTTGGTGAACCTGAGGGCTGTCATAGGAACTTGACTTTGACTCTGAGTGTGACAGCAAGCCTTGGAGGGTTCGATCAGGAACATAGCACGATCTACTAACATTTTTTAAAGGGTTTCAGTCTGGCTTTCTGACTGTGTGGATTTTTTCCCCCAGTGAGGTATCATCTGGGACTAATTACCCACTGAGCACACTGCACAGAAGTATTTATCGTCATCATAAAGCACACAGTATGGGGAAGAGATTTACGGTTTACAAAATGCCTCCAGTCCATCATCACGTTTGGTTCCTGGGCTGGCTTTTGCAGCCTCCAGTCTCCTTGGCCAAGTGCCTCTTACAAACCATCTTCGAAGACACTGTTAGCACTTGGCATATTAAGAGTGGAGCTGGGCGTACCCCTCATGATCACGAAGTGACTTCGGAGTCTTTGGCAGGCGTAGCCATGGAAATAACTTACTTGGGGACTTGGAAGTCTTCTTGAAAATAGCTAAGCTGTGGCTGCTGCACCCAAATCACCCAGTAGCAACCAATCCATGTTTGTCTTCCAGGGCTGTTTAGTTCCCTTGTCTTTGACATGGTGGTTTTCCTCAGTGGGCCAGTCACTCTCACCATGCCTTTTGTCACAGAGACTTCTTGAGGCCTCTGCTCACCAGGAATACATTTTAGGACTCCTTGAAGGAGCATTGTGGCTCTTCCTCTGGGATCAGTGAGCTTCAACAATGCAGCATACTTCCCTCCCTTTGCATATAGGGAGCCTCTCCTGCATGTAGAAAAGATGCGAAGCACTGGCTACGTGGCGTGGAACCAATGGGCATATTGTAGGAACCAGGCAAGTTAGGTGGATGGAAGGCCATGGGGATGTGGTTGAGGAGTGGGCATGGGTGACGTGTAATTGTACACATGCATTCCACATCCATCGGTGATACGCACATGTATGCACATGCAAGGGCACACGTTGGGGTGGTCACACTCGGACCACAGGCTTGCTTGGGAACACATAGCTCCCTTTAAGTACTTCTTTGCGGTCACTTAGTCAGTACCTCATGCTGATTGAGGTGGGAGGTCTAAGATCCAGTTAACCAGAGGATGTTCTGCATGACGGTAGGGGAAAGCATGGCATGAGCAGAAGCAGGACATCACCTTGGCCACAGCAGCTGTAAAACAGCAGTTGGAGTGTGAGATTAGCTCTAGTGGGGAGGAGTTCGCCATCACACACCTAAGCCCACGCCCAATAACACACCTCCTCCAGCGAGGCTCCACCTCCCAAATTGCCATCAGCTCTGGACCAAGCGTTGAGAACACATGAGTTTATGGAGGACACCTGATTCAAAGCACCTCACCTCCCCTGTGAGAGCTTGAGAGTCCTTTAGTAAGGAGACAGAGGGAAGTACAGTACGTACGTGAGCCTTGAATTGCAAACTCCATTGAAAGAGCGCATATCACAGCCAGGCATGGTGGCGCACGCCTTTAATCCTAGCACTCAGGAAGCAGAGGTAGGAGGGTCCCCATGATTTTGAGGCCATCCTGAGAATACAGAGTAAACTCCAGGTCAGCCTGGGCTACAGTGAGACCCTATCTCAAAAACAAACAAGAAAAACAAAGAAAAAAGAAAGAAAGAAAGAAAGAAAGAAAAAAAAAGAAAGAAAGAGCACATATCATAGTTGTAGGTGAAGAGTGCATGCAGTCCTCAACATAAACATCCAACCATCTGCCCTATCCAGAGAGAGATACAGAGATGAGAACCCCTCTTGGGCAGCTGAATTCCCTATAGAGAGACACCACTTAAAAAAAAAAAAGCAAATATGGGCTGGAGGGATGGCTTAGTGGTTAAGGTGGTTGCCTGCAAAGCCTAAGGACTCATGTTTGACTCTTCAGATCCCATGTAAGCCAGATGCACAAGGTAGTGCAAATGAGTAAGGTCTCACATGTACACAAGGTGGCGTATGCCTCTGGTGTTCAATTGCAATGGGTGGAGGCCTTGGTGGTGCATCAATTCTCTCTCTCTTGCTCTCACTCTCTCCCTTTTTTTTTTTAAAGCCAGTCTGTTGGGCTTGCCTCAAAAAAAAAGAGAGCAAAAAAAAAAGAAAGAAAGAGAAAAAAGAAAGAAAGGAAGGAAGGAAGGAAGGAAGGAAGGAAGGAAGAAAGAAAGAAAGATGGGCAAGTAGCTGGGTTCATGGCACATGCCTTTAATCCCAGCACTCAGGAGGCAGAGGTAGGAGGATCTCCATGAGTTCAAGGCCACCCTGAGACTACATAGTGAATTCCAGGTCAGCCTGGGCTAGGGTGAGATCCTACCTAAAAACCAAAATAAATAAATAAATACCAGGAGCATCATAGTCAGAGATTGCTAAAGACCACGAGGAAAATATAAAAGGGCAGCAGAAAGAGAGATTGGGAGTTGAGACCCCCATGGATGGATATTCCAGGCTCTAAGACCAGGACTTAAGGTCAAGTAGCTCAGTGTGGGTATCATGCCACAAGATGCCCGGTGAGCAGAGGAGTGGGCAGTGGGTGGGATGCCAAACAAGTCTCTTGTGGATACCTACAGCTTTCTACCCCAGGGACAGTGGAGAAAATGTGCCCATTTATCTCAGCTGATGGGCAAACCACTGGGTGTTAATTAAGGGCCACTCCCGGGGCCAGTGAATCTCTGGACAGAGAGAACCTCAGGCAGAGTCTCAGATGGTGACGTCCCAAGTTGGGACACAAGAATGACCAATGCCTAGTGCATGTGAGTAGGGCAGGAGGATGTTTGGTCTCTGAGGGACACTGCAAGACAAAATGTTTCCAGCTCTGGAGCTGGTGATGAGCAGTTGGCAGCCACAGGACAGCTGGGAAAAGGACAGTGACCTGAAAGGAAGAACATGTGCAAAAGCCTGATAGGCTGTCAGGCTGCTTGACAAGCGGAAAGGCTAATGTGAGCGGAGGACAGTGATCCTCTCGGACCCGCTCAAGGTAAGAGTGTGAGCCCATGCATGGTAAGGGGCCATCATCCTTCTGAGAGCAGTGGGAGCACACAGAAGCTTCTGGAAGGGTAGCTTTGCTTTAGTTCTTACAGCATCTTTTTCACTGCATCGAGTTTTAAGAGTCCCAGGAAGGAACAGGGCAGTTGGAGGCAAGAGGCTGGGGGTGGGGTGGAGGACGAAATGGGGGAGAAGCATCCCCAGGCCTAGAATGCAGAGTCCCAGACAATGCCTGTGAGCTCCTCAGAGCTCAGAGCTGTGGGAAGGGCCTCCCTTTTGTAGCGCATTCCGCTTTAAAATGGAAACAATCCAGGCCTATTCTGAGGATGGCCGGTCCTTAAGAAGAACAACAATTAAATAGTAAAAGGATTGGAAAATGGGCAGTTTCCAGGGGGGGCATTTCTTTGTGTCAGTCATGATGCACTTTGACAAAGTGTGAAGCAGGGAAAAGGCTGCTGCTTGCAGAACGGCTTGGCTCTGGCCAGCCGAGTGGCGCACAGTGACGGCTTGCAGACAACCCAGTCTGCTCCTCCAGTTATGCATTTGGAACTGAAGCATGCAAAAAGCGATTACAGTTTAGCATTCACTGCAAGCATTCAGTGAAAAATGAGACTGTCATGCAGGCTGGGACTCAATCTACAAGGGAAAGCAAGAACATAGGAGCCCTGGTGGCCAAGCACTGAAAACAGGCAGAAAATACCCAGGCTGGGAAGAACAGGGTATCAATAGATTAGGGTGAGAATTTCGTCTTTGCAGCTATTAATTCCATCCTTCCTTGCGTCTCTGGCCCCAGGAAGGTTCTTTCTTTCTTTTTGTCTTTTCTTCATAGCTTACTTTCCATGAGAAATATGATACCTGAGTTTCAAAATCAGGCAGCTGACATGGAGCCCCTTCAAACTTGCAGTTAAGGAGAAAGTTCAATAACTTTAAAGTACAAAAGTCCCTTAGAATTATGTAAAAAAATTTTTTTGGAGACTTTAAAAATTATCTAACCCAAAGCCCTGCCTTTGGAGACATGAAAGAGGCCCAGAGTGAGAGGACTTCCTCAGGTTCCCACGGCCTCCCAGTTGGCACAGCCACAGTTAGTGCCTAAATGTCCTGAGGTTCATGCCAAGATTCTTTGGTGACACCCACAGACTTATTTTTCCTCTTCATTTGTGGGGAAACTTGAGTTATTGGCAGGGTTTATTCACGACCACAGACAGCTGGAGCCAATGGTGTGCTACTAAGCTTTACTTCTTCCCAGATGCCAGCGCTGTGGAAGGAACGCCATGACTCATTAGTCCCCACCCCCTCTTTATACCACACAGATGCCATGCCAGATCTTGGCATTGGGTTTGCTGTCTATGTCAGTTCATTTTCTATTGCTAGAACAAAATGCCAGAGGCTGGGTACTCTATAAATAAAAAAAGGTTTATTTAGGCCTGGAGAGGTGTGGCTTAGTGGTTAAGGTGCCTGCCTATGAAGCCTAAGGACCCAGATTTGACACCCAGGTTTGACTCCTGAGAACCCACGTAAGCCAGATGTACATGGTGGCATATGCATCTGGAGTTTGTATGCAGTGGCTAGAGATCATGGCATGCTCATTCCCTTTCTCTCTCACACAAATAAATAAATATGTAACATGTATTTTAAAGAATTTATTTAGTCCACACATTTAGAGACTCAAGAGCGTGGCATTAGCATCTGCTCAGCTCTGGTGAGGGCTCTATGCCAGATGGCATCATGGTGGACATATGAAGAGAGATAGCGAGATCCCATGGTGAGATAAGAAGCCCAGAGGAGTGACAATTTCGTCTCTTGGGAGGTGGCTTGGCATTAATCTCTTGCAAGGGTGATGATCCAGTGACCTGATTCATTCATTTGCGCTAGTGCCCATTGTATAGAGACTCCACTGTCTTCCATTTGCCAGGTTGGATAGCTATCTCCCAGGCCTTGGACCTCTAGGGACAAATTGTAGCCTGGCCAGAGCAGGCTCTTCAAGGCAGGAGTCCTGAGTCTAAAGAAAAGGAATGACTCAGCAGCAATGACAGGTGAGCTGGTAGGTAGGGTAGTTTGAATACAAAATGTCCCCATTGACTTGTGTTCTAGAAGATTATTACGGAATCTTTAGGAGATGGGGCCTTGCTGGAGGAAGTGTGGCGCTGGGGATGGGTGAGGTTCTGTAGAACATCCACACTTCCTCCCTGCGAATGTGATGTCGGTTTCTTGCTCCTGCCACGCTTTCCTCACCTCAAAAGTGCAAGTTAATGTCCACAAGCTCTCTGGAGAGGCCTCTCATTCAGAAAGCTCAGAGGCTGCTAGCGGCCATGGAGAGGACTGTCCCGTGGGGACTCTCACCCTGAGGAGGGCACAATCCTCATATATACTTGCTCTGTCTGTATTTAGGAGACCTGGGATGATAGGATTGAATGTAAGGAAATTGTTACAAGAGCAAACAAATGCAGTGCTCCCGATAACATTTATCATTCTTTTTTCCTTTCTTAGTGGTTATTATATGTTGAAAGGTAGGGTTTAGAGGTTGAGGAGCTCTGACTTTATAAGTAAGCTACTTTGGGGTGCATATATGCTGGCTGTCATCATTCTATGTATATTTCAGTTTTAATTATTCATTTAATTTAAGTTATTCATTTATTTGAGGGAGAGATTGACTCTAGCCACTGTAAATGAACTCCAGACACATGTGCCACCTTATGCATCTGGCTTATGTGGGTACTGGGGAATCAAACCTGAGTCCTTAAGCTTCGCAGGCAAATGCCTTAACTACTAAGTCATCTCTTCAGCCCCTCATCATCATATTTTTTGTCATTGTTATCTTCTCTAATAATTTGTAGAGCTTCCAAACCCCTTTTCATGGTGTTCATCACTGGTAAAAACAGTATCTTACCATGTACTTCCATTATATACAGTCTTTATATAATAAAACATGCACAAAACAGAAGCAACCAAAGGTGATTTATTTATTCTATGAACAATTCACAATGTAGAAATGACAAAAAGTTTGAGATAAATTTTAAAAGGAATAGTCTAACATTTTAATATTTTTGTTTGGTTTTTGAAACAGGTCCTTGCTGTGGATCCCAGGCTGGCATTAAACTCACCATGTAACCCCAATGGGCTTTAAACTCCCAATCCTCCTGCTTCAGCCTTCTGAGTGTTGGAGTAGAGGTGTGCACCATCATGCCTGGCTAGAGGTAAGTATTGTGTTTGTGTCCAGATCCATCATGATGTTTTGGTCAACTGCTGGTCTGCATGTATGACAGTGGACAGCTCCTTCTGCTTCACATTGTTCCATTCCCTGCCTATGCCTCCAGATGCTTAGGTATGAAAGTGCCATTGATTTTCCACTGCCTGTCATGTTCGTTGTAGCAGCGTGCTGTGCCATGACTGTCTGCAGCCTGGGTACAGCGCGCTTTGCCGTGGAGCCTACATGAAGTGTGTAGTAGCCACACACAGGGTGATGTTCACTCTATCATGCTGACATGGAGACCAAAAAAATCAACCAGCAGCACACTGTTTAGAATGCATCCATGTCACTCAGCATGCCTGATGATACATTGTCCTGGTGAATGAGTACATCACCCTATACTCCCCACCTGCAGAGATGTGTGCACAACTGGGAGACTCATTTCATTCATGTAGTACACCACACAAGTGGGCTTTCTTCCACAGAGACTTTTGGCTATGTTTGGGGCATGTCCGGTAACACTTTCTGTTTTCCTGCCGGTTGGTCATCCTTACTGCGTGTTTACATCATGTCTGTTACTGCATGCTCACATCATGTCTGTAGCAAAACTGTCCCACAGAGCTGTCACGTGGCCGCGAGCTCCTGCCCTGGAAGTGGCTTAACCATTTGCAAAGTTGCAAATGTGTCTGGGCTATGAGTGGTGAGAGACCATCTCACACAGCCTTTGGGAAGGTGTAAAACTGCTGACAACTAGCAGCCCAGCGGGAGCTTTCTGCCATCCTCAAACACAGGTCAGACTGGCCTGCTTTATCTCTCTGTGCAACATGCAGATTTAATAGGAAGTGTCCTCAGGATCGTGGCTGCTGGGTCAAGCTGTAAAGGCATCAGGGAGAGCAGTTTAATAACTGAAATGAGCTTAGGTGCCTTGCTGCGTCGGGTGTATAGGAGTTAGCTACCGAGAAAAATGAACTTGGGACATTAAACCCTTTTATCATTCAGATGGAGCAATATGGGGAAAATCCACACCTTGGCAGGGGATGAGTTGCCCAGCTTCTGAAGGGACTGTGTGTTTGAGTGTGATAGGGAAGGGAGCATTTGTCAGAGTGGAAGGTGGATCAAAAGACAAATGAAGTCTCTGAGTCAAATAAGAGCTTTAAATTATCCCACTTTGAACTGTTCAACCGTCAGCAGGATGCGCCACGCAGAATGACAGCCTGCCTTTCCAAGGTCTGCAAGAAGGTCCCGGTGGCCTCTATCATGAAGGCTGCCTTTTAAAGGAACAGGCAGTATGAGGGAAGAGGGCCAAGGCTGGGGAAGGAAGATAAGTGTCGATTTAGTCCCTTTTGCTGACCCAGTCACCTAAAGCCTGCAGCAACTGAGAGATTTAGACCAAGCTGCCTCCCTCCCTACAGGTTACTAGGTGAGCTACAATTTCTTTGTTCAGCCAAGGACAGCTGAGCTCGTGGTTTCTGTGGTGGTTTGATTCAGGTGTCCCCCATACACTCAGGTGTGCCGAACACTAGGCCTCCAGCTGATGGCAATTTAGAAATTGACACCTGCTGGAGGCAGTGTATTATTGGGAGTGGGCTTATGGGTGTTATAGCCAATGTCCCCTTGCCAGTGTTTGGCACACTCTCCTGTTTCTATTGTCCACATGATGTTGGCCAGGAGGTAATGTCCACCCTCTGCTCATGCCATTGTTTTCCCCTGCCATCATGGAGCTTCCCCCTCGAGTCTGTAATCCAAAATAAGCCCCTATTCTCCCCGCCCCCACACACAAGCTGCTCTTGGTCAGGTGCTTTCTGCCAGCCATGCGAACCTGACTGCAACAGTTTCCAAGTTCTGTTTTTTGGGGTCCCATCTGGAAACGTCTACCGTCGGCACCATGCAAAGAAATCCAGACTCAATGACTGAGTGGTTGAGACACAGGCCTGGTTATCATAGTGGTGTCAGCCAGCCAAGGCTTGTAAGTGCATGATGGGCAGACTGCAGACACAGCTTGGCCCAGGGAGACCAGCCCAAATTACTGACTCAGAATTGTGAGCTACCTACATGCCTATCACTCCGGTTCATGGCTTTGTGGTGCTGTGACCTACGGCCAATCTAATGGATATTCATACATATGGATAACAGGACTGGGGCAGCCAGCAAGGGCACCAAGCTTAGTTTCACACAGAGCATCTCTGGTTTAGGCTTCTACTCTGTAAATAAAATGTTTTGCGGGGGAGTGGTGAGAGGAGGAACCCAGCCCCCATTTGGGCTTAGACTACAACATCCCAGAAGACTCCAGGTGTGGTGAATGAAGCCACTTAAACTTTTTCTAACTTATCACAAAAAACAATAGAGTTTAGATACTTTCATCCATGGGTTCTATTGTATTTTGTTCTTTTGTCCTCCTCTCCATCCTACATCTTGTCCTCCTAAATAGTCTCTTTTCTGCTTTCATGTCACATACACATTTATGTAAATCTGGATGCTACACATGAGAGAAAACTGAGGTTTGCCTTTCTTTTTCTTCTTCTTTCTTCCTTCCTTTCTTTCTTTCTCTCCCTCTGTCTCCCTCTCTCTCTCCCTTTCTCTCTCTCTTCTTTCTTTCTTTCTTTCTTTCTTTCTTTCTTTCTTTCTTTCTTTCTTTCTTTCTTTCTTTCTTTCTTTTTCTTCTTCTTTTTATAGTCTGTAGCCTGGGCTGACCTGGAATTCACTATGCAGTCTCAGGGTGGCCTTGAACTCATGGTGCTCCTCCTACCTCTGCCTCCCAAGTGCTGGGATTAAAGATGTGTGCCACCATGTCTGGTCGATTTGCCTTTCTTGTGCCCCCTCCACTGTTACCCTCTCTGTCTCCCCTCCTCCACTTTTCCCCCTTTACTCTTCTTTCCCTCATATACCACTCTTACACTCTGATGTGCGTGTGTATAAAATCATGACACCGTATGTTAAAGAAACGTGCTATTTGCCTTTCTGAATTTAGTTTGTTTGGTTTAACAGGGTGATCTCTATTATTTCCCTGCAAATAATTCATTTTTTTCTGTATGGTTGAATAAAACTCTATTATGATCAAATTATAATACGTTCATGTGTGAAAATACCCAATAAGACATTGAAATTCCATTATGTATAGACACTGTATTTTCTTTATCCATTTATCTGTGGATGGGCCACTAGACTGGTACCATACCTTGGCTATGGAGAATAGCATTGCACTATATGGGGATGTACAGAGATTTCGGTAGTGTGCTGACTTTGAGTTTATTGGTTTATAATACACCCAGGGGATATAGAACTGAGTTGTATTGCAGTTCTATTTTTAGATTTTTTGAGGAATTTCCATACGAAGTTCCAGAGTGGCTGCCCTGGTTTACATTCACACTGGTGTTATAAAGGGCTTCTCTTTGCCCACATCCTCACCAGCATTTGTAGTTGTTTATTTTCTTGATGATCACCATTCTGACAAGGGTGAGACAGAATCCCAATAAAGCTTTAACTTGCTCTTCTTGCATGAAAACCTCCAGTCCTGAAGCACCTGCTTCTGTAGATTGGAAGTCTGTCTGGGGTGATCATCTGTCCCTCAGTTAATCTAGTCATCTCAGCTTGGGTGCAGCTCCCACCTGGGGAGCAGGAGACGAACAGCTGTGGGCATGCTCAGTTCACTAAAAGAGAAACTTCAGCCATTGCAATAAAACCATTAATTATCACCATATTTGTGTTATACTGTTGCTAATGTCATAAGGTTGTAATAGTAATACCACATGAAGAAGAAAGGTGGGAGTTAGATTGCTTTTTGAAAAAGTGAACTAAACATGAGGCTCAGACTTTGAGATCTGTAGACAATGGATACAGAAATTCAGCATTTGCTCTTTGTGTGTGTCCTTTGTTTGCTTGTTTGTTTTTTGAGACAAGGTCTGGCCACGCAGTACAAGCTGGACTTGAGCTCACTCTTTAGCTCGGGCTGGCCGCAAACTCATGGCAATTTTCCTGCCTCAGCTTCTTTAGGTCTTGGCTTACAGATATGAGCTTGGTGTCTGGCTACACAGGCACCCCAGCCTCCCCTCCTTCAAATGATCACACGACTTTCAGTGCATGCTGGGTCTAAGGGCCTTCCGCTCCTTTGCCCCGCCTTCTAACAGCGTCCTGTGTCTCCTTAGGGTGAAGCTTCTAGTGCTGTCCTTGTTCCCACTGTGGGTGGTCTCACGGAGGCTCTAGTTCCAGGTGTCCACCCACCCGTGGCCATGCTTAGCGTATGGCTCAAGTTTACCCACTCAGATGTTCTTGTCCACGAACTTGAAAACTAAACAAATGAGGCACAGGAAAGATGTGGTTGTAACGGATTCATGCAGCAGTGTGAAGCACTGAAGATCCTGCCTGTTTGATTCTTCATCTGTGTATCTAGAGACCTCAGCCACTTCACAACAGGTTTTCTTCTGTGAGTAATCCTATTCAGAATTTCCTTTAATACTTAATTTTTAAAAAATGTATTTATTCTTATTAAGTAGAAACTTTGTATGGACACATCATGTGTTGGTACCATCATTTCCCTCCTCCCTGCCTTCATCCCACTGAGGGCCCTCTCAGTGGGATTGCTGGTATTCACCATGGAGTTGTGGGTTATGAGATGTGAGAGCAGCAGTCAGTCATTATGGGGGAGGGGAGGGGAGGGGCAGGCAATGCCTCTGGATATTCCCTCCCACCCTGTGACTCTCACATTCTTTCTTTCCCATCTTCTGCAAAATTCCCTGAGCTTTGGTGGGTGTGCTTTAAGTCTACATGAGTGTTGAGCTCTCAGCAGCTTCTGGATTTCTGCTTTGGTGCCTTTTGAGTATCCTCAGTGTCTGTCTGCATCACCTTGGTGCTGGTTGTTCGACTCACCATGGAAGCAGCACTCTTGTTCATCTCCCCAATTCTTCTGTGGATTCACCCAAGCCCTAAGTATTATGTATTTATTACTTAGTTTGGGGCAGCCGCTGAAGACTGCTGACTAATACACTTTCTCCAGCCAACATTAGCTTATGCCGTAGTCAGTAATCCAGTTTCCTCTCTACCCAGGCACACGAGTGCAATGATACTTTCTTGTCTCTCTTCACAGTAGCTATGGTCATGTGCTTTTTGTCTGATTATAAAACCTGAGTGGACATTTTAAGAATCAGTGCTCTTAAAATCCATGGTGATTATGGATGCAGTGTCACGGCAGAGGTAGAGCTCCATCGGCCTTTGTTTCTGCTCATTCTGTGGAGTAACCCCTCCCCCCCAGATCCTCTTCCTTGTACCCATACTGGGCAAAACGAACAGAACAGGAGAGGAATCGAGCCTCTCCTGTGATGATGCACTGGGATTTGGAGTGTGTGTTATTGCAGCAAAAGAGATTCTATCTTTATTTGTAAACCACCCTACTTGGACAAACAATCGTTCATATTAATAACTAATTGTGTAATCTACCTTTGAGTCTTACTACCCCTTTGCCTGACCTCCAGCATTCACTAGGCAAGGGTGGGTAGCTGTATACATTTGAGGTTCTTATAAAGAAAGGCAGGTACCTCTAAGAGAGTTCTACACACAGTATTAGTCATTCATTTCATAAATGTTTTAAAATCTTTTTATTTATTTGTTCACAAGCAGAGAGAGATGGAGAGAGAGCCGGCATGCAGGATCTCCAACCGCTGCAAATGAACTCCAGATGCATGCGCCACTTTGTGCATCTGACTTTATGTGAGTACTGGGGAATTGAACCCAGGTCCTTAGGCTTTGCAGGCAAACACCTGAACCACTGAGCTATCTCACCAGCTCTGTAAATATGTCTTAAGTGTCCAGCAGTAATTTTATTATTGTACTGCTTCTATGCTAGATAGAAAAGACTATATAGTGGCAGAGAAGATAGGTCAGTGGTTAAAGCTGCTTGCTTGTAAAACCTACCAGTCCAGGTTTAATTCCAAGGCCACCATTGATTTAAAATACTAATTCATCTGGGGCTTTGCTCCACAGAATGAACAGAAACAAAGGCTGATGGAGCTCTACCCTGTCACTCCGTCTCTAATCATCATGGCAGATCACACATTAGCCAGTTGCGAAAAGTGGTGCAAGCAGCTGGTATTCATTTACAGTGCCAAGAGGCCCTGGTGACCCCCCTCCCATATACACATGTGAAAATAGGGAAATAAAAATGTCTTAAAAAGAAAGGACTATATAATCACAGAACTAATAATCCAGCTGGAGACATAAGATATGAATTAGTGTTTTAAATAAAGCAACAATATAAAGGGCCTGAGGAAATAGCTCAGTCAGTAAAGTGTTGGGCTTGTAAGCATAGGACCTCTATTTAATCCCCAGTCCCCACATAAACCTCCTGAGTGTGGTGGCTCACACCACCCACAATCCCAGCACTGGAATAGTAGCATCAGGAAAACCCCTGGGGCTCACTAGCCTGCCAATCTAGCCTAATGAGAGAGCTCTGGGCCAATAAAGGGACCCTGACTCAAAGATGAACTCCGTTTCTGAAGATGGTACCTGACGTTGTCCTCTAGCCTTCACACACACTCACACACACAAGCATGTACACCTGAGCATACATGCGCACCAGCACACACGTGAACATACACATATAAAGGACGCACACATACACTAACACATAAAAATGTTGTAGGGAATCTAGAAACTCACATCTAAGTAGTAGGCCAGAAAGTTAAGATTTCAAGACGGAAGAGATTTTCCTTAAGGGCAGACTTTTCAATGAGAAGAAGATCTTGCTGGCTCAAAAACTTTGGAGGAAAATAGAGAAAAGGCCTTCCAGAGAGAAGAGTTGATATAAACAAGGCTCTGCACTGAAAAAAAAACAAACTTATGAAGTTAATCTGATTCTAATGAAAAGGAGAGCAAGAGATAAAATTGGAAAGGTAATTTAGGGCTGGATGGGAAAGCCTGCATTAATTAGCTTAGAAAAATCTCCTTGGATGATATGGAGTTGGTGTATAGCCAGTGAAAAATTTGACGCAAGGGAATGATGGTGGGATAAATAAGAGTTCAAGAACACCAATCTGACAGGAAATAATGAAGGAAGAAAAAAAGCTCCATGCAGGAATGTTATCTGTGGTAAGTTGAGGATGTCATTAAGAGCGAAAATCAACAGGTAATAAAAAAAAATGAGGAAAAGGGAATGTATAACACAAAAATAGGAGAAACAAATTGGAGAACATTTCATAATTGACACGTCATGAAATGAGAAGCTAGCGAAGTGCTAAGAGGGTTGTGAAATTTTAATCCCAGGAGGTATAAAGAATGGAATCATCTGGGCGTGGTGGCACATGCCTTTAATCCCAGGGAGGCAGAGGGAGGAGGATCCCAATGAGTCCATGGACAGCCTAGTGCTACAGAGTGAGTCCCTGCCTCAAAAATAAATGAATAAATAAATGGAATCCTTTGCAGTCAAAGTGGCCTATGAAGGTGGAACTGGTGTGATGTAGGTGAGAACTGATGGAAATGCAGAGATACTGGGATGCTCAGGCGACGTTTCCTTCTTAGATGAGCCTACCTAAGCCTGCTTCATCCACCTGACAACGGGTAACCTGGGTAACTGGTGAAGCTACCCAAAGATCCCTGCTCCAGCCCGTCTTCCTCTTTCCCATCCAACCTGTTCCCCTGTGCTGCTCATTTCACAAGTGAAAGTGTGTCACGTTCATTCTCTGCTACAACTCCATTTCTTCCCCTTAGTTTGGCTCACCGCAATGAAACCCATGGCCTCATTGTCTCCCAGCTTTCTTGCACCCCAATCCCTGCCACTTACTGAAATGCAGCCCAGGGATCTTTGCTGAGCAAGCAAAGTCTGACCTTTGTGTGTGTGTGTGGGGGGCGGGATTCCAGACTTGCATTTTCAAGCCCCGCTGGGACTTTACACTCACATCAATGGTTAACTTTGGTGGGCACACTCAGGTGAGGAACATTACACATGTGAGTGGGGTAAGATTTAATATCAGAGAAATCAGATGGACTAATGGAATATGGAGGAAAGTGAGGTCCTAATAAAGGCACTCAAAGGCCACTTTTGCGAAAGGTACTGCATGGGACAAGAAGCCTTGCAGGGGGTTCTGTCTGTCCTCTTCCCCAGCACTCAGGCACGAGCACCTAGTCAGCGTGATGTCCCGTGGCCAGGGTTAGGTTCTTCAGGCGCTTGTCTTAGGTTTAGCATTTCTCTTCTAAATTCTCCCTGTCACTGTTTCTGTCTCCTCTGTTGCTAGACAACACCAAACCCTCAGCAGCTTTTTTTTTTTTTTTTTTTTTGGTTTTTGTTTTGAGGCAGGGCTCAAACCCTATGTAGTCTCAGCCTCCTCCTACCTCTGCCTCCTGTCTATTTACTTTTCTCCTAGAGATGCCAATCACTTTTGCATCTTTGTCCTTTCTTCACTTGCCTCATGGAAATGGTATGTGTTTCCAGACCAATTTGCCTTTGGCAGCAACATCTGGCAAGAGGTAGGTGGGGATGAGGGCTCAGTACATTGGGCTGCAGGTACCTGTTACTTACCTTCATCCATCTTTTGGATTTTTTTAAAAAAAATTATTTTTTTCACCTTTTGGTTTTGTTTGACCTCTACTTCCTTTCCATATACTGCTGTTTTTAGCTGATCACAATTTTATCTTTTTACCCCACGTGACACTTATGTGGTGACCTTTAATGAGTTCTTTAGCCTCGGTGGGCTTTCAGGTGAGAAATTTGTCACTCAAACCATCAGATTTGAGGCAAACTTCATGGTTCCTAACATGCTGAGCTTCAGTTAGCTACTTCAAACCTCTCACCTTTGAGGATGAAATTCCCTGTAGCTCTGCAGCTGCCCTGTCTACCACCATCCCTGGTTCATCTCTCCTCATTAATTCCTATTTTCCCTTGGGACAGAATAGAGCAAAGTGTGTCCCACATCCAGTGCACCTAGCCAGATTCACTCTCTGCCCTGTGCAGGGTGTGATCTCTCCCGGGCAGGGTTACTGCTTACCTATCACTAATTTCTCCATCGTAGAATTTTCTTTTGGGTTTCCTCTTTCTGGGGACTGTTGGGAATCTTCACCCTATATTCTGATGACAAACATCTTGCTCTAGGGAGCTAGAGAGGAAGTTCCCTTAGCCACACCACTTGCCTTAGTTGCTTCTCTGTGTGTCTCTAAATTCTTTTTTTAAAAATTTTAAATTTTTTTAAATTTATTTGAGAGTGATAGACAGAGAGAGAAAGAGGCAGAGAGAGAGATAGAATGGATGCACCAGGGCCTCCAGTCACTGCAAACGAACTCCAGATGCATGCACCAACTTGTGCATCTGGCTTACGTGGGTCCTGGGGAATTGAGCCTTGAACTGGGGTCGTTAGGCTTCACAGGCAAGCGCTTAACCGCTAAGCCATCTCTCCAGTCCCAGGTCTTTAAATTCTTAGATAGGATGTACAGAAATCTCTTCTTAGCAGACAAACACAGATCTTCTTGCTTTGTGACAACTCCTTGAAGGTCTTGTACATGCTCAGTTCACTTCAAAACTAGTGACCAGCCTTCTTATAAAACACCATCTTTGTCTGCACCTTGGTGCTTCTTCTACTTCTTGGGTCTGGGTTCTGTCTGGGCTTGAGCTCCGAGTCACTTTGCCAACCTTGCTGCTAACAGATCCTAATTTTCACAAGGACTGAGTCTGATTGCTAGCTTTAGGTTGACTCAGCTCTCTGCATGGGAATTATGTGTTCCATGGAGATACAAAATTAAGTGTTCAAGCCGGGCGTGGTGGCGCACACCTTTAATCCCAGCACTTGGGAGGCAGAGGTAGGAGGATCGCTGAGAGTTCGAGGCCACCCTGAGACTACATAGTTAATTCTAGGTCAGCCTGGACCAGAGTGAGACCCTACCTCGCAAAAAACCAAAAAAAAGCTTTCCATTCCTTTAGTCTGTGTTTCTTCCCCTTCTGGTATGCTTGATTTGGCTAATAAATCCACTCAGTGGAATGGAACTCATTGCTGGAACTGGGAAATAAGTCAAAGCCATGTACAAAAAATGAGCTCAGTCTCCAAGATCTAGATGCCACCAAATGTGGGCTAGAAGAGAGCCAATGCATATAAAATTCCCTCCAAAACATATATGGTTATCCCTTCTATCTAGTACTAACTTCTCTCTCCGTTGGAGAATTTGCTTATCTTTTTCCAGGTGGACAACGAACCTGAAGGGAGGATCAGCTAACCACACCTCACCAGCTGAAACCATAGAACAACGCAGGGGAAGGGCAAGAAAACAGCGTTCAAGGCGATCACAACACCAGAAAAAGGCTGAAGGAGATAAACACAGAGAACATCCAACTCCAACTAAGCCAGATATCCAGAGACACAGAGGCTCCCAAAACCTCATCACTGAAGCAGAACTAAAATGACCCCAATGTGGCTCAGGGAAACTCGCAGAAGAGGGGGCGGAAAGATTGTTAGAGTCACAAGTTGGGGCATTATGCACAGAGACTGGGGCCTATCCACCAGAACTCTTGAGTAAAATCACAATGCATGACCCACATTCCCCATTGATGAGGGTCCCTTTGAAAGTGGGAGGATGGGGAGGAGGACAATGGAACCAATTCTATGAATGTAAAATCAGAATAATATAAATAAAAAAATATATATTTAAAAAAAAACAAAAAAAAATTAAGTGTTCATAGCATATTCTGGGCTGCTTGGGGGATTGAAGAGTAAATCTTTGAGAACTTCAAATTCATGGGATTCACTTAAATACAGATTTCTCCAATAAATTACAAATCCCATTTGGATTTGGTATTTTTGTATCATTTTCAAATTTCTAATGTTAATATCTATGCATTCATTTTCCTTTATTAAGATTTTCTTAAGTTTTAAAAATTGTAATAGATCACCGAAGGCATTGTTAAAGAGTACTTCTCCTGTGGATTCCAATTCTATGGTTTTTGTAGTGATTTTACAAACCATCAACATAATGCTAAGGGGCAAGTGCTTGGAAAACACTTCTCTTGATGACCTTACATCACCAGTTTTTGTCTCTTACAAAGCGTCTCAGTCTTTAGTGTGCCTTAAAGAGTCACAGGGAAGACCTGTTCAAATCCCACTGGGCCCCACCCATTTTCTTTCTACTTCATTAGGTCTAGTTAAGTCTAGGCTGCCAGTCACTTGTTAGAACTCTTGCCTGTTGCACCGGCCCCCGACTGTGGCTGATCATTGGGAATGGTTGAGATGCCTTTCAAAACTACTGCTTCCCAGTTTTTTTTTTTTTTTTTTTTTTTTTTTTTGGTTTTGCGAGGTAGGGTCTCACTCTGGTCCAGGCTGACCTGGAATTAACTATGTAGTCTCAGGGTGGCCTCGAACTCTCGGCAATCCTCCTACCTCTGCCTCCCAAGTGCTGGGATGCTTCCCAGTTTTGATGCAAAGATTGAAGTGCTCAATCATATGTATTTTTTAAAAAGTAAATTTAGATAGGGGACAACAGGCTGGGCATGAGCTAGGTGGGTTTGTGATTTATACCATGGCCCATTGTTTATCCTGAGTAAAACCCCAAGGTGTCAACACTATTGTCTCTCATTGTACCAAGATCATAGTCTTCACACGTGGCATTTATATACTAAGCCTGAACCTCATTTGGCTTGTACCTACTCACTGGATTCCTACCACAGCCCTGTGTGTGTGTGGAGGGGGGTGCTTTTGTAGTTCCTCATATAGAAAACATCTTAAATCATAGATAGTATTAGATTTGTAGGAAAGATGCAAAGATGAGTCATAGAGTGCCTGTATAATTCATCTACTTTGCCTTATTGCGAACATCTTTATTCCTAAATTTCTACGCTACATTGATTACATCTAGGTAACTGGTTGATTTATCACTATTCACTAGATACTGATGTGAATTTTGCCAGTTTGTGTCAATGCTCTTTTTCCATTCCAGGGCCCCTTCATGGCATTTATTTGTCATGACATCTTAGGCTATCTCTGGCTGTAATAATTTCTTAGGTTTTGTTTTTGTTTTTTATGATACTGATAGTGTATACTAGTACAAAGAAAAAATTTCTTGCTATTGGCCCAGGCTTGCCTCAGGCTCACTGTTATGTAGTCCAGTCTGGCTGAGAACTGACAGCATAGCTCATGTTAGCTTGAATTTCTAATCCTGCCTCCGCCTTCTGAATGCTGGGACTACAAGCATACACAGCTGTTAAGACTAGACCCTGCCCTTTAGAAGCAAGATGCTTAGAACAGCTCACAGTGAGCTAAGGAGGGGTGTTTAAGCACTTCTTGCAATGAGGAGGACTGGCCTCTGCTCCCCCATGTCATTTTTCCCCCCATCATATACTTACAGAAGCACATAGAAAGCAGAGGCAGGAGCATCATAGGTTTGAGGCCAGCCTGGGCTACATAGAGAAACCTCTGCCAAAGAAGAAGGAGTAGGGGGAGGAGGAGAGAAGAAGAAAAAGAGGAAGGAGGAGCAGGAGGAGGAAGAAGAAGACCACAGAGCATTACTTGTTCCTAGAAGCTTCTCTCATACATCTTCCCTTTCTTTTACAGAGGAAATCTTGTTTCAAAAAATGAAAAAGAAAAACAGGTATTTTACCCTAAAAAAAAAAATTAAGGTTACTCACTCAATTATGACAGTATCTGTTTAGTTGCTCCAGTATAAATTTCTTTCTTTTCTCTTTTATTTGGTAAATATCTTAAGGGAAATATATTGAGACTCCACAAATCGTACCATTCCTCAAATTTATATCAACTAATTTGAAGGTCTATAGAGTTTATGACCATGCTGTTGACCTATGATTATAATTTCCTACTTAAAATTTTTAAAAAATTTTTATTTATTTTTGGAGAGAGACATAGGACAGAGAGGGAGAAGGAGACAGAGAATGGGCGCGCCAGCAGTCTCTCAGCTGTTGTGAATGAAATCCAGGTGCGTGCTCCCCCTTGTGGTCAAGTGCGGCATTGCGCCCTTGCATCACTTTGCATCTGGCTAAACCTGGGACCCGGAGATTGGAACCAGGTTCTTAGGCTTAGGAGGCAGGCACCTTAACTGCTAAGCCATCTTTCCAGCCCTAATTTCCTACTTTTATTTATCTCTATTCATTTGAAATAAATGAGGTGAAATTATAAAAAAAAAAAAAAAATTAAACGTACCCTACGGGGTTTCAGTGTTAAGCCAGGGTTGAGAAGCACTGGGAGAAGGTAAACTATAACTGGTTGTCCCAACATGGGCTTCAGCTTGTTCTTGTTTGTTCTTGGGCTGTGGATGCTTTATGTATTCTCTAATAGTTGCAAGCCAGCAAACAAATAAAGAAACAAAAATATGTGACAGAGTGTTGCTCACAAAGTCTATCTGGCCCTTTCTAGTAAAAGTTTGCACACCCTGTACTGCACAGAATTTCTAAGAACCAGATCTGGATTTAATTATCAAGTTTGCTTTCTCACTCTGTTCTCTAACTCAGTACTTTCCATTGTTATTATCTGAGGAGGTTACTGTTTTCTTTTGTTCTGGTTTGTTCTGTTACTTCTTTTTCCTAATTCCCTTAGATGATTGTAAGTGTATTTTCTTTAGTTTAACTTAACAAGGAAAGTGTGTGACATTGGAGATGGTTCTCTGAGTAGGTTTAGCACCTACTGAAAAGCTTGCTGTACAATCTTCATGGAGAAGAACTGTGCAAGGTTTTGTAGAATTTAGATTTTTTTCTTTGACTCAACTTTTAATAAAGTGATTTTATTACCTGTTCATATTTCCTGGAGATTAAAAAAATATTTTTGTTAAGAATGTTAGGTTTTATGGCATGGTAAACAAAAAACAGAGCCTGCTTACTGTTCATGTTTGAACAATGTGAGATTTTACTGGATGATGGCTCTGATACATGATCAACATTTGCATATCCTTAGGGAAAGCTCAGTAGACCTTCATTTTAAGGGTGTGATAAGCTATAATTCAATCTTATTGATTATATTATTAGACCTCTATATAATTTTTATTCTACTTAGTATGTCAATAATTTATAGAGGTATGTTAGATTTTTCTAAAAAGTAATGTTATTATGACTTTCTGTGGAGGGTCTACACCATAGTTTTGAAGTTACGAGATTTGGTCCATGAAGATTTACATCTTCATCGTAAATTACATTGTTTATCAAAAACAGGTTCTATTTGTTGCATTTAATATTTCTTTCTTAGGTTGCACTTTTCCTAAGATTGTTACATTTGCTGTTTTCTGTTGCTTTTATATTCTTCATATATTTTTATATACTTTCATTATTAGCCTTTTTGGATTTTTTTTCCCTTATGGGTAGATATTTTTTCCTTACTAAAGTATAATTCATGTTTGTTTTTTTTAAAAATCTGTATGTTTTGACACATTCTGTTTATGCTACCCTATAATGGCCACAATATAGAATATTTCTAAACAAAGAATGTATTATTTAATTATAGCTATAAAATATTTTCTAATTAAAAATATTGTTCCTCAATTAATGAAGTTTTCATTTCTGTGCAAGTTGACAGCCACATTTTACATCCCCATCTCTGATTGATGTGCTCCCTCCTTATTTATTTTTTCTTATGTCCGTTTCAAGCAGAGTAGTCCTTGTTTCTTTTCTAGCTTATTCCTGCCATCTAAATTCTGGGCTTTCTATAACGTGGTTCTGCACAGATCTTCTTTACTTAGTTGTTAGACCATCATTCCACATTGCAACACCAGGAGGGGTGTTCTGCCTAGCTATACCACTCAGTCTAGTGTTCTTCATACTTTGTTGACTAGGACCTCCATGAAAAGTGGCACAAAGCTTCCTAAGGCTCAGGACCAATGGAGGTACCACCTTCTTGACTTCTTCAATTTTTCTTCCTGTTGTGCTTAAGTCTATGAAGTCTTCTGGGTCAGTATGCCACACTGACCGGAGTACAAGAAATCCCCATCCATGCTGATTAGAATTAATATGGATGCGTTTGCTGACACGGTAAGGAGTCTGGAGACACATGGCTGCTGGCTTTGGTTCAGCAGCTCAGTGAGGTCCGACCTTGCAATGCTGCCTTCCTTTGACCTCCCTCTCATGGTCAGAAGGTATTACCCCAACTTCGGGCATCACACCTAGACTGCACAAGGGCAGGCAGAGCAAATAAAGGAAGGGGAGGGGGGTTGCCTGGAATATTTGCTCCCACTATTAGGAAAATCAAAGCTGTCCTAGAAGCTCATGAAGCTGTTTTTTTGTTGTTGTTGTTGTTTTGTTGTTTTTTTTTTTTTTCGATGTATGGTCTCACTCTAGCCAAGGCTGACCTGGAACTCACTATATAGTCTCAGGGTGGTCTTGAACTCATGGAGCTCCTCCTACCTTTGCCTCCCCAGTGCTGGGATTAAAGGTGTGTGCCACCACGCCCGGCTTTTTTTTTTTTTTTTTAGAAT
Source organism: Orientallactaga sibirica (assembly GCA_036365145.1). NCBI lineage: Eukaryota > Metazoa > Chordata > Mammalia > Rodentia > Dipodidae > Orientallactaga > Orientallactaga sibirica. Next base: position 8,826,868 of record JAEOAD010000039.1, read on the forward strand.
ATTTTATTTATTTATTTGAGAGAGAGAGAGAGAGAGAGAGGCAGATAGAGAGAAAGAGAGAATGGGCACGCCAGAGCCTCTAGCCATTGCAAACGAACTCCAGTTGCATGTGCCCCCTTGTGCATCTGGCTTATGTGGGTCCTAGGGAATCGAACCAGGGTCCTTAGGCTTTGTAGGCAAACACCTTAACCACTAAGCCATTTCCCCAGCCCTTTTTTTTTTTAAATCTCCTTGACCAAGTTGGTATCTCCTGTTTACTCCTGGCTGCAGAGGGGATTACAAAAAAGAGGCCAGATGAACCTTGATTTACAACAATGTTAGGTCTACATAAACCCATCATAAATTGAAAATGTAAGGGAAAATGCATTCAGTATACATGACTTGCTGACCATGGTAGCATAGCAACACAGTCTACACAGCTGAGGTTGTTGCTCTCGTTCTCACGAGGCAGACTGGGAGAGGTGGCTGTTTGCTGCTCAGCATCATGACAGAAGGTTGTAATACATGCCATGGGCCAGAAAATGAATCATAATTTAAAGAATGGTGTTTATTGACTGCGTGGCTTCTAGAACATCATGAGGTCGAAAAATCCCTACTCAAACTATTGTAAACCTCACCGATTGTAGTGAACATCTTTTCCATCTAAAATGGAGGTGGATAAGGATGACAAGGTCCAAGACCACTTCACCCCCTACTGTGTCTCCAAGGAACAGCTCTGTCATTTCATTACTGCAATGGCATTCTATACTGCTGCAGTCAAACACCAAACATAGTGCCAAGAATATTGCATTATGTTAACTGTGACAGAAATATCAAACATGCTTAGATGTCCATTAGGGAAGATTCCGCAGTAAAAGTGAGCTCTAAACTGAGCCTTGCTTGGACGCTTTAAAGCGTGGAATGTAGTTCCAAATCTTAAGGGACTTACAGTCTATAGAGAGGCGGGTCTAACCCATGAGACAAGAGGGAACAATGCAGTTCTAACTCTTAAGGGATTTCCAGTCTGTGGAGAGGTGAGTCTATCCCATGAGACAAGCAGGAACAAGGCAGCCCAGAAAGAGGCCCTAAAACCAAAGGCTACAGATATAGGATGGAAACATAAAGTGAGAAAAATCTCAGCTTATATACACAATGTGGAGCAAATAGAAGATTGTCTATCACCTGATTGATCTCATTTTCCACTTCTTGGCCACTGGAAAACACACTGCCCATAATTCCAGGGCATTGTGATCTCATTTCTTGGGGTTGTCCTGAAGCTCTAGGCACATCATGTCGTTGATGTCATCTGGCTGCATAACACTTGCTGAGTTGTTCATTTCCCTAGCATGCCACCCCCCACCACTGCCCATTCAACATTACGACACCTTTTGCGCCATTCTTAGGTGCCCGTGCTCCATGTTGCACCTCCATTACTCAGGCAGATTCCAAGGAAAGCTGGGATAGTGGATGCTGTGGTTTGAATGTGAAATGCTCCTTCATCTGAATATTTAGTTGCCAGGAAATTTATGCCATCTGGGAAGGTTTGGAACCTTGAGGAGTGGAGCCTTGCTGGAAGAAGTAGGCCACTGGGGATGGGCTTTAAGGGTTTTCAGCATGGTCCCACTAGCTCTTAGTCTTCAGCTTCTTGCCTGCCCATGTGACCATGTGACCAGCTGGAGCCCACTCCTGCTTTGCCTTCCCCGCCATGATCAAACTTTCCCTTGAATCTGTAAGTGAAAATAAACTCTTTCCTTCCTTTACATTGCTTCTGGTCAGGAATTTGCTCCTAGCAATGAGAAAACAACTGATACAGAAAACTGGAACTGAGGAGTGAGGCCATTGCTGTGGAAAACCTGACTGTGTGGTTCCTAGGCTTTTGGAACTAGTTTGAAGGAAGGAATGTGGAAGATCTTGGAACTCTGGGATAACAGTGCTATAAGCAGGGATTAATGGGCCATGCTGGTGGGAGTTTGGAAGACTAGAACACCAAGAGAGATGTGGAATGTGGAGGCCCAGCTCATGAGTTGTTCAGAGGTGAACAAGGGCTATGTTGGGCACTGGGCTAGAAATTCTTCATGTGATATTGTGGCAAAGAAACTGGCTGCATTCTTCCCATATCCTGAGAACTTAAGTGAGATTGAGCCTTAAAACAGTGGACTAATGTGTTTGGCAGAGGAAATTTCAAGGCAACATAACATTGAGTCTGTGCCATGGTTTCTGTTGGCTGCTTTTGTTAAAATCCACAATGAAAGGAAGCAAATACAGAACTGAAAGATACAAGAAGTGTGAAGATTGGCAAGAGAAGAATGGCAATAGGTTTATTGTTGCAGACAATACATCCAGCAATGCGGCTGAAATTGTTAAGAAGATTGATTCTATTTAAAGAGAAGCACCTATTGTTCTATACTGGGACAATAAGAAAGATATCCCAAAGGTCAAATCCAACCTATTAAAAGCTGTCGTTTGTAGGAATGGAAATTGTTTTGACAGGAAAAAGCCTGAAGGAAGAATGCTGGAGGCCTTGCTTCCATGGCTTGTTTTTGGAGGCATGAACAAGACGAGGTTAATGAGATCATGGAGGATTGCATCATGGTTCCTGAGAGCTACTGAGCCCAAGCAAGGTACGGCAGGTTTGAAATGTATTCAGGGCTGCCCAAGAGGGCACTTTGTGAAGTTGTGAGGGGGAATTCTTAAGTTATAATGGAGATTCTAGGATATTGGAGATGACACGACCATGGGATATCTGCTAAGGAAAGCTATTGGCTCAGAGTAGAGCCAGCCCATTTGAGGGGCTGCAGGCAGCACAGCTGAAGGGAGCGATCTTCCTAAGCCTTTTAGAGCTCAGATAATTTCATCACAAGTCTCAAATGGAGCTACAGGATTTGGCATTTGTCCCACTGAGTTTCAGTCTTGTTTTTGTCTAATCTTTTCTTTGCCATGCCCCCATCCCTCCTCTTCAGAATGGGAATGCTCATTCTGTGTCATTATCTGTTGGAAGTATGCAACTTACGTTTTGATTTTATAGGGTTCACCATTAAGAGATGTGACTTTGGATTTTTGAACAGCGTTGGGATTGTTAATGGAGACTTTAAAAGTCAGAATGAGGGCTGGAGAGATGGCTTAGCTGTTAAGGCACTTGCCTGCAAAGCCAAAGGACCCAGGTTTGACTCCCCAGGACCCACATAAGCCAGATGCACAAGGGGGCACACACATCTGGAGTTCATTTGCAATAGCTGGAGCCCCTGGCATGCCCATTCTTTCTCTCTACCTGCCTATTTCTGTCTCTCTCAAATAAATAAATAAATAAAATATTTTTTTAAAGTCAGATTGAGGGCTGGAGGGATGGAGGGATGGCTTAGTGGTTAAGGTATTTGCCTGCAAAACCAAAGGACCCAGGTTTGATTCCCCAGGACCCATGTTAGCCAGATGCACAAGGGAGTGCACACATCTGGAGTTTGTTTGCAGTGTCTGGCCTGGAGGTTCATCCCAGTGACCTGGGGCTGTCTGCTACCATCTTTCTGGAGATTTTGCTTCTTTAGGATTTCCTCAGGTGTATTTATTTTCCTATATAGCTAAGAACTGAACATATGATCAAAGTGCATTTTCTTTTTCTTTTCTTTTATGTTTTTTTTTTTTTTTTTTTTTTTGAGATAGGGTCTCATCCTAGCCCAGGGTAACGTGGAACCCCCTCTGTATTTCTAGGCTGGTCTCAAACTCACACAATCATCCTACCTCAGCCTCTCTTGTGCTAGGATTAGTGGTGTGTGCTACCAGGCCCGGTTTGTATTTTCTTTGAAAAAGTTTTAGTATGAAAACTTCTAACTCTGAAGCATAGAGAGAATAGTAATGACTTTCTATGTACCCTCCACCCAATATCTACCATTAATGACATCTTTTCATTCTTAAGCCTTTACCTTCAGAGAAAAAGAGAAATTAGCAAGATGCAAAAAATGTTTTCTTTTAGTGAAATTTGGCCCGTGTGTCTAGGCTCTGAAATCAGTTTAATTGGAGTGATATTTAAGGAGGTTGATTTGAAGCAATAGTACCCAGCTGGGCTCCCCCTTTTCCTGCTCGTTTATATGGGGGCCCCATGCAGAGGTGCCTGTTGTCCTCAGTGTCTCCTCATGTGATGCTTGTAGTGAGCTTTGGCTACCAGGTAGACCAAGTAGTGTTCCCTGCATCCGAAGCCCCGAGAGACCAGCATATATAATCACAGAGTGTCGCAGGCGTGACATCAATGATTATGCAAAACTCAATGCCCAATGGCTCCACCATCTGACAAAATGATGTGGCCATTTGTGACATGCAGGCAAATGGGAGGAAATGGAGGGTGTAGGATTTCTGCTGCAATGACAAGCTCATCCAACAGTGAGTTCTTCCACTTGACAAGTCGCACAGAGCAGAGATTGTTACCCTGAATGAACAGTTCTGTACGGCTGTCCTAGGGGAACCTTTGGATTTGTTTGAACTAGTTGTGACATAGCTAGTTGGGCTCATTTGGGATGGGATGAAATGGCGCCTGTCTCCCAGTCCCGTAGGAAGCATGTCAAGGTAGGGTGAGGGCACACCCGGGCTTCCCAACAGCTGGCCACAAGTAGCTCACAGGTCACCTGCTGCTCATGCCATGAGGCTATGATCCTTAGGGTCTATCTCTAATGGGAAGACTGCTTTTTATCCCTGCACCTCGACCTATGGGCAATTCTCAGGGAGGGCTCTGCAAGGAAGCTAACATGCAGATTTTGCTAACATTACGTCTCCTGTTTTCTTTACTTCTGATTTCTAATGCTGGAAAAGATGAGCACCTTGTGATGGTCAGCAGCAACAGCAGGCAGATGCTATATCTGCAGTAGCCTGTCACTGACTTAAGGGTATCAGGAGGGCTGACTTAGCAGGGCAGAGTCGGGACTGTTTGTTGAAAGGACTGATAATTAAGTGGTTCTGTGATTCTGGCGCATCTCTGGGACTTTAAAAAGTGAGAACACTAGGGTGGACAATATTCCTCACATCCTTCTGGATTTCAGTTTCCAGCACTCTGTGTCACAGGTACTCTTAGCTTGTCTTCCCCTTTCTCAACAGTAGCACTCTCCAGGTGAGGGTGCTACTCCTGTGCATTGTGGCATGGATTCCAGTACAGTAAAGAGAAAACGACGCAAGCACACAGGAAGGAATCCACCTGGTGTTTGCATGTAGCCCCTTCCCTTTTGTCTATGCTCCATGTTTTCCTAGTAGTTGAAAGAGTCATGGTTTTGGAACTTCCATCACCAGTCCTTAGCTGTTTAGGGAGCAGAGGTTCACCAAGGGGAGTTGTCTTGCTCAAAAGTCATAGTTACTGAGGGCCAGGATTGGCAGCATAGGGCAGATCCTTGTAAAGAGTAGCATGGCGCCTGACTCTGAGTTCCCCTTTTCTCTGTAAGAAGCAGACTCTTGCTTAGTGACTGACGGGGACTTGGCCGGATAGAACTCATTCCTCAGTGTAGAGGCGTGGGTACGTCTCAGCCTATCCACTCCCACTCTCTACTCTTGACATCTGTTTCTAGTTTTACCTTTCATGGATCAGGTACTAAGGCTAGGGGAGGAATGACAATATCCCCTGCCTCTAGCATGCTTCAAGGGCTCAGGTATGACAATGCCCTTTAATTAATGCATAACTTCACATGGGAGTCAAGTCAACTTCTTGAGTTCTTTACATGTTTGGGTAAGCTCTAACTATGCAAATGAAATGCATTTTTTTTTTTTGTTAAAGTAGTGAACTGGAGGCTGGGAGTTGTGCTCAAGAGTAAGTGATTTTCATTAATCTTCAGCATCTGAACTTTAATCAGCCTATCAGTATCTCCTAAGTGGAGTTGCTTATCTGTTGATACTGGAGTAATTTGAGGAAACTCCACCTGGACTGAGGGTTTTCAAGTTTTGTCTCTTTTTTCTCCTATAAATGTCACTAGTGGGGATGGAAGGCAAATGATTCAATAGCATCTTCAGAAAGTCAGTAAGGAGTCATTCAGAGGACTGACAATAAATAAATGCATTTTCTATCCAGTGTCTCTGGGTGATCAGGAGGAGCATGTGACCAGGAGATTGTACTGAAAGCAATTGTAACTCTTTGGGTGCAGAGGTAATTACAGTCTATGGCTGCCTGACTGATGAAAATTACACTGCTTATAATAAATCGCTATGCAGCCGAGTCTTGTTTGAAGCCCTTTGTATGATTTGTGTTTGTGCACTTACTTAAGACATCAGGAACAATTTATAAACAGGAGTCTGACACTGCCAGGACTGGCATTTACGATCATAGAGCTTGTTGAAGGTTTCCTGATTTATACAGGATAGATCATATTTTCCTGACACTCTCATGGTCAATTACAGATCTGCATGGTGCATTTGGTTACTTAAAAGTAAATTTAATTTCTCTCTTCCTTCCTTTCTCTTCCCTTCCCTTCTCTCTGTCTGTCTGTCTGTCTCTCTCTCTCTCTCTTTCTTTCTCTCTCTCTCTTTCTTGCTTGATTTCTCCATGAGAATACAACACAAGAAAGCATTTTCTCTTAGATTGCCAGAGGAAGCTATTTCAAAGTCAGCCAGTGAGGCGCAATGCTAAATCCTGCTTGTCTTCCCATTACGTGGAAATAGTGAGTGGAAATAATAAATAGTAATAAATAAATAAATAAATAAATAGTAATAAAAATAAATAGTAAGTGGAAATAAAGAGCTCTGGGCCGTGTACTGAGTCCCTCAGTCTCTGACACAGGAAAGTTCAAGTAGGTTGAACGACACCACTGTCATTGCCTTTCGAACTGTAAGAATGAGTGTGGGTATAAGACAGACCAAGTGCTCACAGGGCACAGATTCTAAGCACGTTAATGCAAGGAAGTAGCCCATGGCTGTGGGCCAGTCACTGTCATCTGGCTTCTGGGTTTCTCATCTTCAGACAACTTGGGGTCTATGTTCATTGGAAAATAGGCCAATGGCCCCACCTCAATTTAGGACAGTTAATCCTGCATATCAAAAAGCCAGATGTGGTGGTGTAGTCCTATAATCACAGCTAAAAAGGAATTGGAGGCTGAAGGATTATAAAACAGAATCGAGACTTGCCTCAAAATTAGAAAAAGAAAAAAAAAATGGTTGGGCAGCACATGGGTTCACTCTTTAGCACTGAAGAATGGGAAAGCTTCCCAAGGCCATGCTCCCCATTAGTTAAGATAGAAGATCTGGGGTAAGGAGTAGTGTCCAAGTGTTACCGTTAGGCACTTTGAGACAATGTTTTGGTCCTGGACAGGCTGCACTTAGAGTGGTGGTTCCAGGAGACTGTCTCTCCTGGTGACCTTGCAGCCATCTGGCTCCGTGCAAGTACAGTCTATGATGGACATGTGGTGATGAAATCATCTAGCAAGGCATTCCTTAGCATGGATCACTGTTGAGACTATTAAGCCATTATCCCAAACTACTCAGACTGTGATTCAAGTGAGGTGCCGGGTTGACGGCTCTCCTATATTCTTTTGCAGGTTCTGAGACTCACACGGCTAGAACCATGCAGCCCATGTGCAGGGCATAGTGAACTTGTTCTTCCCTTAGGTCCTAAGAACCAAGGCAGCCTCTGCCATCCGAACTGAAACAAGACCCAGGACCCTGCTGCCTGTTGTTGGACATCGGGGGGGGGGTGCCTGGGGAAATGGCTTAGCAGTTAAGGCGTTTGCCTGTGAAGCCTATGGACCCTGGTTCGATTCCCCAGGACCCACGTAAGCCAGATGTACTAGGGGGCACATGTGTCTGGAGTTTTGTTTGCAGTGGCTGAAAGTCCTTGTGCGCCCACTCTCTCTTTCTCTCTGCCTCTTTGTCTCTTTCTCAAATAAATAAAATAAAATAAAATAAGGTGAGATAATAAGCAGGGTGAGGAAGAGAAGTGCTCCCAGGAGGAATTTTCAGTCGATGTACAACTTACACTGGCTTCTGTGAGAGCTGTTGAAAAATAAGTGTTCCACGGGGGACAGGCAGAGTGCTAGGCTGGGTGGAGCCACTCAGTGTTCAGCAGCAGGGGCTCTCCTGCCCTCCACTAGCTTCTGGGCATGCTGGAATGGCAATGTTTTCTGAGCCGGAGCCTGCTTAACCTTGGTTTGCAGGAGCTGGTGGTGTTCATCTTTTCCCAGCATTCAGAGAGGTCTCCTTGGCACCTTGAACTCTCCTGCAGCATTTACACAATGAAACTTGGCAAATGCTGCAGAAGCCCCTTTCCTGAGTTGCTTTTCTTCTTCTGCTGCTCCAAGCCTTTACACTGGAATCCCAAATGCAATGGTTTTAATGGGGAAAGAAAGAAACCAGGTAAACATTTGATAAGGCGTGGCGGGGACTATAGTATGATGCTGAGTATGTCTATTCTCCTCCCATCCACCCAAAAGGAGAGAAGTTACTATTTAAATTTAAATTTTACTTTAGCCTGATATAATGTATCTTGAAGCCAAATTTATCTTAGTACATGGGCTGTGATCCCATTTGAAACCAAAGATTAACATTCTTGTGTTGGTTAACTTTTCATTACTGTAACAAATAATCTGAGGCAAAACAATTTACTAAGATAGAAGTTTTGTTTCCTGGCACACAGTTTCAGAGGCTTCAGTCTGTTGCCAATGGTGAAAGGGCACATCATGGTAGGAAAGCATGTGCAGAAGAAGCGGATCTCATTATGGCCAGAAAGCAGGAGAAATGATAGATAGATAGATAGATAGATAGATAGATAGACAGACAGATAGATAGACAGAGATAGAGATAAGAGAGAGAGAGGACCCTGAGATGTCTCTCCAGAACTAGAAGGTTTCACTACCCCTCAGAAGTACTAAGCTGAGGACCAAACCTTTAACACACAGATCTCTGGGTGTCTTTGCAGAGATCCATCATAGCAGTCCACTTCCAAATAAATTACAAACATTGAACTCATCACACCTTCTGTTTTAATATGCATTAAGTTCAAAATCTTGTGACTATTTTCTCATGTCAATATTCCAGAAAATAATATAGAATGGATGAACAATGATCTATTACATAATTCCCTTTTACATGGGCATGGAAGTTCTTACTATACATCTCCTAAATCCAGCCTGTTTAACGCGAATGGCACGTTACTGGTAAACATTGCTTTGAGAGGGAGTCTAGCACTGTGTAGGATCACAAATGATGCATATTTATTTGAGTTTGACACATGCTGCTCAATTGTTCTTCAGAAGAACTATACCAATTTGCATTCCATTAGCCTGATCAGAAAGGGTCCATTTCTTCAAGAAATATATGGCTATAGTTCTATTGTATGTTTTATGAATACATAGAAGAAAGGAGCTTTAAGACTCCAGGCACAAAATGACGATCAAAAGATGGAAACATTTATTTGTGCAATTTGATTAGTACATATTGTATGTGCATATTTAATTTCATGCAGTAACCCCTTAAATATGAACATTTATTTGGTATTAAGCAAAACCTTAAAGATATACTTAAATAAATGGAAATGTAAACTATCATGATTTAATCATCATACACTATAACATGTACCAAATTATCACACTGTACCCCATAAATTTGTACAATTAAAATAATAATTTATAATAATAATATATTATAATAATATATAATATATATTATATATATAATAATATATATAATATAATAATTATATATAATAATATATAATAATAATATTATAATAATTTATTAAAAGTCAGAACTATTGGATATTATTGTTTTTAAATATCCTTTTTACTTACTTGGCAAGGAGGTATTTCAATGCTTCCATCTGTGTGTTCCTGGTCGCTGGTTGAGCTGAATACCTGCCTCACATCAGAAAATAGATATGACATGGATTGGCTACAAGCATCTACTGAACATTGTCTGGGGAACCCGAAAGAAAGACTAAGCAAACGGTTCTGAGCCAGGCATAGGCCACTGTGTGCTGGGTTGCCTTTAGAGTTCTCTTTCCTTGATGCTTTGGAGCCTCTTTGTGGACCAGTCTCTGGGGCAAGATCTACCATTGGATGGGCACAGGTGAGAGAGACAACTAACTCTGGCTGAGGAGAGGAGATAACAAGAGAGGCAATGGGGCTGAGCCCCAGGCAGCCAGAGTTCCCAGAAGCTGAACACCACCATATGGTCATAACATCCTCTATTTACCACACCACTTCATACAGATGGACATGGGTCTGGCATCCAGTGAGCCTACATTTTCTTTTGAATCATCCCATGAGTCCCTAGTTCTGCTCGTGGCTTCCACTCACGTTTCTTCTGTTGCCACATTCCCATCCGATTTCTTTACAAAGAGCTGCTTCTGTTTTAAAGACATGAACTCTTCACATAGCAAAATATTGTCTCCTATTTGCCACTTGCCTTTTGATTTTGCTATTTTCATTTTTTGATATATAGACCTTTCTAATTTTTATATGGTCCAATCTATTCATCTTTCCCTTTTGGCTTGTCTGTTCAATAAATCTTTACAATCCCCAGATCAGAGAATGCTTATCCCTATGTTTTTTTTTTTCTTGATTCTTTTAGGTTTTATTTCTTACATTTAACTCTTTAGCCCATCTGGAAATTATTTTGGCTTAAAGCATGAGGTAGAGCTCTAACTTATATATTTTTTTCCCATGAAGATCCCTTTCTATCACTCTACAGGGTGTGGATTTTATTTAGAAGCTGATGGGGAGTTCCTAAAGAAAGCTGAGCAAGCACGGAGGCAGTGAGGCTGGCTCGAATGGAGGGCTTGTGCCCATGGCACCTGGTTATGTGCAGATGGTTTGGGGCAGTGGCTTTCCTGTCTCTCCCATTGCGTTCTGTGACTTGCTCCCACCTCCCTGGAAGGCTGCCTATGCCTTTCAGTGATTAGAGCAGGATCCACGAACACTTCAGTAACTCATCAGGGAAACCCATCATGAATTTGCTCCAATTCAGCACTCGCCAGAAGCTGGCTGGAGACATTTGATGTGTGTAAGAGACTGTCGAGGGTTCATGTTAAACATCCATTCATCTGCATTCTTTGAGCTCAGGCCTAGCATTGAGTTAGCTCTTCAGAGAGCCATGTGTCTGGTCCATATTATCTTAGTCTCCCCTCCGTTAAGATTTAATGCTATTTCCCTAGCTTTTATCTAGGGCTGTGCATGAAACATCCATTTTGAGAACGTTTCTGTATCTTTCATTAAAACACATGGTAACTGAGTCTTCTTTTTTTTTTTTCTTTTCTTTCTTTGTTTGAAGAAAATATTTTACATGTGTTTTAAGATTAAAACTTATCTCAAATTCTTCTTGGGCCTTGTGAACAGTGAACATACAAATTAATGAGTAAAGAGGTCTAGGAGAACTTCAAAGAGAGATTTGAAACCTCATTTTAGATTGTGAGTCCATCATACATCACCACAGATTGAGCAGCATAAACAGTAAACATTTATCTCCCCTAGTTTTGAATTCTTGGAAGTCTAAGATCAGGAGGATCCAGTGTCTTCTAAGGGTACTTTTCCTAGCTTGCACACTGATACTCTCTCCTCCCATTCTCCCAAGGAGGAGAGGAAAATTATTTCTTTGGTGTCTTTTATTATGGAACATGTGGTGGTTTGAATGTGATATTTACATAGGCTCATATGTTTTGAATCCTTTGTCCCCAGCTAGTCACAATTTGGGAGAGTGGCAAGATCTTTTGGAAAGTGGAGCCTTGCTGGAGGTGTTGCTTGGGTGGGCTTTGGGGTACTCTAGCCCACCTCCAAGTCTAGTGCTCCGACGACTTCCTTTCTGCTGCTGTGGAGTGAGATACCCACCTGAATGTTTGCTGTTGTCATGGTTTCTCGCCATGATGAGCTGCTTGCTCACAATGAGAGCAGACATGAGTTGTGACAGAGATGGCAAGGCTGGTAAAGCCTGTGATATGTATTCTCTGTCCATTTATAGGAGGTGATTTCTCACCGTCCTAACACATGGGACACACACATCAAACACAGAGTCCATGTTCTGGATGTTCTGACTTATGCACAAGGTTGTCATGGCAGGGAAGGACTGACTGCTGAGGGGAAGCTGCCTCTCTAGGAAGCCATGGAGGACTCTGTTAGTGGATTAGTTACCTGACAGAAACAACTTAAGGCAGTTGTTTTGGTTCATGATTTGACAGGGTATAGTCCATGATGGCCGGGGAGCCATGGTGGAGTTTGACAGTAGAACTTCTTCTATCTTCGAGGGCCAGGGAACAGAGAGTTCAGGCCAGAGTCTGGCTGGGATATAACTCTCCAGCCCTGCCCAACAGCCCTATATCAGTCATGGTCTGAAAGTTCCACAACCTCCCGAAATAGTATCACTAAGTAAGTGTGGACTTAAAAGACATGAGCCTGGTGGGGAGAGTTCATATCCAAAGCATTTCGGTGAATAGTAAAGATTATATATGAATCAGTTGGTAAGGTACCTGCCTAGCAGACACAAAGTCCTAGGGTCAATCTCCACCAGCACTGTATATGTTGGGCAAGATGGATCAGAAGTTCAAGGTCATCCTTGGCTGCATAGCAAGTTACAGGCCAGCCTAGGGTACCTGAAACCCGAAACAACCCCCTGGCTACCGCCCCATATTCTGATTGCACCAGCAGTCATTTTTGGATCCATTGCTTTGGGTGTAAATGGCCTCATCTCACAGTGTGAGTTGGTGGGTAGGGTACTGCCTGTGTGTTTCAGCAAGGCTAGGCCTGTCAGGGCCTGGGAGAGAGTGGGGGATGGAATGTAGTTCCTACAAGTTCGTCCACTGCCAAGATATCTTGTGGGAGGAACTACTTGGAAAGATATGAAAGCTGAAATGCACAGGCACGGAAATGTATTGAAGCTATAAACAAGTGCCTTTGTAGACTCCTGTCTTAGCGTGGGGAAAGGACTTACCTCCTCACATCTGAACTCACTAATGCAAACATGAAATACATGCTGCGGGGTGGAAAAAAAAAAAAGCAATGAGGCGGCAGTGGTTTCAACTCTTGATTTCACACATCGCTTTATATAGTGGCAACATGCAATTTGTTGAGAGTCCTGTCCTAAGGACGTCTGCCAGGCCTTTGTGAGTGAGGAGGGCCAATCCTCATCAGTGCTTTGGGGGTAGATTATTGATTATCGTTCTGTTTCTTCCTGGCAGGTAAAGAAAACCAAGTTAGGCATGTGAATAGAAGCTGGAATGTTAAATATAGGTGGTTTGGGTCAACTGTCAAGATACTTGATTTTCATGTGGGTGCTGGCTAAATAGTCTCATAGATGTGACAAAGAGGAAGTTCACAGCTCTTTAGCACTACGAGGGAAGTAGATTTCCACCCTGTATTGTTTTATAAATGGTTTTATTCCCTTTAAATATTCAGGCAAAGGGAAGCATATCTCTGTGTTGAACCTGGATTCTGCCAGGGACTTTGTCAACTGCTAAGTATTCAAAATGATGCAAGTGCTTTTAGTATTTAGAAAATTATATAGAAGGGAATTGGAGAAGGTATTTTTATTTGAATGGGATAAGAACCCAGAAGTCACGTGCCTGCACGCATGCACGAGCACACGCGCGCGCGCACACACACACACACACACACACACAAATCCATTTTAAGTACTTTGTCTCTTTACTGTTGCCATTGAAGCGGGAAAAGGAAGAACGTCACAAGAAGCTGGGACCTGCCCTTGCTGCTCACCTGGCTTCCATCTCTCAGGTGGAAAGACAGTTATCTCCTAGGAAGTGTCATGTCAGATGTGAGGACCTCCAGCAGCAGAAACAGCTTTGTTTCCATGACGTTTGTTTGAGCTCTGCTCACATCCAGCACAAATAACTCAGTTCATTCTGCTCAGAGCTGCTGAGCTGCAGATCCCTACCTCAGAACCTTCAACGTTCTGCATCTGATTTTCCCTTCTTCCTGTTGTGGCTGATTATAAAGCCTCAGCCAGGTGTTGGAATCTGGGGGGAAAGGTGTCCTGTTTGAAGTGCTCTTTTACAGTTTTCTTCTATCTTCACGGCTGTTGTCCTCCCCGCCCCCCACAGGCCTCATTGACAAAGAAGGGTCCCTCCTGGGGCTCTCTGGGGTGGCACACCTCACTGCATTGTGGACCTGGCACAGATACTCTCACACAGATGCACTCGCCATACCTCACACCTGGCAAATAGCCCAGGATCTCACTTTGATGCGTTTCCTTTTATTCTACCAGGAGGCTGGCTGGGGCGGCCAGAGTGACCTGTCTACCATCTTCTGACCCTCATCCTAGGCTCCTTTTCATTCCATTCCCAAGCCCGTCAAAAACTCCAATATCCATTTAGAGTATCTTATATTTAGATATCCTCTCTCCTTCCACTCTCCCTCCTTCCCTCTTTGTCTTTTCTCCTCCCTCCCTCTCTTCCTCCCTTCCTTTCTTCCTTCCTTCCTTCCTTCCTTCCTTCCTTCCTTCCTTCCTTCCTTCCTTCCTTCCTTCCTTCCTTCCTTCCTTCCTTCCTTCCTTCCTTCCTTCCTTCTTTCCTTCCTTTTTTTTTGTTTCAGACAACATCTGGGAATAAGCATGCCACCCTTCCTTTTCTTCATGTACCCAAAGCTTCATGGATGTCTTTCTTCTCTGTCCTCTAGTTTACCTTCTCTCCATCTGGTTTATCACTCAGCTCATTCTTGCCTTTTCCATATTCTCAAATTGCAATCCATTTTTTCTTATTGTTTTAATTTAGCACTGTTGGTTATTATTTATTTTTTAAAGCATTTGAGTCTCATAATTAAGTGTAGTCTTAAAAAAAAAAAAAACCTGTAGATTCACTTTTGACATCTTTGCTGTTGGCAAAGGCTGCTTGCCTGGTGGGATGGTGGGAAGACCGATCAGGAAGGTGAGGACAGCCAGACAGAGATTGTTCAATTAATCATGCCCAGGGACTTTCCTTTTATATTTTGATAGATTAGCTCTGGTAGAAAGGCAGGATGGATGAAATGGCATCTCCTTCCCATCATTGCATGTCGCTACTGAGATAAGACAGGCAATATTGCTGATGGGCCCACAAGAGCAAGCAATTCTTGTGGTGACCCCTCTCTCCATGGAGTTGCTATACTCAGGGACATCAGTTCCCATATGCTGACAATCTCAGCCGTTTGATTTTTATTTTTAATTTGAGAGAGAGAGAGAGAGAAAGAGGCAGAGAGAGAATGGGCACACCAGGACTTCTCAGCTGCTGTGAATGAACTCCATGCGCGTGTGCCCCTTGTGGGCAAGTGTGGCATTATGCCCTTGCATCACTTTGCATCTGGCTAAATGTGGGACCTGGAGATTCAAATGGGCGTTCTTAGGCTTCACAGGCCTTAACCGCTAAGCCATCTCTCCAGCCCCTCAGCTGGCTTTTGTGTGAACAGAATCCCAGAAGGTTCCCAGAGCCGGCCTGGTTACTATTCTTTGAGTAATAATCATCCCACCTCTGGTCAGTCAACCTTCCATCAGTGCTTGGGACTCTGACTCCATTTTTCAAGTTCTTCCCTGCTGCTTGAGCTGAGGTTAGGTACTTATTTCCTTCAAATTGAAACATTTCTTCTGGGGTGGGGAGCCTCATTAGATGCAGGTAGTAAACAAAATCCAGGAAGTTCAGAACATCTAAGACTCATCAGGCTGCTCCTGAGCAGAAAGCAGTTGGAGAAGAGGAGACTGTGGTGGAGCTGTCTTCCAGTTGGGCATGGCGCTCCAGGGATGCAGCTTTTGTGAGTGGTCACCTGTGCTGAGGTGGGCTTTTTGGTGATGGAGTTGCTCAAGTTGGGTATGTTCCTGTAACTAACCCCAATGATGTCCCTCGTTTCACCAAACTGGACTTGGATGGGATCATTTCTTTGACCTGGTATGGGTGCCTTATCTGGAATGAGTAGATGTTTGTTTAGGTCTCCTTAGGAAAAGTCACACAAAAGCCTACCTTGGGCTTAGAAATCTAAAATGGGAGAGGAGACGCAACTGCTTTCTTCCTCTTCCTTGTGTCCTTTCCCTCCCTCCTCTTCCATTTTCTAGCTGGGGTAGTGAGTGAGCTCAGAGAAGAGTGGTGTCCCAGGGATGGTGCTGTTGGACCTGACGTGGTGTGCGCAGGCTGTGCCTCGCTGAGCAGTTAGCATCTTTCTTTCTCTGTGCATGATTTGCTTTCTTTAAGAGATGTTCTTCTGGGGTGGGAAAATGGCTTAGCAGTTAAAGCGCTCGCCTGCGACCCTGGTTCAATTCCCCAGGACCCATGTAAGCCAGATGCACAAGGGGGCACATGCATCTGGAGTTCATTTGCAGTGGCTACAGGCCCTGACATGCCCATTCTCTCTTCCTCTCTATCTTCCTCTTCCTCTCTATCTCTCTCTCTCTCTCTCTCTCAAATAAATAAATAATTTTTTTTAAACAAAGAGGTGTTCTACTCATTACTGCATCACCTTCCAGTTCTGAACTCTTTACCACCATTCTCCTGATCAGAAAGTACCTCACTGACCTGGGTCCTGACCCCTCACCTCCTGACCTTTGTTTGTCCCCTTCTCCATGGGGTCATCTTCTCCATCAGTTCACTTAGCTCCTCAGCTTTCTCAGATGGAGGCCGGCTGAAACAACTCCTGCTGGGTCTCTCACAGCAGATCCTTATCTAACCCCAGCCAGGGCGTGCATTCCAGGCCAAACACTGGATTCACAGACCAGTCCTGGCACAATTCTCTTTGTTCTCTTCACAGCAATGGGATGGTCGCCCATGAATTCCTCTTAGCGTGTGAAGAAAATACTCTTCCTGGTGTTCCTCAACTCTGCAAAAAAAGTCCCAGTGCCTGAATTAGAGAATATGGATGAATGGGGAGGGCAAGAAAAGTGGGCAAGAAAAGAGAAACAGTCTTTTAGAGAAACCAGGACATTCTTTCTGCCTTTCTCTGTCACCTTTCCTCGGGTACTGGGGTAAGCCAGGCCAGGGCACTATCAACTACCAACTATGTAGATGGTTGGGACCTAGAGAACAAAAGGGGGTGCTGTCACTTGGGGGCTTTTCTCTGGCCCTGAGGCTCTGCTTAGCTAACAGGAAAATTCTTTATTATTCCAAGCAGCTTATGAGGAAATAGCACTTGAGTGAAGGGTGGCCACTCAGTCTCACACCTTCATGTGGCCTTCTCCTCTCCCTCCTCTTCCTTGGCCCCAGTGCTGTGCTTCCTATCTCCACGGAGGGCTTGCCTTTGCTGCGTGCAGTGCTTTGCTTCATGGGGAACACACACACACACACACACACACACACACACACACACACACTCAGCCATTGAGTGCAAAGTGCTCTGCAGGCTGTGCAGAAAGGAAACTCTGGTTCCTCTCAAACTTGCTTTGCCCTTAGAAGTTCTTATGAAGTTAAGTCCTGTTGCAGGAAGGCAAGGAGGTAAGGGATGCATCTTCCTTAGCCAGTCTTACCTCCATATATATATTTTCTATTGGGACCCTAAGCCACTTAGGATTTGGGTTGTCACATGAAAACGGGGAAATGGGGCCTCTTTTCTGGAGAGACACACTCTGTATTTGAAAATAGGTGAGCCCTGAGATGATATTGTCCTTTATCCCTTTCCTTAATCTCTCCCCATAGGTTCAAAATATTATGCGCTCATGAGCCTTATAGGTGATTAGAGAAAGGGCTGTTAGGAATTTACCAGTCTTTTTTGTTCTTTAACTTTCTAAGTGCACCTTTTTTATTTTTTAGTATCTGGCTCTTTTCTGAATTGTCGCGTGCAGATCACTTTTTAAATCTCCATTGAGCAAGAATCACAAATGATCTGAGAAACCTTCCATGCTTAAGGTTAATTTCACACTTAAACAAGTATTAGAGCAAGAGCACCCACATTATTTCCAGACAACACACACACACACACACACACACACACACACACACACACACACACACACCTACCCACATTCTTGGATACATTTTCTCTTATTAAAAGTAGCTAAAACTCCCTTGGGAAATTAACTGTTGTTATAAAGGGGAAAAAATGCTTTTGGCCTTGGCCTCCAGATAAGCATCAGCCATCTGAGATTTGAATTGTGCTGGGAGGAAGGCATTTTCCTCTGGGAGTAGTTAAACCCTGGCAGCTCTGGCATCCTGCCCAGAGGAGCTATCTCCCTCCCG
Source organism: Orientallactaga sibirica (assembly GCA_036365145.1). Classification (NCBI taxonomy): domain Eukaryota; kingdom Metazoa; phylum Chordata; class Mammalia; order Rodentia; family Dipodidae; genus Orientallactaga; species Orientallactaga sibirica. Next base: position 8,844,929 of record JAEOAD010000039.1, read on the forward strand.
ATGCCTTGTGTTGGGATTCTGTTCAGAGACTGGATGCTCACTCTCCACAGTAGACATGATGTTTTGATTAAGTCCAAACAAGAAGGCTGAGCGACTATCTAAGGAATTCGGGGTGATCTTCTGTACCATAGTGGGAATTTTGACCCCACAGGTTCTCTCATCCCTTGCCTTGTTCCCTTAGGTGCCTCCTCAGGCTCTGCGTGCAGGCTCCGGTTGTGTCAGGCACAGGATCCCCTTCTCTGAGACATGTGGTGTGGTAGCGGAGCCATCGTAGCACATCTGCAGCTCACACACTCTGTTGTCTCTTAACATCCAGCAGGAGAAGAAATGGAAATAGGTGAATGTTTGTGGAAGCACCAGGGTGGCACATGAAACTGGCCAGGAGAAACGGGGGTGGGGAGGAGGGAGGGAGTCTTGCTCTACCACTAACTAATGACATGGCGGCACGACCTTAAATGTTCTGGACCCAAGTCTGTTTGTGTGAAGAATGGGATAACTGAGCTTGACAAGGCGATATGCACAGTTGGCCTGCCATATCCTTTGGTTCTACATCTATGGATTTAACTAACCATGGATCAAAACAAGGTTTTAAGTACACTTATACTAAACATGTACAAACTTGACATTTCCTAAACAACACAACTATTTACATAGCATTACAGTGTACCAGGTATTACAAGTAGTAACTCAGGAATGATTTAAAGTATAGGGGAAGGGGTGGATAAGTTATAGGAAAATGCTGCAGCATTTTCTGTAAGGGACTAGGGCATCTGTGGATTTTGGCATAGTGTGAGCACGCGCGTGTGTGTGTGTGCATGTGCACATCTATGCAAGTGTGTGCTCTGTTCAGGAATCAAATCAGTCCTCCAGAGATACTGATGACATCTGTACTCAGTTGTCAACAGGGCAATTAGGTAACTCCTACAGATGTAGTGCTTAGGTGTGAGTGGGCCATGGGACATTGCTGTGAGTGGTTCTGAGCAAGGATACCCTGTGTGTCTCACCCCGCCCTATCCTTTATAAACAGAACAACTCTTATTGTTGCCAGGACACAGTAAAGCTTTAATGGTACCAGGTGTTTCTATCTGTAAAAAAAATTTAGAAATCCAGATATTTTATGTGATGCCCAAGTTTTAAAAGCTGGCTTAAATCACTCAAAAACAATAACAAAGAAATTCCTCATAAAACATCAAAACCTGTCTGTAAGTTATATCTATTTTTTTCTGGAGCTTTCACTTTATGAATTCTGAACTGAGCTAGCCTTTCTGAAACATGCTCCTGAGAATGTAGATCAATGCAACAGGCAAAGAAAACAAAGTCCTACGCTCAAATAAAACGTGACCCCTCAGATTAAAGTATGCTAAGGATGTTCCTTTACTATGAAGCTTTCTCACTAAAGGCTACTACTGTAAGGAACTGTATTCTAAGACTACCCGTATGATGGCTACTTGCATTGTGACTAGGGAGCATCTGCTATGTGGCTAGTCTGAACTGGGATGCGCTCTGTATGTGAAAATGAACACAGCTATGCCTTGTCTCATTTCATGTTGTTGATTTTGCTTTGCAAGTACTTTCTTTTCTCTTCTTTTCTTTTTCTTTTATTTTTTTAGAAATTGAAGGGTGTGACAATTCTGAAAAGGCAAGCCCTATCATTTTTCAAAGAGCTCAAAAATCATCATTTTTGTAACAAAATTTGTTGAAATTAAGGAATATATATATGTATGTTTTATAATAATGCTATTGGACACAGTATAAATATAACTTCCATATGCATTGGGAAGCAAAAAAAAAATCATGGGACTTATTCTACTGCAATGTTTACTCAATTGCAGTGGTTGAGAACTAAACCATCAATATTTCTAAGTGTGCTTATAATTAGATAAAGTTGATGGATCATTTGATGCCCACTTGACTGGACCACAAAACATTTCTGGATGTCTTAGTTTACTCTCTGTTGCTATAACAGAGGATCTGAGGCTGGCTGATTTATACAGGAGAGAACTTTATGGAGGATCACAATTTTGGAGGCTAGGAGGTGAAGGACTGGTAAGCTGTATTTGGTGAGGGCCTCACCCTGCTTTGGCCTGTGGTGGAAAGTGGACATTCAAGAGACAAAACACAGTGGACAGCTTGCTTTTGAACAGCCCATTTTCTAGGTAATGGAGCTAGCCCCAGGAGAAAAGCTTGAATTCCTTCCTGACTATCCAATGGGCTCTCAAAGCCCCTTCCACACAGTCACGTGGAGGACCACATTTCCGCTTGTATCCTGCTTGTATCTATGGTGGTGTTTCTGGATGAGATTAACATGTGAATAGTTGTTTCCATGCTCCAAGCGTGTAAGCAAAACAATCCTCCCATCCTCACACTCGCAGAAGCCAGTCTGACCTCCTGGTTTCTCTGCAGTCCCTGCACTCTCCTTAGCATTTGGACAGTGCTGAGCTTCTCTCGCTCACTCAATGGCATGGTTTGAGTTGGTCAAGGGGGCAACGTGCTATTTATGGTGTCAGAGCCTCAGGATCTTGGGGCTGCTGGGTGGTGATGCCAGGGTGTGGTGTCTCAGAACATGGCTCATTTCAGGACACTAGTTTCATTTTTTTTTCATTTTTTTTTTTTATTTTTTGGAGAGAGACACAGAGAGAGACAGACAGAGAGAGAGGGAGAGGGAGACAGAGATGGGCACGCCAGCAGTCTCTCAGCTGCTGTGAATGAACTCCAGATGCGTGCACCCCCTTGTGGGCAAGTGCAGCATTGCGCCCTTGCATCACTTTACATCTGGCTAAACGTGGGACCTGGAGATTGGAACCGGGTTCTGAGGCTTAGCAGGCAGGTCCCTTAACCGCTAAGCCATCTCTCCAGCCCTAGTTTCATTTTTAAAAGATAAACTATTGAAAGTTTCCATCAAGCCAGCACTGTGGTAGCAGAATAGGAATACTAACGGAGCTGCATCACTGCCAACCCCTTTCCTTTGATTTGTCATTTTACTTTCAGGAATAGTTTGGGCCACAGTTTGGTTTCAATAAATTAAGTGTGATTTGTCATTGAAATGATAAGACTTCCTGATAGAGACACTGCACCATTTTATTAGCCCCAATCCCGTGCTCGGGCACTGATGCCATTCCTCGCTGTCTTGGCTCCAGATGTCTGTAAACCTCAAATCCCACCTGAGGATTAGGATCGCTGCAGGCTCTGGGGGAATTGACAAAAGGGTTATTTTCAACACTCGCTTCTGTTAAGTTCTGGAACATTTGGTAAAAATCCATTCAGTACCTTATAGTAACACCTCATAAAGTTGCCCTGGAATCCAGATCTGGCCTCTGAAAAGTTCCAGTGAAACTAGTTTCTGCAAGTGGTCTGGGGTTACTACACAGACCTCTGGCTCATCCTCGATCTGGTTTTGTCTGTAAGGGAGCCTGGTCCTGCACAGTGGGCTCCCTCCCTCCCAAGGATGACCTGGAATTGGCAATGATTCCTGACATTCTCCCCCACCTCTTGACTGCAAATCTTCATGAGATTCAAGGGTCCCTTAAAGTCTTTGAAGTCAGTCATTTGTTTCTTAGAATGAACATATGTGGGTTGACCTGCATATAATGCTCCATCCTTGGCATGCCACTTCCCCAAGGTAGCCTTGCCATGTATCAGCTATTATCCTGATGTATTTGAACTCAGAATGTACAATGCATGTAGATGTCCACTGGTTGGATGAATGGATGCTCAGTTCTTATGAGGAACTCTCTCTTCTCCATGGTTCAGAAAGCCACTCCTGGCAGGGATGTGGGGAGATATTTGGCCCAGCAACTCTGCTTTATTGACAAGGACAGTAGGAGCAGAGGACATGCTGTTCTGGACAGTTCCTTCATGCTTCCTTCCCAGCTCAGGCGGGGCTTTAGTGAGGATCTGGAGCAGTTCCCTGAAGGCAGCAGAAAGAAGGTTACAGGGGGAAAGCTGCAGGCTTCCATCCTTACCCACATGTTCAAAAGGTAAAGAGTCTTTTTCTAGGTGTAGTATTGATGGGTTTAGCTTTGCAAGGACAGAAATAGGAAACCAAAGCCCCGTGGACATCCACCCCTTAGTGGAAGAAGCAAAGGATAGAAGTGGAAACAGGATGCCAGATGGATGAGCACATGTTCTAGAATCATTTATGTTTCTTCACACTGAGCTCCTGAGCCACTTTGCTGGGGACTATGGCAGACACTGACCAGAATATGAGACAGGGCTGAGACCCAGAACAAGAGGAAGGACTGATTTAAGGGGAGTGGTGAGGAGGGCTGGGGCACAGGCATGGGCATGATGTAGAGGGCTGGGCAGCAGCAAGGTATCCCATCCGTTTAAGAGAACTTTTCTTCTTTGAGGTTAGGGTTTGGGGCTTGGCACTGGACAGTAGCCAGTGGAATTCAGAGGTTTCTGAATGGATTGTCTTCTCGCCAATGAGGCACAACTTCTTCTCCACAATTAAAAGGAAACTGACTTACCTATAATATCAATCGCAGGCAGAGACTTCACCCCAAACCCTGACAATATACAATGCCCAAGGGAATTCCCCGTCCCAAGCTTATGCTGCATGTCCCATACTACTGGAGCACTGCACTGGCCCAAGATCAAAAGCTCAGGTCTCTGATCTAAGCAATGTGGAAAACATTCATGCACATTTGGAATAAATGGTTCTTGATGTATCTGTCTTCATTTAAGGATGAGAAAAAAAAATAAATGCAAAGCAATGTGGGGCCTGTGAAAAGATTCTATGACATAGGATAGGGGAGAGAAAAGTATTGATTTAAAAATCACAATGAACAGAAGATACTGTTTGCCGGCTCATGCCTTGTTCTCTCAGGACTCAAGGACAAATGAACAAATGAGATGAAAGATGAGCAATAAGAAATTTGAGCTGAGCAGGGAATTAAGAAGAAATTAGATAAGAAAAGAATTTCGGATAAGTAAACATACTCTAATGGAATTGGAAATTTTGTTCAAAGCAGAGTTTTTTTTTTTTTTTTTGTTTGTTTGTTTGTTTGTTTTTTGCGAGGTAGGGTCTCACACTGATTCAGGCTGACCTGGAATTAACTATGCAGTCTCAGGGTGGCCTTGAACTCTCGGCGATCCTCCTACCTCTGCCTCCCGAGTGCTGGGATTAAAGACATGCGCCACCACGCCCGGCTTAAAGCAGAGTTTTTCTATGGAAATCAAATGAAGGATGTGGAAGTAATATTTTAGAAGCTTTCCCCACATAAAAAGAAGCAAGATGAGACCCTGTTTTTTAAAAAATATTTTTGAAATTGGCTGTTAGAAAAATATTTGTTTGAATATGATGACTTAAAATGTTTTATTAATTTCCTTATTACAACTGAGCATATGTCTACTGATGCCATATGAAGAAGAAGCTTGGGCTGGAGAGATGTCTTAGCAGGAAAGGTGCTTGCCTGCAAGGCCTAAACACCCAGGTTTGATACTCCAGCACTCAAGTAAGCCAGATGCACAGAGTGGCACATGCATCTGGAGTTCATTTGCAGTGGTTAGAGGCCCTGACATGCCCATTCTCTCTCTCTCTCTCTTTCTCTCTCTTTCTTGCACACAAACAAATAAATAAAAATTTAAAATATCACTACGAGAAGAAAATTTTTACTTTTTTGTAACATATTTAATATACACTTAGTCTCCGTTTCTGTATGTATTGACTGACTTTGATCTTTGCACAGACCATGTGTGCATGTGTGTGTGTGTTTGTGTACATATACACTTATATGCAAGAGAAATATTTTGCATAGAATATATATACACATACATAAACATGTAAAGCTGAACATTTATAGGTATATGTATACATGTATGTATACACATGCATTTGTTTTACAAAATTGAATGGCTGGCATAAGATGAAGCTGACAGTTAACTGTGCATTGTTAGAGAAAAAAATCCTTCTTAGTCCTGTTTCCTTCTCATGGTCAGTGTGTCCCATGTCCAGGGCAGTCTTCTTGGAGGCTGCCACCCTGGTGCTGTCAGAGTGGCCTGTTTCCTAATGAAGCAAGGCCAGAGCCTAGCTTCGAGAACCTAATGGGATGCTGAGTCTGCTACTGAAAGAGTCTATCCTAAGGGGGAAGAGGAGGCTTGGCAGTTAGGGCTGCTTGGGTGAAGCCTAGGGGTCCGCAGGAGGAGAACACACTAGTGACCAGAGGGAACACTCCCTCTGGCAGGAACTTAGATCCAGCATTCATTAGCCTTCACTTCTGTGTGAGCGCCACCAGGTGTGTGGATCCCACCCTCAAGCAAGCTGTCAGTGCTGCATGGAAATCTGTCTTCAGGGGTTGGGGACATAACCCAGGAGCAGAGTGAAGCCCCAGTCCTAGCCCCAGCACTGAAACAGCACCAAAAACCAAAACAACTAAAAACTTTCTACAGTTCTCAAGTTAATTATCTCAAAATCTATGGTGGTGATTTAAAAAATTTTTTTTTTTTTTTTTTTTCAGGCAGGCAGGATCTCGCTCCAGCCCAGGCCAAACTGGAATTCACTATGTAGTCTCAGGCTGGCCTAGAACTCACAGGAAGCCTCCTATCTCTGCATCCTGAGTGCCACCATGCCCGACAATTTCAAAAGTTTTACCTCCTCACACCCCAACTTTACTACTTGCACTGAATTCTTTTGTTTTTTTAATTAATTAATTTATTTATTTGAGGGAGAAAGAGAGAGAAAGAGAGGCAAGTAGAGAGAAAGAGAATGGGCACACCGGGGACTCCAGCCACCGCAAACAAATTCCAGATGCCTGTGCCCCTTTGTGCATCTGGCTTACATGGGTCCTGGGGAATCGAACTAGGGTCCTTAGGCTTTGCAAGCAAACACTTTAACTGCTAAGCCATCTCTCCAGCCCCTGAATTATTTTTCAAAACACATTGCTACATACTTCACAGAAGAAATGGAAGCCATCAGACTCCCACAGCCTCCTTCCTTCATGTCTACAAAAGCATGCTGTCCACACTGACTTTCTGATGTCTCCCTGACTCACAGTTGTAAAAGAAGAGACGCCACTCAGAGAGGAGACTGTAGCACCTCCTCTGTAACTCTTACCCAACCTTCAGGGCTGCTTCTGGCCCAGGAAACATAGGTGTGAAGTGTTCTCATATTTGAGGTGTGTGTGTTTGAGACAGGGCCACCTGGCCTGGACCTTGACATATAGTCCAGCCCTGGTCTCATATTCCCCGTCCTGTCTTTGCCTCCTAAGTGCTGGAATTTCAGCACTTGTAGCTCCTAGTTCCATAGGCCATTAGCCTCTACTGACACTCTTTCCTTGATCTCCCACTCCCTGAAATCCGCCCTTTTCTGCTCTCATTCTGCTCAGTTTCCCTTGCGAGGGGCATTCGCTGCCTCTCTGTAGCTAAGCTGAGGATGCTTCCAGGGGCTCAGGCAGGGACCCCTCTGGACAACATCTGCCGCTGCTGAGTAGGTTCTCCTCTTGGCATACTTAATCACGGCTGCTGCGACAGGGGACAGGGTGCTTTCCTGGCTTTTCTCCTACTTATCAGATCTCTTCTCAGTTTCCTTTGTTTCTTATTGTTTCCCCCACTCTTAGATGTTGGTGTTCTTATAACAGAGAAGCCAGATTAATTCCCAAAACCCTTTACAGGGGTCCTCCCTTATCTATGCTTTAGCCACATTCAACAAGAAGTTTAAGTTGAGAGTGAGAGAGCAAGCAATTAAGACCAGTACATTCAATAATATATCCTTGTAGTTATTCAATTTTGTTATTAGTCATTGTTAGCCTGTTGCTCTGCTTTATTTAGAAATTAAACTTGACTGTGGGTGAGTTTGTATAGGAAAAATACCACTGAGGGCTTAGTGCTATCTGGTGCTTGGCATCATCGGGAGACCTGTGGATAGGGGGACTACTATATTTACTGAAGACTCATTCATTTACCAACGCATTGAAATGGGAACAAATAGCAGGAAGGACAAACACATTCAGATGTTGAGTTATTGAAGAGACCAGCAAAACCAGTCAACTCTTTGTTAGAGAAAAGACAGATAAGACTAAAAATTAGCAAAGACATATGATCACAGATACAGAAAAAATTAAAAGGTTCCTCATTATTCCATATCTAAGTCCTATAATAATACATTTAAAATCCTACAGAAAAGGAAAGCACACATACACATGCATACACTTTACTAGTAATTAGAACATTGTAATAAGCTAATGTCTAATAATTAAGATTGGAAAAGTTCTTGGAGGCACTGATGGAAAATGTATCAGAGTAATATTCTAATTTTCATTTTTGGCAGGTGAGTAGGCTGAAGGATAGAAGAAAAGGTGATGTAGGAGATAAACCTAGTTACTGATCACAGGAAAGTGGCCAAGAGTCTTTCTGTATAGAACGTAGCCTTTTGACTTGGTCTTTCTGTCTGCTATCACTGTAGACCAGGAGGGGTCTATAAATTATGGCTGTCTGGACAAATTCACTCCACCAACTGATTTTAAAATTAAAGTTTACTGCCACACAGTGACACTCCTGTTGTTAGTCTTGTTTGTAGGTGTCTTCATGCTGCAATTTCAGAATTGAGTAGCTGTCATGGAGACTGTCTGGTTCACCAAAGTTAAATACTCACTAAATGTATTTTCAGAGGAAAAAAAAATTATTCTAGTTGCTTCACTCCCCCTCGTCTCTGCCCTCCTGTATGGCTGGTAGCACTAAACCCAGTCTCTGTAGTCATTGTCTCCAGAGACTATGCCTGCCGTTTCCTGAAAGGGATGGAGGAGGACGGTGGCCAGCTGTGTGGAGCAGATGGGCATGTCTGGGTGCTCAGTTCTTGAGCAAACTGCCATATAAATCTCGTGGTTTCACCATACCTCTGAAATCTGCAGCTGGATTTTGTGCCATCAGTGTATCCATTTGCCACAAGTTGCCGTGGTGATGATGAGGATGTGTGCTGTGGTGGCTTGTAGTGTCCCCCTAAATTGTTTTGTTTCAATACTTGGTCCCCAGTTGGTGGTCTGTTTGGGAAGGCTGTGGAACCTTTAGAAGGTGTGGAGCTTTGCTGGAGGAAGTGGACCTTTGGCAGAAGGCCTTGAGGTTTTCTAGCCCAGCCCCACATCCGCTTTCTGTCTCTGCTTCCTGACTGCCAACCCAACGTGATCAGCTTGGCTTCATGCTTCTGCCACCATGCCTTTGCCACCCTGCAACTTACCCTCCCAACTGTCAGCCAGAATGAACCCTTTTCTTCTGGTCAGGTATTTGTTCACAGCACTAAGAAAGTAACTAATGCAGAGTGCATCTCTGAGGGTATGTTGGCTTCACTCAGCTTAAATTTTTTTTTTATTATTTTATTTATTTTTGGAGAAAGACACAAAGAGAGATAGACAGAGAGGGAGAGGAAGACAGATAGAGAATGGACGTGCCAGCAGTCTCTCAGCTGCTGTGAAAGAAATCCAGATGCATGTGCCCCCTTGTGGTCAAGTGTGGCATTGCACCCTTGCGTCAGTTTGCATCTGGCTAAACGTGGGACCTAGAGATTGGAACTGCTGGAGATTGCAACCAGTGTTCTTAGGCTTAGGAGGCAGGCGCCTTAATCCCTAAGCCATTTCTCCAGCCATTCACTCAGCTTTTATGAGTCCCTTTCCATTTGTCCACTCAGCCACTCTCCTCTTAAGGTGGACCTTGCAGGGGAGGGGATTTTCTTAGATGTACTCAGCTAGCATGAGCTTCTGTTTCTTACTCTATTTGTTGAGATGAGGCAATAAGATTATCTTAGTGTTCAAGTGGAATTGTAATTTTCTGAAAAGAGTGAAAATTAAAGCTACAGATTAGAAATCCACTGTGGAACAAACACATTGCTATGCAACCATTATTATTGCCTGGCACTGATGATTTAGGAATGTGAAATAGCTCAAGAGAACAAAATATATTCTTCATTTTGCTTGCCAAGAGCATGGATACTCCTGTATGCAGACATTTCTCATGAACTTTTAACTCAGATATGTGAGGGTATGTCTGTTCGGTGGTATGCCCTTCACAAATGCAGCTATATTATAAGTGGATGCGGAAGAGATGATTTTAGCTTCTATAGTAAGAAAGAACATGGCCACTAAACCAGGCAGCGCATAGCATTCTGTTTCATAAAGGTTATGTGGCAGCATGCCTGAAGAAGAAAGACTGGACTTTATCCCACCCTATTAACATATCCAGACCCCAAGTGGCTAAATCCACATGTGTTAGAGACTGAAATGGAATTTTCTCAGCACAGTCCTTAGAAATAAACCAAAATCTTCCTTTTGAGCAAGAGGTAAAGTCCACAAACTATAGAGTGAAGACTAATTGACCATGCAAAAGCGAAAAGTTTTAACTGGGAGAATGATGATTGCACAGAGTTGCTGAGACTGTGGCTGGCTGACAGTGTCAGTGAGCAGCATGCTGCCAACCCATGTCTGGGTGAGTGCAGAAATGGAGAACAACCACTTGTAAACATTTACAGACGTTTAGTATTGCTATGACATCCAAGTGTGTGATTTTGTATATCATAAAACTGACTGGCTATGGATTGGAAATTTTTAAATGCTGGGCCTTTGCCACAGAGAACGGAGAAACAGTGATATAAACAAAGTACATATAATGTGCCAACGCTGAAAAAACATTATTTGCAATGCAAATTACAAAGAATTAAAATATACGCAGTATACAATAATTATATGTTTGCATGTAAGGCCAATGAGTAAACTAGTTCAGAGACATGGAATCCAAATGTTTTCTCAGTCATTTGTCCCTTGGTCTCATGAGTGGGCAGAGATATGTTTCCACGCCTCAGTGTACCAGAACTGCACAAGTTATGCCCTCTGTTACTAATGCACACTAACACACTAGCACTCTGAACTCTTATAGCCTTTTTAGGTAACAACTTGACAGCATCCATTAAAGCAAAGATAAAATGATGATACTCTTTTATTCAGCAGTTTTCTTCCTGGGAATCTATCCCATCAAAATAAAAAATATCTATATGTGGCATACCTCCTCAAAATATTTATTAAAGCCCCCTCCCCCTGTGCTGTGGTTGCAAAAGACTAGGTACAAAGTGAATGCCAGTAATGGAGGAATGTCTGAATAAATTGTGGCCATCCACCCCAGGGAACCTCATGGAGCTATTAGAAGGAAGGAATTAGAATTATACCAATTACCTTGGCAGGATTTTTATGAGGCATCATTGAGAGAGTAAAATGAGATACAGAAAATGTTTAATACAATCCCACTTTTATGAAATGATAAATAACAAACCCTGTACTTGTATTTATTTTTATGTCTGTGTGTATTTTGAAATATAATAATGATAAAATGGAGAAAAACAAAAATGATATTTACTAGACTGTTAACATAGCTTATTGAGGATGTGATGTAAAGATGTGAATGGTTTTAGGAAGGAGTGAAGAGAGGAAACAGAAAGGCCTCAGTATAAATTCCATCATGCATGGCAGAACTGAATTTACGTAAATGCTCATTTCATACACACATATATACACACAACTATATATATATAATACATAAAATATAAAAATTCCATAAAAATCTGATTGTATATAAGTACAAAATTATGTATACATATAAAATAATTCTGTGGAATCTTTACAAAAGATGTTAGCTTCATATCTATTAACTTACAGAGAGGGCGATGATAAAATGACAATAAAATAAGTCAATCAGAAAATCAATTTGGAAATCAATGAGGAAAAGGTTAATATCTTGGTAGGAAAAATGTTCAAAGGACATATATTGCAAGTCAATAAAAGATAAGTAGAAGTCACCAATTATCAAAGGAAAGGTGTTCAAATTGATTGATAATCAAAGTAATGCAGGTGAAAATCCCAAGGGGCCTTGTCACGCACCCATCCTTGCAATATTAAAATCGGTAACTTTGGGCTTTGAAAACACTCTGAAATATACTTCCAAAGAAAATAAAAACAAAATAAAACATCCTGAGAAAATGCCTGGCTATGCTTTAACACATTTGCATGGAGTGATGACTCTCCTCTTAAAGTCTTATCAATGTGAATGCGTGAGTGGGAAGAAACCCTTTTCTGTGTGCAAGCTGCCTACCCACAACTATCAACACATGAATGCAAAAGAGAATTGCAGCATTATTTCCAACAGGAAAATATCTGGAATCGCCTAACTGTTCAGAGAGAGGGCTGGAACTGAGACAGGATTGCACAAGTGTGCAAAATACCTACCACTAAAAAGGCTTGCTCACAATAAATTGTAATTGAAAGTGAATAAACACTAGTATTAAATTTATATGTGGAGAGACAAAATGTTCAAAGTAATTTTGGAGAGCATGATGGGCTGATGGGTATTTTTTTTTTAAAATTTTTATCTTTTCTATAGGTTTTAAGTTTTCTGCACCAGGCAATAGTTTTAATTAGAATGGAAAACGACGTTATAAAAATGCTAAAAGGTTGTAAAGATTAGCATCTTCAGGAAGTGCACTGGGTGGGGGGGAAGCAGGTCAAACAGGAGGAATCACGTGCTCCATTCAGGAGGAGAGGGGGCCACCAGGCTGTGCCACTCTCTCAGCGTCAGTCTGGCATATGAACTCTAACCTTTTGCTTTCAAAGTGGGAGAAATAATCAAAGGCAGGTCATTAGTTAATTGCTTGGAGGTTATTTCCGAAGTCCCTCATGGGCACTTGGGCATGATTAGTAATAGCATTATTACCTATGCAACAGTGAGCCAGGCATTATTGCCTCCTCAGCACTGACTCAGGGCTTTTATAGGCAAATGGCTCTCAATCTGGGGTTCTCTAACCTCAGGAGGTATGAAGCGCTGGCAAGCTTTCTGAACTATACCATATACATAAAAAAGGGTCTTATCCTTTAAGCCCTACACGGGGCCCATGAACCTCCTTTTAGTGGTTCCCCAGTGTAATTTGCAACACTCAACTAATAAGTTGTGAACTTGGGAATTAGAATCCTTTTTTGGTAAATATACTGGAAAAGATGATCTAAGTTCATATATATTTGGGTTTTTAAACAGTCTTTCAAATGTGGAATTAAATATTTTTGCTTGCACTAAAATTATTTCTTAAGTAGAACTTCAAATCCCTGCTCATCCATCCTATTCAAACCTCATTTTAACCCTGTGTACAGATATGCACTTGATATAATATTTCTGAAGGAGACTAAAGGAAGCACTTTCCTAAATTAACAATGGGCTCTGTTGTCCAAATGGGCAAGCTGAGGCTCAGAGCCTGGCGCAGACGCAGACCATGATTGCTGAGTCTCCCCTCATTGTCACTGAGCCATCGTCAGGACCTGTGCTGTTTGCTTCTTAGTTGAGCATTTCTTCTTGGGTTTCAGGGGCGCTTCTGAGTACCTTATGCATGCAGATAGCAAGATGTGCTCAGAGATGGGAAAAGTCAGACAAAGAGGGCCGAGAGGGCCTCGACGAAGCGTTATCTCCTGTAACCTTGCACACTTCTCTCATACTTACCACTGGTCCTTGGCAGATGAGATGCTGAGGGAGGCAGATGTTAAAACTTGTCTAACACCACACAGCTTACAAGAGGCAAAAATCAGCTGTTGAACACTGGAGAGTCTGAAGTTGGGACCCTGGTTTTAATCCTTCTGTAACAACACTACATTCATATCTCTGAAAAAAAAAAAAAAGGGAAAGTCAACCGGAAGCACTATGGAAGGAGTTCTTTAATAAAAGGACTAATTCTGGCAACTGGCCCAGAGAGGAGATGGGAAACCCATTCACTTTTCCTTCCATGACTGATACGTATGGTAAAACTGAATTCTTGTTGAAAGATGTCTGATTTTTTTAATTGTAAAGGCTCAAGAGCGTAAAGCACAGATTAGGCGCCCATTCTGGCCACTACTGATCATCAGCTCCATTATGTCAAAACAAAAGGACCTTTAGTCTATTTAACACGCAAATTATATCAACACTATCTCCGTCCAGCTTTTTGGTGCATTCCAAAAGCAACGCTGAGCTTGGTTTCTTCAAGTGAATTGTCAGAAGGAAGGAAGAAAGGTGTTTGGCATGTGCTGTCTTCTGGAGGTGTGACTATGCTCCTGTAGTTCAGCACAGGAAACATGGCATCTGACCATCCACATGCCCTCTCCCAAGGGGACAATAGAGGCAAACCCAAGAAAATCCTTCAGTGAGTAAGAATGCAACAAAACTCCAGCTATAGAGAAGCAATCTGGGGTAGTGGTGGGTGTGTACACATGAGTGTGTATGTACATGTGTTGAGCATACATATGTGTGCTTGTGTGTGTATGTGTGAATGTGCATATGTGCTCATTTGTGTGTGTCCACATGTGTGGGTGGTTGTGTGCATGGGTACATTTTTGTATACGTGTGCACACACCTGCATGCCTGTGTGCATTTGTGTGCCAGTGTACCTGTGTGTGTTTCATGTATCCATGTGTTTGCATTTCCATTCATTTGTGCGTGCATGTGTGTGCATATTTGCAGTTGTGTATGAGTGTTTATAGGTGTGCACATGTGCATTTGCATGTATGTGTACATATATGTGTGTGCATGTGTATGAGGTTTGTTTATCTGAGTGTTATGTTCATGCATGAGTGTGCATGTGTAGATGCCCATGTAAATGCATGAGCATCTTTGTGCACATATGTGATTTGTGTGTTCTGTGCATTTGTATGTGAATGTATGTGAGGTAGTTTACCTTCATGTTGCTTCAATAAAACACCCGACCAAAAACAGCTGGTAGAAGACCAATGTAGCAGACAGCTTCAGGTTTTCTGAGATGAACTTCCAGACCAGGCAAAGTTATGGAGGAAGGGATTATTTATTGAAGCTTAAAGGTCCAGGGAATGTTCCATAATGGCAGAAGAAGCTGGCCTGCTTTCACAGGACCAAACACAGAGAGAGAAGCCCCAAGCCAAAAGCCACACACTTTGCCTATTTTTAGATTGGAATCTCAAACCCTCCACCACCCCTTAAGATCTGCCCAGTGACACTGCCTCCAGCCAGGTGGCTGCAGATGCAAACTACAAACTAATCAAACACTGAATATATTGGGGGCCATCTATTCAAATACCATACCAGGCATGGTGGTGTATGCCTTTAATCCCAGCACTCGGGAGGCAGAGGTAGGAGGATGGCCATGAGTTCCAGGCCACCCTGAGACTACATAGTGAATTCTAGGTAGACCTGGGCTAGAGAGAAACCTTACCTTGAGAAAACAAAAAAACAAACACTAACAACAAAAGAAAAACAGCTGATGGGAGGAAAGAGTTATTTTGGCTTGTATTCTTAAGGGGAGGCATCACGATGGCAGGGAACGGATGGCAGAGCAGAGACGAACATCTTCCTGCCACAGCAGGTGGAAGATACCAGTAAGAGTGAGTTGAACTCTGGTGAGGAAACTGGGCTATAATACCTCCAGGAGTTTGGTGAGGAGTTACTCACAGGAGCACTGGCAACTTATGAGTGGCTAAACCACTCAAAAAAAAAAAAAAAAAAACTCCCAATAGGCACATATTTCCTGGCATCGGTCCATAGCCAAGTAGCACTATTGGTTACATTCTCCACCAGCAGCTGCATGGCACCTTCTAGCACAATGACAGCTAGCCAACAAGGAGGACGTTTTCAGCCCACTTCCAGCCTGATTTCTCTAAAGTGTGTTGGGATTTTAGTAGTAGGGTCTTACCATATAGTTATGGTAGGTAGTCAACAGAAGTGGTAATGGGTATGGGGGGGGCATAGGGCTGGCATGCATCTCCCCACCTCTACCAGGCTCAGTGGGAGCAGCTCGAGTTTCCAATCTAGCCCAGGGCCACAGGGGAGCAGGGATTGCTCTTGCTTGCCATGCCGGATGTGCCTGCCCCTTGAGTTGGCTCCCTGGGTCCCTCCGACTCTGGGCCTAGGCTGTGATGGTGCCGTGACCATCATCCTGATCATCAGATGTACCTGGCTGACTAATTTCCATGCCCAGTACACTTTCTTGCAGGAGAGAAATGTACACAGCTCCCTCTGGGAAGATAACTGGCTACCTTGGGGACAAGCTTAGTCCCTGTCGCCTGCGGTGCTCTATCACTTAACCCTTCACTGAACTGTGCCCTGGTTTGAAACTCCTCCAGGGGCTCAGAAGCACTGAATTTGATTTTCTGTCACCCCCCCATACACACAGAAACTCATGCTTGATACAAATCTTTCAACCTTTGCTTTTGAGTGACCCAGGCAGGCACATTTGTGTGCTTTCTCTTCCTCTCATCCCCTTGTTGCTTTAGGACTTTACAAACCAAATTTACAGGCCAACTCTAAAATAGTTCCCATCTGCAGATCCTGTCCTACTCTGTGAAATCATTTCCCACCGCGGAGGTCAGCAACGTCACTGAAACCCCATAACAGGCCAAGGTTCCTGCTGAACCAACCGATCTCTAACTGGCCCAGTGTACTGGCTATCAAAAGCTGGCTCTCTCATGCCCAGTTCCCCCAGTAATGCTTGTTCTTTCTCTACCATCTTCTTGTCCTTATATTCATGAGGACCTTGCCTAGTGATAACCAAGTGTCTCTCCAAGAACTCTTTTGCATGTCATATTCAGGTGCCAAATGTGGTATGAACTTTTCCTGCAAAGACATGAGCAAACATCTACTCACCACAGATAAGGACACCAGTGGTAGACCAAAGAAATAACTTCACCTAAGTCTAGCTTGGTGAATCGTTGAATTGAATTGAGGTTACCTGCAGGAGCCTGGGTGACGTATGGGAAGCTACACCACCAAAGAAAAGTACCCATACCCAGCAAACGCTGACTGCATGGGGAGTGGTGGGGCTTCCTGAGGTTCTTCATCGTGATGTGTCATTCATGAGCCAAATCTCTTGTGGGTTGTGTGCAAATACTCATGGATGCTGAGAGTTCTAGAGGACACTGTCCTACAAAAACTGCCTTGGATACACTGAACTTACTTGGAGCTTTGGTTAATCACCTTTTTGATGTCATCTGTCTTGACCAATCACTTTAAAATTGCAACCTAACCTTCAACACCAACTCCACCCCAACCTCAGTTCTCCTTACACAGCACTTTTCTCTATTGCATTTATGACATCCTAATACTTAAGTCTAGTTTTATCTCTGGCTCCCCTATGTATTACACATGCCTTGAGCTACTCCATGCCAGCATGGAGTACAAAATCAATATTTGTTGAAGGAAGGAATTGACTTATTGCATCAGCATTTGACTCCTTTCATCTTTCCCCCATTTGAACTAAGAAGCCTCTGAGGACATATTTACCATACCTTTGCATCTTGATGTGTGCAGAGAGGATTCTAGGATTTCCACATACGTATTTTGAAATAAGTCATATTAAGGCTTATGGAAATGGTGTAAGAATGACCTAGCTCACTGGATTATTTTTCAGGTACAATTATATTATCTACAGACTGCTGTTATCTTGTTTAATCTATGGTAGTTATAAAATGTCATGAGTTCCACAGGTGGGGAAAACACTGTTCATCTAGTGGTTGAGGCAATTTCTATGGAAACATGAGGACTTGGGCTTGAATCCTCCAAACCCACATAATGTCAGACATTGCAGCAAGCATCTGTAATCCCAATACTCCTATGGTAACATTGGAGACAGAGACAGGAGAATCCATTGATGTTTGTGGGCTAGCTAGCATGCTGTACACAGTGGTTAGCAATAACAGACCCTGCTTTAAACAAGGTGGAAAGCGAGGGCTTTTATATGCATTATGGCGTGCGTATTCCTGCACACATTCACTTTCTCTCACTTTTTCACTCTCTCTTAACACCTCTACACACAAACGGAATAAAAATAAAACTGGACATCTCTGTAGGACTTTAGAAAATGAAAACTTTTTGCATTGAGAATGGAATGGAAAAGTCTAAAAGCCTTTAAAAAGAAATAACCTTGGGGGCTGGAGAGATTTCCTAATGGTTAAGGGGCTTGCCTGTAAATCCTAAGGACCCATGTTTGATCTCTCTCCAGATCCCACGTAAGCAAGAGTGCAAAGGTAACACAAGCACAAGGTCACACGTACGCACATGTTTCTGGAGTTTGACTGCAGTGGCTGAGGCCCCAGTGTGCCAATCTCTCTCTCTCTCTTTCTCTAGCTCTCAATCTCTCTCAAAAGAAGGGGAAAAAAAAGAAACCTTGGTACTGAACTTGAGAAAAGAGTAGTTTTATGTTCCCTTCCTCTATCATATTTCTCTACCTCTTCGGATGGAAAGGTGTACAGATATGATCTAACACTGATGATGGGTCATAGACTAGATTGGCTGACATCTCCTAGTGAACAGGCCAGAGAATATTATGTTGGGTCAAGTGTATAGCACAGCCCTCTTCTCCCTGCCTCATCTGAGATCTTGCTGGTGTATCATCACAACCTCCTTCATCTCCACCTTCCATCATGCCACCCTGAGACGAACAGGCTCATGGGACATGTTCCTTAGAGCTGTCATTCTTGGTTTCTCATTTTTTCCTCTCAAGGGTCTTTGCTTCCTGTTTATCACATACTTTTTTCAGACTGACAGTGGATCTAAGTTTGGCCTTACAAGTAAAGTAAAACCTGATATTAATTTAGAAGGATTGCTATGACAAAATGCTAGTGAATTGGGGGCTTAAACGAAGAGCAGAAGTTTGTTTTCTCGTGTATCTAGCAGACATGACTTTGAGATCAACGTGAGGGCAGATTGTTTTCTGCGGAGGCCTACCTCCTTGGTTTACAGGCTGTTTCCTCCCGTGTCTTCATAGGCTGTTTTCTCATGCTAGTCTACATTCTACTTTTCTCTTTTTACAGGAATACTGGTCATATTGGATTAGAACCTATAATATTGTCCTCATTTTGGCCTGATTATGTTTTCAAATATCCTGGTTCCAAACATAGCCATGTTCTGAAGACTTCAGCATTTGCAGTAGGGCACTCAGTCTACAACCAAGAGCTAATTAGAAATATGTCTGCCAAGAGTTGAAGACCAAGTGAGACGCTGAATTATTATCTGTCATTATTCTGTTAGCATCTCTCCTACTGAAGCCTCAGTGATGAGGAAGTGATCTGAGCACAGTTCTTCTTTCTAAGTGCAGACACACAGTTTTCATTCACTAACATGTCAAGGCCCTGATGTCAACTCTGAAAGATGTTGTGGTTTGAATATGGGGAATGCTGGGGATTTGCTGAGTTTGAACAGTAAATGGCACATATGCGCTTGAGAACAAGGTGTGGATTTGGGAAACTTACTTTCTCAGCAAAATTCAAAGGGATGTCAAAAGTCCTACTAGTCAAAAATAATAATAATAATACTGCATCATAGTGTGGAAAGTCAAATTTGTGTAAGGAATTTGTGATCAGCAACACTTCAAATGTTAAATTAAGGTAGAATGTGGAGATAGCCCTTTGATTATTTTTAGGCAGGTGTCCTCTCTTTTGTAGTTAAAATCTTGCTGCTCCTCACATCCATCATATCTAAGATCTTGCACTGTTCTCCCAGTCATTCAACAAATATTTGTTAAGAGTGTCCACTAAATGTCATACAGAATAAGAATTAAATATTTGTCAAATTAGCAAGCAGGCAAATATTTAGAGTGTTTTTAAAAGACACACACATGGGCTTTCTACCCTAGCACAAAGAAGAAACATTGACAAACGAGTTTGCCTGGATTGCATGATGAAAGGTTCTTAAAATAAATGTTTTATGGGGACTGGAGAGATGGCTTAGTGGTTAAGACATTTACCTGCAAAGCCAAAGGAATCAGGTTTGATTCTCCAGGACTCACATAAACCAGATGCACAAGGGGGGTGCATGCATCTGGAATTCATTTGCAGTGGCTGGAGGCCCTGGCATGCCCATTCTCTCTCTCTCTCTTTCTCTCGCTCTCTCTCTCTTTCTCTCGCTCTCTCTCTTTCTCTGCTTCTTTCCTCTTTCTCTCAAATAAATAAATAAATAAAATATATTTAAAAATATAAATGTTTTACTAATTAAGCTAATAATTATTTAGTAGGTACTTATGCAGGACATCATTTCAATTATGTATTTAATAATCATAATAAGAAAATTATCTAGAAGCCCAAAGAGAAAATTGTCAATATATTTTAGAGATGAATCAAATGAAGGAAGTCTTCATTGTGAAGAACTCTCAGGAAAATATTTGCTGGATACAGGTCATTGCCTTCCTCTAGCTTAGCAACAACAGTAACTACAGAAAGAGGTGGAGATGCTGGAAAAGGGCATTTCTTCTTTATCAGTCATGAAAAATGAGGGAAAATTTTTTTAAAACTGGCAAAATGTGGGTACTTCTCTGCACACCCTTCTCCCACTCACCCAGCATCCCACAGTGCCCCAAATTAATCTGCCATTTTGCATGCACCATCCTGTCCATGCCTTTTTCTCACTTGCCTTGGCATCCTACATCGTCACTTCCATGTGTGACTACCTCTCCACAGGCACCCTCCTGCTGCACAAGGCCTTCTCTTACTGGCTTTGAGCATTCCTTACCACCAGGGGTGAGTCTGCCATGTGGCAGGTACCCTTCTATTCTGGGCATATTTCCCTCATTCACTTGGGGTCCCACACAGCCCCAGCCATGTGTGAATGCCTGTGCCATGGTCAACATGCTACTCTGCACTCCCATATATCACCCATCCCAGTGTCTCACACTGCCACTGCCACACATAAGTCTGCTGCTCTGGGCACCCACCTGCTGTATGCCCTTTTCCTCACTCTCCTCTAAGGCCCTATGCCAACACCACCACACGTGAGTCCAGTGTTCTTCATGCCCTTCTCTCACTTGTTTCAGAGCCCCACAGCACTGTTTGGGATGCCCTCTGAGAAACAACACTGGTGACATGTGTGACACCACATCATCATATCCCATGCATCCCTCTCATGCCCAGTCAACCAAACATGCCTCTCTTCCATGTGCCATGCATCAGTGCCAGAAACCCTATAGACTCCCTTCCATTCAGCCCTCCCTCACCTGCCCTGCTATTGTGTTAGTCCCAGCTTTTGTGACCAATGACCAATATATCCAGATGGGCAAATCCCAATGCAAAGTGAGAAACACACACAGAGGAACCAGGGCAATACATCCCTCTTAAGAAGAATCATTGCCATAGGACAGGCATGCCCTGAGAGCAACTTAAAGGAAATTCCAGACAAGGAATTCAAAAGCACAATTATGACAAACATGTACAAAGAAAATAAAGAGGACATGAATGGATATCTAAATGAAATCCAAGAGAACAGAAACAAACAGCTAAATGATATAAAGAAGTCAAACCAGGATATGAAAATGAAATTCAGTAAAGAGATAGACATGCTGAAGAAAACCAAACTGAAATATCAAAAAACACAATAAGTCATAAAGCTCTGTAGAATGCCTCCCCAATAAAATATAGCATGTGAAGGAGAGAGTCTCAGGGCTAAAGGAGTTTAGGACCACTAACAAGCTTCATAGAGAATACCAGAAAGAATGCTTTGGACTAAAGAGAAGGATAAATATGGATTATTTATTAGAGGAAAAAAATAATCAACAATGCTAGACAGTTGTTAAGCAAATGCACGCCAAGGAAATTTCAAACATCACAGAATCATCAACATGACAGGAATTAACTCATACCTTTCAGTGATAATTCTAAATAATAATGGTATCAATTCCTTAACCTAAAGGCAGAGACTAACCAACTGGATCAGAAAACAGGGTCCATGTTCTTGCTACTATGAAGAAGCTTGTCTAACTATCAAAGCCAGACACTACCTTAAGATGAAAGGCTCGAAAAGGTTATTCCAAGTCAATGGAAACAAGAAAAATTGAAAAAAAATAGATTTCATACCCAAACTATTCAGAAGGATAATTTATATTGATCAAGAGGAGAATCCATTAAGAGG
Organism: Orientallactaga sibirica; assembly: GCA_036365145.1. Taxonomy (NCBI): domain Eukaryota; kingdom Metazoa; phylum Chordata; class Mammalia; order Rodentia; family Dipodidae; genus Orientallactaga; species Orientallactaga sibirica. The sequence continues at coordinate 8,866,778 of JAEOAD010000039.1, forward strand.
ACATTACAATACTAAATATATATGCACAGAATTCAAGATTATCCAACTTTATAAAACAAATGTTACTAGACATAAAGTCACTGATTCACTGCACTACAGTTATAGTAGATTACTTCAACACACCACTCTCTCAACAGACAGGTCACCCAGACATAAAATAAGCAGACACAAATGATATCATAGAGCAAGCAAATGGACCTAACAGAATATCCAGCCCACTATTACAGAATATATATTCTTCAGCAGTTCATAAGACTACTTCAAAATAGTTCAGGAAGATTTAAATAACATCTTGTATTTTATCTGAACACAATGAAACAAAGCTAAAATTTAACAAGAAAAACTGGAAAATGTACAAACTCTTGGAAATTAAACAACACACTATTAAATTATGAATGGATCACATCACTGAAAAAAACAAGAATTTCTTTTAAATTCCTATAACTGAATAAAAATCAGAACACAACCTACCAAAATCTATGGGGTACAATTAAGGAAGTCCTAAGGGGAAACTTTACAGACATAAGTGCTTGAGAAATCTAAAATACATTTTTACTTTATGATGCATCTGAAGGCCTTAGAAAAATAAGAACAAATCAAACCCCAGAACAGAAGATGGGAAGAAATAATTAAGTCAAAGAAAGAAGTTAATGACATAGAAATGAGAAAATTAAAAAAAATCAATGAAACAAACTAGTAATTCGTTCTTTGTACAAATAAACAAGACTAGCAAACTCTTAGCCAAACTAACCAAGAGAGAGAGAGAGAGAGAGAGAGAGAGAGAGAGAGAGAAAGAGAGAGAGAAGGGCCCAAACTCCTAAAATTGGAGATGGAAATGGAGAATCACAACAGATATCAACAAAATTCAATTATATGGAAAAATTACAAACACAAAATTGGGCTATCTAAAAAATGGATAAATTTCTGGAAGCACAAGATCTACCAAATTAAGCCAAGATGAGATCAATAATTTAAGATCTATAGCAGGAATTAAAAATCTCTCAACTAAAAGAATGTCCATAGAAGATAGATTCACAGAATTCTACAGGCATTCAACTATTCCATAAAATACAGAGAGAAGGAATACTTCCAAGTTCTTTCTTTGAAGTATTACTGTGATAATCAAATAAGATAAATACATATCTCCTTGATGAACATCTACATGCAAAAATTCTTAATAAAATAAAATAATTGCAAACCAAATTTGAGAATGTATTTAGAAGATCATACACCACTATTAAGTGGGCTTCATTCTACAAATGGAGGGTATCTAAATGAAATCCAAGACAACAGAAATAAACAGCTAAATGATATAAAGAAGTCAAACCAGGATATGAAAATGAAATTCAGTAAAGAGATAGACATGCTGAAGAAAACCAAACTGAAATGTCAAAAAACACAATAAGTCATAAAGCTCTGTAGAATGCCTCCCCAATAAATATAGCATGAGGAAGAGAGAGTCTCAGGGCTAAAGGAGTTTAGGACCACTAACAAGCTTCATAGAGAATACCAGAAAGAATGCTTTGGACTAAAGAGAAGGATAAATATGGATTATTTATTAGAGGAAAAAAATAATCAACAATGCTAGATAGTTGTTAAGCAAATGCACGCCAAGGAAATTTCAAACATCACAGAATCATCAACATGACAGGAATTAACTCATACCTTTCAGTGATAACTCTAAATAATAATGGTATCAATTCCTCAACCTAAAGGCAGAGACTAACCGACTGGATCAGAAAACAGGGTCCATGTTCTTGCTACTATGAAGAAGCTTGTCTAACTATCAAAGCCAGACACTACCTTAAGATGAAAGGCTGGAAAAGGTTATTCCAAGTCAATGGAAACAAGAAAAAATAGATTTCATACCCAAACTATTCACAAGGACAATTTATATTGATCAAGAGGAGAATCCATTAAGAGGACATTACAATACTAAATATATATGCACAGAATTCAAGGATATCCAACTTTATAAAACAAATGTTACTAGACATGAAGTCACTGATTCACTGCACTACAGTTATAGTAGATTACTTCAACACACCACTCTCTCAACAGACAGGTCACCCAGACATAAAATAAGCAGACACAAATGATATCATAGAGCAAGCAAATGGACCTAACAGAATATCCAGCCCACTATTACAGAATATATATTCTTCAGCAGTTCATAAGACTACTTCAAAATAGTTCAGGAAAATTTAAATAACAACTTGTATTTTATCTGAACACAATGAAATAAAGCTAAAATTTAACAAGAAAAACTGGAAAATGTACAAACTCTTGGAAATTAAACAACACACTATTAAATTATGAATGGATCACATCACTGAAGAAATCAAGACTTTCTTTTAAATTCCTATAATTGAATAAAAATCAGAACACAACCTACCAAAATCTATGGGGTACAATTAAGGAAGTCCTAAGGGGAAACTTTACAGACATAAGTGCTTGAGAAATCTAAAATACATTTTTACTTTATGTTGCATCTGAAGGCCTTAGAAAAATAAGAACAAATCAAACCCCAGAACAGAAGATGGGAAGAAATAATTAAGTCAAAGAAAGAAGTTAATGACATAGAAATGAGCAAATTAAAAAAAAAAAGTCAATGAAACAAACTAGGAATTCATTCTTTGTACAAATAAACAAGACTAGCAAACTCTTAGCCAAACTAACCAAAAGAGAGAGAGAGAGATTGGCCAAAACTCCTAAAATTAGAGATGGAAATGGAGAATCACAACAGATATCAACAAAATTCAATTATATGGAAAAATTACAAACACAAAATTGGGCTATCTAAAAAATGGATAAATTTCTGGAAGCACAAGATCTACCAAATTAAGCCAAGATGAGATCAATAATTTAAGATCTATAGCAGGAATTAAAAATCTCTCAACTAAAAGAATGTCCATAGAAGATAGATTCACAGAATTCTACAGGCATTCAACTATTCCATAAAATACAGAGAGAAGGAATACTTCCAAGTTCTTTCTTTGAAGTATTACTGTGATAATCAAATAAGATAAATACATATCTCCTTGATGAACATCTACATGCAAAAATTCTTAATAAAATAAAATAATTGCAAACCAAATTTGAGAATGTATTTAGAAGATCATACACCACTATTAAGTGGGCTTCATTCTACAAATGGAGGGGTGATTCAACATGTATAAATCAGTAAATGTATACATCACATAAATGGGCTTAAGGACAAAATCACATGATCATCTCAACACAGAAAACTTCTTTGATCAGTTCTAACCACCTTTCATGATAAAACTCTCAGAGAAGCTAGGGATGGAAGGAAGATATTACAGAATAATAAAGGCTATATATGATCAGCCTATGGCCAATATCATGCTAAATGGAGAAACACTCAAAACATTTTCACTAAGATCAGGAACAAGTCAAAGGTTCCCACCCTCTCCGCTTCTACTCAACATAGTACTTGAAGTCTTAGCTAGAACAATAAGACAGGAAAAGAAAATAAAAGAGATAGAAATAAGAAAGGATGAAAAAGCCTCCTTATTTGAAGATGATATGATATGATACATAAGGGACCTGAAAGACTCCATTATAAAACCCCTAGAACTGGTAAATACTTTTAACAAAGTGGCAGGATACAAAATGTCAGCAGCTTTCTTATATTCCAATGCAGATATACAGAGAAAGAAATCAGGGAAACAGCCCCATTCACCATAGCCTCAAAAAATGAAACAAACCTAATTAAGGAATAAAAGACTTCTACATTAACAATGTTAAAACTGAAGAAGGAAGGTCGGGGAGATTGCTCAAGGGTTAAAGGCATTTGTCTGCTTGCAAATCCTGATGGCCCAGGTTCCATTCCTTAATACATAAATCCAGCTGTACAAAGTGCAACATGTGTCTGGCATTCATCTAGAGCAGCAAGAGGTCCTGATGTGCCAATTTTTTCTCTTTCTCTCTTTCTTCCTAAAATAAATAAATAAAAATATATAAAAATGTTAGCCTGGCATGGTGGCACATGCCTTTAATCCCAGCACTCAGGAGGCAGAGGTAGGAGGATCGCCGAGAGTTCAAGGCCACCCTGAGACTACATAGTGAATTCCAGGTCAGCCTGGACCAGAGTGAGACTCTACCTCAAAAAAAACAAAAAATAAAAATAAAATAATAAAATAAAATAAAAATGTTTAAAAAACATTAAAAATTAAAAAAGGAAATTTAAGAATATATTAGATGTAAAGCTCCCCCATGCTCATAGATCAGAAGAATTAATACTATGAAAATGGCCTTCCTACCAAAAACAATGGAAAATGCAATCCCAGTCCAAATTCCAGCACCATTTTTCACATAAATAGAAAAAACAGAAAAATTCACATGGAAGCACAAAAGATTATAGATTGCCAGATTAATATTGAACAAAAAGAATACTCCCGGAGTTGCCACTATACATGATTTCAAGTTATATTACAGAGCCATAGGAATAAAAACATCATGATGCTGGCAAAAGCAGACACATCAATTGATAGAAAAGACCCAGATATCAGTTCACACAACTATAGGCACCTGATTTTTGAGAAAGACATAAGAATGTACGTTAGAGATAGCATCTTCAAGAGTTCTTCAATAAATGAAGCTATGTTGGAGTTGCCTTCTCATTGCTGGGACAAAGGTAGTTCTAGAAGCAAAGTTGTCTTACAGTCTTGGGGGAGCTCTATGACAGCTTGATGATGCAGGGGAAAGCATGTCATGAGCAGAGGCTGGACATCACCGCTGCCACAGCTGGTGGGAAACAGCAGCAGGAGAGTATGCCAAACTCTGGAAAAGGGGTTCTGGCTATAAGATCCCTAAGCCTGCCCCCTACAGCATACCTCCTCCCAAGCCCCACCTCCCAAATTGCCATCAGCTGGGGACTGAGCACTCAAAACACATGAGTATGTATGTGGGAGATATCTGACTCAAACCACCACAACTGGATATCCACATGTAGAAGAATGAAGCTAGAACCTTACCTCTCATCCAGCACAAAAATAAATCAAAATGGAAAAAGACACCAATTTAAGACTTGAAACAATGAAATTGTTAAAGGAAAAAGTAAGGACACTGCAGGCGTAGGTCTTGGCTTTCTGAATAGGACTCTAGTGACCCCACAAATAAGATGAACAACTGACAAATGGGCTCACATAAGATTTTAAAGCTTTTGTACAGCACAAGAAATTTTCAATCACATGGAGAGGCAGCCTAAAGAATTGGACAAAAATCTTTGCCAGCTACTCATCTGTCAGAGGATTAAAATTTAGAATATCAAAGAATAAAAAAAAGAAACATCAAAAACTAGATAATCCAATCAAACAATGGACTATGGAATTGAATAGATTTCTCAAAATAAGAAATGCAAATTTTCAAAAAGTATTCAAAATCCTTAGCCATTAGAGAAATGCAAATTAAAACTACCTTGAAGCTGGGTGTGGTGGCGCGTGCCTTTAATACCAGCACTTGGGAGGCAGAGGCCACCCTGAGAATACAGAGTGAATTCCAGGTCAGCCTGAGCTAGAGTGAGACCCTACCTCCAAAAACCAAAAACCAAAAACCAAACAAACAAGCAAACAAACAAACAAACAAACAAACAAACAAACAAACCACTTTGAGATTCTATATTACTCAGATCAGAATGGCTACCCTTGAAAAAAAGATGCAGGAAAATGTGTGGAACTGGAGAGATCATACTGAGTGAAGTAAACCAGGCTCAGACACACAAATGCTGCATGTTTTCTCTTACACATGGATCCTAGCTCTGAATTTCTAGATTAGTGGGTCTATGTTGGCGTGAGTGTCTGTAGAGACCAGAAAGTTGGAAAGAGTCATGGGCTGTGTGGAGGGGAGCAGGAGGATAGTAGAACAGAGGGGGTGTGAAAGTAGAGGGAGTAATAGTGGGAGGGAAAGGCAAAGCAGGAATAGAGGCAAAGGGTGAGGGAGAGAAGGGGGTGGTGGCAAGAGGAGCCATAACTAAGGACATATGAATAAGTCATATGGAAGCCCACTACTTAAATTATCAATTTAAACATACACTTAAAAAAATTTTATTTACTTATTTGCAAGCAGAGAGAAATCGAGAGAAGAGAGACAGACAAAGAGAGAACAAGCACACCAGGGCCTCCAGTGATGCATGCACCACCTTGTGCATCTGGCTTATGTGGGGACTGAGGAATGGAGCCTTGAACATGGGTCCTTAGGCTTCACAGGCAAGTGCTTAACCACTAAGCTATCTCTCCAGCCCTAAACACACAGTTTAAACAAAGGTCTCCTTCATGGGCAGATATCACCAATGGAACATCTACAGTTCATACTCTGACCAGGATTCAAAAGTGACCAACACATGGACTCTGCCCGTGAGATGCTGATAAGAAACATCCATGAATGATTTTAATGTAAAACAAACTCTAGAACATAACTAATGCAAACATTTCAAACAATGTTATAGACATGGAGCATACTAATAAAACACATATAAATATATTCATATGCAATTTCAAAGTACTATTTTGGGGTTTCGAGGTAGGGTCTCACTCTGGCCCAGGCTGACCTGGAATTCACTATGTATTCTCAGGGTGGCCTCGAACTCATGGCGATCCTCCTACCTCTGCCTCCCAAGTGGTGGGATTAAAGGCGTGCGCCACCATGCCTGGCTTCAAAGTAGTTTTATTACACATGCACCTGGAGGCCTAAACTCATTCTCCTCCATCCTGGTAGCTGAAGTTCTTCATAGACAGTATCCAATCAGAGAAAGACACCACGATAGAGGAAATAAATGGTGTTCTCTGAAGGCATGCTTCACTAGCCTGAGCCCAAAAGGGAAGCCCTCTGTCCAGACCCACTTTCTCACAGGGTGGCTGTGAAGTAGGTCTCTTAAGTGACAGACACCAGTGCCACTGTAGCCTCAAAACATGGTGTTGGAATCCCAGCCTCTCTGAGACCTGGCCTGCTTAGTTCCAATCCAGAATCACTGACACAGGTGGGAAAGAGACCACCTCCTGGCATTCTCCACTATTGCCTCCATGTACAGGAGCCCATTCTCTTCACTGTCCATGTGGACAAGATGCTTTGGCCTCTGCCAGAGTTCTTGCCTCCCTGGCTCTTGTTTCCCAACCCATCCGTCTCGTGCACTGACACTGACAGAAGAAATGAACTGCCCTCTGCATCCTGAAACTCTCCACTTTGTCAAAACAGCAAACACAGCTCAATGCACTGGGGACTTATCTTTTAACCTCTGCTGACTTTGGGACTTTAACGTTACTGACCTAGGGCTGTGAGCCCCAAGAAAGTGGACAGATCAATTCCTGAGATTCTTGTTTGTCATCCAGCGTCAATATTAGCAAAGGAAGCAGATCAATGGGAGTCTAGCTGGTCAGATGAGCCTTGGGAAGAAAGAGAATCAAAGACCATGTTGACACTGGCTTGACTGATCTTAACCTCATGGATGAGTCAATTCAATTTGAAAGAGTTGAACTCATTAGATGTAGACATGAAAAGCAGCCAGAGGAGCACTGAACATGTCACCAGTGTCACCAATGGAGAAATGCACATGGCCTTTAGAACCACCCAAGGATCATGGGAGAACATCATCTCTGAAAACAGGAAGCTGCAAACTGGGCTGCTTGTGTGCTGGGATACTGAATTAGCTTTCTTTCTTTCTTTCTTTCTTTCTTTCTTTCTTTCTTTCTTTCTTTCTTTCTCTCTCTCTCTCTTTATTTCTTTCTTTCTTACTTACTTTTTATCGACAATTTTCATATACATACCTGATGTAATTTGATCATAATTCCCTCCCATTACCTTTGTCCCATTCCTCCATTCTGGATTTCTTTCTTTTCTTTTTTTCCAACTAGTTCCTCTTCTATTTTGGTTCCTTTTCTTGCCTTTCTCCATCATCCATAACAGCATATTGATGGGTCCAGTATTGTGCAGGTGGTCTTGGGCAGGCAATGACACTTACAAGGTCATGAATGTAACAGTCACTTAATGTCCAGAAGACAGCTTTCCAAAGCACTCCTCCCCATTCTCTGGTTCTTTCACTCTTTCTGCTTCCATTTCCACAATGTTCCCTGAGCCTTGGAGGAAGCAATAGAAATGTCTTATCTAGTGCTGAACACTCAACAGTCCGTTATTCTCAGTCACCATCACTGAAATATTTTTGTATCACCCTGGGGAAACAGCATAACTAACTCCCAGGGGTTGCCAACTGTATTGTTGCTGTGACCAAATACCTGATTAGCAACTTAAGGAAGGGCTTGTTTGGGCTTCCACTGTGAGAATACGGTCCATCATACTGGGGAAATCCTAGCAGCAGGAGCACAGGGCAGCTGGTTACATTGAGTCTGCTGCAGTCAGGGAGCGCAGAGAGCTGAATGCTGGTGCTCAGTTCACTTTCTTCCTTTCAGTCCAAGTAGTCATCCCATAGGATGGTGCTTCCTATGTTCAGGGTGGATCTTCCTTGCCAGTTAAGTCTTTCTGAAAATGCTATCACAGACCCACCCAAAGGCGTGTTTCCATGAAGAGTCTAAGTCCAGTCAAGTTGTCAATGAAGGTTGAAGATCACACCAACAGGGTAGGAGGATGGCTTAGTGGTTAAGGCACTTGCCTGCAAAGCCAAAGGGCCTCAGTTTGATTCCCCAGGAACCACATTAGCCAGATGCACAAGGGGGCGCATGCATTTAGAGTTCATTTGCAGTGGCTGGAGGCTCTGGCATGCCCATTCTCATTCTCTCTCTCTTTTCCTCTTTCTCTGTCAAATAAATAAAAATAAGATATTAAGAAAAAAGGTCACACCAACAGGAACTTTGGGGGAGTTAAAGGTGCTTTCTTATAAAGGTTGTCAGCCTGGGTTCAGTTCCCCAGCCATTCCGGTAAAGCCAAATGGGGAGAGGCGAAGACATTTATCTGTAGCGGCAACAGTGCCTGACCCACGCCCGTGTGTGCGCATGCACATCCACACAGGCAAGCAACTAAAAAAAGACAACGATCACACAAACAAAGCCCGGCATGATGCCAGATCATTGGTATTTTCTTGGCAGATAATTCTCCAATACATGCTAATTTGCTCACTATACATTTTTGTTAGCACTAGGAAGTAATAACCAATGGCTCTACGGGGATGCTGCATGCTTTTTTAAACATCCACAATCTTGCGTCATCAAAGATTTTTGAACTGGGTTCGGTGGTACATGCTTATGATCTCAGCACTGCGAAGACAGAGCCAAGAGGATTGTCATAAGTTTAAGACCAGCCTTGTCTACACACACAGCAAGACTGTGTCTCAAAATGCCAAAAAGAAAAGTTTACTGACTGAGGAATACATTTGAATGTGGTAACTGTAGTTTATTATCATAATACCATCACATTACTATTAATACTTGTTTAATGTTCACAAAGGCCCAGCGTGCATGATTCCAACTAGAAACCATTTGGAGCAGAAAAAGAGACAGGCCAGTCTTGCTTTTTAATGGATGCTCTCCACAGACTATCACACAGTTAGTGGAGGAGCCCTAGGACATAGAGCTCCGGACACGTGCAGAGCCCTGTCTGGAGGAGGAGATCAGCGGTGTTGTCTTATTTCAGGCAGAACAACTGAGGCGAGCCCATGGCGATAAATGGGAAACAGATGCCACTTAGCCTCGGGCAAAAAGAAGTCCAAAAAAACGGCATTGTTCCAGAAGCTCATGCTCCCTCCCTTCAAAAGGCAGAAAGTGCTCACTACTGGAAAGAGAGTTTAAGCTAGAATGAGTGACAAGAGAAAACATGCTAAGTATAAGGTTGCCATGTGTAGCCTTGGACATGTCCCCAGGGTCTCAAATCCTTTGATTCTGTGAGGAAAAAGTCAACTCACAAACTTCACTAAATCTTTAGTCTCCAAATCTGCCTGGGGTCTGCCGCCCTCAGTCAGATGAGACATTTCTGGAACCTATCGGACATGGAATGATCTCATGTGAAGAATTAAAATGGGTCTCCTTTCATGACATTTGAAGTCAAGCCTTTGGGGCATTCTTCCCCCCTCCCCCTCCCCTTTCTTCATTTAAAAGGATTGTGTGAGGAGCGCTCTTCCTCTGTAATTACCCCTGTCACTGCTGCTCAGGAAGGTTTGACTAACTGGCAAACATTTCTCCCAGAGCAAACACATGACAGGCACTTCTAAAGCAGAACGTGGAGACGGTCCTTGTGGAGCGGTAGCGGTGGCAGCTTCTAGTCACAATCTTCAGACAGGGGTTGACATGCCTGTAATGTCTCCCCAAGATGAGAGGCCAGCCACTGAAAGGGAGCCCTCTGAACGTGGGCTCCTGTGACCCCCTTACCTCTTCAAAGCACTCATTTGCCTGATGGTGAGAGGTTGCTGCCAGATTAAGGCTCCAGTTATTGTGAACTGGTGGCTTTGAAGAAGGACCAGTCGGGTTTTCAGCCCAGTTGGTTCCTAGAAGCAGGGTCCTAGGATCTAAATAGTGTGAATTCCTAGCAGCCAAAAGCTGCGCCCCCCTGTAGAGCATGTGTGTTCATGGTGAGTTTAATTGGGAGTGTGTGTGCTGATTGTCCTCACAGTTAAATGAAGCACAAGGATGTTCAAAAGAAATGTCTGTGCCAGTCTACAAAGGGGCACACTGAGACACGAAGTCAGATGTCATGGTTTTGAGAGGCATCAGATCTGGCATCAGATCTGAACGAGAAGCCAACACACACATCCTTCGGCATCCCTCACTGGGACTGCATTTTGTCTTTCATCCTTGCCATTCATTTGTAGGCACAGCTACCAAGCTTGACTCGGGATCCTTCAAATAGGTGGTGGAAACCCGGTTCTTTACAAACCCAGGGCAACACCTTGCTCCAAGCAAACCGTTATTCCTCTCAATCTGTTTAACACCAGATTTCTTCTTATCATCTGGATAGTAAGCCACTTCATGTTTGTTCACTAGTGGACCTGAACAAGGACCATGTCTCTGGGGAAATGCCAAATGTCTGCTTTTATAATCACAGCAATAAAAAAAGAATAATAATCACCTCGAAACGACTGTTGTCTACTGTCCTGTGACATGTAAGTGCGAACTGAATAGTATTCACTTTGCTCCCTGTCTCTGGGTTCAGCAACCTCAGACTCAACGGAAACTGAAAATATTTTGAAAGTGTTATGTGTGCTGGACATTTGCACATTTTAAGTTCTGGTCACTATTCCCAAAACAGTAGAAAACAACTATTTTCATTGTATTAGGCTTGAAAAAGCAAATTAGAGCTAAGTGAAAGTATACTTGGAGATGATTTAAATGGGAGGATGTGTGAAGGGTGTGTGCAAACACCACCTTATATAAAGGACTTGGCCATTTGCAAATTTTGATATATAATCCCCATGGATATGGAAGAACAATTACATATAGCTCATATTAATTTGATAAGAACAAAACACAATGCTCTTATGGGTTAGGCTGACCATGCAGCCTGCAGCTGCAACCTCTCCCTGCACCTGCAGAGACAGTGGGTGGAAACAGTGGTTCTGGCGGTGGGATTAGCTCTGTCCGTCACTTTCACTTCTGATATTGCTCCAACCTGTGGCTCAACATAGCTTTGGAAACATAATCACAGCTTGTTTACCCAGTTGATTTAATTCAGCAAACACAGACTTGCAGTGGTGCCTCTGAGGTCTGAGGCTCTGGTAGGAAGACAAAGATAAGCAAAGCATGTGGGGGAGCTACAGGTAAAGCAGCCGTGATGAATGAGGCATGCTTGGAGAGAAAGCATAAGCTGAAGGGCTACACAGGAGGAAATACTTCATTACCAACAGTGGGGGTCTGTAAATGCTGTTCAGAGGAATCAAACTGGTGGGTGGGGCAGAACCATTTCTTGGGGTTATAAAAAGGAAGGCAAGTGAAAGCTTATCTTTGGATTCCAGCTTCTCCATGTATACCACTACATTTATTGCTCAGCTCTCTTTCAGGAGCTATTGGCAGACAACTACTTCAAACTGTTGTAAGCTGAAAAAGTTAATTAACTGATTGGCATCATAAAAGTGCAAGCAATGGCTGGAGAGATGGCTTAGAGGTTAAGGCGCCTGCCTGCTAAGCGTAAGAACGTCAGTTCCAATCTCCAAGTCCCGCGTTTAGCCAGATGCAAAGTGACACACGGGCACAATGCCGCCCTTGCCCACAAAGGGACACACGTGTCTGGACCTTGTTCACAGTGGTTGAGAGGCTGTTGGTGAGCCCATTCTCTGTCTTCCTCTCCCTATCTTTCTGTTTCGCTCTGTGTCTCTCTCCCAAATAAAAATGAATATTAAAAAAATTAAAAAAGAAAGTGCAAGCTAATGGATGAACATGCCTGGGGCCACAGACTCCTTAGACCAGATCTCTCTTTTCCCAGTTTGACTCATTCTCAATGGCTTTGTTCACAGGGGCTCACCACATAGGCTGGTAAGGAGTCAGCCAGTGGAACTGTGCATGCAGTCTTTCTTCTCGAGTATTTTAGAAGAAAGAATGCCTATCTCTCATAGTCCACAAACAATTGGGAATGGGATCTCTCTAGTACAGGACTGAATGCCCTCCATGCACAGACTGATCATGGCAGCCTGGGTGATGAATACCTCTGACTTGCAGGTGTGGGTCATATTTGCACCCAAACCATATAGGCTGAGGATGGTAAAGGGTGTGCCTTAAGGAAAGTTATACTGTAGTTACAAGAAGAATGTGGGGCCAGACTACAGATGTCTTTAGTTCTTTATCTCCCCTAATGCTCCTGGACGTTTCCCTCCATTTTCCCCCAGGCTCTTAGGATAGGGTGTACAGAAACAGTAAATAAATATAAAATCACCAAGATAAGTTTGATTTCTGATAACAACTAGGTTATTTTTTTAAGTATGTGCCATGATTGTCTGCAGTTTAAGCTTAACTGGGGGTATTTATCTGGCAACCTTACTATATCATCTTTTAGCATCAGAAATACTAAAGCATATGAATAAAGGTATTAGCAGCTGAAAATATCTCTTCAGTGTGAACTTTTTTTTCTGAACAAGATGTGAAACTTAACTTGAAGCAGTGGTAACCAGCCTTGTGTGTTCCTCTGGAGGAGCTATGAAATGCCACAGCCAAGCCAGGCATGGTGATGCACGCCTATAACATCAGGATTGAAAATTTAAGTGGCAGATGCAGGAGGATTGAGAGATTGAGAGAAATTGAAGCTATAGAACAAGACTCTGTCTCAAAAAGTCTCAAGGAAGACAACCCGACTGAGTCAAGTCCTAGCATAACTTCAGTGAGTCAGAGTTGGAGCTGCTCCTAAAGTTTCTAAGTTCCCTGGGAGATTCTAAGACATGGTTGTTCAGTCAGCTTCATGTAGGTGGGATGAACACCCAAACCAGGAACAGTTTAGGGGAGGAAGGGATTTATTTAAAGCTTACAGATCCAGGAGAAGTTCCATAATGGCAGAAGAGGATGGCTCCCCTTTCACAGATCCAAGCAGAGAGAAACCACCACTAGCCAACGCCACACACAAGCAAAAAACTGGCAACAAAAAAGCAGAGACCCAGGCAGAGCTCAGATTGCTCTGCATATCTTTGTGCTGGGAATCAGAGGCACCCCAGGTACACCTTAGGGCTGGTCCCCAGTATCTGCCCATAGTGATACCTCTTCCAGCCAGGTGGCTGGAGACCACAGATATAAGCTTTAATAAAATACCCGATTCTATTGGGGACATACATTCACACTACCACAATGAACAACATGAAGAAGCAGAGGGCAGTTTGAACTCGTGGAAGGTAATTGCAATATTAGAAAACAGATGGGCAGGGTCTGAAAAGTCTTTCCAAGTTTTTCTAAGATCACTCAGCAGCCACTCTGTCCACTCTGCTGTCTAGGAGATGGCTTCTGGTTCACAGAACACAACAGTAAGTTGAATAAAATCACTTTGGGATGATTTCTCCTGTGTCAAATGGCAAATATAAGCTGAGTGTAAGTTTTATAACTGAATACCAATGGAGAGTCAGTTCTGGAAGGACAAAGTGTGTGGGAAAAAATGGATCAATTTCCATCTAGCTTGAATCTACAAAAAATATATATATTATTCTCCGCATGTTTTAGCTAATTGGATTTGACACTATTGGATAAGACTTTTAAAAAATCATTTTGTTTATTTATTTATTGGAGAGAAAGAGAGAGAGGGAGAATGAGAGAGAATGAATGCAGGGCCTCTAGCCACTGCAAATGAACTCCAGAAGCATGTGCAACCTTGTACATCTGTCTTATGTGGGTACTGGGGAATTGAACCTGGGTCCTTAGGCTTCACAGGCAAGCACCTTAACCACTAAGCCACCTCTCCAACCTGTTGGATAAGACTTTTACTTATGGGATTTTGCAAGGTATCTACAGATTGTGTTTAGAAGGGCCTTAGTCAAAGGACATCTTCAGTTGACTCCAGGATGGACTGGTTTTGAGATGGTCACTCAGTACTGAATCTGTGTGGTCTTCTACTCTCTAAATTCTCTTTGAACATATTGACTATGTGACTGTGGCCTTGACCACATTTATGCAGATTATCTCTAAGTATGTATACTAGGTCTCAAATTGTATTCTACTCTGAGTCACTTGGCAAAGTTTTATGAAAATACATGCCTACTCCCCCAGTTCAGTAGCATGAGTAATTGTAGCTTCATGTTGTGGCTCTGGGGTAGGTGTAAGGCATTAAAACTCTTTATCCACGTGGTCCTACCACAATTTTGAGAACTACTGGTGGTTATTATATCCTCAGCAGTCTGTGTTGGGGAAGTTTGATGATCATGGAAGTTGCCCTTCCTCAGCACATGTAACGTGTGAAGTGTGCAGAAACGTCCTTCATAACAGGCATCTGCTGTAAGCCTCCATGCACTCTTTAAGGTTTAGTTCCACCTAGAAATGGAAAAACCAAGCCACTGAGTATTGTGAAGATCTTGTAGGTCGCATAGGGCAGTGACGCGACTCACGTCCAGGTCTGGGTCTTCAACACCTATGTTGCTATACGTGTCAAGTTACTGTCCTTACATCCACAAGGACAGCAGGTGAGCCTGGAGGGCCATGTGTCAGGTATTTGAAGGCTTTCTTTCTGGAAAGATTGCTTAGCTTCTCTGGTGTTTAAGTACTCCATGCGATGTGGAACAGTCTGTACACCACAAGAGGGAGGGTTTGATGTCATAACAAGACTCCTACAACCAATCACAATGGCTTCCCCTCTGAAGACAGTGCTGAAACATTTAGTGATGGTGAACTCAGGACTCATACTGACTTCCAAATAGATCAAGAAGCCGGGTGTGTTGGCACACGCCTTTCATCCCAGCACTTGAGAGGCAGTGGTAGGAGGAACACCATAGGCTTGAGGCCACCCTGAGACTACATAGTGTATTGCAGGTCAGTCTGGGATAGAGCAAGACTCTACCTAAAATATATACATGTATGTATATATATATATATCTTGGCTTCATTTGTCTCCCTAGAGACCTGACCTCCTTTATGTATGAGACAGCACCATTTGTCATATCACCTCTGAGATCCTCTGTGGTCATTCTCACTGTGATAGTGGAGCTTCTCCCTGACAGCTACCTCCATCCATTTGGGCTTCTATAAGAAAATACTGAGCTGGAGAAATGGCTTAGCTGTTAAGGCACTTGCCTGCAAAGGAAAAGGGCCCAGGTTCAACTTCCCAGGACCCATGTAAGCCAGATGTACAAGGTGGTGCATATGTCTGGAGTTTGTTTGCAGCAGCTGAAGGCCCTGGTGTGCCCATTTTCTTCTCTCTCTTTCTCTCTTTACCTATCTGCCCCTTTCACCCTCTCTAAAATAAATAAATAAAATATTTTTAAAAAGGAAATACCATAAGTTGAATGGCTTATAAACAATAGAAAACTACTCCAATCACTTCTGGAGGCTGGCAAGCCTAAACATTGGAGGCTTGAAGTCTGGTGAAGGCCTATATCCTTAGTTCATAGATGGCTCCTTTGGGCTGTGTCCCCCACATAACAACATGGGTTGGTGAGCTCCTTGGGCCTCTTTGATAAAGCACCCATTTCACTGTGTTCTCTACCCTCTTGACCTCCCAAAGAACCTATGTTAAGATTTTAGCACATGAAATTTGAAGGGAAACAGACTACAGCCATAATTCACTAGAAGAGTGAAGTCACGAGTGAAGAACAGATGAAGGGAACTTATAAACAGAACCCTTCTGCAAACAGAAAACTGAGCTAAACTGAGTGGATGTGTCCTCCTGTCTAAACATCAGTCCCACTGAGACACTTAGTAAACAGTGTGGTGTGAGGGTCAGGATATTTGCTGAATGGAAAAAACATTATCCTGAAATCTTCAGCATTGTTGATTTCTGCCACTGGGGTGTTCTGCACTATTGTGGATGTTATTAGCATGGCTCTGTTCAAATATTATCATAGTTTCATATTGTGCTTCCAGCTGCCAGCCCCTCCCCAAGTGGCTGATTATCCAAAAACATCTTTGGTAAATATGATCATTTTTTCCTCACATTCCTCATTTCTTCTCGCTGATCACTCATGTTAAGAGGCCACAGGGGCCTGTTTTCTCCGCCACTCCCTTTCCCATGCTAAGCAAAGGATGAAGATGTATTGACCTGTATAGGAGAAGTGGGCCCCAGAGACATCCTTGCACATCCAACAGCAGAGGCATTGCATGTCCTGAAGACCCAGGGGCTGGCGAGGATGATCAACCGTTGTGCTGTTAATACGAAGGTCACTGCCTCCACTTAGGCTCTGGTGGGGGTAGCCTGGGAGCCTGTCCTCTTTTCAGCAGCCGATGATGATGATGTGCTGGTGCTGTTACAGTTCCCAGAGGAGCAGTCCTCCTGGCCCAGTGGACTATCAAGATTTATCTTACCACGTCTCGTTAGAGTCACGTGAACCAGTGGCTTTTTGTTCATTCAAATATCAAAATAGCAGCTTCAAGGCCACCTACAGATAATCTCATCCTGTGGGGTTCACCATGCACTCTGGAGATGTTTTGGGTAAGACGAAGCCCTGCAGAGGTGGAAGCAGTGTAAGGGGTCACAGAGTCCATTGGAAGGTGGTCTCTCCCCAACACTTCAGACAGAATTGTGTCTCTCTTGCACCTTTGATGGCTGGGCTCTGTATAAGGTTTTTAAAGTTTTTAATCCAATGATGGATATTCATTTTCGTGTGTGGCACAGAAAGCACGGGCTTGCCTTTCTAAGAAGTCCCATTTCCTATCAGTAAGTTGCCTCGTGCCCTTTGCCATGCAGTCATGGTGAGACCATAAATCCAGGGTCTGTCCAGTGCTGGAAAGTAAACGGGGTCCTGGGGCTTTTCCTCATAGATCTGCCTGGTTTCTGATCTGCTGCAGCTAGTGGAAAAGAGCACTACCCTAAGACTGGCCACCACACACATGAACTTGGAGCAAAGAGAGCAAATGATTGCATTTTCCCCAGGGTCACCATCCTCCTTTCCTCTATGTTGACAGTGATTTTTCAGCTGCTACCACTAAGCTTCTTGACTCCCTGTCATCCTTGGACATGGCTCCTGAAGTTCACATCAATTCTATAATTAAATATTCCCAACTAATGATTTTTTTTCTTCCAGCCCAAACACTCTAATTTACACAAAAACTCTGGGACCGTTTGGCCCCACTGTGCCAGAACTATTACCTATTAGGAGTTCAGATAAACTGGACAACTGGATATTTTTATATAAAATGTTCTTTTTTAAAACATTGGCTCAACTTGTTTAAAATTAGTATAAAGGCCAAATTATAGGTGAAATCAAGCTATGGGGTAACTAACATCTCTTACCCTGGGCTTCCTCCTCCATTTTTCCTGTATTTCATAGTTCCTGTGTGGCACTAAGATGCCTCTTTATCATCCTGGAAAACTTCCAGAACAAATAGATATTGAGTCCTGATATTCTTTCTGACAGAAAAAAAAAAGTGCAAGCTTAATTCTTTTTAAATTTGGCTGTCCATATATTCTTAGCTGAAGTTCAAAGTGAAGGAAAAGGTTTAATTGGAGAATTCATTAGTTCACGTGTTCGTTTTCCTATAGGAATGAAATGGGTATGTGTGGAGCAATTCTGCCCATAGATCATTATCTAGAAAGGTCAGACATGAAGAAGTATTGATTTCAGCTGTTTCAGATGATCACCCCGTAGCTCCATGAAGAAAACCTTGCTGCAGTGTGGGTTTTCAGATCTACGACAAGATGAAATGATACATTTGAGATGGTGTGTAATACAATATGGACTACTGAGCTTTGAAAGGATTTCATTTACCTATAATTAGTTGTTTTGTAAGGACTGTAAAGCCTGCTGCACAAACTTTTCCATGAATGGTCAAGTCCAGGGATTGGCAAACTGCACATAGTGTGTCAAATTCAGCTCACTGCACTGCATGTTTTTGTGAATAAAGTTTTATTGGAATAGTCATGAACATTTGTTGACATGTTTGTGAATATCTTTGTGTGAAAAGGGTAGAATGCAGAGACTGAAACAGAAACTGTATGGTTTTCAAAGTCGAGAATATTTTCTACCAGTTGTTTCTAGGAAATGTTTGCTGGTGCCAAGTGTAGCCCTGATGGGTAAGAGCATGTCAAAAGACAGGATAACTGGGTTAAGGCCACGTCAAAGAGATGGGGTAGCTGGAGCTAACTAGTCGGTCCTCCGTACCCCCAGGTTCTGCATCCACAGATTCGCCCAACCTCAGCATGAAGCTGGGCATGGTGTCCACAATCCTAGTCCTTGAGAAATGGCAACAAGAAGATCAGTAGTTCAAGGTCACATAGCCAGCTTGGGCTACGTGAGCCTTATCTTATGAAAACCAAAACAGGGTCTGGAAAGACAGCTCAGCCGGTAAAGGCACTGGCTGTATAAATGTGACCACCTGAGTTCAGATCCTCAGAATCCATGTCAAGCAAGTATCTGCACTCCCAGCTTTCCTATGGTGACTTTGAGGTGGAGAAGTCTTGGAAGCTCATGGGCTAATTGCAGCTGCAAACAATAAGAGAGACCCAAGAAGGTGAGGACCAAGACACCAAGGCTGTCCCGTCACTCCTACACATGTACCATGGCACATGTGCAGTGTGCTCGCACATATGCATACACATCGATAAAAAAACAACTAAAGAAATACATAAAAATACATAAATAAAATACATAAATAAAATTATTTTGTGTCTGTGTTGAAACACATGCAGACCCTTTTCCTTGTCACTATTCCCTAAACAATATAATAACTATTTACATAGCATTAACATTACATTCAATATGAAATATAATCGAGAGATAATTTAAAGTAGATAGAAGGATGTGTGTAATTATATGCAAGTGCTAAGGGCATTTTGCATAGTCATCTGCAGATGTGAGGGTCATTAGGGACCCCCTGAAACAACTTTCCTCACATACAGAGACAATTTAGTTCCATTTTACTGTGTCTTGTTATTGTTTTGCTCTTTTCCCCTGTTTTATTAAATTTTTAAAAATTTAATTAATTTATTTGAGAGAGCGAGAGAAAGAGAAAGAGCGCGCACACACACACACACACACACACACACACACACACACACACACAGAGTGAGAATGGGTACACCAGGGCCTCCAGCCACTGCAAATGAACTCCAGATGCATCTTGTGTATCTGGAGAATAGAACCTTGGTCCTTTGACTTTGCAGGCAAATGCCTTAACCCTTAAGCCGTCTCTCCAGCCCTCCCCTGGTTTTTATTTTTTTAAGGAGAAAACTTTGATGATTTGAAGCTTCCTTTTCTTTTAGAATATACATTTAGTTCTACCAGTGTTCCTCTAAATACTCCACTAGCTGCCTCTGAGAGATTTTGACTATTTGTATTTTCATCTCAGTTGACTCAACATGTTTTATAATACTGCTTATGTGACATACTCATTATTCCAAAGGGTGACGTTGACCTTCCAAGCAATGGGAGATTTTCCTTCTAGAACGGAGTTATTGTTTTCTAGGCTAATTCCATTACACTCAAAGTGGTTCAGTTCCATGGCAGTGGTAAGGTTTGTGTTGTAAATCTAGATGATCCCCGTCATGGTGAATGTTCCATCTGTGCTGGGAGAGCATGTGTATTCAGCTGTCACCCGGCGGAGGGCTTAACGAAGGCCACTTACACACAGTTGCTTACTAGTGCTGTTCAGGTCTTCTCCAACCTCAGCAACTCCCAATCTTCCAGTTTTCTCAGGTCTCTGAGGGAGGAGTATCAAAGCCCCAGTTGCATTGTGACTTGGTCTCCGTATGTCTCTTTCTGACCTGCAGTTTGAATCTGTTGTTCTGGGTATATATATTCATCAGTTTCTGGGTAGATTGGCCCTTTCATCAGGTTGTAACATCACTCTTCATTCCTGGAAAGTTTCTTTGTTCTGCAGTCTCCACTGCCTGATCTGATGGCCACACAGCTTCCTTTGTTTACTGTTAGCATGCTAACCTTGCTCCTGAATAATGGCACATAGACTGAATGCCTCCAAACATTTAAGTTGGATTGTATTTTAATTTCTGTCTTTTAGAGAAAATATAGGTATATCAGGTGTAAACATGCCATTTGATTATGCTTTATATTTCTTCATTTTCTTAGTTTTTTCTATTCCCTGCTTTATATTTTTTAACATTACATTTTAATTGATCTACTATGTTTTCTGGTAGACTTTTGTTAGTTTCATATATCAATTATATTTGTAATGTCTATCGCTTTTGGGACTCTTTTTTTCTGATACTCTAAGTGTCGTTCTAATATTATTTTCTTTCTTCTCTGTTAAAAGAACACACCTACTGCACACGGATTCTCGTAGTGGTTTGTGGTTTTTTTTTTTTTTCAGTCTGGTAGCTTTCCTTCTCACTCTCATTTGTAAATGACACTTTCCCTAGACACAGATTCCTAGGTAGACAGCAGACAGCAGCTATCTGTTTGGATGATTGTTCAAATATATGTAGTATGTTGTTTTCATTATTTTGCTTTATCCCATAATTTTATTGTTTTACCTCTTCAGCAGTTTTTAAATTCACTTGGGATGGATCTTTTGGATTTACTCTGATTGAATTTATTGAGCTTTTCTTTTTTTAACATTAAAGTACTTTTTAAAATTTAACTATAATTTCTGAGGTAAAATACTTTTTTCTTTTAACTGTGCAACAAAATACAGAGCTATCAGATCCCTCTGAAAAGATATGTATATTATACATATATTTCTGTAACATTACATATATAATATATGAAAAAATTGCAGAATTTATACAAAGACTAATATCTAAAAGGCACTGCTTAATAGAGTTGAAAGTGCTTACATTTTATGTACATACATACTATTCTGCTTATACAGATAAGTAATAAAGTCATCTTTACATGTGAATATCTTATTCACAAATCCTTGCATCACAATTTTGTAATTCAAAGAATACCTAAATATGACAAAACAATTAATTCATAACTTTTTCTACAAGAAGAAATAAAAACGATGGAGTAGTTCCTAAAAGAATCAATGAAATGCATAAACAATAATGGAACATATTTTATGTATTTTTAAGCTTCTTGAATCTGTGGAATCCTACTCTTTCCCAAATTTGGGAAATACTAACACACACACACACACACACACACACACACATATATATATATATATATATATATATATATATATATATATATATATATATTTTTATTATTCATGTTGAATGTTGCAAACATTTGAGTGAAATGTGTTTGATGGAGAGAATGCTAATAGATATGTTTCAGCAGCCCTCCATCCTATGAGCTCAGTGTTCAGTTCTCATCAGCCTTGTGCAGGTTGTGGTTCCCATGTGGTCACATATTCAGAGTGTTAACAGTGCTGATTTCGATCTGTCTCATGGGTGGTCCACCCAATGGCCAGTGTGGGACTTGGATGGTGACATCACTCTCCAGAGCTCACAAGCTGTGATATGCTGTGTAGGGTCAGAGTCACACCCTCACTGCTTCTGAATAAGTATGGCAATTTATAAACACCTCTATAAGACCCAGCCATCTCCTGAGCTCCTTTCTGTCTGTGATTTCTTCTGTATTTTCAGACTTCTTGCGGCTCTGTTTGGTTCCATGGACAGAATGATGGGACATTACTTACCTTGCTTTACCATGTAGTTCTCATGATGGTACCTGATAAGCCATGTGGTAGGAGCACAGAGAGGGATGGGCGCTGGTTAAAAGCAGCACCCTCATGGGATCCCAACTCTGTGTCTATATGTGAGAGTTTTAGGCTCTTTCACTATCACTGCTGCCCCATAGGCACGAGCAGATGGCCTGGGGTGAGGAAAATGGAAAAAGTAAGAGTGGGGAAAGGAAGAGGAAGGAGGAGAAGAACAAAGAGAAAGAAGAACATAAAAAATTAAAAATATAGACAGAGAGAGAGAGGACGTTTTCCGTACGTCTTCGAAGTGTTAGGGTGCTTCTCTCTTGCTCCGGAGTTCAGGGGACTGCTCCCTCTGTCTGCACAGAGCCCTGCTGGCCTGTGGCTTCCTTGATCTTATGGGGGGACACATCAGGACAAAGAAAGATGGTGGCCTTTTCCACATTCCCAACTCATTGGTGTTTCTTCATAGTCTAGTCTTTTCTCCAGGCCTGGGCAACTCCTCAGTGCACTTAGGGCTGTACTCAGTGAGGGGAGCGGAGTGGAGTGTGCTTGTCCCATACTTGCTGAAAGCAGAGCCACCCGAGATTTTGACCACTAGTCAGTTGCACCACCCGTTGCAGTACTAAATTCAGCCTGACTTGTGTCTCATCCTAACTATCAGATCTAAAAATACAATAGCTTGGCCAGAGGTTGTACTGAAAAGTCGGATAAATTTCAGAGGTAATGCAGATGTTCCAAATTTCTGCAACCAAGGGCTTGCATGCAAGTTATAAGAAAGCAGCAATTACTCTTCACATATACTTTCTCTTCTTTATGGAGCCCTGACGTTTGTTCTCAGGGTACACCAGCTAAATCAGATTAATGCTCATTTTGGCCACCATTTATCTGCAAAAATTATTGTGCATTTAATCGCTTTGTTGGAAGAAGTTGGAGAATATTGCATTTCTTTCAGGTCTTGGTCCTTTTAGAAGTAATCTTGACTTACTGTGATTAAATCTTTACGTAGTCCAACATTAGTGTTTGCAATATCCAGTGCATCCTATCTTGTATTTATTTCACACACAGAAATGTAAGGGTCACCTTTACTTAGTTTTCACAGAAAATTATTTAAAAACATCAAGTTTAGCTTTGTTATTTTATCACATTACCTGGACAAGAGTTGTGGCAGGTGCTGAAATTTTGACAGGCATGAATTGTGAGAAAACAAAACAGGGGCACAAGCAAGAGAACCACATAGAAGTGAAGATACAGGGGTGACTATCCAGTAAAGAAGGTGGCTGTCTTCTAGATTCTTCTCTATCTTCACTTATTTACTCCTCAGCCCACTGGAATCTGGTGCCTGTCCTCCTTGCTCTTCTGAGATTGTCCCTATCAGAACCACCAAGGAACAGTGATGCTAACTAATCTTAACAGGTTAGATGTGACCTAGAACCTAGTGTGCTCCTGAAATGACCTCCTCACTTAACTTTTGAGAAGAACCACATCCTGGCTTTATCTCCACCTTCAAATGATTCCTTTCTCATATTCTCTACAGCACCCTTCCTCTACATAGTCCTTCAGTGAGGGCTTCCCAGGATTCCGCCATCAGGATATTTCTTTTCTTTTCTTTCTTTTTTTTTTTTTTTTTTTTTGTTTTTTTGTTTTGTTTTTCGAGGTAGGGTCTCACATTAGCTCAGGCTGACCTGGAATTTACTATGTATTCTCAGGGAGGCCTTGAACTCATGGCAATCCTCCTACCTCTGCCTCCTGAGTGCTGGGATTGAAGGTGTGTGCCACCACCCCCAGCTTTCAGTTATATTTTCTATCATTTCCTTTTATTCCCTTTGTTTTGCTAACATGAAACCTGATTTATCCTCCTGTCATTGACCATCACTGTTACATGGATGACTTCCAAATCTGTCTCCATTGTGTGTTTGGAGGACTTCTTAGGTATCCCTTAGGTACTTAGAGCTAATGTCCATGAAACAAGTTATTTCCTTTATTATTATTATTATTTATTTGAGAGAGAGAGAGAGAATGGGTATGCTAGGGCCTCTTGCCACTTAAAACTCCAGATGTGTGCACCATACTGTGCATCTGGCTTTACATGGGTACTAGGTGCCAGCAAGCACCTTTAACCACTTAGCCTTCTCTCCAGCCCTGAAACAAGCCATTTATTTCCACTTCCCTTTAACTCTATGCTTTTCCCACCCTGAAATATTATCTCATTTAGATATGAGCCACAATATGTGCCATTATAGCACTTAGGGGGGCAGGGAGGGCTCAGACAAGAGGATTGTCATGAGTTCAAGGCCAGCCTGGGCTGCAGTGTGCAATTCTGTATCAAAAACAAATCAAACAACAACAAAACCTGGTACCACTAGCTACACAGTTTCCCCCAGCAAAAAAAAAAAAAAAAAAAAAAGAAACCATCTTCCAGCAAATGTACCTGCTTCTGTCTCCTCTTCCTCCAGCCTTGACACACAAAGGATGTTGCCTGCCTGTCTTAGGCCACCCTCTTCGGTGGCAACTTATTCCCACTGAGATAACACCCCAGCTTCATCCTCACCATCCACTCATCCAAAGCTGCAGTAAACGAGTTTGTGCGCTAAGGATCAAAACTGGCAGACATGCAGAACAGTTTCAGGGAGCCAGAAAGGAAGCCAACGATTTCATTCAAGAGACATTTACTTTAACAGGGAGCCAATCCAAACTAGATAATGAAGCCAGCATTTGGCTCTCTCTAGCATTGACTCTAGCTTGTATTTAGTGTCTATGGTTTTGTGCACACATATATATGAGGGGGTCGTAAACCTCCTAAGCCAGGCTATTCCCAAAAAGGCTATCCTCATGGCTAAGCTCACTCTTGCTCCTCCCTACTCCAGTTTCTCTTCACAACTCCTCATACTTGGGTTTTATTTGCCAAAGAGCTTTCCTCCTGCCCCTCCTTTTCTGACTAACTCTCAGCCATGCTCAGTTCTTCACTCACTTTCGTCACCTCTGGACATTGTTCCTTGGCATCTTTGCACCTGCCTCAACAAGACCACTGAAATACACACAGAATGTCCTCTTCTCATGGCTCAAATGGTGGTGTTTTAGGGGCTTAATGTGACTCCATTTTGATAT
Source organism: Orientallactaga sibirica (assembly GCA_036365145.1). Lineage (NCBI taxonomy): Eukaryota > Metazoa > Chordata > Mammalia > Rodentia > Dipodidae > Orientallactaga > Orientallactaga sibirica. The sequence continues at coordinate 8,892,001 of JAEOAD010000039.1, forward strand.
AAAGTTTCTAGTCCTCTCTATTAGTAAACAGAGATTATCTTTCCTTTTCAGCAAGTCATACTAGGTGGTACCCCTGGAAGGAACAGAAGCTTCAAAAAGAAAAGAAAGAAAGAAAAAAATGAATGAAAGAAAGAAAAGAAAAAAGAAAAGAAAAAGACACCTGTCAGGTGTGGCAGTGTGCACCTGTAAGTCCAGCTTTCAGGAGGATGTTGCAGGCAGGTCTGAGTTCCCAGCCAGCCTCGGCTACATTCTGAGACCCTCATGAAAAAAGAACAACCATCAACATCATGATCACTGAGACAGTGATGCAATCTTAGACACGTCTAGCACTCAAGCTGAAAAAATGTTTTCCATTCACATTTAATATAGTCTCATCCTGACAGTTCTTAGAAAGGTTTTAGTGCCATGTTACAGATGTAATGGGAAACGACTGGGCTCAGTGCCTGGTACAGCTATCTGCCTGGGTTTAGACCCTGACCTGGAAGGAAGCCATGGCTCCTGATGTGAGGTGTCAGAGGACCCAGAGAGAAGTCATGGACACCCAACTTTCCTCACATCCTGCACCAGCAGGTAGCTCCTTCTGGCAGAAAGGCCTCATTAACATGCCCAGTGAGATCTTGCTGGCTGCTCCTGCCCTCTGGCTTCCTCCTAGTCCTTCTGGAATCCCCTTTCTGGGGTGGGAGTAGAGATGGGAGTGAAATCCCTTAAAAGGAATTAATTGCCTTTGCTTCTAATTTCTTTCTTTCTTTCTTTCTTTCTTTCTTTTTTTTTCCAAGGGTGATGGGTTAATTATGGAGACAGTAACCACATGTTATATTCCCAGGGTGAAAGACACTTTCCCTTTTAACATGATCACACTGTGTTGGTAATACAGATCACTCCCGGAATGTTGCTAATGCAATTATCTCTGAGCAGGTTGCTTTATAGAAATATTCATGGAGCTTTCGTCATTAACCACCACCCAACTGCATAGTACAGAAAAAAAAAAATCAAACCTTAAAATTACTTAGCAAGAAACAAAACCACATTCATTAAGGTTCTATCCTTAGCCCAACCAGAACATGCTGTGGCTGTGGCATTTTAAAGAGACAGCAAACACGGCACTTCTCTGCAGTGCTGGCTCAAATCTTCACATTTACTTTTTACAGTGTGGGCAGTGCTTTGCAAAGTCTGGGTCCCTGACAGCAATGAAAGCACTTCTAATCTGGCTTCAGCTACACAGGCCCAGGATTCAGTTTGCCAGAAGGACCTGCTCAGTCAGAAGACTTCGTGGAAAGCAGAGGGTCCTCTGGGAGTGGGGTGAAAACCGAAGAGGGTAATGGAATGGGAATAGCGCCAATCACAGTATGTTCAGATATTAAAGTTCTCAATAAAAATGTACAAAATAAATTTTATATTTTTATTTATTTATTTGTTTGCAAGCAGAAAGAGAAAGAAAGAATGAGAATGGGCACACGCTAGGGCACCTAGCCACTGCAAACAAACTCCAGATGCATGTGCCACCTTGTGCATCCAGCTTTATGTGGGTACTGGGTAACTGAACTTAGATCATTAGGCTTTTCAAGCAGGGACCTTAACCACTGAACAATCTCCCCAGCCCCAAATATACATAATCTATATATGTATGTATGATGATAGATAGTAAATAGAGAAGAGATAGATCCTAATCATATGAGGATCTGAGACCCATGCTTTCAAGGTTTGAAATAAAGTAGGTGAAGAGATGCTAATCTCTAACCTCCAATCAAGTGCTAATCATTAATAATGAGAGCCACTCATGTAAATTCCCTTGTCCCAGTACATTTAAGGAAGTGGTTTTCACACTTGAAGAGCAGCTGAAACCCCTGGAGGGCTGCTTATTAGAATCCAGATGGCTGGTCCCCACCCTTGACTTCTGATTCACCAAGGCCAGGCATTTGTATTTCTAAAGAATTCCAAGATGCAGCAGATGCCACCGAACAGCACGTGGAGAACTACTGAGTCAAGTCAAGTTTAGCAGAGACAGTGGTTGTCAGGTTCAGGGGTGTTTTTTTGTTTGCTTGTTTTAACCTCAAGCAATTACTTCCTTTGTTTGGTGCTTTTCTATCTTTTCTACTTTTAGATTTGCCCCAATTTCCTTGCATTTTTTAAAACCCCATGCATTCATTATGATTACTTTCCAGTGGCTAGGAACCAAACCCAGGACCTGTACACTGAGCTAAACCCTAAACCCCTACTGATTACATTATTGTCAGTAACAAAGTTTAGGTTCTTACAGCAGAAAGCAGAACTCAACTGGCTTAGACAGTTACTAAGTAGATGACTTCATAAGCAGGGTTCACTAACTGATAAAGTGAAATTCCTGCAGAGAATGGCCTTCCAGGTCTTGCCCGTGATGTTGCAATACTATTAGGGACCCTGTGATTCACTTTAGTTTCTCTTCTCTGCAGGATAAACCAAAGAAAATTCCCCGGGTTGGAATAGCTGATGGTAGCCATTCGTAGGCGCATGCTCACATGTACTTGAAGAGAAAGGGACTTCCCAGAGCTCTCTGTGGATGAACAGAAGTTTTCCAGTGCTGTCTGGTTTCTCATGTCTCCTTGTCTAGAATCCAGCCTCATACTCAAGCCACTCTTGGTGCCGGTTTTCCATATTGGTTTCTATCTCATAGTCTGTAAGAGTTACTTTTTGTCATGATGGGGAATGCATGGCAGCAGGAGTACGAAGCCGAGCTGGTCATATTTCACTCACAGCCAGGAAGCAGGGGAGAAACAAGCAAAGGGCTAGGTTAGAAAACCTCAAGTCCTGTCCTCCAGTGACCCACTTCCTCCAGCAAGTCTCTACCTCTTAAAGGTTCTACAACCTTCTCAAGCAGGGCCACCAGCTAGGGACCAAGTGTTCAAACACATGAGCCCAGCCAGGGACATTTTACAGCCAAACCACAACAGTAGCATTTCTGATCTACATAACATTCTCAGATATATTTTCCACATGTTACACTGCCCACTGGGGCTCTTTCTTCCAGGAGACCCCGTTGTCTCTTCCTTTTTTCTTCCTCAGCCTTTGCCAAGCCCTTTGAGATCAAACCCTCAGACCAGACTTCAGTCTCCACATTTGCCGTCCCCTCACCCAGCTGGAGGATGTTGCCTTCAGAATCACACTTCCTGCATGTTTGTCCCTCATCATACCCATTAGTCTCCTCTAACGAATCTTTATGCCTATAAAAGTCCTGGCGATTTAAAGAGAAACTATGAAACAGCTAATAGTTCAGGGGGGTTGTGCACTTGGCAATACTGAGAAGAAAGTAAGGAACTGACCAAAGGTGGGAACTGTGCCGGGAATATGTCAAATAGGAAATCACAAGGGATTCAGAGAGCCACTTTGAAAAGTGGCAAAGCCCTAGCTGGATGAAAAGTGATTAGGTAGAGTCTCAGCCTGTAGAAAGCTCTGGTTCGTCTCCCAAGGAGGCACTGAGGCACTTAGTGCTGTGTTGAGAAGATACTATCCTTTTTTTTTTTTTTTTTTTTTTTTTTTTTTTGGCACAGTGCACACATACACGCACATGCATGAGTGCTTGTGTGTAGCATGCATGGTGTGTGTGCAGATGCACATGTTGTGTGTGTGTGTGTGTGTTTGTGGAGGCCAGGAGAGAACATCCTCTTCTGCTGGTCACCATGGATTTCCTTGAGAGGTAGTCTCTTCCTGAACCTGGAGTTACTGGCTTTGGATAGACTAGCTAACTAGTGGCCTTAGCAACTATCCAGTGTCAGCTCCTCACAGGAGTGGGATTACAGGCATGTATGGCAATGCCCAGCTGTTCACGTGGGTGCTGGGGAATCAAACTGGGGACAAATTAGGCTCTCTTCGGCTGTCATGCTTCCAAGGCAAGGGCTCTTTGCCACTGAGCACTCTCCCTAGTCCAGGAAGATTCCACCTTAACCCTGTGCTCAGTGGTATCAAGTGTCCAATAACTGGCTCTCAAAAATGAAAGAAAGAAAGAAAGAAAGGAAGGAAAAAATCTCTAATTAGTAGTACTTGCTGATTTCTGTGTCGACATCCTCATGCTGGCTCATTCCGACTAGGTGGCTTCCCATCATTCAAAGTGGATTTGGGAGGAGAGGTAACCACAGGCTCTTACATCATTCCATCAGCCATCCTGCTTGATGCATAGTTTCTGGGCTCCTCAGTTTCTTTCCTTAAGGAAAAACAATAATCATATTTATTTCATAAAATTATGAGATAGATTAAGCTGCATGCCAACAGTATAGAGTCTTGCCTAGAACAGTTCCCTGTCTTTATCCCAGACATATGTTGGGAACTAACTTGGGACATTGCAAACTGTGAAGATACTTTGTAAGATGACGGGGCAACCCACAAGCAAGCTGTACCTGGTGCTGGAAAGAGGCTCCAGCAACAAGGAAACCATGTCTTCCTCTCAAGTTTGAAACACCTGGTGCTGGGAGGGAGGGAGCAACATAGGACACCAGCTCCAAAATTCAGGTATTTTTTTGACCAGGATCTGGAATCCAGAACCTTCTAGAACCTTCTGGGCAAGAAACAACTCCTTTGTTTTTCCAGGAATTTATTTTCTCAAGGGGTCATGGCTCTTTCTTTTTCCTGCCTTATTTGTTAGTTTTCCTTTTAAGGCCTCTTTTAAAAAAAATATTTTATTTTTATTTATTTATTTGACAGAGACAAGGATGGAGAGAGAGAGAAACAGAGAGAGAGAACAGGCATGCTAAGGCCTCCAGCCACTGCAAATGAACTCCAGTCGCATGTGCCACCTTGTGCATGTGACTTATGTGAGTCCTAGGGAATCAAACCTGGGTCCTTTGGCTTTGCAGGCAAGTGCCTTAACTGCTAAACCATCCCCCCAACCCTTTTAAGACATATTTATTAACATAAACATTGAGAGACTTTAAAGAAAATGATTAAACAGCTAACATAACAGGTGGTATATGGATTGGAGCCTATGTTTAAATCCATTTATCTGTAAATCCTATTTCTGACATGATCAAAATATTAAGGTCAAATGTAGAGAAAGAGAATGGAGCAAATGGTAGAGTTTTGTCTGTATGAACTATTTTGAAGAATTGACAGCATTCCAGATGTCAATGGAAAATCAAAGATCTTACAGCTTGTGGTGCTGCCTGAGCATTGACAGGCCCTCAGATTAAGAGAGGAAGTAGAAGGAGCCTACACTTCTTAGTTGAAGCCTACTGTGGAATTATGTACTTGGGACAAGGAATTTTAATGGCACAGGAGCCTCTAAATGTTAGGCAAGAGGATGGAAGAAGGGGACAAGGAGATCACTGTTTCTCGGCTCTGAAATGGGATGCACATTACTCTCAGAATTGACACCTATACATTCTGCCTGCGATGGGTTTGACGGCTCTTCTTCTGTCCTCACTAATAGAAACACAGACACATATAAGTGCCAAGCTTGAGCATTCAGGCCAACATGGCTTTATCGTTGGGGTCTTGAGCTCTCTGCTCCTGGGTTGAGAGCTGAAGAAGGATCACTCTAAGCTTCTATTCTAGTCAAAGCAGAGCAGGGACAGTCAGGTTCGAGTTCATGACTCACTAAGTGTCAAGAGTTATAAGCCTGGAGATCTGTCTAAAGTGAAATACATCTGAATGTCAGAGACATGACTGCCCATGACATAAGAAGGGGCCAAGAGCTCGCAGGCCCAGAGCTGAGCTCTGTTGTTGCTATTTTCCAGGAGACAGAGCAGCAGATCACCCGACCCTTCACCACAGTGAAGCAGAGGGAAATCAGGTATTTCTTTAAGAAGGGCCATGTTAGTTAGCCGTGGGTTCAACTTATTAGTCTCCTCTAGCCTCATGGCATTGTTAGCTATGGTTGGCAGAAAAATCAGCTTGCCTAACATAATGCAGGCAGTGCTGGATAGAACATGGACTTTTATCCCAGCTACTTGGAAGGCGGAGGCATAAGTTCAAGACCAGCCTAGACAACTTGGTAAAACTGTTCCACAACACAAAGTAAAAAGAAAAGTGAAGGGCTGGGATATAGCTCAGTGGTAGAGTGCTTGCCTAAAATGTGTGAGGTCCTAGGTTCAATCCACAGTACTTCAAGAAAAAAAGAAAGAAAAGAAATGTCAAGATCATGGATGTCAAGATTCCCTTATACAGAACTGGATTCATCCTCCACAAATTCCACAGTATGATAAAGACAAGGCCATTGGCAGGATCAGGGATGCCTTGAGGGCAGAATTCCAGATTTCCAACCCTTCGACAAATGCCTGAGATAACTTACACAAAGACAAGTTTCTCTTAGTTCTCTGTTTGGGAGTGTTGGTCTATGACTAACTAGCCCCAGTGCTTTAAGCCCTTTATGGGCAACATATCCTGAAAGGAACTTGCAGCTGAAAAGAATCTATCTCACAGCCAGGAAGCAAAGAGAGGAAGGGGTTTGGGGTCCCTTTCAAGTGGAACCAAGATGACCTGAGACCTCCTACTTCCCAATAGCAATAAGCTGAGGGACCACACCTTAGGGCATTCCAGATTCAAACTATTGCACCAGTTTAAATATTTGGGCTTCTATCATATTTTTGTCACGATATATTTTTCATCTTCTATCCTATTATGTGTTCAGTAATTTAAAAAGAGCTACTTTATTTTAAAGTGTTACATCCCCACCACCAGAATATGTACTCTCCAGTTGCTTCACATCCTCATCAATATGTGGTAGCTTTTTTTGTAATTTTTCTCTTTCCCTATTTGCTCCCTCCCTTCCTGCCTCCCTTTCTTCCCCTTCCCATCTTCTTTTTCTCCTTTATTTTTTCTCTCTCTCTTCTCTTTTGCCTTCATCCCCCTCCACACATTGATTTTTAGTTGACATTTAAAATGTCTCCATTTGCTGGCTATTATAAATAAGTTGGTATAAATACTTATGTATGTACTTTTGTGGACATCTGTTTTCGTTTCTTCTGAGCATATACATAAGGATGGGATTTCTGGATAATATTATAGTAACATATTTAACTTTTGAGGAATTGTCTAATTATCTTCCAAAGTAGTTATAGCATACCCACTCTTGCAGCAGTCCATGAACTTTCCAGAACATCCTTGTCAACATTTCTTATTGCCTATCTTTTAACTTTAGCTATTCTAGGGGGTATGAAGGATTGTCTTATTGTGACTTGATTTGTAAATCCTCAGTGACTAAAAATGGTAGACATGAGGGCTGGAGAGATGGCTTGGTGGTTGGGGTGCTTGCCTGTGAAGCCTGAGGACCCATGTTTGGCTCTCCAGATCCCACATAAGCCAGATGCACAAATGTGAGGCAAGTGCAAGGTAACACATGCCCACTAGGTGGTCCAAGCCTCTGGAGTTCGATTACAGTGGCTGAGGCCCTGGTGCGCCAATTCTCTCCCTTTCCAAAATAAAATGAAAAATAAAAAAAAAATGGCAGACACGGTAGTCTTAAAGAAGACCTAAAGGCCTGATAAAGCATTGATTCTGGCTGTGTCTTAGAGAGTATTTACAGAGAAGACACAAGTACACAGAAAGATTGGAGAAGATCTCCCTACTGTGATATAAAGGAGCCCCATCCAATTGCCTGGGAACCTGGGTATGACAGAGAGGCAATTATTTCTCTGTCTTCTGGAGCTGAGATGTATCTTCCTCCTGCCCTCGAATGTGGAACACCAGCCTATCTGGTCTCAGGAGTCTAGGATTTACACCAATGAGCCCCACATTTATACATCCCTTGCCTCTGCACAACAATTTCATTATCAACTTTCTGGGTTGTAAAACTTCTAGACTTAAAATGAGCCATAGTACAGCTTTCAGAGGGCCTGTCACAGGACATCTCAGGTATCTATCTGCCTATCTATTGTCTATCTATCTATCTACCTGTCTATCTATCTGTCTCCTCTTGACTCTGTCCCTCTGGTGAACCCAGATCATGTATCTTTGATTCTGTCTCTCTGGTAAGCTGGGTGTATACACTGTATCTCTGGCTTCTTTTTGTTCATTTGAAATAGCAACCATCTTCAAAGCATCTTAAACTGGGCTTTGAGCTTTGTGGACATTCAGAAAAAGGGAGACACATTAAATTCTCTCATTTTCATTGCCTTTCAGGAAATTATAAACAGACTCACAGGCAGAAGCATGCATTTGCTTGAAGTGGAAGCAGGAGTGATTCCAGTACATGGATCTTGACCTTGACAGAAGGCTTTTCCCTAGAAAATTGTCCTTTCCCGTGGTGCTGGAGAGATGGCTCAGCAATTAAAGGCACTTGTTTGCAAAGCCTAACAGCCCAAGGTTGATTCCCCAGTATTCATATGAAGCCAGATGCATAAAGTAGCATATGCATCTGGAGTTCATTTGCAGTCACACGATGCTCTGGCTTATCCATTCCCATTCTCTCTCTCCAATTAAATAAATTAAAAAGTTAAAAAACCTCCTCCCACAAGTCTGCCTCAATTCTGCTTGAAAGCTGTGCCATCCTTCCAACTGCTCAAGCGCAACCTTGGACTTCTCTTTGGAGCCTGCTTTTGAGTCCTCCCCAGTGCACTGGGAGGCACTGCTCAGTTTCTTTTCTTTTACTTCCCAGGGCTGATCTTTCCTCCTCTCCTCCATTCCTGATACCTAGGATGACATTATTTTTTTGCCTGGATCTTGGCAGCTACTCTTGTTACCTTTCCCCCACCCATCCTCCCCAGCAGCAGCCAGACTGGTCTTGACACTGTAATTCTGAGCATTTGGCTTTCCCCTAATCCTCCAATGGCTTCCCGCCTCAGAGTAAACACAACCCTTGCTGTTCTTATACCTGTAACCCATCCCTCCACCAGCCCATCCCTAAGCCAATTCATCCCTCCCTCCAGCCCAGCCCTCCCCAGCCCATTCTCCACCAACTCATCCCTCCACCAGTGTTTTCTTTTGTTTCTTTTCTTTGTTTCTTTTTCCTGGGTTTTTATTCTTTCCAACATTTCCCCTTGTTTACAAACTTTATTTGACAACCAAATATTTGTCTTGTCAGTTAAATACTGTAAATGACATGCAAACTCCCCATGGCTTTGGAAATTTAATATTTTGTATATGTTGTCATTTGTCAGTGCCTAACTAATATTATATTATTTTTTGCATTGACTTAAATGGCATTTTTACAACTTCATACATGTATATAATGCATTTTATTCCCTGCCACTTACCCCCCTCTGTCTTTCTTTTCCCCTCCCACTAAAACCTTTCCTCCACCAAAAATTTTTAAAGATTTTATTTTTATTTATTTATTTATTAGAGATGGGGAGAGAGAGTGAGAACAGGCATACCAGGGCCTCTAGCCACTGCAAATGAACTCCAGATGCATGTGCCACCAAGCATCTGGCTTACGTGGGACCTGGAGAATTGAACCTAAGTCCTTAGGCCTCCTAGGCATGCACCTTAACCACTAAGCCATCTCTCCAGTCCCTTCACCAACATTTTTATGCTCAAACATCACCTCAACTCAGAGAGGCCCTCCTTGGTCAGGATACTAAGCACAACATATCTTTCCCAGACTACAATTCTCATGTTTTATTTTCCTTCATATCACTGAGTGTCACAAGGACAATGTTAATTAGGACCTGTTCATTCCACCATATGTAAGCTTCCCTAGGGCAAGGATGTCTGTAAATTTATTTTGGTATCTCTAGAACATATGTCATGATATGGTGCTCAATAAATATTTGCTGAAAGAATTATAAATAAATAAGTTGAGTTATCTGTTGTCATAAATTTGTTAACAAATAAGTGACAGTTTAGGATAAAGAATATGACCTGTGCTTCCAGAACACTTGGACAAGAATCTGTATAGCAGTGTGAGGTGAGAACTTTGCTAGGATATTTATGTGTTTTGCATCTCTTCTGTTAAATCAGGGCAATACATGCATAGGCCTAGTATAATTAGTGTGGATATTAATGGAGAGAGCAAAGGCAAAGGACATGTTGGCTATTCCTGTTATTGGATTATTATTACTATTATGCACAGAATTATATATCAATTACTTTGTGAAACAAAATTAGAGGGCAAGGTGCAGGTAATCACTGAGTAAAAAGATTTAATAAATAAAAGTAAGATATCTCAGAAGGCTCACGATTCCAAACCTGCTCCTGTGGATACACTGCATTGTGACTGCAGGTGCACTTGGGGCTTTAGATTTGTAAATGTATTTGGACTGCATTAACAGGGGGCCAGCTCCTGAATACCATGATTGAACATTTCCCAATGTCTGGTTCATAGACCATCGAGTCGAAGAACATCTTCAAGTGAAACAAAATCAAGGGGCTGGAGATACGTGGCTCACGGGGTAACATGCTTACCTCACAGGCATGCACACCTGCATTTGATCCTTACTACCTATGAAAAATGCTGGGCATGGTGATGTGTGCCTATTATCCAAGAACTGAGGAGGCAAAAAGAGGTGGGTCCCTAGAATTCAGTGGCTAGCTCTTCTGGACTAAATAGTGAGCTCTAGGTAAAAGACAGATATCATCTCAAATGACATGGCTTGCATCCATGATGATAGCACTCAAGGTTGTCCTCTGTCCTCCACATACATCACACACACACACACACACGTTTCTACACACACACAAAGAGAGAGAAAGAAAATAGAATCAGAAGGCTTTGGGAACACAGAGCCCCTTACCCTTCCTTAGATATGGTCAGGGCCTGCAATCATAGTGATAGGTTCCACGAATGGAGCCCATGGAGAAAGCAAATACCTCCCCAGTTGGTGTATCCAATTGGAAAGTAGCCCAGCAGCAGGAAACCTGAAGAATAGCCGAGGCAAATCAGCCTGGAATACGATGGATCTAGGTAGGTTGAGACCCAGGCAGCCAGTGGCACATGTCAGGCAAAACTAAGAAGCAAGAATATAAAAGAGGTATCCTGATGCCCGATGGAACTGAGCAAGTATGAAATATTCTAAGAGGCCATATGCCAAGAGGCTCAAAGGAGTGAAGGTCTGATAAGTGGTACATGCACCTTGGAGAGTCATGAAAGCAGGCAGTGTCTTCCCTTGCAGGGACTTGGAATAGCACTCAAGAATTTAGTAAGAAGTTAAAATTCATCAGGACCAGATTATAAGACATGGGAGTGAGGTATAAATTTCCAGAAGTTTGGTTTCTAACAGCAAAAGCACAGTGCTACTCTGTCATACTGGGGAGGAGATCAAATGTGACTCCATAAATTCTTTATGACTTAAACATCATAGTCATGGAATTGAAGCTGAGCCTACCCTTTCAGGACTAAGGTCTGAGCTGTGGATGAAGAGGGTTATAGATGAAGAGGAAAGGTAGGAACTATGGAAGGGCTGGCCCTCAGGCATACCAAATAGCAGGTGGTTGACGCAGCATAGTGATTCCTTCACATTGTGTCTTAGGCTACTGTTTCCTGTCCCAGTTCTGTCTGCACGATGCTCGCTTGTCTCTGAAGCTGGCTGGCATCCCAGGATGCACTCTGCAGCCTCTGACACTCAGAGTGAGCAATCTGCTTCCTCCTTGGGCTGTTCTGCACCATTTCCTAGATCTAAGCTCCTCTCTCTGGAGCAGATGAAGAGGCATTCTGGCCATGTAAGAATGCTCCTATATAGATTTGGTGGATGTCCAAGTTAAGTCTTTGAGTAAGAGAACTTGGCATAAAACGACCTTGGATGGCTGTCAGTAATCTGGAGCCAGTGAGAATTACTGTGCCTAATAAAGTTTTGAGGATGATATTTGCCAAACTCTGGAGATATTTATGCTTTTCTGTACTTACTGTATGACTGGAAGGCTAAAACTTCTGTCTTTAGTCCCTGCAGGAATTAGAGAAAGCCATTTCATAGTACTTATAGAATAGCTAGTTAGATGTAGTAAGGATTTTAAATATATTTTATTTATTTATTTGAAAGAGAGAGAAAGAATGGGTGCACAAGGGTCTCTAGCCACTGCACACAAATTCCAGATGCATGCACCACTTTGTGCATTTGGCTCACATGGGTATTGGGGAATTGAACATGGATCTTTCAGCTTTGCAGGCAAGTGCCTTAACCACAAAACTATCTCTCCAGCCCATGGTAAAGGTTTTTAAACTGTATCAATACTTAACAACTAGCCAAGAGATAAAGGAGCACATGCTACAAGAATTTCCCCAAAACTGCTGTGAGAACAGAGACTGGAAAGAAGCTATAATCAAAGTGATAATCCAGGCATCTTCATGGAACAGGAGCCATTGGAGAAAGGCCTGGAAAGATAACGAAATGTTTTGCTTATTTACCTCAAGAGATTTCAATTTGGGAAATATGTCAGTCTTTTTATTAAAGGTTGTGTTGCTTTCAGCCTTATGATTTTTGACTTTCAAGTAAATAGCCCCTTAATTAAGAAGAGCTATAGACAAATTGATGTTTTGTCTCTCTCCAACCATCCCAAGAAAGAAGAGGAGGAGGGAGAGGAAGAAAGAGGAGATGCCAGAGGCAGGAAAAGGAAAAGGATGTGTAAGAGAAAGAAAAGCTTCCTCCCTCTTGGTAGTTTTGGTCCTCCTTGACTAATGACAATGACAGGTATTGTGTTTGTTTTGTTTGTCATGTTAAGGACAACTGGAAATCCTAAGTGTCAAGACTAAGATTTGTACCCTAAGACTATATACAAATGCTGATCAGAATTGGTGCCATGAGCACAAGTGGCTGGGGAGGGGTATAGTAAAGAGCAAGAGTCATCTGACCCCAGAGGAGTTGCTGAGTAGGTAGCAAAAGCTGGACTGTTCTGAAACCAGCAGCCCTGGGATGGAAGAAGTCCTCATGTGAGGATGGCTTGGTGGCATACTGGAAGTCTGACTGAAGGTAGAAACCAACAATACCCAATATGGTATGTTTGAGGTATACAGAGACAAACAGACCAGGAGATAGCTGTCTTGAGAAGACAGGTCTGGACTGGTTGGTTTGTATTTGAAAAACATTTTTTGTTGTTTTTCAAGGTATGGTCTTGCTATAGCCCAGGCTGACTGGAATTCACTGTTAGTCTCAGGCTGGCCTTGAACACATAGCAATCATCCTACCTCTGCCTCCTGAGTGCTGGGATTGAAGACCAGGGCCACCACATCTGGCTGTAAAACGTTCTTTAAGTGAGTGGGGTGCTAGCTCTAGAAATTGGCTGACATTGGAAAGATCAGCCAGACCCAGTTGCCAAAATATCGGTATTGGTCACTTTTACTCCTCTTTGACCTGACATAAGCAACTCAAGGGAGGAGATATCTACTGGGACTCATGGCTTCAGAGAGATTCAGTACATCATGGAGTGTTGGGGTCCCTCCTAGGGCCAGCCCAGGAGGGACCACAGGGGGTGAGAGGCGCGGAGTCACGATACAGACTCCAGGAGTTGGGTGGAAGCAGGCAGAGGGCGAGCTGCTGCAAACTCGTTTATTCAAGGAAGTGTAGGGGGTTTAGAGGGTTTGGCTGGCCAATCATTGTATGGGGTGGTCCCCTTCTTGTGACCAATGACAGCCTGTCTCCTGGCAGATCATCTCGCAGCAAGTTGCTTGAGAGCATGGGACTGTAGGTGTCACACCAGGCCTGTGCAGGATGCCACATCCACAGAAGCCACTTCCTGGTTTCTTTTAGCATGCAGTCTGGCTAGGGCCCGACCTGCATTGTGCCATTCATATCCTCCTTTTTGTTTTTATTATTGGCGACCCTAGGAGGCATGGTTCTTTGCCAAGCCATTGTTGACCCCAGGCCCCAAGGGATCATCACATGTGATGGTGCCTGTCTAAGGTTGCCCCATCTCATGGGGTCTTACCTGTCATTGACTACCCGCCATCCTGGTGAGAAAACCCCAGGGATGTGGCCTGGTTTCTTTTAGTATGCGGTCTGGCTAGGGCCCTACCTGCATTGTGCCATACAATGGAGTAGAAGGCATAGTGGAACTCATGGTAGTGGGCACACATGGTGGAGTAGCTTCTCCATATAGCTTGGGCCAGGAAGAGAAAGCTAGACTGGCATGAGAGGCAGGTATAACCTTTCAGGTCCTCCCCTAAGTGACCTATTTCCACCAGCGAGGGCCCACATCCAAACGTTTCCACAGCTTTCCAAAATAGCACTACCAACTGAGGGCCAAGCCCTCAAACCCATGAGCACATGGAGAGCACTTCGCCTTCAAACTAGGAGAAAATGTTTCTGTAAAGGAGAAATGGAATCGGGCATGCCAGCAGCAATTACAGTATGACAAGCCACAAATCTTTTATATATGCATTGTTGAATCTACTGATTTTTAAAGTAGTATATTATTTGGAAGATGTGAGGGCTGAATTTATGCATTAATTAGAAAGAGCACCGAGCTTTTACTATGTTCAGGAAACTGTTTTACCTAGGTACTGTATATAAACACAAGTATTTCACGTTTTTCCTCTGGTAGAGGTGATAAATGTTGATAGATGGGGAAAAGACATGAGCAAGCATTGTGATTAAAAAAAAAAAAAAAAAAACTGCTGCGAGCTGGAGAAATGGCTTAGCAGTTAAGATGTTTGCCTGCAAAGCCAAAGGACCCAGGTTCGATTCTCCAGGACCCATGTAAACCAGATACACAAAGTGGCACATATGTCTGGAGTTCGTTTGCAGTAGCTGGGGGCCCTGGTGCACTGATTCTCTCTCTGTGTCTGCGTCTTTTTCTCTCTTGCTCTCTCAAATAAATAAATTAATTGAGTAAAAAAAAAAAAAAAAAAAAACACTACTGCTGAGACTAACACCAAGTCTTTGCTCTGGAATCAAGGAAGTATCCATCAATTTGGTATCCTGCAGCTGGGGAATATGTCATCAGGGGGTGACATTTGATCTGAGACTTGATAAATGAATGGTGGCTCATTAAGAAGGCAATGAAGAGAGGAGAGTGACCAATGGCTTGGAGATGGAGAAGATGACTACATGGTTGTGTGGACACCTGGGAATGGGAGTGAGCAGGCTGAAGTGGCATTTTGAGAGCAGATAATGAAAGGTCTGTGTGCTCTGTTGAGCACACAATTTGACAGCCATTTAAGGCCTGCAAAGATGAGGCTGCTGGAATCTTTTGGAAGGACATTGCTGGAACACAGGCATTGTGATCTAAGATAGACAGCAGAGGACCTAAAAAGAAAACGACAGATGTGGCTTCAAATAAAATATGGCTCAGTTCTCTCTTGCAGGACAAGAATGCTCATTTATGAGGAACTGGGAAAGTACTTATGGTTCTGCCAGGGTGGGCCCAGTCTGAAGGTAATTTCTCAAAAGCGGCTGCTCTAAGTGTTAGTTAAATGGCATCAGGGGACTCACTGGACACAGGTGTCATGTTCAATCTTCTTCATCTATCAATAAAGCCAGACTCCAAGTGCCGCTTGGATGACAGCACGGCACCTCTGAAGCGGGAATTCTATTAACAAATGCATCTTGCAGCTTCCAACTGCACCCAACTATTGGCCCTTCAAAGATATTCTGAAATCCTTGGCCTCAGTCAGCCATGGCTTCTGGCAGGGTATCCCAACATGAATAGCACATACCTTCTTCCTATGAGTGCATGTTCTCACTTCTGTGTTTTTAAAACAGGGAAGGGAAAGCACAAGTATGTAATTTTTTTGAATACTTAACAGATGCAGTTGTGACAACATTTTAAAAGGTACAATGTGGTTAGAAGGAGAGAAATGAGTTTCCCTCCCACACCCTTACAGCAGTCACAGTATCTCCTGCCAGTGGCCAACACTATTGATCACTTCTTGCACATGATTATAACAATTATAAACATTTTTAAAAAAAAAAACACAAATGGTAGTACATATCATACTATGTTCTCTATCTTGTTCAAGTTAAACATCTCAACTCTGAAATAATCCAAAATCCAACATAATGCTACAAGTGAAACGTACACACTTGACTTTATGAGATGAATCACTGTCCAAAACACAGACTACATATATCTAAAGTGCATTTGAAACCTAAATGAATTGTGTTTAGACTTTTGTCCCATTTCTTAGATATCTATCTCATGTATATATATGAATAGCTGAATTAAAAAAGAATCAAAGCCCAAAACACTTTGGTTAAAAGCACTCAGATACTCAACTTGTGTGTATTTTTGATTTAGTCCCATATCATTCCCTTCTATTTTTGCTTGTTTCTTTGTTTTGGGTTTTGAAGCAGGGTCTTACTCCTTAGCCCAGGCTGATCTTGAGCTCACAATGACCCTGCTGCATCATCTTCCTGAATGCTGGATTATAGACATGAGTCACCATGCCAGGTGCCCATTCCCTTCTTTTTTTCTTTTTATTAATTTGGTTTTTCAAGGTAGGGTCTCACTCTAGCCCAGGCTGACCTGGAATTCACTATATATTCTCAAGATGGCCTCGAATCATGGCGATCCCCCTACCTTTGCCTCCCGAGTACTGGGATTAAAGGCATGTACCACCATACCGGGCTTTATAAGGGCTGCCTGGGATTCCATTTGTGAATATAATTTCATTTATTTAGCAGATTCCCACTGAATGGGAATTATAATTCCTAACTTCTTGCCATTAAAACAATACTTCAATGACTATCCTCCTTCTCCTCTTCTCCTCCTTCTTCTTCTTTTTTTTTTTTTTTTTTTTTGAGAGTGGGAGATAGAAAGAATGTGCATGCCAGGGCCTCTAGTCACTGCAAATGGTTGTATGTGCCACCTTGTGCATATGGCTTATGTGGGTCCTGGGTCCTGAGTCCTTTTGCTTTGCAAGCAAGCTCCTTAACCACTAAGCCATCTCTCCAGCCCTCACTTTTTATTTAAAGATATCTATGATAAACTTCTAAAAATCAAATTTAGGATGACAAATTATCAATGTCTATAATTTGGAGAGCTTTAGTCAAATTGTTTTTCATAGAATCATGTACCTTAGTATATCATAGTACTAGAGAGGACATCACCTTTCCCCCAGCATATCAGAATACTAGAAAGGACACTGCCCTCCCCTAGTACACCATAGGACTAGAGGGGACACTGCCCCTCCTCTAATACATTAGTGCTCCACTAGCTGGCTCTGTTAGTCGGTTTACCCATTAATGAATATTTGGATTGTCTTCTGTGGTGGTTTGAATGTGAAGTGTCCTCCGTAGCCTCAAGTGTATATGATTGAGCCTCTTAAGTCCCCAGATAGTGGAGGCTTTGGGCGGTGGAGCCTTGCTGGGGGAGATGTGTCACTGGCAGTGGGCCTTGAGGTTTACTAGTCTAGCTTATAGGTGTTCAGAGCTGGCTTATTCAGACTGCTCCCACCCTGCTGCTGATCTATGAAGATGTGAGCTTGTCCCGTGACTCCTCTGTAGACCTGCATGCTTCTGTCTTTTTCTACTCTTTGCAATCTTCATTTCCATGTTTTTTTTTTTTTTTTTTTTGTATTCTAAGCTCTGTCCTCCCATTTCTGGGAGCTGCTGGACTTCACCTGAAATTCTTCTTTGAGATGCCACGAGCTCTCTCAAAAGCCCTGGGCATCTGGACAGACATTGGGCTCCCCTCATTTGCATACTGTCTCTCGGGGGGGGGGGGATCATTACTCTGTGTTGCTTTGTCTCTAGTGTCTTGCAAATCATTGTCTCACATATCTTAACTGTTTTTGTCTCACTGGGGAAGGTGGATCCACTTTCCATTACCCTGCCTTGGGCAGAAGAACCAGCTTACTCCTGTCATTGCTCACTCACCTATGCTGGGGCAGGATGGTTTCCAAGTTTGATTAATTATAAATAATGCTTCTGAGTTTTTGATTCAGTCTGAGTGGTCATGCTATTTGGTCATTTGGTAAAAGAATGTCTAATTTTATTATACACTGCCCAATATTCTTCACCAGAGTGGGCACACCATTTGGCACGACATCTTAGATAGGAGATAGATGACAGTTCCTTGTCCATACAAGGTGCTATAGGCTAGCAGACTCACTAGTGAGTGGAAACAATGGAAGCTTGAGCCTCAGCTGTGTCGCCTGATGGAATTCACATCTACATCATGGGTAGGACAAGCTGCAGGTAGTTGGCTGGCATTAAGTGTCCTGTAGGCAACTGTGGCCAGGTATAAGCCCACAAGGCCATGTCCAAGAGAAGGGATAGATGTATCTGAAAAGTCTAGGCAGTGTTTTGTACTGGAATTTGCATCTTAACCTTGGCTGCTGCCTGGAAACCAGCATGGAATTGGTGCCTGAGTAAAACTGAAAATAATAATTGCATCTTAAGTATAAGACTAAAGCATAAATTGCAGCTCTTTGCTTTTGGTAGGAGAGAGGGGTAGCGCCATGAGGGGATCCTAGGGTTGCTTTTGTGCACTTGGACACTAGAGGACAGTAGCCCTTGGCTCATTCATTACTTTTCAGGCGCATGGTGGGAGGTAGTCACTCCTAGCAGAAGCCAATGGCAGGCTCGGGAGGACTTCATGCCTCAGGACAGTGCAATCAAGGGAAGAAAATGGTGGCTGCCATATAGCTGCAAAGGCAGCATTTACATTCTCTCCTTGGGAGCTGAAGCCATTGTCTTCAGTGGTGGATGGTTTTCAGGAAACGGATGTCTTTAGTTAGTGGTTACTTTTGGCCAAGAGTCAGCAAAATATGACATACACATAGATGTTGCATTGAGTTTTTAATTTTTGTCTTTAAAATTTTTTTGTAAGCCGGGCATGGTGGCCCACACCTTTAATCTCAGCACTCGGGAGGCAGAGGTAGGAGGATCGCTGAGAGTTCAAGGCCATCCTGAGACTACATAGTGAATTCCAGGTCAGCCTGGACCAGAGTGAGACCCTACCTCACAAAAACCAAAAAAAAAAATAAATTAAATAAATAAATAAATAAATAAATAAATTTTGTTTATTTTTATTTATTTATTTGAGAGTGACAGAGAAATTGAGAGAGAGAGAGAGAGAGAGAGAATGGGCACACCACAGCCTCCAGCCACTGTAAATGAAACTCCAGATGCATGCACCACCTTATGCATCTGGCTTACGTGGGTCCTGGGGAATTGAGCCTCGAACCAGGGTCCTTAGGCTTCACAGGCAAACACTTAACCACTAAGCCATCTCTCCAGCCCTAATTTTTTTCTTTTGAAATATGGTCTCCTTATGTAGTCAGTGTTAGCCAGAAACTCACACTGATCCTCCTGCCTCAGTGGTCCCAGTGCTGGGATTATCAGTGCATGCCACTATGGCCTGTGGTGTTACATTTAAATACCAACTGCTTCTTTGGTGAGATAAGGCTAGAAGTTTGCCAACAAGGCTGAAATAAACAAATGAGGCTGAACACTAGGGGAGGAAAAATCAGGTGTCTCCTAAACTCATAGTGCACCAAGGATTCTGATGGTTTAACTTCCCCTAATTAAAGGTTACTCTATTCGTTTACACTGAACAGAACAAATATTATTTAGACTGCAGGCAGGAGGGTTTTTCTGATGCCTGTGATATTCTGATTCTTTGATTTCACTTCTGGAATTCCTGCCTTCTCCAGACCCTGCTCCTCTGACATGTCACTTTGATGAATTTCTTGGGCTGGGGCTGTAGCTCAGGGGCAGAGCGTGTGTTCTAGGGGTGTGTTGCCCTAGAATTGATCCTCAGGGTGGAAGGTGTATTTCTTTCACTCACTCCAGGAAAGTGAGTGTTCTTCCGTTGGGTTTTAACATTGAATTTCAGGGGAAGCATGGTCCTCTGTCCTTCTCAGCTACCTTCCAGTCCCATTGCATGGAAACCCTCCAGGTGGTGCTTGTGTGTCCATCCTGTGCTGGAGAACTGAGACAGCTGGCAATGTTAGGCTTCTGCAAAGGCCCTCACCCATCACTCTGGCAAGGACTGGCTTTTGGGAAACGTCTGATGAGCTTCGGTTTATCCTACAGGTAAATTGAACACGGATCTCTAGTCTACACAGTAGCATACAAGTGCTGGAATGCTGTGTCCACAAGACACCTGGTGCCATTGGAACTTGGTAGGACAGAGATGGGTGGCTGGGAAGAGATGTGCGTTGGTGTTGGTTCATCCAACAGGTGATCTTCTGGAGAGGCGAGTTGGTCAGTGACACTGGGGTGAGGAACAGCTCCCCTCCCTGGCTGTCCAAGGCTCCAGTGGGAGCGTAATGATAGGAGATCTCGCAAATCAGAATGTAAATAATTTACTTTACTCACTCTTCAGCAGGGTGAGGGGAGGGAAGATTAATGGACAGTTTAAAAGAAAGTCCAGTTAAAACCTTGGCTGCTCTCATGTCATAGAAGCAAGAGCTGGTTTCATCTAAACAAAAGGGGCAACTCACCCATTTGGGCAGGCTGGGAGACCACACAGTGGCTGAGAACTGCTTATCAGTGACGTCTCACTCTTTGTAGACCATTTGTTTCCATTTGTAGTAGTAAAAAAAAAAAGAGAGAGAGAGAGAGAGAAGACTCACTTGTAGAGGTTAAGTCACTCAGTTATTTGTTATAAACTTTCAGAAAGGAATGAGTTTGAAACAAGTCTTAAGTGTTTCAGTGACAAATATTTAACGTCGTCTCTGAGATTTATGGCACTTCTGCTCATCCTTTGAAAGCTTTTAGTTCAGTGGCAAAGGTGAATGGGCGGCGGGGGCCGGGGGTGGCTCACCCTGGGAGAGGAAGCTCCTTCAGTTGTTTTATCAGGTCAGCGCTGGCTGGAAAGGATGCCCAAGTTTCGCTAATGAATAATCACCCTTTCTGTTCACAGCATCATCTGTGGCTGGTCCTCAGAGACCAATATAAGGCACAGAAGTGCTTCTGGCATCTGCTCTGTCAGCTTTTCATGCCTTTACATCTGGGCTGTGGGCTGGGAACGCAGCAAGGGCTGAGCCCGGGGCATGTAAGCAGCTAGCTGCAGGACCACAGAGCGGTGAGGCCCAGGTGTCATCTACCCAGCGATAGGCACTGCCAGGCTGGTGTAACACACTTGTGTTGACATACCTTTCTGGAATAATCTATATTGTTGTTATGGTTTAGGGATCACTTGCTTCCTTTTAACATGTACAGTTTGAAAGACAAGAGCCCCCCTGGCTTAACTAGAGAAACAATAGCCTTCTGAAAGTGGGCCAGCTATTTGTGACAGTCGGATGGGTGCCCTGCTGGCCTGTCACTCTGATGATGTTGCTGCTGAGCATTGAGAGGCCATAGCCTTGGCTGCTAGTGGCTCCACTGCCACCACCTGGTCTTAGGCTGCTGGAGGCGGGGGTGATATCGGCTTTTTGCCTCATATAAGGAAGCCAGCCTACACACTGTGCTGACAACTTCCCCACCAGATCCATGGTGATTTTATAATAACTATGCCTGACAGACACTGTTCTAAGCATTTTGTGTGTCATTCCATTAACCGCCACCAAGCCTCGATGAGATATATGCTAACCTCAGCCCAGTTTACAGATGAAGAAACTGAGGCAGTAAGAGGTTCTGTCCCTCATCAAGGGCTTGCAGCTAGCAAACGCAGGGTGTGCTCCCAATCCAAGTGGCGAAAATACAGGGTTTTATGACCAATAACATTATTGATTTATCAAAATGCCTTTGCTATTTTTTTGGAGTAGATTAACTTGAAAGATAATCTGAGAATTTTTATTCTTGATGGGTCTTACCATCAAGGGCTAGCATGTCTCTCCACTTGGCTAGAGAACTACCTGTGCATTGTGTTCTAATCTTCAAATTCCCAAATATTTCATATTAGTTCCTGTGATAAATACTAGTCCATTAACTTTTCTTCTCTTATTTTCTACTTGATTGCTAGTGTACAGGAATCTAACATATTGTTAAAATTATTATTAGTTTGTAACAGCTATTGTTTTAATAACTAATCTCTCAATTTTTGTAGAAATATCCTATTATTTTTTAATAATATTGTCTCTTTTCAATATTCACACTTCTTTGTTTTATTTTGAGAGAGAGAGAGACAGAGAAAAAGAGGCAGAAAAAGAGAGGGCGAAAAAGGGAGAGAATAGGCACACTGGGACCTTTCAGCCACTGCAAACTGCAGATGTTTGCATCCCTTTGTGGCACATGTACAACATTGTGCGCTTGTGCCACTGTGCATCTGGCTAGGTGGGACCTGAAGATTTGAACATGAGTTCTTAGGCAAGCACTAAGCCACCTCTCCAGCCTGTTATTCACATTGCTTGATAGAAAATGCTAAGCTGCCCCAGTGGTCACTTTCTTACCCTGTGCTCAGTGGCTTAAATTGGCCCCACCCGGCTCTGCTTGCTTGCTCCCCCTCCCAAGCCGTTCCACAGGCCTCCAGTGGTTGACTGCCTCAAGCTGGCTTGGCCAGCTCCAGGCTGCAGGTTGGATCCAGGTGTTGAATTTGATCTACTCTTGATTTATTTTGTGCTTACATCCAGAAGTGTGCTTCTTTGCTAATATTTAAGCCAAGATAAGTCTTCCGTTGTCTGGATGGAGCTCAGAGCATCTGGATTGACTTTTGCCAGGACACTCACCACTACCCTCATGGAAATGCTGCCCAGACACCTCTGCAGGCCTCCAGCAGACACCGGCTGTCTCTTTCATGGATTTTCTCAAGGTCTCATTGGCTCACGTTAAACAATTACTGCCGTCTTCACCTCCTGGGAGGGCTGCTCCCTCAGCCCAGTATGTCTCATCTCCAGTGTGCATGCAAACCCACTGGGAGTCTTGTTCAAATACAGTGTCTTGCTCTACAGGTCTAGTGTGGGGCCCAAGATATTGAATTTTGCACATTTTCCACAGTGCTTGCTTTAAGTAGGAAAGTGAAGGCCATTGGAAAAATTGATTTTTACTCTACTTAAAAAATATTACTTATATACCACTAATGGCAGTGTGCAGGGGTTTAAGAACAAGTGAGAAGAGCACTGGGCAGGGCAGATTCTGTGTCTGTGTCTGCTCTTTGCCAGTTACGTGCTTGCTGGTTTGATTTTCCCCTCGTGGAGGACTGTGAAAATCAGGCATGGCAATGGGGGTGAACTTGCTTTTTGTAAAACATCCAAGTGGAGGGTGCCATCCTCTGGGATTAATTAGAGAAGTTGTCAGCATTTTCTGTGCAATTTATTGTCATCATTCCACCAATAAATAGTCAGAAAGTCAAGATGAAGAGAGATCACTGCTGTTGGATGTCGGATGACCATCACTGTTGCTGGGACACAACCACTCTGGGTTTTATTCAATTTGGTAAGATGGGAAAAAAAAAAAAAAAAAAAAAGCTTTGCTTTCCAAATGAGTCTTGTGAAAGGACTATATTAAGGACTATATTGTCCCCCTTCTTCAGTTCCCACTGGGTGCTGATGTTTTGCATGTGTTCTCTCAACAAGCTCTCTGTCAAAACTGGTAAATGCAGAACGAAAAGTATGACCTGTGAACCTTTGAGTGTGACTCAGCAAAGTGTACTTTATGCTGCAAGAAAGAGAAACTCCAGATTCAATTTATTCTAAGCCAAGAGGAAAAATTATTATGCCACTTCACAAGGAGCGGACAGAGGGCAGCTCTAAGGTGGGTTGACCTGAGTCTGGGCAGGTTCTCTATTTTTCTTGTGCTGGTGTTGCGAGGTGACCTTGGAACAGAACGGCATCAGCAGTTCAAGGTGCAGCATCCAGACAGTGTGATGGCCAGAGGGGACAGAAACTCCTTCCTCGCATTTCAAGTTTCTGATGGACTGTCACTCTCAGTGTGAGTTCCAAATGACCACTCTCACTGGCCAAGACTGTTCATAGGCCTGTTTGTAAGCTAACTCCACTGGCAAAAAAGGTTGAGTTTGTCCTGCTTTGTACCATCCACTAGGAAGGATGGAGGTCAGAATCCAATCACAGGCCAGCATTCCAGAAAGAAGAGAAGAGGCTTTGGGACACTTTAGTAAATAATATGGCTATCATGCAGATAATGTGAATAGATAAATAGGAAGGGTGCCAATGAGATCCTTATGGTGACAAGCAACTTGTAGTTTCTCATGTAGAACAGGACTCTGTGTGGTAGCTGTCCCATGCATTGCTTTCATCTGCTTAAAGTTTTAGCATCAGGGCCTATATGAGTACTTTCTCTCATCACTGTAACAAAATAACTGATCACACCTGAGGGAGGGAGGAATGATGTTGGCTCATGCTTCATAGATGCCAGTCTGCCATGGCAGGAAGGGAAAGGCAAAGTTCACACCATGGCATCCATGAAACAGAGAAAAAGAAATAAAGGAAGAGGCTGGGGTCAGATACAGCCCCCAAGGACATGCCACCAGCAACCTACTTCCTCTAAGTAGGCCCCACCACCCACCTCTCCTAACGTCCCAATGATGCCAATTTATCATGAATCCATCAAGGGTCACATTCTTTCATTAGTTCAGAGCCCCTGGGATCTGATTTCCTCTGGAAATGACATCAGAGACACAATAAAGTGAATTATGCTAATTCCCTAGGCATCTATTAATCTAGCCAAATTAACCATTAAGATTAATCTTAAAATTAAGATTGTAGGAGGCTTAACTAATTTGAGGATCTTTGATGTCCCTTCCCTTCATATACCCTTACCTGAACCCCAGCTAGATGTTGAAGGGCTTTAGCATCAATGGTACCAAGCCCCTGTAGAGGATGCAACTGTTAGATTTTGAGAGAGGGGTGATCCCAAGGCATTGGATAGGGAGTGAGCACAATGCCAGAGCCTCAGTCTTGCTGGCTGGTACCCCTGGGTCTTTATCTGACCAACTGACCCCGTTATTCAAGCTCACATTCAACATGTCGACCTTCTTTGCTCACTCCTTCCCATTTTAGCAGTGCATTCTTTAAAACCATACCAGTACAATGTCACTTTAAAGTCGTTGAGACTGTGCCACTCTGAAAGACTCTGCTCACATTGCTTGTCAGTGTCACCAGAAATATCTCCACCTTCCCAGTCTGATCAAGGCCACTGTCCTCAAAGCTTGCAGGTGAATATGAAAAGTTTAAGGCCTTTCAAGACCAGATTTAGGAGCCATTAAAACTGTGACCCATTGACAATGAAGTCCAAGCACGTGTGCAGCCCTCCCTAGATTCTACAGCGTAGGTGAGTGCTGTCCAGAGAGATTTAAGTCCCAACCTTCTACTTGATTCCAGGGCAGTCCACCTTTGTTTGGGGGCATTGAAAAATGCACACATTTATCTCTTGCTCTGAGAGCCTTTTGGAAGTTTTGGAAACAGTTTATCGCCTATGGCAAGAAGAAAGAGAAGTAACGTTGACACGAACCTCCCTGTTGTGTAGTGTGCCCTTTTACAGTGGCCATTATTCAAAAAGGCCGTAGTAAAAGCTTAGTCTATCGATGAGATTTTTCTTCATCAAAATGTCATTGCCTTCATTTTAAAAAGAAACGTTGTCATTTCTAGAAACCTCAGCTAAAACCGATGCTTGATTTTGATGCATTTGACCCCTTCCTGGCCTGACTCTTTTGTATTCTTGCCTTTCCGTAAAGAACACGGGTCTAGGAAGATTAAAGGAGGAGGGGTATCTATTCGTACAGCAACCTGGGATGCCTAAGATTCATGGGAATGAGAAGAAATAGCATTACCAATGTGTGTCTCTCCTGGCCATGTAGAGTGACAATCACCATCATTCTGGGATATGCTGGGTGGGCACCAGATCCTCTGTGTTTTTCTCTGCCTACCCAGTCAGTGGGGAGCAGAGCCCGGTGGCCACAGAGCCACACAGGCACAGAGGACCGGAGGCCTGTG
The DNA here is from genome assembly GCA_036365145.1 of Orientallactaga sibirica. Lineage (NCBI taxonomy): Eukaryota > Metazoa > Chordata > Mammalia > Rodentia > Dipodidae > Orientallactaga > Orientallactaga sibirica. The sequence continues at coordinate 8,917,613 of JAEOAD010000039.1, forward strand.
TCTTTCCACTAGTGGTGAATGTGTGTCTGGTCCCAACAGTGCTGTTGCCATTTCCTTGGTGCAGAAACCTTTCATCCCAGATCCCTGATGCCCATGAGGAGAAGCAAGGGAATGAACCAGTTGTATGTGGAGGGCCAGTGACACTTCAGATGGATGCCATGTCATATCCTGCAGTTGTGCTATAGTGTACACCGTGTTCCCTGGGGAACTTCCCAAAGACACGGGCTGCAAAAGGTCCCTTCTACATCCTTCATGGACTTCCCTGAGCAGCTCTGAATGGGCATTTGATGCATAAAACACCACAGGTGGACCTGAGGTCATTTTGAAGTCATTTTGAGACAAGTTGCCCAAAGTTATGGGCTTAAGCAGCAGCCAGCGGCAGTCCAGAAGTGACAGCTCCTCCCTGCAGGGGCCATTGCCCCTGCTGAGCCTCATGAGCACAAAAGCTCCCAGCCCAGCTCCGAGGCACAGAGGGACCTGGGAGGCAGCTCACCTGCTCCAGGGGGCTTACTTCTTCCCTTTGTCACTTCACAGCTGCAACCTGGAATCTACCTGGTTCTGAGACATACTATGTTGCTTGCTCCGTACTAAGCTGTGAACACAGTCTACGTTCCAGTGGGGTGTGAGGGCTGGGGGATGGCTTAGATACTGTTTTGGACAGGTTGGTCTATGAGCAACCTTGCAAGTTCTGAAGGGACTCCAGGAACACAGACCTAAGCAGTTCACTTCACGAGGGGTCTCGAGGGCCCGCTCTTCGAGTTGTGTGCTTAAACCTGAGGTACAGCACACTGAGTGAAATAAGATGGATGACTTTGCAGTGCTCTGCAGTCAAAGTGCTGTGCCAATGGGTTGTGGTGGATAGATCACACAGGCTTTGACACGTCATCCATGCTGCATGAGTGCTCCCAACCTCATGGTGACCATACTGTGGTTGAATAAGTATGCCGGGGCAGCAGAGCACCTATGCTCCCTCGAAGGGCCCAGTAAGACTCAGTTAAAACTCATCCTAGCAATCTCATTTTAACCTAATGACCTTTTTGAGGACCAAGTCCAGTTGCACTCTGAGGTACTATGGGGTTAGGACTTCAACATACAGATTTTGGGGTGCACAATCCCCCCCTTTATTTAAGGATGCCAGTCATATTGTATTAGCAACATCATTTTCATTTGCTTATGCCTTTAAATATTCTACTTACATAAGCATTTGTGAGATACGAGGGGTTAAGACTTCAATGAATCTTTTTCAGTGGGAGGGTCACAGTTCATCTCACAATATGGACTGCAATTTGGGGTTTGAAGAAAGTGCTTCAAATGGCTTTAATTGTGAGTGTCCTAGGTTAGCTCTTAAGCTGAGAAAGGACAGGTATTTCATAGTCACAGTTAAAGCAAGAAATAGAAGTGAACTGGATTGCCAGCCTGCTTCTGCGGGTACAGCGGATGCTACAGTTTGCATGAGAGAACTCCCCCCCAAAATCCATGTGTATGGTAGTTTGAATAGATGGCCCCCAATATATTCAGTGTATTATTAGTTTGTTGTTTGCATCTGCAGCCATCTGGCTGGAGGCAGTGTCTCTGGGCGGATCTTAAGGTGTGGTGGTGGGTTTAGGATTTCAATCTAAAGATATACAAAGTGTGCCTAGCTGGAGTTCCTGAGGTGTGCTGTGCTGTGTGGTTTTTGGTTTGTGGCTTTGCTGTCTGTGTTTGGTCCTGTGAAGGCAGGCAGCTTCTTCTGCCATTATGAAACTTCTCCTGGATCTATAAGCTTCAATAAATAATATTCCTTCCTCCATAACTGTGCCTGGTCTGGAAGTTCATCTCAGTGAACCTAAAGCTGTCTGCTACAATGTGCTACATGGAGGCTTGGTGCTCAGAGGGGCAGGCGGGGGAGCTAGCAAGAGTTTCTTTAGGAGGTGAAGACTAGGCCTTTAGGTCATTGTGAGTAAGCCCACCAAGATCCATCTCTCCTCCTCCTCCTTGCCTCTTTTAACCTGTGCTGTCTTCTCCCTCCCTTTAATTTCTTGGCCATGAGGGCACTGTTTTGCTCTGGCCTGTACTCTTATGATGGGAGAAGGTGCCAGGACTTGGTGTGGAAGTCCAGGAGTTCTGCCCCATAGTGGAGCCCTAAGCAAGGGGTAGGTGATTACTGGAGAGAGAAAGTAAACCATATTGCAAGCTGAGTCGATGAGACGTGTGAAGAAAGGAAATAGGAGTCTTGGAGGACATGAAAGTCCCTGTAGCTTGAGAAGTGGGACCAGGAAAGAAGGGGCCTTTCATAAGACTGCTTAGGAGCCTTTGTTGATGTTGCAGATCATGGTGGTATTTTCAGGGATGCTATGAGAATGTTTTAAGCATGGAGGAGTCTGATTTGAATATTAGAAAGGTTCCCATGTAGGAGTGGCGTGAGGGATTTTGTGAGCAATAATGAAGTAAGAGGCCTGCTATGTGGTTATTCCAAAGCAAAGCCAGTGTGGAAGTAGTAGTAGCTCAGCACAGCATGGTGGTGGTGAGAAGTTTAGAAGAGGATGGCTTCGGAACATTTTTGAAGGCATACAATAGAGCTGGGCCTCACGAAGAGGCCTCCTGACTTCTGATGGTCTGACTTAAGAGTTTCAGCTTTATAATAGTGTGAAGGTGATATGCATTCAGTAGATGCCATACTTCAAATTTTTAATTTTGACCTTTTCCTGGGCTAGTAATATGTAATATAATTGTCTCTCACTAATCTGGGCAGCAATAGAGAGCTGTCACTCTGAGCCACCCGTGCCATCATGCCATCTGAGGGGAAATAACTGATCCTGTATAACGACTGTGTGGCTGAGCTGGTGTCTGGTGGAGTAAAGGTTTAAATGCTCTTTTGACTTAGGACATTTCCACTTTATAAGGAGTTTATTAGGACATAACCTTCCAAGTCAATGAGCATCTGTACTGTGCAGACCAGCCTGTAGGCCAAGTCTGGCATCTTTCCTGATTATGTTAAAGTTTTGTTGAAACAGCTATGCCCTGCAAAAGCAGAGCTGAGTAGTTGACGCAGACATTGTCTGACCCAAAAAGCCTAAAAGATTTACTGTCTAGATTTTTATTGGAAAATAATATGCTAACTTTAGAGGATTACTCTTATCACACACACTCAAAAGTGAAGGAGTTAATAAACAAGTTATCTGGATTAGGTGCAAGGAGAAAGTCAGCTGGGGATGCAGGCCCAAAAGCACACAGAAGCCAGCCTGCCCTGACGAGACGAGAATTCCGGTCTGATCCAAGATGGTGATAAGCAGCGGCTTCTTGACACAGACTGAGAGACAGAATTGGTGTGCCAGGGCCTCAGTCTCTGCAGTTGAATTCCAGATGCTTTTGCCACCTGGTGGGTATGTGTGACCTTGTGCTTGACTCACCTTTGTGCATCTGGCTAACATGGGATCTGGTCAGTGGCACATGGGTCCTTAGATTTTGCAGGCAAGTGTCTTATCTACTAAGCCATCTCTCCAGCTCTTCCCTTAACTTGTAAAAAGTATTTCATTTATTTATTTGTGAGAGAGACAAGGACAGAGGGAGAGAGAGAGAGAGAGAATGAGCATGCCAGAGCGTCCTGCCACCACAAACTCCAGACTCATGTGCTGCTTTGTGCATCTGGCTTTATGTGGGTACCAGAGAATTTTGTAAGCAAGTGCCTTTGACCATCGAGTCATCTCCCCAGCCTCTTCCCTTAACTTTTTGTGGGCTTACATTCTCCATGAGGGGGGCCTTTGAGTCTGTGCTCTTCCTGGGTCCAATAGCCAATCAAGGTCCTTTGTTTACATGTGACCTTGGCAATGAGGTTTATCCCACTGGATGCCCAATTTATAGAAAAAAGACTTGATTCAGGTTGCCAGGTGGATTTTCAATCTTTCTCTTGTTGGAGTGAGACCAAGGGAGGGTTTCTAATTTTAAGGACGAGAGGGATTCACATGTTTTAATGTTCAGGAAAATATTCCCCTGGGAAGAGTCATGTTGATTACAAAGGAAAGAAAAGGAATTATAGATACATTCTAAGCTCAGAGGCTGAATTTGGCTAAAGCCTCGCCACCTTGATGCACTTTTCTTAGTACTTCTGTGTACTTCGGGTGGCCTTCAAACAGCATGACTTTTTTCAGAAGACGTAGGGGCCACCATGAAACCACCTTCTGAGCTCTTACTCTTGTGTACTTGGCTGTTACGTAGCATACGATCTTCTAATTCAGTTGCAAACAGAAGAGGCTGTTGTTATTTATCCCTCAGAAAACGAATTAAATTTAAAGTAGATCTCATTTTAGATCCAGAGTCTGAAATATTATCAGCCCACCGGAATAGCCTGTAGCACTTTTGGTTCACTGGAGTCTTAACAGCAGGATTTCATGTTTCCCAAATGAGAAAGGCCTGCACGGATATCTGACATCGCTCCATCACAGAGTTACCTGATTAAGAAAGTGTCGCATCCCGTAACGAAACAACACTTAGGACACAGGGGTCTCAGAGCATCAGAATTTTCAGAAAAGCTTGTCTTTGCAAAATTAAATTTAGCATATTAGAGATGGCACCATGCTGAGTCAGTTATATGCGATCAGGAAGCAGGACTAGTTGTCAGGAATCATTGAAAACTGCCTGATAACATGAGTGGTCCTATTGAGTGATGTTAGAAAATATAATAAACATCTTCCTTTTATTTACTAAGCAGAGATTGTCAACATCACAACTAGACATTTTTCCTGGTGAGCTTTCTGTCCCCAAATGCTGGTCCTTAGCACCACCAGTGCTATTTGGAGCAATGTTGTGCTAAACACTTTATAGACATTTCCTCAGTTTACAGCCATAACAATCTAGAGAGAGCCTGCTTGAGTCATTCAGAGGATGAAGAACTGAGACTTAGAAGGTAAATGATGGACTGGGAATATAGCTTAGTTGGGAGAATGTTTGCTTGGCATGTATGAGGCCTTGGGTTCAATCTCCAGACCTAGAAATTTATTTTTTTGAAAAGGTAATTTGTTTGTCTAGCTATTACATGTCTTGTGTCCAAAGACCAGAGTTTGGATATAAACTCGGGCAGATACCCCAGCGCCTTCATCTTGAATCTGTTCAAATGTTCTATATAGAAATGATGGAATTTTAGCTTTTGCTCCCAGAGCTTAGTATCTGAGTTGAAGTTTATGACATGAGTTCTCACAGCTTTCCTTAGGAGGAGTTTGCTAAGTATAATAGTGGGGCCTTAAAGCTTAGGACAGTAAGGGATTTCTACAAGGACCTAGAGGAGCTGCTGTCAAAGCTGACCCTCCACCTGTAATGGATAAATATGGGGTTCTGGGGTGCTTCTTGGAATCCCAAGCCCTGCGTCCATATCTGCAATTTAGCCAAAGAATTGGCAATTCCAGACTAAAGAAAATAATTTGAATAAAATGTGTTTTAAATATCATGGGGATGTAGGAAAGGAAAAGTGCTGAGGAAGGGAAGGTAAAGTGGGGAGAAGGGAAAAACACGTGGCCCAAGAGCCTATGTAAATGAACATGACCAAAGACTACACGCACGCACACACACACACACACACACACACACACACACACACACAAAGAAGGAATTAAAAAAAAGTGTGCTTCAAAGAGATTAAAAATAGAAACCGAAATAAAAACATGTCCCTTCCCACCCTGGCATGGGTGGGTGAGGCCAATCTTACTGGCATGGAAATCCATATGTGTTGCTGTAGCAGGTCCAGAGAGGATCTCCATATAGACCCAGAATAGATATACTGTAGATTTTATGCTCAGCACACCTGGGCACACCTGCACCAGGAATCCCAGCCAATCCGCCTGAGCTCAGAGGAGGAATCCACCCACACATGGGCAGGGTGGGTGCTCAAGAGTGATCTGATTGGGTGAGACGGGCAAACACTGAATCCTGCAACTGAAGCAGATGAAGTGAGCTAAGATAGATGGGGCACAGGAGTGGTAAGGATGTAAGGCCCTCCCTTAAGGGCCTTCTTGCCTACTTGTGGTTAACCTAGCTTCTCACATTCCCCTCTCTCCTCTGACTGTTGTTAGAGGAAAGTGGATGATGACATGAGATCTTGAACTATTTTGTGCTGAGCAGGGGTGCAGAAATTTGGCAGTTAGAGTATCTCCCAGAGAGGGGAACTATTCTAAAGGTCTAAGGGAGAAACCTATCAGTCAGATGGCACATCATGTAAATCTTTCTAGCCTGGCACAAAAAATTGTAAATACAAGTAATGTAAGTGTTGGAGTCTACCTCAGAGGTCGAGAACTCTAGCACTGTGACATAGGGAGTAACCCCATCAGAAGTGGCAAGTGTTTGCACAAATGGGCCCATGTAGATGGAGTTGGATTATTGTATGACCATCTGAGTGTGAGCTGCCTATAATAAGCAGACACACAGTTAAAATAGCAGTTGAGTATACAAGGTCCAAAGATTAAAAACATAACTACAAACTTATAATAGGCATAAGCTTTCCACCATGAAAAAGTTGAGATCCATTCTCAGAACAGTTCTCCAAATGGCACAGTGGTGTCTACCACGGTCTGAATCTGTTCCTGTATGGCTTGTAAAACAGATAAGATATTAACAGAGTTATCACAACATTTAAGCTTGATAATGGCAAGTATACCATATTTGGTATAATAGCCGTCCTCATCATTTGAACTCTAGTATTTAAAAGAAAGACCTTTGGGCTGAGTCCTCCATATAGACACATATATTTTAGATTTGAAAATAGCCATCTCAACATTGATGGTTGTTTTCCTTTACTGTAGAATTAGAACTGCTTGAGAAGGGCCAACATTTCTTAAGGCCTTGCCTGTTTCTCCTTTTGGAAAGCTCTTGTGTCTGTATTTATTCTTGGTAAACTTAACGGACCATCCTTGAGGCATACCTTTCATCTTTGGTTATCCCCTTCTCTCTGAGTGTTTAAGACCAAGCAGGTAGGCACGATTTAATTGAGGATGTACTTTTTGAGGTCACTAATGGCTCTCCACAGGAGACTCTAGGGACCTGGGAGGAGCACTGTGGCTTCCCCAGTACTGGTGTTGTCTGCTAGGATAAGTCAGGGCAATGCTGGCCATGTAGTCTTCCCTCCTTTGGGAAGCCCGGAGAACTGATCTTTCATCGTATGACTCTCCTATTGCAGACTGCACCCTGATCTTTTCATTCCCAGGTCTCCATGTCCTCCGTGATCGGGAAGACAGGTAATTTATAAGGGGGCCAGTGTAAAGCACGTTACAAGTGTCCCACCATCTCCAGTGGCCTTGTGACCTGGGAGAAGGGACCAAAATATTGACCTTTTAAACTCTGGTGATTGCCATTGGCTTTGGATTTTACATAGGTGATTAAAACACTTAGAAAGGAAGTTACACTAACTTTTAAGGGTGTAAATATATAGTACATCTGATTAGTGAGACATATCTAGTTAAAGAATGACACAAAAGCTTAAAGTCATTTTGTTTAACCTTTTTTTTTTCTTGTTTTCACCACAAGTATTTATTGATGGATCGAGGAATACAATTTTATGGGACAATAAGGCACAACTATAGATTAAAACAGTTTTCTATACAGCCAAAGGGATGACATAATCTTAGGAACTTTAAATCTATAAATTCAGCAGCTTCTGAAGTACCTCTCTGAAAGTCCATATTAGACAATTCGTTTTTTAAAAATTTTTTATTTATTTATTTGAAAGCAGAGAGAGAGAGATAGAAGACAGGCAGACAGAGAGAGAATGAGCATGCCAGGGCCTCTAGCTACTGTAAACAAACTCCAGATGCATGTACCCATTGTGCATCTGGCTTATGTGGGTCCTGGAGAATTGAACTGGGATCCTTTGGCTTTGCAAGCAAGCGCCTTAACTGCTAAGCCATTTCTCCAGCCCCTAGACAATTCTTTTTTTGACAATTCTTTTATATAAGTCCTATACATTATTTGATCACAAATCAGACTGGTACTCTGTAAAGAATTATCCATTCATATATACTTGAGCCACTCAACCTGGCCAGTCCCTAGTTCCCACATTTACCCATTTTTTCAAAGCAATTTAATTGCTAAAGAACTGTTTCCATATCTTGGATAGCCTTCCCAAGCAAGGAAGCAATACATCAGAGAAAGTCCCAGCCAAGGGCACATAGATGAATAGGCCCTACAGACACAGGGTGGGGATAGCCTGACTCCATGAAGTCTACACTAAGCTGACTTTGGCAGAAAAGTTGCTCCAGCTTACTCACAGACTGTACTGCCATATTAGGAAGTGCCACCAGTGCTAGCATTTGAACTTCTAAGGGACTTGCAGTGGTCTATTGGAGAGGCAAGGGAGATCATGTGACCGGGAAACTGATGAGATAATACATTCAATGCTTGGAAGCTGTGTTAGGAATGAACTATGGCTTCTCTCATATTGCCATCTCTCATATTCACATAGAATTTTGTATAAAATGTAAGGACACTGAGGACAATCTTTCCTTTTCTTGCACTTCTGTAGCACACTAGTCTCAGCTGCAGAGTGAATGCAGGCAGGTTTAAAGATGCCTCACGTCCTTGCTCAGAAAGCCACGAGAAATTCCCAAGCCCATGTCAGCAGCCGCTCTCGTGATGACAGTGTCCCAAAGCAGAGCAAACCTGCAGGCAATGATGCTTTTCTGGATCACCAACACTATATAAGGAGCCGTATAAGGACGTAAGCAGAGAATCAGCGGCTGGAGGTAGAGTGACCTCGGCCAGCCACCTAGCAATCATGGCTCTGTGCATCCCACCAAGGCCACCTTTCAAGAAGGACATCTCCACCCCAAAGCCTTTTGACATAGCGCTGTGCAGGGGACCGAGAGAGATCCTCGTTCTTCCAAGAGAAGTGCTGGGTGCTGAACAGTTCCTAGAAAGGCAGCACTCAGAGACCCACTAGATGAAACAGAATAAAACTGCCTGGCTGCTGAACTATTCTGCCAAGTCAGAAATAGGTTTAACGAGTTTCCAGTACAACAGAGAGATTCTTGAGGCTCAATGAAGAGGAGCAGATGAAATGCTGTGAAATGCAAAGGACGTGTAGAAAGGACTCAGGAGCACGCTGAAGCCTCCCTAGAGGGGACGCAGCATGTCTGAGGTCTCCTCTCCATGCGCTGGGAGCTGTGCTGGCCGGTTCTCGGCATGAGCCCCTGTTATTTCCTCAACTGGATGGATGGATGTCATTTAACAGCAAAACAGGGAGAGAGATGCACTTGCACCTGAAGAACTGGCAGATGGATCCTGAACAGACATGGACTGAGGGCACCACTCTGTCACACCCTGTTTACACACACAGGTTTATGTGGACAGAAGAGATTTGGGGCTGTCATGCAAGAGCAATACCCTGGGAGAAAGGAGATGGCGAGGTGAGGTGGGGCTGGAGAAGAAGAGCACGCTTAGGTTCCAGTTCTGAAATGCTAGAAAGCAGGGACAATGTGTCTCTGCCCTTTTGGTGAAGAAATCAGACACTCATTTTCTGTTCAACATCCACCTTCTCCCAAACCATAACAAACTCCTGATCAGCTTCCGGGGTGGCCCTGCCCAGCTGCTCACCTGAGATAGTTACCCCAACCGTCATGCATAGGACCCGCAATGGCTCATCATGGGAAATCATGTCATCTTTGTCCAAATCATATGGTCTGAAAGCAAAGTGCAGTTTGTTGCTTCTTCTGTTGAGTGGTTCTGGTCCATTTACATATTTGATTTTTCTTTTTTTTTTTTTTTTTTTTTTTTTTTTTTTTTTTTTTTGAAGTAGGGCCTCACTCGAGCTCAGGCTGATCTGGAATTTACTATGTATTCTTAGGGTGGCCTTGAACTCACAGCAATCTGCCTACCTCTGCATCCCGAATGCTAGGATTAAAGGTGTGCGCCGCCATGCCCAGCTGCTTCCTTGATCTTTTTATTATCCTCAATGGGTCGGAGATGAGCCAGAGTTCTCATGAATCTGCGGAAGTTTTCCTGGTCCTCTCCTTCTGAAAAGAAGGCACTGATGGTCCTTTCTCCCAAGGGGTTGATGGCAAGCACTGGAATCCCCTGGAAATCTTCCCTGCTGAGTCCTGTTCTCCCCTTTGTGCAGGTTGGTGAACTGGCTATAGAGGTGAGTACTCTGTGGGAAAAGCCAGTCCCCTTCTTGATCACCTCAAGCTCTTTGTTCTGCAATAATGAAGAGGCCCCGGACCCCAGCACCATGCTGGATTTCCTCTGCGAGCCACAGCACCAGAAGCAAGGGAGGCAGGAGAGAAGGATGGGCCAGGGGTCAGAAAGGGAGAGCCATCTGGTCAAACTTTTAAGTTTAGTTGTCCCGTGGCCACGTAGGCCGTATCTGAAGCCTAGAAAGCAGGCAGTCTTAGCCTTCAACTATACAATAGCTATCAACACAGGCAAACATGTTTCTAGCTCTGAAAACAGTATTTTTATCAACAAACGCAAACCAATTAATTTAACTTAGAAGCTGTCAGGAAAAGACAAGTGAGCAGTGTGAAGTCTTGACACCTGTGTTTGAAGACGCCTTTGGTTAGTCTCCATACCTGTGTGAGTACCGATCACCCAGGGAAGGTGGGCAACAGAACCACAGAGCTTGAAATCATTGATCTCAGATGAGGAGCATAGTTTGAGCATGAGGCTAAACCCTGAAGCAGGGAATATGTTTGAAGAGTTAATTTACTTATGGGCAATGAACCTCGGATACCAGAAATGAGACAGTTATTTAACAATTGAACAGTGCATAAAGGAGCAGAATCTGGTCATTGTTGAACCAAAACAGATAAGCTCTAACACAACCTTTGGCAAATTTGTTTTGAAAGAAAAAACTGACGAATAAACAGTGGGTTTTTCTTTTTTTTTTTTTTTTTTTTTTTTTTATTTGAGGGAGAGAGAAAGAATGGGCATGCCAGGGCTTCTGGCCACTGCAAATGAATTTCAGATGCATGTGCCTTCTTGTGCATCTGGCCAATGTGGGTCCTGGGGAATCGAACCTGGGACCTTTGGCTTTTGCAGGCTAGCATCTTCACCACTAAGCCATCTCTCCAGGCCGGTAACAAATGTTTTTAGGTTAATCTTGGAGAGCAATTAAATTGATATATATTAACATAAAGCAATTTTATGTTTTACCCATGATTTAAAATTGATAAGCCTGGCTGGAGAGATGGCTTTTTAAAATTGACCCCAGTTCAAGGCGATTCTTAAGCCAGATGAAATCAAGTGGCTGGAGGCCCTGGTGCACCCATTCTCTCTCTCTCTACCTGCCTATTTCTGTATCTCTCTCTCTCAAATAAATAAATAAAACATTTTTTTAAAAAAATTGATAAGCCTTAGGGAAACAATCCCAACATATTTTATCTAACAGGAGAGCAAAAGTCACAATGACTAAAATTGAATCTTTTAAACTTAAATGATAAATCTAATGGTGACCATTTGATTGAATTAGCATAAACAATTTAAAAAAAACAATGTTTTTAGGTATGGAAACCTTATCTTGGGAGAGAAAAACACTAGTAAGTAAACCTTTTCCTTAAGACTCAGTTTCCCCAATAGTTAAAACCTCTACAAAAGAGAAATATAGTTAACTTGGCTGAGTATCTTAAAGCTAGTTTTTCTAACCCTTAAGCCATAAACTAACTGACATTAGTTGAGACCTTAACCTTGACATCTTGAGGCTTGTATTATTTTCGTCTATGAGGCCTCTGTCTAAGGTTAGTGTGTTAGGAGTTACTGAGCCACAAACTGTAACTGGGCTGATCAGGTCCAGCTGGCAGTCAATGGCCAGTTTAGATGGTCAGAGAGGTAAAAGCATAGCTGGACTTTAGGTACTTGTATCTATTTCCCCCCACTTTTTTCTTATAAGAAAAAGGTCAGGTTGAAGAATTATGTAATACTTAAAATTGCCTTGTAAGGGTTACATTTTTGTATTTTAGAGGATATTATGATCAGTCTATCTCTCTCTCTCTCTCTCTCTCTCTCTCTCTCTCCCTTTCTCCCTCTCTCTCTCTGCAGAGAAAATTAGTTGTTTTTTTTTTTTGTGAGCTTTGGGGTCTAATTTTTTCAGTGTCTTAGCAGACAAGCGGGGGGCGGGGGTGTCCTGTGTAGAATTTTGGAGACAGCTCTTTTCATCTGTAAGGTGATCGAGACAAACACGAGCCTAGCTACCTTATCTAGACGTCTCTAGTAGAGCCTCAGTGGTCCCCTGAAGAGATATCTCTTATGAACAGATGTCTCTTGTACCCATTCCTGCAGCAAGAGAATAGGGCAAAGAGTCTACGGGTGTGGGGCCGCCAGACAGCAGTGTGATTCGTGTACTTCCTAACCTTGGGGTCCATGGTCAGGCTCTTGGCTCTTGAGTTTTCACTCCTACCTATGGGATCATAAAACTTATACTAGGAAGCCTAGGGTCCACTGGCTTGAGCACTTTAACTGATAGGACCTGAAACTTGAACTAAGCTAATCTTGGTAGCAGTGGTTCCTGCTTATGCCTGTTTTTACCTCCAGAAAACAGGTCCTTAAAAAGTTTGTTTGCAGCTGGTCGTGGTGGTGCACGCCTTTAATCCCAGCACTCGGGAGGCAGAGGTAGGAGGATCGCCGTGAGTTTGAGACCACCCTGAGACTACATAGTGAATTCCAGGTCAGCCTGGGCTAGAGTGACACCTTACCTTAAAAAACCAAAAAAAAAAAAAAAAAAGTAGTGTCTTCCTTTTGCTTTCCAGGGCCTGAAGATTTCAGTTTTTGCTAATGGGCCCCCCATGGCCAGAGAACAGGGTCTCTGAAAGTCTGTCTAGATAGTATCTTCTGAGAGACACACAGAGAGACACAGAGAGAGAGAGAGAGGAAGAGGAAGACAGAGATGGGAAGACAGCAGTGTCTCAGCTGCTGCGAACAAAATCCAGATGTGTGCGCCCCCTTGTGGTTAAGTGAGGCATTGCGCCCTTGCATCACTTTGCATCTGGCTAAATGTGGGACCTGGAGATTGGAACCGCTGGAGATTGGAACCAGCATTCTTAGGCTTAGGAGGCAAGCGCCTTAACCCCTAAGCCATCTCTCCAGCCCATATTTGGGTTTTTAACATGTCTCTGATTGAAGCAATATTGATAGCAAGAAACCTTGGGAGTACCCAAAATATTAAGCAAAAACCTTTGGAAAACTGTAAATCACTATATGTGATATAGGAATCTATAGGTGAAATCTTTTTTAAAATTATGAGCAGACAGAAAATACCAAATGAGTATAACCATTGGCAAGTATCTCTAACCACCGAGCAATCTGTTTGATCTTAATTTGTCATCCTCAACAAAGAAGCCTGTACGTAGAACATCTTCCCCCTTTTTTTTTTTTTTTTTTTAAATTAGGAGCAAAGCAGGAACTATGAAGCATTTTCTGTTAACTAGCAAGTGTTTGTAACCATTGAGCCATCCATTTAGCTTCCATATGGAAAGCATTTGTTTGAGGAGTTTTTGAGCTGATCAAATAGCCTGACTTAGTTTATTTATTTGATCAAGGAATCATCTTTGGCAGAGGTGATTTTAGGTAATCAGAGGCAAGAAAGTATAAATTAGCATTCCTTGTGTTGCTTTCCCTTCTTCTCATCATTTACCAGAGGGCCAGTCTAGTCTAAAAGGTGTCATTGGGAAACAGATACTAATTTAAAATTTACTTGGGGGCTGGAGAGATGGCTTAGTGGTTAAGGTGTTTGCTTCTAAAGCCAAAGTATCCCAGTTCAACTCTCCAGGCCCCACATAAGCCAGATGCACAAGGGGGCCCCATGTAAGCCAGATGCACATGCATCTGGAGTTCATTTGCAGTGGCTGGAGGCCCTGGCACACCCATTTTTTCTCTCTCTCTCTCTCTCTTTCTTTATCTCTGCCTCTATCTCTCTCTCAAATAAATAAATAAAATAAAATATATTAAGAAATAAAATTTGCTTGGATCTGAGGCAGGGGAATGTTTAACCCTGAACTCATAGCCAGCCAGCTTGTTATTTTCCCCCCCAAGGCAGCACATCACAATCTATCAACTGTAATTAAGAGCAGGGGTGGGAGGACAACAGAGAACTGAACATTTTAGCCATCTTAGCATGTTAAACTTGAGGCACTTGACCAGGAGAGATAGAGGAATGGTTAGTCTCTTACAATTAATAAGTTGTTTAAGTAAGATAAAGAGTTTTTTTTTTTTTTTTTTTGTCTTAAGTATGGCCTGAATCTCCAATGTGAGCCCAGCACACATGTTGCACTCCTATTCCTATGTAGGGCTGGCGTCTAGTATATGGCAGGCACCTACATAGGTGGCCTGGAGTAGGGGATTAGACCCTATCTTCAGGGTGGGGGGATTAAGGGACATTTCCCTTGATCTGTGTCCCTGTCAGCTGACAGTTCTTAGCAACCACCACAGACTAGAGGGAGACACTGTAATCAGGAGTACCTGGGATGCTTAATATGCACTCAGTTTTCAACCCTGTCTGAAGATCATCTTTTGTTCTACATAGGCACTGGAAAAATTGAATGTGAATTCTGGACAGCTGAGAACAATTGGACATACACTTATCTGGACTTATTAAGCTCATAAGATGTGGGTTTAGCCTAAACATCTTAGCTTTGTCTAAAGGAATTGATTCTAGATGAACCTTTCTGTCTATATCCTCACACATTTTTCCACTTTCATTGGCCTTTCAATCTTAAGTACCACTCAAACATCTTTCCTAACAACATTCCATGTCCGTAATTGAAAATTCCCTTTCAAAGGATCCTTCAATAATTCTCTCTCTTCTTCTACAAATCTTAATTAACCATCTTTCTTAAAGGATTATTAAGAGAAATGATATCTAATTGACTTATTACCAGTTGTCAGAGAAGCAAGTAGTTTAGCATCAAAGACTTTAACATCTCATTGCTGGAAATTTGGAGAAACATTTTAAGCAGAAAAACTTAGAATTGACTTATTATTGAGCATGGCACAAAAATTTCTATACATTAAATTAAATCTAAGAAAAATGACAACAAGACTTGATTTATAATAATTTGTTAGCCTATACAGGAAGATTAAAACATTTTTATTTCTAAATATTGGGGCATGATCTAAGGCTTGTATTCAAGGAATGCAAATTAACATGAAACATTACAGCCCTAATTTAAAAGCAAATAAGCAGAAAGTAAGAAGAGGAAAGAGAAAAATATATACACACACATATAATATATATATGTCCACTTATTTATTTTTATTACCTCCTCTAACATTTTCTAATCTGTAACACCAAAAACCTTCTTTGAATGGGGGAAGGCTTGGAAGCTATAAACTTAGAGCCAGCTCAGAGGCACTGCCCTTGGTGGTGTATCCAGTTTCCTTTTTCTTCCTTTTTCCAGCTGCTATTGAACTTGACTAGTCCTGTATAAAGCCACTTAAGTCAGTTAGTAAAGCCTTATTATATTAAGGTATAGACAAAAGGACTGATTGCTCCATTGGAAAAGACCACATGGCAGATGCCATCTTTGATTAGGGGAAGGTTCACATGATTGTTAGTGTTGGATAAGACACATATTTTTCCAGAGAAAAAAAAAAAAAAAGCATTACATTTTAGTTTTCAGATTAAGAAAAGAAGAAAGAAAAGAGTAGAGTGACAGAAATTGCATGCAGGAAGTTGGGAGAGAGAACGAGGAAAGCATAAGCTATGAGTCCTAGTTTTGTTTAGTCACCCTCTTGGGGGTCAATTTCTTTCCCTCCCAGGGCGTTTGCATAGAAAAGGCATTTTAGACTCCCTGCTTTGTGTTCTCCCAGAAACTACTGAAGCATTGAGCTGTGTGTCATTCTTTCTCCCAAAGGGTACAGGTGCCAGTCAAGCCAATGAAAGTGGCCGCCGGGGTTTTTAGTTACAGAAAATTGAAAAAAAAAAATGGCTATTCATATAAAAATAACTCTCAAGTGACCATGGATGAACCCTCATTATGTAATGGATAAATATAGGATTCTGGGGTACTCCCTGGAGCCCCAAGCACTGAGCCCATATCTGCAAATTAACCAAAGAATTGGCAATTCCAGATGAAAGAAACTGATTTTTAAAACATTACATTTTATTCAGATATCATAAGGATGTAGGGAAGGAAAAGGGCTCAGGAAGGGAAGATGAAGTGGGGAGAAGAGAAAACACCATAAAGTCCAAGAGCCCAAGAGCCCATGTAAACCAACATGGACCTTAGACTAAAATTATGCATATATATTGAGAAGGGATTAAAAAAAACTGTGAGCTCCCAAAGAAATGAAAAATAAAAACAGTAATTAAAAATGTTCCTTCCCCCCCCTGATATGGGTGGGAGAGGACAATCTTATAGGCGCAGATACTCAGATGTGTGGTTGTAGCAGCTCTGGAGAGGATCTCCCTTGGGCTCAGAAAAGATATGCTTTAGAGTTCACCTCAGCACACCTGGACACACCTGCACCAGGTATCACAGCCAATCAGCCTGGGTTCAGAGGAGAAATCCACTCACATATGGGCAGGGTGCATGCTCAAGAGAGAACTGATTAGGTGAGATGAGCTGGCACTGAATCCTGCAACTGAAGCGGGGTGGGGGTGGTAAGGGGGCATAGGCATGGTAAGGATGTGACATAAGACTGTAAGATCACTCCCTTAAGGGCCACCCTGCCTACCTGTGGCTAACCTAGCTTCTCACCTACAGATTCCCAGAACTGTAGGCCGAGTGTTGTTATAGTTAATTGGGGTGGGAGTAAGGGGGTAGGGTGGGGACAGGAGCTCCAATGTAGGAGGAATGGTGAAGGAAGGCAGAGCCAGGCTAGAGTGTTGTTTGAGGAGCAATGGGCACTGATGTGTGTGGGTTAAATACTAGGAACTATCTGAGTGAGAGCACAAAGGTGGCTGAGTGACAGTTTGACTTCACCACGAGTCCCTGAGTTACTCTGGTTCAACTTCTAATTTTGTGACTTTACCATGGTGTGGAAGCGATAAGCAGTCAGTGTGGAGCACACTTCCAGTTTTGAATTTGGAGCTTTCCACAAGCTAGCAATATGCACTGGATTATTCTAGGAGGAAACTGAACAGTGGCGGCAAGGCTCAGCTTCCGGTCTATCCCAATCACAGGCATAAAAACATCTGATACCCTACATAGCACACCGTTAGGAAGAATGACGTTTGGCAGGTTAGGTCTATTAAATGCATCTGTATTCCCCCCTTACATTCTGCAAATAATGTAGAAACTGGAGCTGAGTTGCATAAAGAGCGACTTCATAAGGTAACAACTTTCTTAGCATTAAGAAAGACAATTTGGCATCTGCAATCCAGAGGATAGATTCTGAACTCAAATGACGTCACTTGGGAGGAAATAAATTCTAAAAATAACTTAAGTGTTTCCTTTCATCATGCAACTATCAGTTAACCCCTGGTCGTCATGACTTTCAATCTTGTCTTGCATATTTGAAAACATCTAGATGTTACAACTCGTAATGCCTGGTAAGACTTCACACCAATTCAACCAGACTCTCAGGGCAGAGTAGGGAGGTGAATGCTAGTGTGTTTGAACCTGCAGGGAGATTCCCACATAAAGCTGTTGGAGAACAAAAGACATACGTCAGCAGCAAACACCCGAGTATCCTGGTAACTGTGGTTCTCCATCTTCCGCTGCAGAAAGAGGCAGGTGAGACTCACCTCTCTCTGCCAACTCCAGACACCACAAGGGGAAGCCTCTCTTGAGAGCTCAGAGGGATGACCTTCAGGGTCTGTGATCTGGGGTTCAATTTGAAGTCACAGGATTTGGGGTGGGCTGAACAAATGCAATTAATATCTCATGCCTCACTTGCTAAGTGAGTGAATGAGTGAATTAGTTCTACAAACATGGCTGAAGAACTAAAATGATACTTGTGTTGTTAACAGAAATGGTAGGTCTGGAAGAATTGCTAATCTGAATAAAGGTGAGGAAGCACATTTGCCATTACGTGTAGTGGAATTGTCAAATCCCAGTGGAGATTGGATGTTTTTCAAATGTAGGTATTTTGTGGCAGGGGAGCTTCCTCTCTACATGCTGGTCCCTGAGCCAATAAGGTGCAGAACATATCTTGAATCTGGAGCTAGGCTTTCCCCTGTGTTTGGTGAGTGAGTGTGTCTCTGATTCAGTTGTTTGAGCTCTCTGCTTGTCAGCAAAAGTGTAAGGCCTATGGATGGAAAACAGAGAAAAGGGTTGATGATGTAACACTGGGAAATGATGATATGAAATGAAAAGGTAAAGGAGCAGGGGAGGGAGCTACAGATGAAGATGAAATAGTATAAGAAGGAGACCGGAATGAGTCTAGAGAATCTAGTATGTAAAATGTTACGAAAAGGTTAAAAATTCATGAGGTCTATGGATAAACAACACGAATGTTTTGGTGACATAGAGAGAAGTGATGTGTGTGTGTGTGTGTGTGTGTGTGTGTGTGTGTGTGTGTGCACTAGGGATTTACTCCAAGGCATACTAAGTATGCCTGCTCTACTACTGAGTCTCACCCCAACCCAGAAGTGTTTTTCCTTGAATCAAATAGTATTGTTCATTATAGAAAAAAAAAACATATTAAGAGTAATTGAAACAAACACAAACAAATCACTTATAATCTTACCAAATGCAAACATTTAATGTTTATGGGTGGTACACAACCTTGTCTACCAGGCATCGAGTATAGGACTACAGTCTTGTGATGGAACTGGGAGACCAAAGAAAATAGATTCAATTACTTGGTCTAAAATAACTCACGAGTTGAGAAACAGTCCAGAGTCCCTGATGGTAGAGCAAAGGAAACGGAGAGCACATGCTGTCTTTAAAAAGTGGTTAGGAAAAAGTTTTTTTTCTTTTTCTTTCATTTTTTTTTTAAATAGAGACTAGTGGGAACCCTAACACTAGGAAACAATAGAGCCTGGGAGACTTGTGATATCTGCAGCAGGAAGAGGGGATATTGGGGTAAACGAGAGAATAGCTCTTGGAGCAAATTCCAAAGGCTGTGACAAGCCTTGCAGGCCTTCTAAAAGGGCAGGCAGATGGGGAGGAGCTGACATTAGGCTTCAGAGGGGGAAGGATTCCTGGGCACGTACTTCCTTTATGTCATCTTGTTAGGAAGGGAGGACTCAGACATCTGAGAGTGGGGGGAAGAGCGGTTGGAATGGTCTTCAGGAGACAAAGACCCTGAGCTTAACCTCAATGTGGCCCACTTTGTCCTATGCCACTGGATAGGATGCATGCAGTAGATCCTGTGTGGAAGAGCTTAGGATCTAACTGTAGAGAGAATTCACAGGGGAAAAGTCAGAGCGAGGGAACACAATGTAGGGAACTACTACAATTACTATGGTTACAGGCTGTGTGGCAAGAGGATCTCAAAGATTCACTAGTGTCAGTTGACTTTAGTTGGATTCTGCACAGGTGTTAGACAAGAGAGGTAAAAAGCTAGGTGTTTCGGGTGGGGACTCATTTTTGACACCCAGAGTTTGGCTGGACTTTTTTGTTTGTTTTTTTGCTTGTTTTTATTATTCCAGAGATAAACTGTGCCACTGTCTATGGCAAATCCATTTCCTGCCTTGCTAAGACTGCTGGAGCCCCAGTCAACTAGGCATCCTTGGTTGAATTTTTAGGTTGAAGTTTTACTTCTGTCTTGAATCAGAGTTAGCAGACAGGAGCCCCCATTCCTTTATCCCCATAAGAATGAATGAGATTTCAACTGTCCCAGAAAAGGCAAGGAAGGAAGGAAGGAAGGCTGAAGCTGCTGTGTGGGCTGTTAGCTTGATAGCGCCCATTTGCTACAACAATGGAATGGCATGAAGAGGCATGGCGAAGAGGTCCCTGGGCTGCCTGGTGACTCCTGGGCTGCAGGACTTGTTTCATGAATAGGGAATGAGAGCAGGGAGGCAATTTAACTTAATGAGCTGAGAAAGCTTCCCAAGATTCCCTGAGTACTTCCCAGCCTCCGCCATATCTTAACTGCCTACTAAAAGTAGAAAAGATGGGGGTTGCTTTTGTTTTTAACTCATTACTGATTCTATCTCTGTTACCATATAAAGGACCTAGGATGGATCTTGCCCTAATAATGCCAGACTAATCTTCCTTAATTACAACTTTTATTGCATTGTTTTCCTGCTTAAAACTCCTCAATGGCTCCCTACTTCCCAGTATCAATTCTTCTTGATTTACAAAATTGCCATAATCTCTCTGGTTTTGTCTCACACACTGACTGTATTCTCTTTTAAGATCTAATCACACATGTCCCCCTGGATATGCTGCCCTAAATGAGGTGTTATTTTTAACAATGGGCTGTAGACAGCATCCTCAGGGCTTCTATTAGTGATCAATTTGTCCTATTTTCCCATCAGGGATGACCTGGTCCACATCTTTCTTAGTGATAGAACCACAGTTATAGCTTCATGAGCTTGCAAACCCTTCCTGTTTCCCCATGGTTTTATCTTCTCCATGGCCTATCAGCCACTATTTGCTTTTATTTGTTTCATAATTGGGACATCAATGATGGATTTCCAGCAAAGCTTCTGGTTTTGGCAAATTGTATTGGCTTTTACAAGACTAAACAGCTTGCGTTTTTGTCAACACCGATTCCTAGTTTAGATTAAGTCATTCGTGGCAGAGCAAGTGCTGTCTGGATGGCAGTGTAGTGATGAGGGCGTCAAACAAGGACCTGAGTAAGGCTGCCTGTGTTCTACATGGAAAATGGAATGAACTCTTGTCATGAAGACTTTTGAAAGATGACAAGAAGGTCTCAATTGTACTTCACCATCTCTTATTTGGAAATCCAGTTAATTTACCAAAAGGGCATAATGATCAGGAAAAGACTTCAGCACTAGCAAAGAGTAAAGGATCTCTGCAATGGGTTATAAAGTTGAAGGAATTTCTGAGACAGTATGGAGGCAATGATAGAGAATAAACTCGCAATTCTTGTTTAGGAGATGCGAGTGCCGAGAGTGAGCTGGTGTACTTGCCCTCCAAGAGAGGAAAGCCCTCATTTGGAGTAGTTGATATGGTGTGAATACCCTGCCAGTGTCAAGCTACAAAAGTGGAACTGGGAAAGGCTGATATGCTCAACTCATGAGCCTGCTGATGAGTAAGGTTAGCCCCTCACCACTGTGTACTAGGGGAAGTCAATGTCCGTGATGGCTTGGGATAACCATCTGACCTGGGTGTATGGGAATGAGGACCTGTGGCAAAGACTGCAGGCAATGACATGATAAGGCTAATGTTAACTGTTAGGCATGTAGCTTCCAGAAGCGTCAGTTCTGGGAAGTGTAGGAACCAGTCAATCAGAGGTGGTAGCTACAGCAGAACAGCATTCCTCTTGGCTCCAGTTCTTCACTGCAAGCCTCCTTTGACCATATATGTTATCTATAAAGGAGACTATGGAGAGGCCAGGAAGAAGGAACAAGGAGATTTAGAAAGATGGTCTTAGCACAAAAATAGTGTGTTACGGGCTGACTGTGCCTCCACCACCAAACTTGTAAGTTGAAACCATTAAGGTGATGGTAATTGGAGGTGAAGCCTTTGAGTGCTCATTAGTTTTAGATGAGATCTTGAGGGTCAGGCTCCCATGATGGGACCTGGGCTCTTAAATGAAGGAAAACAACACCCAGAGTTTCCTTTTCCCGACAGGTGAGGACACAGTGTGCGGGAGCCATCTGGATTTATGAACAAGAAATGAGGATGTACAATTGAGACCATGCTGTCATCATTTCAAAAATTCCTTTGACAGAAAGAGGCCTCTCGCTAGAACCTAGCCACCCTGACCTTAGATTTCAGCATCCAAAATGGCTATAAAGGAAATGTCTACTGCTTACACTGCTTAATCACTCAATGGAATTTTGTTATGGTGGCCTAAGTATAGAAGGGCACACTGTCACAATATAGCAAGCATATGACACTGCATGAAAATATTGACCTAGGTCACATGAAGAACGGATACGTTTTAAGTTTCTGATCAGAAGATAGATTGCTCTGATTAAGTGACAATGCACATTTTAGCTGTGCACTGCTCATAAGTGCATCTGAAACAAAAATGACATGAGGAAGTTAGGAATAATGGAGTGACAAATGTCCCTAAAAAAAAAAAAAAAAAACAAACACACAACAAAAATAAGCCCAGAGCTTACTATTAATAGCATACAAGATAGAGTTTAAGACTAATGTCATTAAATGGGATAAAAGGGTTAATTGATATTCATGAGAAATTATAAACCAAAAAATTGAGCCCTGAAACTTTATGTGCTCAAAAGATATAGCACTGAGACATACAAAGCATTAACTCTCCAGAAGATAAGAAGTCTTAGTAATTTGACAGACTCTTAGCATTATGATTTAGCAAAATGTGACTTGGAATCTGATTAATTAGATACAAAAGGCTTAAGTTTATCTGAAAGAAATAAGGACTGACAAAAATAAAATGTTTAATTCAACAAATGTAAAGTCATGAACAAAAGCTGTCTTCACTGATGCCTGCTCTTTGCTTGCTTTGATACTTTCATGTTTTGTGCTTTCTTTCCCTTAAGGTCTCTACTTCAATAGCACCCAATTTACTTACTACCAATAATGCATTGTTTATAATGATTCCCAGACCTTATTAATCACATATTAAGTAGATGCTCATACGGAACCAGATACCCTTTGTGGTAGTTTGAATAACTGTCCACTATTGACTCAGGTGTCCTTTTAAAGCTTGTAACTTGGGTATATAGCCACCTGGCTGGAGGTGGTGTAACTGGGGGACAGATCCTGGGGTCTACTACAAAGATGTGTTTGTGAGCAGATCTGAATTTCAGCCCAAAGTTGGGCTTCTGTTTACTGTCAATTTGTGCTTGCTGTTTCTTAGGGTTTGCTGGCTGGTGGCAGTTTTTCTCTCTGCTTATATCTATGAAAGGGAGCCAGCTTCTTCCACCATTGATGGAACTTCCTCTGGAACTATAAACCTGAATAAATCCCTTCCTCCCATAAACTGTGTTTGGTTGTATGTTTATGCCAGAATTGTTGGAACTGTCTATTGCACCCATATGAAAGTAGAGGATATGGTAGTCAACAAAATGTACAAAAATCCCTGCTTTCATCGACTTCACATTCCAGTGAGAAGAACACAGAGAA
Source organism: Orientallactaga sibirica (assembly GCA_036365145.1). NCBI lineage: Eukaryota > Metazoa > Chordata > Mammalia > Rodentia > Dipodidae > Orientallactaga > Orientallactaga sibirica. The sequence goes on from JAEOAD010000039.1 coordinate 8,940,691, forward strand.
TAACAAGGACACTTAAATGAGTCAGATAAAGTCCAATAACTCAGAAACACAGAGTAACAGAGAAGAGAGCTATTGTAGCAACAGGATTCAGGGGAGGCCTCTCTGACCTGATAACATTTGAGTGGAGACTTTATGGGAGAAAGGGAGTAGTTCAGTCAACTAAATAAGAAAATAAAAGTAGTGTCCCAAGGTGCAGGTATAGGGGATGGACAGGATGCTATATGAACACAGCCTCCTAGAAGAAACCAGAGCAAGAGTGCTCTGTGCACACAGATTATTAATTCTATTCTGGAATTTCTAGCTAACATAACAAAACATGAACTAGAAGTAGGTATTGACTAATAGGAAATTACAACTATTTCTCACTATTCACTTTGACCTAGGAAACTTTAAGCCCTTTAAAAGCTCCATTGAAGCTATAAGATAATTAAAATTCCTCAATTTTTTTGTGGGAAAAATTAAAAGTAACTAGAACATAGCAACACCTGCCTAGCTCTTCCTTGATATGCTGTTCATGAAATTTATATCAGTTTATTCAGGGAAACAAAGAAACAAGTAAGGGAAGGGTTATATTATATTTATGCAGTAGAAGATTAACACGATAAAGATGTCATTTCTTCCAAAATAAATCTTCAGATTAAGTGTAATTCTGATAAAAATTCCAGAACGAAAAGAAATTTCCAGGAAGATTTTGAAAATATCAATTTTTGGCATATGTTGATATCAGAGTAATCTAGAAGAGGCAGTAAGACTTCCTACTTGCCCACATCAAGTCAGGAGATTTGAGTTAATTGCATTAGCAGCTGTTTTGCAGTTTCTGCTGTGGTCTCCAGGATGGCCTATCTTAAAGTAATCTGAGAATTATCCATTTTCCCTTCAAGTCATGTCTGGGAAAGAGAAAATGAGTCAATCTAGCAATGGGGAAGGCTATGAAGCTGTATTGATAAGAGAGTGGAAAGCCTGGGCATTTTTATCATCTCATAGAGCTACGAGGAAAGCAAAACAGCAAAAACCAGAGCAGGTACATGAAAGTACACAACCCTTTCCTGTTTCTAACCAGGAAGGTAAAACCTCATTTTGTAGGTGAGAGAGAAAACAGGATGTGAAAAGAATTTTCTTTTTCTGCACATGAGCGTTTCTGAGATCAGTGTGGTGAGACATCACTAGCCAGGACAAAAGAGACTGTGGAAGTCAAGGTGGCCTCAATTAAATGGTCAAGAGATGCTCTCACCTCAACCACCAAGGTTTCATTAGACCCAAGACAGCCAGACAGTTTCAAATAATTGGGTATCCAATGAAGAAAATCCCAGCTCATAATGCATTAGTCAGCAGAGATAAACTGTCTGTAGGTGCTCTGCAGAGTTTACAGGAGTCTCTGAAACTTAGGTAAGTGAGGTGCTATAGTTTGGATATGGGATTCCCCTCAAACATACATGGGTTAGTAAAGGCTTGGTCCCCAGCTTGGCACTACTGGAAGGTGGTGGAACCTTTAAGAAGTGAGAAGGTCTTCTGCTCATGGGAGGTGTTTCCTTCAAGAAAGAGTGGGTCCCGACCTTGTCCTCATCTCTACATTCTGGCCACACAATGAGCATCTGCTCCATCTTGGCTTCCACCATTAATGCAAATGGAGTCCATCAGGCAGGGACGTCAAAACTGTGAGCCAAAAAGCTCTTTCCTTCTTATAAGTTGATTACTCAGGTAATTGACATCATATTAGAAAGGTAACTATCAGAACAGATGACTAGCAGAATTCCATTTCCAACCTCTTAGGATCCTTGCAGGGTCTGAGAATTAAAATGACATAAAACAGACAAATAGGAGAAAAGCACATAAATGTTCGCAATGCAAGGTTTACATGGCACAAGAATCCTCACATGGAAATGAAGATGGAAAGAACCAATTGTTAAGTCCTTTAATACACACTGATGGACAAGCAAAAATAATTTGTGGCCAGATAAGGGGGCTTAGCCAGGCATTTAATTGGGTAAAGAAGGGGCTAGGAAGGTAAGTGTTAGGTTAATGAGTCTTGGATCTCAATTTTCTTGCCCTTGAGAATAAGAATGCCACTTTCTTTCTACAATTGGGAGGACCATTGTTCATGGGCCAATTTAATCTCCTTTTAAGAAAGAGCTTGAAGGTCAGAGTGACATCTTTTCACCTGCTATTTTCCAACTCCTTTTAACATAGACAGGCAATATTCTGAGTGGCATATTTTTAAATTCTTTTGTAGTTCATGTTGAGACCATATTTCATGCTCAATCTTAGAAGTAGTCTGAAACTTTAGAAGTCGTAGTGGTGATGGATTTTTTTTTTTCTGACTCAGAAATACCTTTCAACGTAATATTCACATGAAAACATGCATTTACAAGCATGCAGTTTGAGGAATTACCAAAAGTGAGCACACCAGAGTGACTCCCCAGAAGGCATCACCACCACTAGATGCCTCATTCTCTGTTCAGTTGCTACCTACTTCTCCCTCTTCATTGGATTAATTTATCCTGTATAAGGACCAAAGTAGACTCATTCAGTACCCATTTCTTGTCTGTATTCTTCTACTTAATATTGTGAGAGTCATCAGTGTCACATGTAGAAATTTGTCTCTTATTTTTACAGTTGCATAGTTTCTCAAGGAATCGACAATTGACTCATCTAGATTATACTTAATGAAACCTACTTAATTAGTGGTATTTCTGTTTTCTATTATAAAATGCTGCTATTCTTTTACTTATTCATTTATTTGCATGTGTGTGTGTGTGTTGGTGCACTAGAGTCTCTTGCTGCTGTAAACAAACATGCATCAGTCTTTACATGGGTGTCAAAGGAACTGAACATGGGGCCAACAGGCTTTGCTAACAAGCACCTTTAAGCACTGATCCATTGCCCTAGCCCACCTAATGCTGCTGTTCTTGTGTACATATTTGATGCACGAATCTTGGTGAATATCTCTGACATTTACAGAAAGGGGAATTTGAGTCATGGATCAAACATCTAATTATTGGAGTTTAGTAGTTACTATTAAGGATGCACTAAAGTTCATTCCCTCTTAGCTACCTATAGAAATTTTTATTGATTCACTTCAGAACTTGATATTATTAACCATCATTGTCGGTGTCATATCACATCTTGTAGTTTTAATTTTCATTTCCTAGATGAAAAATTGCATTAGGTACCTTTATGGGCCAGTGAATTTCCTTTGACAAATTCATCTTCAATTGTATTATTCAATTTTCCTTTGTGCTGTCTTTCCTTCTTAATTTATAGAGTTCTTTTTATATTTGGGGCAATATAAATCCATTTCTCTCTTGTTTTATAACTTACTTTTTGCTCTCTTGTAGTCTCTCCTCTGTATATCTAATTTTGGTGGATTCCAAGTTCATTTTGTAATTATTTGGACTACTATAATTAGTTTATTGTCCAAGTTCAAAGGTGTTTCCCTACCCCATGATCTTGAAAATATGTTTTTATGTTATTTGTGAAAGGATACACTTTTTGTTTTGTTTTGTTTTCAAGGTAGGGTCTCATTCTAACCCAGGCTGACCTGGAACTCACTCTGTGACTCCAGACTAGGTTTTAACTCACAGTAATCCTATCTCAGTCTCCTGAGTTCTGGGACTAAAGGAATGTGCCACCATACCTGGCATTATGTTACTTTCTAGATGAACTATTGTTTTATTTTTCACATTTAGATTTTAAATTTTCCTGAAATTTGTTTTTATGTATGATATGAAGCAGGGAATCATATTACATTTTTTTCCATTTGGCTGTGATACTTTTTTTTTTTTTGGTTTTGCAAGGTAGGGTCTCACTCTGGTCCAGGCTGACCTGGAATTAACCATGTAGTCTCAGGGTGGCCTCGAACTCACAGCGATCCTCCTACCACTGCCTCCCGAGTGCTGGGATTAAAGGCGTGCGCCACCACGCCCGGCTTTGGCTGTGATACTTTTAATAGCAGGAGAATTCATACTGACTCAGTTGGTAAAAAAAAAAAAAATGTTGACTATCTCTAAATGAATCATAACCTTTAATACAATCTTAAACAATATATCAGCAGGCTTGGTATGGTGGTGCATACTCATAATCCCAGCACTCAGGAGGCTGAGGTAGGGTGATCACTCTGAGTCTGAGGCCAGCCTGAGACCACATAGTGAGTTCAGGGTCAGCCTGGGCTAGAGTGAGACCCTACCTTGATAAAACAAATACCAGATGGTTTCTTGACAGACATTAAAAAGTTGGGCTCAAAACTTAACGAGAAACACATATGACCAAAATAACCAAGACATCCTTACAGAGAAACAATGAAGAAACCATGTTTTGCTAGATAGCCACATGTATTATAAAATTGCAATAACTAAGATCAGATCAGATAGTTTAGATGTAAGGACAGAGCAAACAGATCAGGTGAAGAAAAGGAAAGTATAAATATACATACACAAGTACACACACACACACAAACACACACATATAATATATATGTGAATTCTACACACCTGCCACATGGCTGAGATGGCTGAGGTCACAGTCCCACTACAATAGCTCATCTTCTATTTTTTGTGGCTTAGTTTTGAGACTTGAACTCACTGTTCCCCTGCCCCACCCTCCCTCATATTGGAAGACACACCTGGCTCAGGAGATCAGTGTGATCTCGATAAAATGCCTAGCCAACCAAATACTGAGCAGTGATCTTGATAAAATGCCTAGCCAACCAAGTACTGAGCAGTGATCTTGATAAAATGCCTAACCAACCAAGTACTGAGCAGTGATCTTGATAAAATGACTAACCAACCAAGTACTGAGCAGTGATCTTGATAGAAGGCCTAACCAACCAAGTACTCAGCAGTGATCTTGATAAAATGCCTAACCAAGTACTGAGCAGATACTAGGGGCTACCAAAGATGCAAATATGATTTGCTTTTGTAGGGACTTTAGAGCTCATATGTAATGGCCAAAAGAGGGAAAAAATGGGCACTAGAAATGTTCGTTAGATGTGTGGTTAAGGCTATAGAACATACAGAAATGCAACCTCAGAGAAGCAAGATCCCAGAGAAGAGGCATCTGTGTTGACTTGAAACCTGTGTGGGATGTAGGAAAGTGAAGGGGAGGAGATAAATCCATCACATCAGTGAAAATGAAGGAATAAGAGGCAGAAGTGGACACTGTTTGCCTATGCCATGTGTGGGTGGACAGTGTAGTCATGAGGAGGGATACCCAGTGGACAGGAACATTTATGTGCATGAGTAGAGGGAAGTAGTTTGGATTCATTGATTGAGACCATGTTATGAAAGACACTGGCATTTGCATAGCTGCAAGAGTGCAGACATAGCTGTCCAGTCATGACCTCATCCACTGTGCACGACACAGGGCCTGGCCATAGTCTCATGCAACAGGTATTTGTTGTAGATGAGTGGACAAAAGAATAGGCTTCTAAACAGAACAGGCAATCTATGCCCTGGCTGATGACACAGTATAGCTCCAAACAGCACTGTCATCTCCTTCTACTTAAGGCACTTCCAGGGCACTGGGGCTGCTGACATTGTGAAGGATAACCATAACCACAATTATCAGGTCATTCTACTTGTTACATAGAGCAAATGCTGACAATTCTTTTCCATCTTACAGAGCTCTAGAGGGAAGCTTCCTCCCTGGAGCTCATTCTCTTGCTTTAGCTGTGTGTGGAAAGGGATCAGGTAGATTTCCACTTGTGGTTTTAGAGAAGAAAAGCAATAGTGAGATATATCACTGATCACAAAGGTTTGGGTTTCTGCATCTCTGCACATTCAAGGTTAAGTTAAGAAGATGGTGGCAGTCTAAGATTCCATCTGCTCAACTCCAGCTCCAGAGAGGGACAAAGTAAATGAATCACCCTGCATGTTCCACCTCATCATGCTTCACTAATCACTAATTCCCAGTGGCTGCCACCTGTCCTGGCTCCAACCCGGGGACCTATGGAGAACCTTCAGGGAAAGGTGAACTCCTCCATTAGTGTCTCTATGGCTCTACTCTCTGCTCTTCTACTCCTTGCTTCAGGTTTTTCTTGAGGCAATGAGTGGTATCTATCTATCTATCTATCTATCTATCTATCTATCTATCTATCTATCTATCTGGTCCTATAATGGAGCCAGATGATATTTTCTTGTCCTCTGACCATAGACATCCCCAGAGCTCCTGGAGCAGTTACCTTCTCATTGCTGGAACAGAATACCCAAACAGAAACACCTTATGGACAAAAAGAGTTCGTGCTTACAATTTCTAGAGGAAGAACCATGCTGGCAGGGAAAGCACAGCAGAACAGATAGCCAGCTCCCATCTTGTTACTTGTAGGGCACAGTTGAAGGCCCCTGGGCTACTGGAGGCAGGCCTGAGCTGTCAGGTATGACTAAGGGCCCAGGACCCTGAGGTTGCAGCACGCCCAGACCCCTGACAATCTCAAGACTGGCAGGAGTGAGGTCGCTCCCTCCCTCCAGCCTGGTGCACCTGGACATCCTGATAAGACTTAAGTTTCGCTTTCCCCAGAGCCTTGTGACCTTTGTCCGCTTACGTCCCTATATGTTAATGAGGTATCAGCCAACAGCCTTTGCAGAGCCAATCCCCCTATGATCCACTCCCTATACCTTTTCCCACCACTACTTAGACCATGTGACCCTTCCCCCCGCCCACCCGAGACCTCACTACATGCTAATTAGGCATCAACAGGATCTTTGAACTGACCAATCCCCTAATGACCGTACCTCTTCCCACTCTTTCACAAATACTTATTAACCCATTCCCCTGGCAAATACACGAGCTGTTCTCTGAAGCTGTCTCCTGGGTGTTTCTTCCTGTTGCACTCATGGCCAGGCTGCTCAAGACCCTGCTCCGCCATTTCCTGGACGCCCCGGGACACCGAAGGGCCACGGCTCCAGGATGACCAGGAACCACAGTTACATACTTATCCATGGCAGGAAGGAAGCAGTCTAGGTGAGTTATCTCTAGAAAGTGGGTTGGACTATAACATCCCAAAGCTTGCCCCCAGTGACACACTGCCTCCACCAGCTGGGGATCAAGGAAGCGGCTTAATTACAAACACTTGCAGCTATGGAGACATTTTATGTTCAAACCACCGCAGCTTCCTAGCTACTTAATGGGATCTCCACAGTGGAAAAGACCTCAGAAGTGGTGGCCCAACCCCAGCACTTGTCAGATGAGAAAACTGAGTGGATGGATCACACACAGAGTCACAGCTAGTTGGGTGGTCACAGTGAGAACAGTGCTGAGATCCCCTTACCTCCTATTCTCACCCGTCAGCATCCTGTCTCCAGCTCATCATGTTGTACCTATGGTGTTGGCATTGTTGCCCAACCAAAGCCACACAGATCATAGAGGAAGTTACTGAGACCCATGACTATTGTGCTACACATTCACAGTACAATCCTTCCACACAGCCGCTCAGAATGAATCAAAGCTGGAAGGGCCTGTGAATTGAAGGCCTCTTGGTTGAAACGGAGTCTTCTCTAAGACATGTGGCCCCCAGACGATGTTTATACACGGAGGGTTGATTCTGAGGCACAAAGAATGTTTCTTTTCTCCCAAATCTATTGCCAATTTAGATGAGTTTATGGAAAGTGCTCTCAAGTCGACAGAGTATCAGAGCTATGCGCTGTATTGCCAGGGATGAGGGCAGAGCATCTGGGAAAGCAAACGCCAGGAAATGCCAATGTGTGTGTGGTCACACCGCCATCAGTGTGGAAGGTTCGCTTTGCCTCACCCTGGCCAATTCTTGCTGGGCCATTAAATCTGGAAAGGATATAGAGTCCAATTCTTCTTCCCCCAGGTAAACCAGCCAAAGCTTAGAGGGTGACATCTCATGGTTGAGTCTGGACTTACCTAAGACTCCTGTCTGAATGCCTTTTGTCTTGAACGTATGCTAAGTACAAAAGCTTAGATCAAAGTGGCATCAGTTTATTCACAGACTTTATCACTTAGTATACCAAAATGAGATCCCTCAAATCTTCAAGTACCTTTTTACAGGTAAAGTCACATTTTTTTCCTAAGCAAGGTATCACTGGCATTGCTGATTTCCCTGAATGAAGACAGACATCAGATTTTCTGTTAATTTTTTGAGAATTTTTTGCTTGCATATATATATAGTGAAGCCAAGAAAATACAGCTAAATAAGAATCCGTGGAAATAAACATGTTATTTTGTAATACTGCTCATGTCTCTATCTTCAGAAAAATGGGAGAAAAAAAATGATACCAAATCCTATAGGAGGGCTCGCTCCCCAGAAGGAAGTAACTCCAATTCCTAACGAACAGCTAATGAATGAATACACTTTCTTTCTCCTAAAGAACTCTGTACATCACTGTCCCAGATAAATGCATACTTCCTCTGTACTCAGCCTATCCAGAGAAGGTAATGTTTTGTTAGACAGCAGATTCTAGCTTCCTTGATTAATCTGCCCCCTTCACTGGACAGCTAAAAGCAAATCCCAGAAACCCATTTGTCTGCAGAGCAAACTGGCTCACATTCCCAGTTCTTTAAGACTGAGACTTACCCATTTTCCACCTCCCCTTCTTTGTTGCTCACCTCCATGCTCCTGCCTCTAAACCATACCTTGACTGTGTCTGCGTCTCTTCCCCTACCCGTCCCAGCTGCCTTCAGTCCATCTGGTTCAATCTGTCATTCATGTGTCACTCACTGTCACTTCCACACTGAAGAAAGGGTCATGGAAAGGTGCTCATTAACTCATATGTTTGTCTTTTAAATTTTTTTTATTATTTTTTATTTTTATTTTTGGAGGGAGAGACAGAGAGAGAGAGATAGAGAGGGAGAGGGAGACAGAAATGGGCACGCCAGCAGCCTCTCAGCTGCTGCGAACGAAATCCAGGTGTGTGCGCCCCCTTGTGGGCAAGTGCGGCATTGAGCCCTTGCCTCACTTTGCATCTGGCTAAACGTGGGACCTGGAGATTGGAACCACTGGACATTGGAACCAGCGTTCTTAGGCTTAGCAGGCAGGCGCCTTAGCCGCTAAGCCATCTCTCCAGCCCATGTTTGTCTTTTAAATAGTGACTGAAGACCTACTCTGTGTTAAGCCTCATGTTGGGGCACTGGGCTCACAGGGATGTCTGCTTTTACACTTGTCTTACTGTCACACAGCAGCCAGAAGTTTCCTTTAGATGCATAGCTCAAATCTTGTCTTACTTCTGATCAAAAAGTTCCACAGGGGCTGGAGAGATGCCTTCGTGGTTATGGCACTTGCCCAAAAGGCCTAAGGACCCAGGTTTGGTTCCCCAGTACCCATGTACTGTAAGCCAAATGCATAAGATGGCCTATGTGTCTGGAGTTAGTTTGCAGTGGCTAGAGGCCCTGGCATGCCCACTCTTCTCTCTCTTCCTTCTCTGCTTCTCTCCCTTTCTCTCTTTCTCTCTCTCTCTTTTAAATAAATAAATAATGTAAAAACAATAGTTCCACAGGCCTTTTCTCTCTGGAGGACAAGGCTGGTTCCTCTTTAACTCCTCACACTTTGTGTTCCTCAGTTCTGAGCTGACTGGGACGTTCACTTTCATTCTGTTCCTTCAAAGAGGCTTTCCCAACTTACCTCTGAATAGCAGGCAGATCTCCACTCCCATTCCAGTTATATTCTTGCCACATCTGCAATACTTTTCTATATAACGTTTTCACATTGCATTGCCCTATATGTAATTCTTCTGTTTATGCACCTTGTATGTGTTCTTCTATCACAATATAAACCCCATGCCTAGCTTAGGCCCATATTGGCACATGGAGAACACTCATCACATGCATGCTGGATAGCAACACTAAATCCCATCCAGCAGTTTCTATGTATTATGTATAGGTACACTGTTAATCACATCATATTTCATCTTCACATTGGCCTTAGGAGATAACTTCGATCATCCTCATGTTAAGGATGTGAAAGTAGAGACACAGAGAGGTCAGGCAGTTTGACCAAGAAACTTATACATGGCACAGGTGAGGTTCACACTGTGGTCCTGAAGCCACACGTAAGGCCACTCAGCTATGCTGTCAAAATGACTGCTCCTTGCATAGGTTCCTTTACCTGACCTCCTTTGTCCTTACCGACTAGAACAGAGTTGACTAGGGACAATCAAACAGGATTTGGGGTATAGCTCCATGGCAGAGCATTTCACTGCAGAAAGGATGGGCATTGTCCCTTGGGGACAGCCTAGTGAAAATGGAGATGATTCTCTCACTCTCGCTCTTCTGTGGTCCCCTCAGCTAAGGCTTCAGCCCCTAGTAAACTCTCTGCCTTCCGTGGCATGCTTTTCCCATCTCAAGGGCCATCTCCTTGCAGGCGTAGTAGCAGGAGAGAATGAGGAAGGAGAGGGCTACCCAGACACTGCAGTGGACTCTCACCCCTCACTGCCTTTACCTCTGAGAGCCAGAAATGATCTTCACGGTCCACTTCTGGGTTTACACGGTTCTGGCTCAGGTGGCGCTGTACAAGACCAACCTTGATGAGGGGCTTTCCAGGTCCTTTTTCTTGGCTATTTCCTCTGTCCACTTTCTCACTTCACAGCCTTACATATCAAGGTTAGAACAACATCATAAAACAGACCAGACAAATTCTTGTGATGCCAGGGCATGCTGTGGAGCTGGCCTGGGCTCTGGGACTTTCACTTCCCGGTGGAATTTCTAAAGGGTGTTCATCCATTCATCTGCTTATCTAAGGAGTAAGGACTGAGACTGCTTGTGCCTTAAGCCCTGTGTGTGTGGGGGGTGGGGGGGTGGACATTCATGGAACTACTACAGATGGACTTGTTGATAAGAGAAATCACTCAGTCAACATGAGATTGCTGTGAAAGGGTAGTATATGGTGGTCTGAGAACAAACATTCAGGAAGGCGTACATGACTGAGAAAATTAGAGAGGGCTGGGAGGGCTTCCCTTAAAAAATGTAAACTAAGCCAGGCGTGGTGGTGCATGCCTTTAATCCCAGCACTCGGGAGGCAGAGGTAGGAGGATCGCCGTGAGTTCGAGGCCACCCTGAGACTACATAGTGAATTCCAGGTCAGCCTGGACCAGAATGAGACCCTACCTCGAAAAACCAAAAAAAAAAAAAAAAAAAAAAAAAAAAAGTAAACTAAAATTTAAATGAGATATAGATGTTCACTGGAAGAAGAGGGGTGGCCAGAGGGTACCAGGCAGCAAGGTTGGCATGGACAGATGTAGTAGGATGCAGCATAGCATATTCAAGAACCAGAAGTACTATTACACAGAGAGCAAAGAAGATTGCAAACGAGACTTCTTTAAAGAAGAGGGGATAGAGCTGGCATCTGGCAGACACTACGCAGTCTGCGGGCTTAGGCGTGGGAGCCATTTGCAGGAGACAATTTTGCACTTCGAGTTCTTCCCACAGGATTCTTTATAGCACATGTGAAGCTTGGTCTGAGAGAAGAGGCAATCAAGAGCCTGTCTTCTTCATGTCTACACAACTTTGCTGGGGCGGCCTCTTTAGAGCCAACCAGAAAATCTTCATCGGCCCTCACCTGGCACGAAGGTTCAGACATGGGAAGGCTAGCAAAGAACTCACGGGTGTCCCGCCCTTGGCTGGTCATGCTGCCAAAGATGGCTGTGTGTGTCCTGGCAGCCTTCCTGCTGCCAGCTATGCAGATGAAGATGTACAGAGTGAACAGAAAGCATTCGCTCGCAAAAGAAACACAGAGACCAGACAGGATGGAAAGCCAGAAGGCACTGGCAGCCAGTCAATTCTGAGAGAAGTCAAAGCTTGTTTTCCTCTGTAGAAATAACCCATGGGCACAGGCTGTGTCCAGAATAATGTCTTTAGAAACAATTACTGCAGGTGATTCACAAGAGTGCTAATTGCCCATTCTTCCCTGTTCTGTATGGTTCACACTGGATCAATAATCCAAATGACTTTCTCCTCATTAGTCCCCCAGTGGAAAACTGCCACAGTTGTAAGGAGGTGGAGCAATGCACGTTAACTGAAATCTGCTTCGTGGATGCTAAGGGGCCCTCAGAGCACCTCACAGTAAATACCTGCTGTACATACGTGCCTCAGTTCTCCACGGAGAAGGAGATAATTTGCAGAGCCATTGGGAATGTCTTAGCAGACAAGCACCTCGGACTCACCTCTGGGAAAGTTATGATGTGAGGCAGGTCAGCCTCCTTGTAAAGTGTGACTGTTAGTGGGTTAAATAAACATAAAAAGGAACCTGCTGGACAGTTAAGAATCTGGCTTATACTTTCCCCCTTCACTCAAAGAGCTCAAAATTGCCTTAAGTGGAGTTTAATTGAAAAAATTCATCTCAAGAGTATGATTAAGCCTGGAAAATTTTAGCCAATAGGGGAATTTTTTATACAGTTATGACCGAGTGGAAATAGTGCTATAATGGAAGCCTGTGTGTAATGGGCTCTATTAAAATTATATATGTATATCTCTGAGCATCAACAGGTAAGTGAGTTACAAAGTTATGGGTTCTGTGACTGGCTTCTCATGATTTTATAAGCTACAGGCACAAAGCTCAAATCACCCAAATAGAATTACAGATTTGAAAAGATTCCTGCCATAATTATCTACCAGGCATGGTAACTCTACACCCAGGCTTTGCCTACATTAGGGGGCAATCTGATTTACATGTAATAAAATCACAGGATATTCAAATAGGAAAGGGTTGTGATTTTCTACTTTGTACCCCCCTCTGAATTCATAAGAGAAATAAGCACAGCAAATAGCAGTCCTGAGAAGGCTGACTTGTAGGTGGGCAAGCTGAGCTGTGGTGACAGAATCCCCTGGGAACTTAGAGTATAAGGAGAGGTTTACTGGAGTCACAGAGTTAGACATTTTCGTCCATGGTCCTTTGGCCCAATCACTTTGAATATGTGCTGAAGCAGAAAATTAGGGTGAAGAATATGATGTGGGACAAAGCTACTCTCATATACTGAGACAACAGAGACAGTGAGGAGCATAAAGAGAAGGAGGAGAAAGAAGGAGAAGGAGGGAGGGCAGGGGAGGGGAGAAAAAAGGGGGGTAAATAAGGGGAGAGGGTAACAAGCTATAGCTTCTGGAGTGCCAGGGATAGGATACCTTCCAGTGAGTTGTTGGCCAGGGAGGTCCATGTTGCCTCCAAAACATTAGAGGCTATTGCCAAAGCCCTTGGTTTCCCTTGAGAAACAGATGGTAAGATCCTATTGCTGAAGACCTCTCTTGCCTGAGCAGCAAGGTCACTGGGAAATCAAGCTGGTGCTGAGCAGAAAACCTTCTCCCTGTAGACCAGCCAACTGAAAGCTGGAAAAAGCTGCACTGCATGCAGCCACATGGGAGGCAGAAATCATTAGTGGTGAAAACAGTGGACACTGGAAACCTCAAGTTTGGTCAGACAGGCCCAATGACTGAATGGGTGCAATAGTGGCATGTCTGCTCTGGAGAAACCAACTGCTCTCTAATTGGACTGAAGGCCTGCTCTATGGGAGGGAATACATGCCTGGTACTGAAAAACCTAATCAAAAGACTATGTCAGGGGAGGTCATGAGCCTTAGGGGTATAAAGCCTGCTCTTGTCTGGCTAAATGTATATATTATTCCCACCAAACTGCCCTGAAAGCACTACACTTAATGTTCATATTCATGTATTAATGCTGCTCTCACTTCTGGTTAGAAGAGCTTCTATTTTCAGATTGTTATGACCACTGGGATGACCCAAAAGGCAACATAGTGCAGAGAAGAAGGGATGGAGGAGTGTCCAGCACTGAAACATCTCTATCACACCCTCCAAGGCTCAGGGTCCATTGTGGAAAAGGTGGCGGAAAGAATGTAAGAGCCAAAGGAAGGGTACGACTCCTTACAATACAACTGTCTAGACAGAAATTGGCCTTGATATCCATGACCTCACAGTGCCTAGCAATACCTTCACAAGACCCTCATGATAGGAGAAAAAGATGATGACATCAAATTAAAAGAGAGACTAATGGAGAGAGGGAGGGGATATGGTGGAGGATGGAGTTCTGAAGGGGAATGGAGGGAGGAGAGGAAAATATCATGGTTTATTGTCTGTAAGTATAGAAGTTGTCAATAAAAAATGATTATTATATCTAAAAAAAATAAGGGGTAGGGTCTCAATATCCCCTTCAAAGGCACATCTCAAATAACTTCATTCCTTAGCAGGACTCACCTCCTAAGGTTTCTAGCACTTTTCAGTAACACTAAGCCTTCAGTACATGAACCTTAAGGTTCCTCTGAGATACATAAGGTTTAGGGTGGAGGTTTGAAATTCAGGTGTCTTATTCCAGTGCCTACTTATCATCTTGCTTCCCCTCTCTACTCACCTTTTCTCCTTGGGTTTCATGGAAAACTCTCTGGAATTTCCAGGTGAAAAGAGTGGAGGGATATCAGTTTAGTTGGATGGTCAAAGGAGATGGTAGACAGAAAAGTGCTTCTCAAACTTTGACGTGGTTCCGGAGATGTTATGGGTACAGAATCACGCCTCAGCTCAATGCCGCTAAGACTTGCAGGTGAACTGATGATCCAGCCCTCACTTATCACTTCAAGGAGTGCTGTGCTTTGATGTAAAATGTAAAAGGATTTCTTTCAGCCTTACAGTTTCAAGCAGCAGCTTCATTATGGTGAAGAAAGTAAGGCAACTGGCTCACATCTTTACACATAAGCTAGAGGGAGAGAAAGAGAGAGAGAGAGAGAGAGAGAGAGGCAGAAAAGAGCTAGTTCTGAACAGCCAGTGAACTAGACTAATAAACCTCAAGGCGCACTGCCATTGACACATCTTCTGAAGCAAGGCTCCAACTCCCAAAGACTCCAGCAGCTAGGAACTAAGTGGGAAGCTCAATTGTAAACACTTGAGGCACCTTGAAGTTTATCTGCCATAATCCCTAATGGAAGATGGTGCACCTACAGAAATAACCTTTAGCAAGTCCCTTCATCTCTCTCCCAAGACATTCCCTCCACTCCAGAAGGTCTCCAAGGCAGCTAACCATTTCCAGATTTACATTTTGATCACAGTGGAGTGTTATGTTGGCAGTCAAACAAGAACAATGTTGAGTCTAACAAGAATAATTTTTATTGAAAAAAAAATGTCCCACACTCGACCTCATTGTCAGGTGTAATTCTGGCCTCTGCTTGAGTTTCAGCATTTCTGAGGATGAGGCTTCTCACCAGCCTTTCAGGAAGGCTGGAGACGTGCTGAATTTGTGGGGTGTATGGGACAGCATGGGCACAAAAGGACAGGGTGATAACTGAACAGTGTTCTTGCCTGATAGATTTTAATTAGTTGAGCAAAATAAAATTCTGCTTGTAAGAAAATAAGTTGATCAAATGCCGGTTAGAAAACAAATTTTCTAAACAAAACCTGTAGAGGCACAGGACCAAGTCACATGCTTACTATTTTGTTATAATTTTTAAAATCAGAAAATTATATTTAAAATTTTCTTTTGTTTGCATTCCCCCTGTTTCACACTGCGTGATAGTTTAAAAAGTGGTTTGGAAACACGCTTTTCCCTAGTCCTTGAGTCTTTCACCCTTCCTCACGGTGTTGTAACAATGGAGCATCTGTACATCCAAACAAACACACCAGTGGGGAGATTAATGAACTGACCTTTAACCTTATGGGTATTTATTTCAGAGCTCAAGGGAAATGCATGTCTGTGCCAATGAAAATCCCAAAACTGTCTCTGATAATTTGGTATTAAAGATAGATCTGTCAAATGTTTCTGGAGGCATTGTGGACCTCGCCCTGCCCCTGACCCCGGGCTTCTTACTCTTCACATTCCTCTCTCCCTCTTAAAATGCATTGTTCTTGTCCCCTCCCTGGTGCATACTCTGAAAGAGCTTCTACTCAACAATATTAACTGGCATTTATTAAGCACCTACTACATCAGATCCCAGGGTTTGCTATCTTAACCATTCCCCTGATAACCCAATATTTTTAAGCATTTTGTCTATCAAAGCAATCTCATGTCCTCTCACTTAATTTTAATTTAATTTCTCTCATTTTTAATTGATTTATTTATTTGTACATTGATTGCTTTATGTCTGAAGATGGAATGGGAATGAAGTCTATTAAAATTTTGATAATGTAAAATAAATGACTTAAAACATTTGCGATATTTTTCTTATTGCAAGGGAACAAGATGTTCAAATGTGGGGATTAATTGTTGTTTAAAGCCAAAAGCTTGTGTAAATAGAGATAGAGAGAGAAAAGAGAGAGAGTCATTTTCTCTGAGCCTCTCATATCCCTCAGTTCACAGGGCACCTATTAGGGCAGGGTCACATAGATATGTAGTTTCAGGAGGACAAGTCTTCTCCTTTATATCCATTGCTGTAATAATATGACAATTCTGAATAAGAATAAGAAAGGCACGGATCGAGACTGAGAAATAAATGCTCTAGGGAGGTAAATCTACTATGGCTACCACTGTTCAAATATGGCTTCCCCCACTCCATGTATGCTGCTCCTGTGTGAAGGGGTGGAGCTTATTATTTTCTCCTGTGAATAGTGTGGCCTTGTGGGTGCTTTAACGCTGCAGTGCTTTGGAGCTTGAGCCTTAAGAGACTGTCATCTTTCGAACGCTCTTTGCAAAGACAATGTCCTAGTGTGAGGATGGTTATGCACGTGGAATGGCGCCCCCTGGGGGACAACCAAGAACCTCCACCCACAGCCCTTGAGCCGCTTTCATTTGTCAGCATCAAGGTGTTGTTTGGGGGTGGGGGGGGATATGGCCTATTGGACTTGGTAGTCATTCTAACACTCCAGTCAGCTCCAGACAAAGCAGAACTGGCCATTTTAACCTGTGGCACTGGAAGTAACAAACTGGTTTTTATTATTTTGTTTTTCCAGGTAAGGTATTGCTCTAGTCCAGGCTGACTTGGAATTTAAGGCGTGTGCTACCATGCCCAGCTAAATTGTTGTTTTTGCTTTTCTTTTCTCTTCTTTCTCCATTGTTCTCCCTTTCCCACCTTCCTTCTTGCCCTTTTCCTTTTTGCCTTCCTGCCTGCCTGCGAGACTGACCTGGAACTTACTCTGTAACCAGGCTGGCCTGGAACTCGTGGTGATCCTTCTACTGCATTCTCCATACTGTTGGGTTTAAAGGCCTGAGCACCAGGGCTGGCTAAACGTTATTTCTTTAGTGTACAATGTACTGGGCTGATTTGTTATTCTGATATAAGGCCAGTGCAATTCTGATTCATCACACAAACTTTCCTTCAAGCCTCTGGTTACAGGGCCTTTATTTTCCTTTCTAATTCTCCTTTTCAGTTCATGTCCCAGAAGCTTCAGGGCTAATCCAAGGAGTTTCAGAGGAAGCAGGTCCAGCCTACCTTTTCATCTCTACCTCAGAGGACCTCTCAGGACCCAGATCAGGCTCAAAGGCAGCAAGTAGACAGCCCATGGACCAGAACTTTTTTTTAGAGAGAAAGGATTTTTTTTAACCTTGGTTTCAATTTTCTATATTTCTGCTAAACAGCAAAGTGGTTCCATTTGGGGATCTTGATTAGATGTGGACGACGGGAAGGCCCCAACAAGGCAGATTTTGCAAATGCACATGCACTGTCTTATCCCTTCGCTGACTGTTAGTGGCGCCTGGCATGAAGAGTTAGCATGGCTTCTCAGGCTGTACTGCAGCCCTCAAGATGCTCTGGTCTCCTTGCCACAGGCTCTCCTCATATTTCACACACCCTTTCAGGGTCCAACAGCTATGACACACCATAAGGACAGTTACATGTCATTTGATTTCATGCCATTTCACCTTGATTGTGCTATCATGGTATTCATTTGCAGACTCTAGATTTCATTTTAATGGTCTAGTTTGCATTCTCCCTCCTCCATTTTTCTGGTTGATAAAATTTTAAAAGGACATCTGTTGTGTGAAAGATGACTTTTCCTTAGGATGCAAAGTCACTGGAAGGGGTGGCAGCAATTTTTCTTGGGTAATAACCTTCCCTATCTTATCAAACCAGGCTTTGGTGGTGGAAGGGCTTTTTAAATTCTGTTGTTGGCTAACTTTGCCATTTGCTGACTGGCTGAATGAAAAACCCCCTCTCACGTCCTATGCTGAGTTCATACACATCTGTCTTCAAATCTGAAGATGAGAGGCCCAGCCAGAGGGTCCTGAGAAATGATAAAGCTGTTTCCTAAGCTGTTTTTGTAGACGGAGGGAGGTGGAGAGGAGCTGGGTGCTGTGGTGCAATGGTTATCACCAATGGCAAAGGCTTCATGGATGTGACTTTGCCCTCCTTCCTTCCCAATGCCTGGAGACATTTTTAACTGGCCTGACGGGGGGTGCTAAAGGAACTTAAGTGGGTAGAGGGCTGGGATGCAATCAAGTATTCTACTTACATCCAATCTATAATGTTCTAAGGATTCTATCTTTTGAATTATGAGTCTGTTTCTTCACTCTATTTCTATTGCTTCCTTCCTTCCTTCTTTCCTTCCTTCCATTTATTTATTTGCTCCTTTAGGTTAGGCCACCATTACAGGCAGATCCCAAAGACAACTTTCTCAGTGGTTGACTTTCATCTCTCTCTTGGTCTTTTCCTATGTAATCTCAATATAACATGGACATACAAGTTCAATCGTGTCATTTCATGATGGTGACTCTTTCTATACCATCCATTCCTCCTGCATTGTAATCTATGTGTGTCTTATCCTGCTTTCAAAACCTGATGTGGTCCAAGTGAGTAATTTTTCAAGACTGGTTTCATTTTAATAATAGGAGATACCTGTAGAAATGGCTTTGTAGTTGAGGCACTTGTCTGTGAAGCCTAAGGACCCAAGTCTGGTTTTGCAGTACCAACATAAAGCCAGATGCACAAGGTGATGCATGCATCTGGAGTTCATTTGCAATGGCTGGAGGCCCTGGAACATCCATTCTTGCTGTCTCTATCTGCCTCTTTCTCTCTTTCAAATAAATAAAATATATTTTTGAAAAAAAGAGTCACTGAGGCACACAGGGAGAAGATGACCATGTGAGGAACAGAGGCAAAAATGGAGTGATGCATGTAAGTCAGTATATACTAGAGGTGGCCAACAGACATGAGAAAGTTGAAAAGACAAGGAAGGATTCTTCCCCTATAGAATGAGGGTCATGCTGTCATATTGATTTTAGACTGTGAGTATCCAGAACTGAGACAATGCAGAATTATTATTGTGTTAAGCTACTCTATGCAGTGTGTGGTCCTTTGCCATGACAGCTTCATACAGGACAGTCCTCCTCACTAAAGAATTAGTTCTCCAGCCCCAATATCAATAGTGTAGAAGTGGAAAAACTGTAATCTGTGGGCACCCATCTCCCAGTCTAGTACACACTTCACTGTCCCTTTCTCACACCTCCCTCTAGCCAAGCGCGCCCTCTCCCTCTCTCTCTAAGTTCCTTGCGGCAGCTTTTCCCTTTCTTGGAAAAGCGTGCTGCCCTTTGGTGTTCCTAGGCTGCCTCCTTGTCACTCAGAGACCAATTTAAATGTCACCTCCTCAGAAAGGATTTCTCTGACCTTCAAACCTCATTCAGCCATGCCACACTGTCCCTCCCACACAAACCTGTGCATTGCCTCGATTCTCTGCTTAGGGTCTAATATTATAGGAAATTCTCTTTCTTTCTTTGTGTCATTCACTATGGCTATATAAACTCCATAAAAGCAATACCCTTGTCTCTCTTGCACCTAGAATAGTGACTGCGTTTAGGAGATAGTCTGTGAGTGTTTTTGGAATAAGTAGACCATTTAGGAAAAATGGCCTCTTTCAAAGTGAAGCTGGTTTGAGTGACTAGATGAGAGGAAATAGACCATGAGTGATGTGATTGGATCTTTGGCGGGGGGGGGGGGAAGGTTAGACTCTTCAACGGAGGGAGGTGGAGTTCTCTAAATCAGCTTGTCCTCCTCGTGGGGGGTGATTCTCAGCCCACGCTTAATGTTTAACCTTTGGGAGAATGGGGATATGGTCGGTTGTGCTCCATCAAGTCCACCCCTTCTCCTCTGCAAATGTTTGTGCTGTGAGCTCCCCCCTCTCCCAGGCCTAACGGGAGCTCAGGAGAGCTTCATGCTAGCACTGGGTCTAATGGAGACATTGCAGTGCTATTAGCACAGATGGTTGTCATATGTATGCAAATGAGAAACAAATTGAATTTGGTGTCCCTTCTCACCAGCTGTCCTATCAGGGAAGGCTCCCAGAGCAGCAAAAGAACTGCCACCACACCACTAATCTGTCACCGCAGATTAATTACAATGAGCACATTAATCACCATTTGTTTCTAGTACAAAGGAAAATATCTTGTTTTTCAAGTACATCCTGTAAAAAGAAGGTGTCCAGCCTTGTAGAAACAAGCCCAACAAGGGCATGAGGCTTCATTAGCTGAGAATAAGAGGCAAATGAAGGATGAGAGCCATGGGCTACAAGCTGTTTTCAGAGCTGCCTGCTAGCGTGGCCTGTGGAAGTGACTGTGAGGGGAGATATGGGAGGACAGTAAACCAGCTCCTGAGCAGACAGACAAGCGTTTAGAGCTCATTTTACCTGCTGGATTGCCAGTGAATCTAGAGCTGACTAAAACAGATGTTTTATGTGGATTATTGTTATCAAGTAGAAAGGGCAATGGGTAGGACATTAACTTTGGGTGCAAGGGACAAGAGCTTACCTCTAGGTATAAATCTTGTTATTGCTTAGAAATTGTCTTAGTATTTTTTTTTGTTGTGTGTGTTCTTTTTTCTTTTTCCTGTTGTTTTATTATTATTTTTGCAGTATTGGGGATTGAACCCAAGGCCTTGTATATCCTAGCCCATCACTCTACCACTGGGCTACATCCATCCTAATATCCTTTTGGAGTAAAACAACAATTGCAAATTTAGTGAGTATCATGGACTCTATGGCCATAAGATCTATGAAGACGTAGGTTATTGTTTGCACTTGCAGTTGACGCTGGTTCTTGGAAGTCTGTCTGTGCAGCCATGTCGAGAAGGTTCTGTCAGGATAGGCCTTATTCTCTGTTCTCTTCCTGCACTACACCATGAGGTCTGTTCCTCGCCCTTCGTCTCTGCTCCTTTTAGTCTGTGAATCTCAGTTTTAGCCACTCCTTTGTTGACTCATTCATTCACTGAACATTTCTTGGACAGTGCACATGGTGATGGACAGACCACGGTGAAGGCAGAAGGTAGAGCTCTGGTGTTCATGGATCACACTTTAGAGAAAGATCTGAATCAAACAAGTGTGGGAATATGAACTTTCATTTTGGAAGGAAAGACCATATAGTAGTGAGGAGAGACAAGGCTGCCCTAAAGAAGTGACAGTCATGTCAAGATCTAAAAAAGGAGGTGGCATTGATGGCAAAGAGAACAAAAAAACCATTCCTTGTAAGCAGGGGGCAAACTGTTGGCCCAGAAGAGCACACGTGGCTTACTCAGAACCAAAGTCCAGTGCAAAGATTTTAGAGAGTGAAGGGTAGTGTGGGAACATGATACCCATGAGGAGGGTTCTTGTCCACCTAAAGGACTTCTATTTCAAGAGCAATAGCCAATTACTGCATGGCTTGAGGTAGCAAGGAGAAATTACCATGTTTGCATATTTAAAAGTTCCCTTATCTTCAACATTAAAACCAGATGTTGGGTCATATAATGACCTTGGCTAAAAAGAGTTCTAGACCAAGAGTTAATTACCTTGTGATTCATATTTGACAATGTATATCAGATAGTATTCTTCTACAGAGGTTTGAGTGTTTGGGGGGTAGAGAGAGAATTCAGTGATTCAGTCTCATGTTAAGAATTGAAAATTGGAGCTGGAGTGATGGCTTAGCTGTTAAGGCATTTGTCTGCAAAGCCAAAGGACATAGGTTTGATTCTCCAGGACCCATGTAATGCCAGATGCACAAGGTGGCACATGTGTCTGGAATCCGTGTGGCTGGAGGCCCTGGCGTGCCCAGATTCTCTGTATCTCTTCTATCTCTATTTGTCAATAAATAAAAATATTAACAAAACGAAAAAGAAATGAGAATTTCTTTTGGGTAGAGGCAAGAGCATTTGAACCAAGTTTGATAAAAGTCCTATCTTTAAAAGGCTTATTTTGCGGAAGAGGGGGCAGAAAGAATGTTAGAGCCACAAGTTGGGGCACTATGCACAGAGACTTGGCTTACCACCCCCAGAACTCTTGACTATCCCCACAATGCATGACCCACATTCCCCATTGATGAGGGTCCCTTTGGAAGAGGGATGACATGGAGGAGGATAATGGAGCCAACACTATGAATGTAAAATCATAATAATATAAATAAAAAATAATTATAACAAAAGCTTAAGATCAGTCTTTGAGAGTCACTAATTTCACAAGTAAAACTAACAAAAAATATACAGAGTGTGTGAGTGGGGTTTAGGATACATATCTGGCTGGCAGGAGTCATTCTTGTGAATTTAAACTATGTTGCTTTACAACTTCTAACAGCTTTTTCAAAGCTTGGCCAAATAGTTCCTTGTTGAGAGTTGTGTTATCAGAAAAAAAAAAAAAACTGAGGAAGTTCTCTTTAAGCATATAATTAATGTAAAATTCCACATGAAGCTCAATCAATTATTTACTCTATTATGGGAACACAATAGAGTAGAGGCCTATGAGACTAGTCATCAAAGGCAAACAATTTGTCTAGCTTAAGATGTTGAAAGGAAGTAGCCATGATATCTTTGACTTTCTATAAAGTAGAATTCTGGATGCCCAAAATAACAATCAAATATTAGAAAAAGAAAAGTGGATAAATACTTGTGAGATTGATTTCATGTGTTGACTTGACTGGGCTGGGGATTGCCAGATGACTGATAAATCATCATTTCTATGAGAATGTTTCTGGAAGACATAAGAACAGGTTCAATGAGTAGGCAAGAGCCATCCTCACTGGTGTGTGCCAGTACTACCCATCTTTTGAGTCCATGGGTAGACCAGAAGGGCAGAGGGAAGGCAACTTTATCCTCAGTTCCTGAGCTGGGTTCTCCTGCCTTTGGCCATAAAAGGTCCTGATTCTTCTGCCTTTAGATTTAGAGAGGCCACCACTGGGTGTTCAGTCCTTACACTTTGGCTGAGAGTTACTAAATTGGGTCCCCTGATTCTCAGCCCTTGAGACTGAATGATGCTGACAGTTCCCCTGGTTTGACAGCTTTCCTCCAGAAATCATGAAATGGTAATTCCATGATATAGTTCCTCTTAAATGTTTATTTCTACATATGTTTTATTGGTTCTATTTCTCTGGCAAACCTTGAATTATATACTAAGGAAAAATGTTTTCTATAAATATCTTATACTTAGAAACATATGCTAAGGAAAGTAAAAGAGAAAGTACCCAAAATATATTTACTATCAATAAAAAGGACAGAAAAAATATATTTACTATCAATAAAAAGGACAGAAAAAAAAATCTGTAAGTTCCCTCCAACCATATTCCTTAAATAAACAATAGTTAGCTATAGAAAAGGGTATTACAGAGCATTTTAAGGGGTGACTTTGATTTATATTTATTGGTATAAAAAGAAATCCATGATCGATGAACTAGAATGCAGAATAATATTTATTTTAATGGCTCCATTGGCATAAACATTTGTGATGAAGACACCTTTATCTTTCTTCCTAACACCAGATTTAAAAACCACCTTGACTAATGTACATTTTCTTTATTTTCCATGCTCTAGTCAAAGGCCCACCATTCTACTTACCATCTGGTTTCCATCTCCTCTGGCTTTGTCAGTCATTACTGCTGTGGTAACTACCTTTTTGGTCCATCATAAAATTCTTCCTTTCCACTGGGCCACATTCCCATCAGTACAGGAGAAAGCTCCTTTTCTCCCCACATGTAGCACTGGGTGCTATGTCTTGGACATCATCCATTCAGAGAAACACTCAAAACATTTTGCCAAGAATGCCTGTGTCTACTTGCACGCCCTCTGGTCTGGTTTTTGTCTCTACCAAATGAAAGAAGCTTTGTCAAGGTTCCAAGCTGCTTTCATGACGCCAAATTCTTTGGCTGGTTCTCTGGCTTCATCAGATTTGATCAGTGGCATTTGAGACCAATGGCCTTGCAGCCCCTCAAATTCCCTTGCTAGTGGCCTTTCTTGTCTTTCCTGACCTCAACTCAACCTGATATCTAATGTGGAATGCACGAAGATTTGGTCTGTGTTCTTCGTTTAGAATCCTTATAGAGGATTGTTATCACAGGGTTTCTAAATATAGTGATGCCTCAGCTCCAGGTGGGATTAGAATCACCGGATGTGGAGCACCACTCGCTTTGATAGACTTGGAAAGCCTCATGGGTGACCTTCACATGTAATCGGAGTGGAGAACCACTTCCATTGGTTGGTGCCACTTGGTTCCTTGGTGTTGGAAACTATGATCACCATGCTGAATCACCACTAAATGTTTCTCCAGAGCTCACCAGAAGAACTAAGCCAGCACATTTTAGGGGAATCAGGCTCCTTTTTTTTTTAATTTATCCTTTTTAATGGTTCTTATAAATGGGTGCCGCCAATTAAAATTAATAAAGACTTACCAGCGACTGCCCCATGAACATTGCTAAGAAGCACGGCTGAAGGTCGGCTTAAAGTCAGCTTGTCAAAGCAGCAAGTTCAGCGCCAGAGCAGCGAGCCCCATGGCTTTGTTGCTCAACGATGTTTCTTCTTTAGCTCAGTGTGAGTTATTTATCCATCTCCTCCACCCTGCCGCCAGCTCCACACCATCCCAGACAGCCTGAGATGCTAAAAAAAAAAAAAAAGCATAAAAGAAGAAATCTTATATGACCCCCAGTTTGGCAATCGCTGGCCTGAATCAGGCTCCTTTGATCCCACTGACCTTGTCCTGAACTGAAGGCAGGTTCAGCACCACCATATAAGGAGAACCATACTGGACTCCTATGATATTCTGTGGATGTGCATCTCACACACACATGAGCAAGAGCAGAACTTCTTGTGATGGACTTTCTGCACATATTATGCCAGTATTTCAACAGTGATGTAAAATTTTACCTGAACAAGCCAGGCGTGGTGGCACATACCTTAAATCCCAGTGCTCGGGAAGCAGAGGTAGGAGGATTGCCATGAGTTTAAGGCCACCTGAGACTACATAGTGAATTCCAGGTCAGCCTGGGCCAGAGTGAGACCTCAAAAAACAAAAACAAAACAAAACAAAACAAAACAAAAAAACCAAAATTTAAAAAAACACAAAAAAATTACCTGAACAAAATTTAGGCTTTTATTCCCAACTATAATTGACCACAGAAGTATCTCTCACACTTCTCCCCTCTCTACGGGAAGGAATACATACCTGGTACTGAAAAACCTATGCAAAAGTCTATGGCAGGGGAGGTCATGAGCCTTAGGGGGATAAAGCCTGTTCTTGTCTGACTAAATGTATATATTATTCCCACCAAGCTGCCCTGAAAGCACTACACTTAATGTTTATATTCACATACTAACGCTACTCTCACTTCAGGTTAGAGAAGCTTCTCTTTTCAGATGGAGATGACCACTGGGATGACCCAAAAGGCAACAGTGCTGAGAAGAAGAGATGGAGGAGAGCTCAGCACTGAAACACCTCTGTCACACTTCTCTAGGCTACCTCAGGTTTGCATCTTGCTTGTCATAAGGCTCACTTGCACACACATTGCACCCTTTCACTCTAGTGATGCTGAATAGATTCTCCTCTGGTTACTTGGCAGTTTCAGATTTGTTTAGGTTTGCCCTCTGATAGCTCCTTCCCATCTTAGACCAGATGCTCAATGGTTTATTTTCCTGTGTTTGTTCTAAATCCACTTCTACCTGTGCATAGTTGATTTCATGAGTCCAATTTGGCTGGCCATGTGGTGCCCAGGTATCTGGTCAAACATTCTAGGTCTTACTGAGAGGGTATTTGGGGGCCAGATACATATCTAATGAGATGGATTGGGTGGAGTTACCTTCAAAATATGAGCTGCTTCCATGTGATCTCCTAGAGGCTTGAATCACAACAAATGAAATGCTTCCAAAGTGGGACTCCTGCTGTCTGTCAACCTTCAAATAGGACATCAGCTTTATCCTGTCTCCTCCATGGCTGAAACATTTCCTGTGTCATGAGTTTGCTAGCCTCGACTCAGAACTTATATCACTGGCTCATCACTGGGAGGACTGATAGCAAAGCTGGGACTTGCCATCCATCATAACCATGGGTGCTGATTCCTTATAGAAGATAGGTAGGTAGAGATAGATTAGATTAGATTAGATTAGATAAGTAGATGATACATATATGGACAGGTAGATAGATGATGATAGGTAGGTAGATGATAGATTAGATAAATAGATGATACATATATAGAAAGGCAAATAGGTAGATGATGATAGATAGGTACATAGATAGATAAATAGATATATAGAAAAATAGACAGATAATAGATAGATAAATAAATGATAGATACATGGAGAAATAGACAGATGATAGACAGATGATAGATGATAGATTAGATAGAAAGATAGATAGATAGATAGATAGATAGATAGATGATAGATAGATAGATGATAGATAGAAAGATAATCTCTAGTAGGTTCTGATTCAGTGATAAGCAGAGAAATATATATTATCTCTTGCAACCACTGTGTTGTCACCCAACACGACCATGACACTGAAAGGCACCCATCCATCCCCTTGATTGCCTGTTTGGGTCCTGAATTTCTGTGCTGTGTAGCAGTGTGAGCATCCCTTCCAAGACATCTGCCTGTATTACTTGCCTTGAAATTTTGCAATTCCTCTTTTTGCTCATTTCGCTTGTGATGATTTCTGTGAAACTTCTTCATTCATTCATTCCTGCTGAAAAAGTGGTACATAATCATGAGGTGTGCTACACTATAAGGTTTACTTCACCAAATGATTAAATCAGGCTAAGTAAATGCATCACCTCACATGCTTATAATTAAACTTTGCCCTTTAGCACTGATGAAATGTGCCAATGTTGTGCTTTTGGCAGTAATCACCACTCTGTAGACGTCACTGTCCAATAGTTTTCTACTATTGCCCCCTTGTTCATCTGTAGTCGGAGAAGGGATTGTACTAATAACTGTTTTAAGTCTTTATTTCGTTCTCTTTGCTGCAATCCACATTCATGAGTGCATACACATCCTTCTCTGTCCTCCACAGTCACAGTGCATGTACATGCATGTCTGTCCTCCATAGTCACAGTGCATGTACATGCATGTCTGTCCTCATCTCTGTCCTCCACAGTCATCAGTGCATGTACATGCATGTCTGTCCTCATCTGTGTCCTCCACAGTCATCAGTGCATGTACACCCACGTCTGTCCTCATCTCTGTCCTCCATAGTCTTGAGTACTTCTACATCAGTGTCTAGTCTTCTGAGTGCTACTTTGAATGTGACCATTGGGAAGTTGGGAGTCGAGGGGTTTTGTTGCCCACTTTTCCTCATGATTCTGGACTCATGATTCATTGTTTCATTATTTCACCATTGTCCTCAATGCCTTATATTTCTACTCTTTGCCTTCTTATTTCAATACTAATGCTGTAAACATTGCAATCTCCTTAATGCCATGGTTCTCACTCTGCTGAGCTGGCCGACGAGTGTGTCATTTGAGATGGTGATGTATTACTGAGTGTCCTGAGCACAAGAAGGTTTTGATGTGTGTCACAGAAATATTTAGATAGTCTTTTCCAGGTATGAATTATTATTTAAAATAGTGTTGGCTGCTGGTTCAATATTAATGTGTGCCTAGATTTTAAATAAGGAGGCTTTAAACAGGAACACACATAAAACAAAGTTATGTACTGATTTGTTGATGACAATGTTGTTACCAGAGGCTCTGAGCAATCCCACCCTCTATCCCCTGGGAACAGGGCTTCAGTATTCACTAATTCAGTGTTTTCAGTTACTTGACAGATCATAACTGCCATGAATAACTAAAATTAACTATCTCATCACTTTAGATTATTGATGGCTTTCTACTATACCAGAAACAGAGTTTGTGACTTTCCTTTTTTTTTTTTTTTTTTTTTTTTTAAAATGCTTGTCACTTTGGGCTTCTGTGAAAAGGACTATTTTAAGAATGAAAAAAGTGGGCTGGAGAGATGGCTTAGGGGTTAAGGCGCCTGCCTCCTAACCCTCAGAACACTGGTTCCAATCTCCAGCTGTTCCAATCTCCAGGTCCCAAGTTTAGCCAGATGCAAAGTTGTTACCAGAGGGTGCAATGCTGCACTTGGCCTGGGAACAGGGCGCACATATGCTAATTCAGTGTTCTCAGCAGCTGAGACACTGCTCACCCGCCCATCTCTAAAATTCCCTCCCTCTCCTCTCTCTCTCTTCTCTCTGGCTTTGTGTGTGTGTGTGTGTCTCCTTTCTCTCTCTCTGTCTCTCTCCAAAAAAAAAAAAATAAGATAAAATAAAAAGTTTTAAAGAAAGGATTTTAAAAAAAAGAATGAAAAAAGTATATTTTATTGAAGCTTGTTTAAAAGATTTTACTTTCTGGGCTGGAGAGGTGGCTTAGCAGTTAAGGCACCCACCTGCCAAGCCTAAAAACACCTGTTTGAATATCCAGGTCCCACGTTGAGCCATCTGCAAAAAGTGATGCAAGGGTGCAATGCTGCACTTGCCCACAAGGGGGTGCATGCATCTGGAGTTTGTTCACAGTGGTTGAGAGGCCACTGGTGCACCCATTCTCTCTCTCTATCTCTCTGACCACCAACATACTGGCAAGTTCACTCTTTAAGAAGCATCCCAATGTCCTTCACATTGGACCTGATAGATCTCAGGTGACCCAGCCCATTGGGGGTAGAGTCTTCCCACGATGGGGTGCCAAGATTGGGGAAAGGAAGTAGTGATTCTCCTTACTAACCACCGTCTTCCACTCTTCTCAGCACACTGTAGGGAGCAGGGTAAAAGGAACAGACATTCCCTGGAGGGATCTGATAGGGCTTGGCAAGGGAAACCAAAGCAGGTTTTCTCCAGAGGAGGTTAACTGTTCCCAGGCACAGTGAGTCTTGGTTATGCTGAACTGTAGCCCATGATTTGAGTCACTAAGTAGAAAGGAATCACACGGCCCGTGGACCACAAGTCTCTGCTTGCCACCTGACAGAAAAGAGTCAATGGCATGGCTTATCTTTCATGCAGTATGGGTCCTGGCCACCAGGGGAATTTGGAATTGATTGTCATTTATCATCCAATTTACTTAGGTGGCCATTTGGATCAGAGCTACCAGAGCATACATTACCATGGAGAGCAGGTGTGGCCAAAGAATGCAAGTACTGTTTTACAAGCAAGGTTGCTGTGCTCACTCCCATTCAAGCAGAGAAATGACCAATACCCAGGAGAACATAGAAGACTGGATAAATAGTCTAATGATAGCAAGAGTAAAAGTAGTAGAAATAATAAATATTAGCAGCAGGATGAGGTGGTGTGTGCCTATAATCCAAGCCACAGGGGAGACTGAGGCAGGAGGAACCACATTCAATACCAACCTATACAACCTACTGAGAACTTACCTCCAAACCAGGTGTGGTGGTGCATGCCTTTGATCCCAGCACTTGAGAGGCAGAGGTAGGAGGATTGCTGTGAGTTTGAAGGTACCCTGAGACTACACAGTAGGTTCCAGGTCAGCCTGGGCTAGAGCGAGACCCTACCTCAAAAAAAAAAATTAAAAATGGGGGTGTGGCTGGGTGGGGGAGAATTTGCCTAGCATGAAGCTCTCAGTACCAGAAGTTAGGGAAGTATTGGCAGCAGTGGTGATGTCTTCTAGTGACTGCACACTCCCTGTTCAATGCTAGAGCACGGTGCATTTTACATGCAGTGTGTTGTTTAGTTCTCCCACCTCTGTGAAGTGGGACTGCTAATAAAACTGTCCTCTCCAGTGAATGCTGATAAATCATATATATTATTTCCTTATGCTATACATATATACATACCTATGATAAAATTCATAAACCAGGCATGGTGATGCATGAAGACAATCCCACCACTCCAGAGGCAGAAGCAGGAGGATTCTGAATTTGAGGCCAGTCTGGGCAACACAGCAAGACCTTGTCTCAAAACGAATGCAAACAAAAACACCTTCATTTATGAAGTTAGCACAGCTGGGGACTAACAGGTGGCTACTAAGTAGCTAATACGTGGGTAGCATATTGTTGCAATCAGGTTTGCATTGATTGTTGGCAGAAATCACCCAATCAAGAGCAGCTTGTAGGGAAAAAGAGGCTTTTTTTTTTTTTTTTTTTTTTTTTGGCTTACAGACTTGAGGGGAAGCTCCATGATGGCAGGGGGGAAACGATGGCATGAGCAGAGAGTGGGCATCACCCCCTGGCCAACATCAGGTGGACAATAGCAACAAGATAGTGTGCCAAACACTACCAAGGGGGAGCTGGCTATAACACCCATAAGCCTGCCCTCAACAATACACTGCTTCCAGGAGGCGTTAATTTCCAAATCTCCATCAGCTGGGAACCTAGCCTTCAGAACACCTAAGTTTATGGGGGACACCTGAATCAAACCACCACATTCCGCCCCTGGCCCCCATAAACTGATAACCATACATGATGTAAAATGCAATGCATTCAATCCATCTTTGAAGTCCCCATATATTTTTTTAATCAATCCTAATGATGTTTAAACATCCCCAACAATCCAAGGTCTTTTAACTGAACCATAATACCAAAAAATACACCCCCCCCAAACTATAATGGCATAGAATGAACATTCACACTGCAAAAGATGGCATTGGGCATAGCAAGAAATATTCAGCCAATACAAGATTTAAAACAACCAGGGCAAACATCAAACTTTGTAAGTTCAAGTCCAATAGCTCTAGCCAGTGACAAATCTCCAAGTCTAACAATTCTAACCAGCAACAATTTTCTGGAATTCCAATTCTGCCCCTTTAGCTAGGCTACTCACAGTCCTGGAAAACTTCATCCGGGGCCAGTAGTAGTTTTCCTTAGCACCATCTGATGGTCCTGGCATCTCCACTGGGTCTCCACCGCAATGCAGGGTTCATCCTTACAGCTCCATCAGGTCTCCATGCAGGCATCCAGCAAACCTGCTTCACACTGCCCATGGCCATTTGCAAAACACAAGACCATGTTGCAAATTCAATGACCCACTCGTTCTTGCATTTCTTATTCTCCACAATATCAGGTAGGGTGACAATTTGTTAATCTAGGGGGGAATAAAGCAGACTTTGGAGAACAGTGCTCTTTGAGCACTCAGGCCCCTTCAAAAGAATCTACATTCTTCCTGTTGTGACAGTGCAGGTCAGCTGGCCCAATCTCAATGGTTGTAATCTCTCATATAATTGTAGCTAAATGGGCAGGAGTTCACCCAAAAATTTCATTTTTTTTTCTGTGCTATATCCCTCAGCTCACACCAGGCTGTTTCTATGTAAAGCAACCCTGCACAAATTCTCAGGACACAGGCATAACAGCAAGCCTCTCACACAAACTGCTTCTAGCTCAGTCCCAGCAAAGCTCTTTCTCACCCTCACAAGCCAAACCTCACAGACCATAGTTCTTACCGCATTCAGGTCTTTCAACACTGACCAGAATAGTCCATCAAGCTGTACTTATAGCACTGCAAGGCATCTCTTAGGCCAAGGTTTCAGATCTTTCCACATTCCTCTTGAAAATCAGCTCCAAAATGCCAAAATCACATAGTCAGGTGTCTAGCAGCAACACCATTCTCAGTACCAAAGTTACTGTTGCAGTCAGGTTCCCACTGCTGGTAGAAATCACTCGACCAAGAGCAGCTTTTGGGGGAAAAAGGGTCTATTTTGGCTTACCGACTTGAGGGGAAGCTCCATCATGGCAGGGGAAAATGATGTGCAGAGAGGGTGGACATCACCCCCTGACCAACATCAGGTGGACAATAGCAACAGGAGAATGTGCCAAACACTACCCAGGGGGAGTTGGCTATAACTTCCATAAGCTCGCCCCCAACAATACACTGCCTCCTGGAGGTGTTAATTCCCAAATCTCCATCCTTGGAACTTAGCATTCAGAATACCTAAGTTTATGGGGGACACCTGAATCGAACTACCACACATATATTGCATGAGTACACTGGAGGAAGGAATGGTTCGTGTCCTGGACAGGATGGAATAAGACATTTTAGCATTTCACCATGCTACTCTGGAAGGTACACAATTTAGAAGCTTGCATTGTCTCCTCTAGATATATTCTGATGTATTCAGAACCCAGTTTGCCTGTGGGCAATGGAAGCTGCTGAAAGCAAAACTGTGGATACAGGAGGCCCTTTGTGTGCAGTCTTACAGATGCTAGGTAGTTTCAAAATCTTGCCTGAGCTGACAGAGCTTTTCAGCAGGGTAACAACGCAGATCACCAGACTTGATCATCAAATTAGATTGTCCACTAAGACAGGTAATCCACTTTTTTGAGTGGGATGGCTTGGGATGAGACGGTAATGGAAATCTCCCCCATCTTCTCGGTCACTGATTGCTGTTTGATGTTTAAAAACACCGTGGGTGCATTCTTTACTGCAGAGTCCGGAGGTTTAGGGTTTGGCAAATGGAGGTTTCTCCTGACACTTCCTTCACCAGAAATCAAGTCCAGCTGAATACAGAGTATGAAAAAAATTTAACTACGCCTACCAGCAGAGACCAGGATGGAGAACAAAAGTGGCTAGAGGTGAAATGCTAGAGATTTTGCCAGTGGGCTCTGGGTGGGACACTTGCTTTAAAGTGGTGCACTTTCAGTTCCTCTGTAGCTGTCAAGGAAGCATAGTATTGCTCTTACATCTGCTATGTTAAAAGTATGTTTTTAAAATTATTATCAGGCTAGAAGCTGGGCGTGGTGGCTCACGCCTTTAATCCCAGCACTCAGGAGGCAGAGGTAGGAGGATCACCATGAGTTCAATGCCACCCTGAGACTACAGAGTGAGTTCCAGGTCAGCCTGGGCTAGAGTGAGACCCTACCTCAAAAAAGAACCCCCCCCCAAAAAAAAATTATTATCAGGCTGGAGAGATGGCTCAGCAGTTAAAGACACTTGCTTCCAAAGCCTCACAGGTTCACCACCCCACTACCCACATAAAACCACATGTACAAAGTGCTGAATGCATCTGGAGTTCATTTGCAGTGGTAGAAGGCACTGATGCATCCATACACCCACCCCCTTCCCTGGCATCCTTTTCTATATCTGTCTCTCTCTTATCTCTCAAATAAGTAGATAGAAATATGTTTAAAATTATTTTAAAAAATAAAATGACAATTGTTATAATTGTTTACGATTTCCACATGAGGGGGAGCCATTATAGGAGAAAGAGTGGAGCTAAAAGTATACCACTGCCTTGTCAATGCTGCAGTAGGATATTCAACAGAAAGGGGAAAGGATTAACTTTGGCTCTTGACTTGACAGGGTGAAGTCCATCCCAGCATGGAAGCCACTGTGTCCAGATTGGCTATGTTTATGGTGGTGGGAGAATGTGTCAGCTCCTTGTTATATGACATTGAGCAGGAAGCAGAGAAAAGTTCAGAAGTGGAGCTTGAAAGCCTCACTTCCCATTCCGAGGCCCCTACATCTTCTAGGTGGGCTCCATGTCCAAAAAGGTCCACAAGCTTCCAGAAAGCACCACCAGCTGGGGACAAAGTGCTCAGACACAGGAGCTTGTGAGCAATCTTTTCCATTCGAGCCACAGCCTTCTGCTTTCCTGTCAAGTTTTTATAACTCTGTGTTCTCATGCTTGAGTTCTGTTCATCTCAACACCGCCTTTCACAGCCTCACACTCTTTCCTAGTGCTCTGAGAACTTCTGAATTCTTTTCTTATAACCTCATGCACATATTCCTCCCTGGGCCCAGATCATGCAGATGTTCTCGCACTTACTGTGCTCGTCCTGCCCCCAGCCTTTCTCCTCACCAGCCTGCACTCTTGTCCTGGGCTCCTTTCCCATGCTCTCTCTACAATTGCTCTTCTTAAAATGCATCCAGATAACAAGCCCGCTTACATTCCTTGAGTCCCCTCAGCCCTGCTTCCTCTTCTTTCTCATCTTGTAGGTAGCTACATCAGAAACCTTATTGTTTTTTCTTTTTCAAGCACCAGCAAGAATCCCTCAAATCTTTTTATGTACTAAGCACACACAGGGGCTGGCTTATTATCTGTAATGGCCAGGATGGGCTGATACAATGGGGAGCTTTTCGTCACAGTTCCCCACAGGGTACCCTGTAATGTTTTAATGGTGAAAACCAAACTTAATTGAAATCCACCAGGCATTACTAGAAGGCATGTGGGCTGGCATGTCTTTATTGCTCTCGTTTTTAATTATGAAGTGTAATAAGGTCACATTTCTGGAAATAGAATTCAGGAAGATACATTGGCTTAATTTGTAAAAGTAATCTCCCATCATATACAATATGTTTCATTCCAATTCAGCTAAAACCCACATCAGTCGCTGAATGAAACAGACTTCAATTAGCCTCTACAATCCTTCTGCACAATGATGAACAGGAAGGAGAAAAGAAATTGGTATTTCGTATCTTCATCATTCAAGGACTTTGGCGATAAACTAGGTTGGCTCTATTTATTTCCCTGTTACGGTCTATGTCTTCTTGAAAGGTTGTAGCATGATAAAATGGTTTTAATAAAACAGAGGTGAAAAGGATTCCTTGGAATTCAGTCAAAGGCTTTTGACGAGGCAGCAGAAAGAACCCAGGTGCTCTTGTGCAAACTGGAGACTAGACTGTGTATTTGGAGAGGTATGGGCAAAGCTCCAACTAGGGTCTGGAAGAATCCTTCATCTTAGGGAGCTGATGGGGATATTTCAACAATAGAAATCTGACTCAGAAGCTTCTCAGAGTGAAAGAACTCAAAGGTGAGCACTAAAGTTGCACCTGTTTTTAAAAGTCCCAGCTGAAAATGGCATGCAGTATTCTGGGAAAACAGTGAGGAAGTTCAGAGAGGCAGAGTCATGAGCAATGGAATCACCCTAGTGCTGTGATCTGAGGTAGTTCTCTTTTATTTATGTGTATGCTTGGATAGGCAAGCATGGTAGTGCCTTCTCTCTCGTTTTTTTTTTTTTTTTAAGGGATGACAGAGAGAGAGTGAGAGTGAGGGTGGGCACGTCCAGGTCTCTTACCACTGCAAACAAGCTTCAGATGCAGGCACCACCTTATGCATCTGGCGTTACATGAGTACTAGGGAATCGAACCAGGGTCATCAGGCCCTTCAAGAATACACCCTAACAACCACTGAGTCATCTCTCCAGCCTCCTTCCTCTCTCATTTTAATGATAGTTCATCTGTGTACAATCTATAATGAGTGAGTTCTGGCTGCAAACTCTATGAAGCTTAGATGCATAGATGATGCCATGTCACATGCTCTTTATATGTGTGTGTGTGTGGGTGTGTGTGCACATGCGTGCACTGCATGTGCATAAGGATCAAGTGTTATTGACTGTTTGAGGGAAATGGTATAGAGCCTTCCCCAGTTTGCAGATGAGGAAGACAGGCTCAGATGGAAGGTGACATATCTCAGTAGACACAAATTATTGTAATGAAGCAGGCCTGATCCCAGATTTTCTCATGTACTTCAGGGCCTTCCATGTAATTTGGAGTCAATAGACATTTATCTCTTCTGTGCCAGGATCTAGAGATGAAACGTTAATGAGATAACTCCTAGACTTTATTTTTAAAATTTTTAAAAAATTATTTGAGAGAGCGAAACAGGCAGGGAGAGAGAGAGAGAGACTGAGAATGGGCACACGAGGGCTTTCATCCACTACAAACAAAATCCAGACATATGTGCCATCTTGTGCATCAGGATTACATGAGGGCTGGGGATTTGAACCCAGGTCCTTAGGCTTCTCAGGCAAGTGCCTTAACCACTGAGTCTTCTCTCCAGCCCAACCTAGACTTTATTAATTCATCTTATTTTTAAATTTTGTGTGAGTGGGGATTGAACCAAAAAGCATTGAGAAGTCAGTTGGAAAACAAAATTTAATTTTTTAAAAAATATTGTTATTTATTCATGAAAAAGAGAGAGAGAGAGAGACATCAGCCTCTTGCTGATGTACATGAACTCCAGACACAGGCATCACTTTGTGCATGTGGGTTTACATGGGTATCTGGGCAATCAAACTTGGCTCCTGGACTTTGCAAGCAAGTGCCTTCAACTACTGAGCCATCCCCCTAGCAGAAAACAAAATATAAGAAAAGGAAAAAAACATGAATTTCACATCACAAATCCAACCATACATCAATACCATTTTTATAAGCCAAGAATACCATATATTAGTGGCTGCATTTGTTTCAATCTAATTCTTTTTAAATGCTACTGGAGACCTATATTCATATTGCTTTATTTTTTTTCCCCTTACATTTCTGCCATTTCTCTTGTTCTTACCTATTTTCCCTGTTATTTCTGGCTTTGTCAGAGGCAACTAAACATCTCAGTCATTTTGATT
Organism: Orientallactaga sibirica; assembly: GCA_036365145.1. NCBI lineage: Eukaryota > Metazoa > Chordata > Mammalia > Rodentia > Dipodidae > Orientallactaga > Orientallactaga sibirica. The sequence goes on from JAEOAD010000039.1 coordinate 8,977,056, forward strand.
CATCAAAGTACGCATGTGCACAGAGATGAAAACTCTAGCAGCCTGTATAAACCTTTCTTCTGCAAGAACTGATCCTCTACTCCTTCGCAGAACTACCTTTCCTTTACTGAGGAAAACACAAAAAGAATGGCTTATGAAGAATTTCACATGAGATCCAAGGTTACGTGTAGTAAGCTAGACCATCCTGTGCATCTGGCATAGAAATTCTGACGGGAATCCAGAAGACAGGGTTCTGTAGCCACACTTCTAATCCTCCTGCCTTGCCTTCTTTCTACCCTCTCTTCTGTGAGCTTCCCTGAGCCTTGGAGGGTATGGTTTAGGGCTGAGCACAAATGAACCACTTATTCTTAACAACTTTGTCATCTGTGATGTCTGTATTCACTCTACTCTGTGCTTAAAGAGACTTCTGTGCTAGGCTATGAGCAATGCCAATCTAAGGGAGCAGATGTGGATATTTAGAAGCAGTTGTTCTACCTGATGTCTAATTAGCATAACCACAGTATTGAGTTCCCCCTAGGGCCCAGGTCCCTAAACCATAGTCTTTTGGCCAGGTTTACAGTACCAGGCATGATTTCCCTCCTGTAGAGCAGGCCTTAAATCCCATCAGAGAACAGTTGGTTACTCCCATAACCTCTCTTGCTACTGTTGCACCATCTTGCCTTGCAGGTTGGTTGTGGAGTCCGTAGAGTCTACAGGTGGGTAGGATTATTGCTGGCTTTTCTCCTCCAGTAGCTTGCATAGTACTTTCTGGCATAAAAAAAAAAATGCTAGCTGGCAGAGAATAAACTTCAAGCACAGTTCCAGCTTGGTTTCATTACTGCCTGCAGCTGAAGCATATGGTGTCTTCAGCAATAGGGCCTTGCTATCCAGCTTTGGAGGGCAACCAAGAGCAATGGCAATAGGCAGTATTGTTTTAAGGGCCTCCATGGCCTCCCTGACCGACATCTCCTTGGGAGGTAACTCATCCCCAGCCCTGAGATTTCTTTCAATAATAACCTATGGCTTCTGGGAGAAGCTTGATCCACTCATGATGGGAAACTTTGCTTCAATACTTTTATCTTAAAATTTATATTTTAAGTTGGCTTGCTAAGTAGCAGGTTTACATAAGACTTGTTCATATGGACCTTAGTTTTAGTGCAGCTTTCTATCATCCCATCCCTCCCTCATCTCTTACATCCAATCCCTCCCACCATTGCCCCTCTCTGCTTTTTGTGTCCCCTGTGTTCTACTATCCCCTGCATACCACCCTCCTACCTGTGGCCCTTTTCTAATTTCCTCATTCTTACATACACTTGTGAATCTAGAACTGTGAAGCTAGGATCCACATATGAGAGAGAACATGCAGCATCTGTGTTTCTGACTCAGTATGATCCTTTCCAGTTCCATCCATTTTCCTGACAATTCATAATTTCATTTCTCTTTGCAGATAAACAAGACGTCATTGTGTATATGTACCATATCTGCATTATCCAGTCATCAGTTGATGAGCATCTAGGTTGGCTCCATAGCTATTGTGAATAGAGGAACAGTAGATATGACTGAGCAAGCATTTCTGAAGTAAAGTGTAGCATCCTTACAGTATATGCCCAGGAGTGAGATAATTGGGCCATATGGTAGAGCTATTTTTAGCTTTTTGAGAAACCTCCATACTGATTTCCATAATGGGAGCACCAGCATTTGAATTCACAGCAGATGGAGTTTCCTTTACATGACCGAGTCTGTTCCTACCTCATCATGAACAAGGAAGGGGTCCATGAGACCCCCCACACCTCCCAGAGTCCATAGTGGAAACTGATGATTGCTGGCAGAGGGAAGTCATGTCCTTGAGTGGTGTAACTACTCCCATCCACAGTTATGCAAGTAACTTTAATTTAAATTAGTGGGTCAAAAAATAAAATAAAATAAAATAAAATAAAATAAAATAAAATAAAATAAAATAAAATAAAATAGAAAAAACATGGAAGTCAGATGGGGATCTAAGAAGGGTTTTAAAGGGAGAGACACAAAGAAGAAGAGGGTAATTGGGGAGTGGAGTCAACACACACTGTATACATGTATGAGATTATCAAAAATAAATTTTAAAAAAGAAATTCAGATGGATAAAATCTTAGGAAAGAGGACTGGAGAAATGTCTTAGCAATTAAGGCACTTGCCAGCAAAGCCAAAGGACCTAGGTTTGATTCCCCAGTACCCACATAAAACCAGATGCACAAGGTGGAGTTCATTTGCAGTAGCTAGGAGGTCCTGGCATGCCCCATTCTCTATCTGTCTGTCTATCTATCTATCTATCTATCTATCTATCTATCTATCTATCATCATCATCATCATTATCATCATCATCATTACTATCTATCTATCTATCTATCTATCATCATCATCATCATCATCATTATTATTATCTATCTATCTATCTATCTATTTCTCTCTCTCTCTCTCTCTCTCTCTCTCTCTCTGCCTCTATCAAATAAATAAATAGCATACAAAAGCATTAGGAAAGAGCTGGTGTGTAGTTCAGAGGGGGAGTGCTTGCCTAATGCATCCAAGGTCTTGGGGTTCCATTCTCAGCATTACAAAAAACAAAGACATACAAAAGAGCCCTGATTGGTCAACAGAGAAGTCCAGAGCTGTCATCTTGTTGTAAGACCGATAGCTTACTGCAAATGACAGTACATATGTCTAAGGATGGCTGTGTGCCAAACTTGAGCTCCCAGGCCTAAGTAATTGAAAGGACAAGTCATATATTTGACAGTGGCAGAATTCAAAGAAACATCGCAAAATACAGCAAGGATGGCAGCATTGCTGAAATTAGATGGGAAGAATCAATTAAAGCAGAGGAGTTCAAGGTGCTATCGAGAGAAGAAGGGACAGAGAACAAAATCCACTTGTCTAGGGTGTAGCAAGCTTCTTTCTCTGGAAGTGGAAAGAACTAAAGGAGAAAAGAGTGGATACCAAGAGAAGATATTCTCTCACTGGTGAAGGGAGGCACTGACGTGGAAAAACAGACCAGGATTCATGGAAACTGATGCCATTGTTAGCTTGTGGAGGGAGAGGTTGGGTTAGGAATGTGAAAAAAATATATAGTAATATCAAACAACTATGATAAGAAATGTAGAGCTGGGCATGGTGGTGCACACCTTTAATCCCAACAGATATAGGAGGATTGCCATGAGTTCAAGGCCAGCCTGAGACTACATAGTGAATTCCAGGTCAGTCTGGGTTAGAGCAAGACCCTACCTTGAAAAAAGAAAAGAAAAGAAAAGAAAAAAAAGAAAGAAATGTAGCAGGCAGTCAAGAAGTGTGTGTAAATGAGGTATATCTTGGAAATTGTTGTAAAATAAAGGTTAAAAATAAATAATAAAATAAAAAACAAAGGTAAAGAATAAAGGTAAAATGTCTCTGGGCACAGTCCAGATAAGATTTCATATGACCTTGTCATTTCCAAGGTCTCCCCCAGTAGCTTAAGAATATATTAATGTAAAAAGTAAGTAACGAATTATTCCACAGCCTAGATATCTCTTATCCCCTTCTGGGTCTTTTTCAGTCCTCCAAACCTAGTGAACATGGCAGAATTTAATGCATCTTTCATAGAAGAAATGAAGGAGGAGGGATGATATGAAGGTACAAACCATTAGCTCCTGGAACCACCCCAAAACAGTCACTTACCAAAGTCAAGCATATACTTTACTCATTCTTTCTCAAGCAGTGTTGTGAGCAGCTCACCTGGATGATGTTCTGCCTGTCTTGTTAGTTCACTGAAAGGACCTCTCTGTCCTCCTGTGGGTAGACTGTGTCCAGGGATGATGTAATATGAGTGGAGACAAGGGAGAGGGAAGGTCTGCAAAAGTCAAGCTCATGAAACAGCACTTAACTCCTTCATCCCAGAAAGTCATTCCTGACTTCACCCAATGTGTCTTGGCAAGAACTTGCCATGTGGGTTCAGCAGGGCAACAAGGCTGTGAAAATGTAGTCTTTGGCTATTGGCACTTTATATATTAGCTCAGACCTTTATGCTAGGGGCTCAGGTCTGTGTTTCCAGTGAACTACTTCAGACATGTCTCGGGGGACAGATTTGAATACCCTTAATACTCTCCAGCAGAAATTCAAATAAAATGGCAACATTTTCAAATCAGGTAGTTATAAACAAAGCATTTCAGGGACTCTTAGTCCAAGGGGTGGCTTCTCAAATATTTATTTCTCTTTATAATCTCTGCCCCCTCACAATATTTAAATAAATATAACATGTAACTGATAATTAGTATTCAGTGTACAGCCACTGCATTGGCCTTTTTTGTATACTTCCTGACCATAGATTGCCTCTCCCCAGACCACTGCTCTACAGAAATTCTAGAATTTTCACCGTTACAAAAATTATTCAATACAGTTCCTATGTTTCGGGGGTTTGGAGAAGTCTGTATCCTTCAGCAATAGAGCAAAATTAAAATCAATGGTCAAATTGCAATCCAGACAATGTTCTCTGAGCAAACACAGTGGTGGGATGACAAAAATGTGGCCAATGTTAACCAAATGGGAAAACTTTCAGTGTCAGGAATAGACGCATGGTGAGAACCATCATGTTTGCAAGGCTCATCCCAATCCATTCATCACCAAGCCTGCATTACGTGGCCATTTATCTTGTAAACAAGCCCAGCTCCATTCGGCAATATCAGTCATCTCCATTTCCTCTCACTGCACATACTCAGAGACGATAACAGCTTCCTGGCATGTTTCACGCTCATCCACACACATGGCGGCAGGTAACCATTTTGCCAGGTGATCTCTTCAATTGAAATGGTTTTCAAGTCAACCTAAAGCTAAGGCTTGGGGATAAAGCAACCAGGTGATGTGAAAGTCACAACACATCCCCGCTTCCTGTCTTTGGTCTGGAATCCTAGTGAAAATAATACTGAGCTCCTCCTCTTTGGAGGGCGCCAAAGGCAAAGATAGGAAAATGATTGGCGTAGCTTGTGTCCCTCAAGGATGAAAGACCAACATGGAGGTAAACAGTGATACCAGGCTGACGATGACATAGGAAGGGAACGGCCCACATCAACGCAGCACAGACGCGTGAAACACAGACATGAAGCGTAGTTGAGGATCGAAGACTGAGGCAACTCTCACACCTCTTTCAATGGCAGTGATGCCGCCCACTCACTTTCACTCAGACGAACCTTTCTGCCTCTTCATCATGCTGATCGTCTCCTCTGCTTCCCCCAGGGCTTTAATCTTTCCTTTCTACTAAGCCATTTTCCCAGAGAAGAGCAGGTGCAGCACCCCTCCATTGTGCAGGGAAAAACTTCAACCAGACACACTCCTCTGCTTACCTTTCCTTCCCTTTTCCCCAGCATCTCCAGTGAACCCTGCCATGAGGAACACACCAATGTCACCATCACATGTCTTCTCCGAGTCATTTCAGTTTGCATTCCTGCCTCCCTGATCGCCCCATGGTTCTGGAGCTCGGGGAGAATACCACTCACTGTTGACAGGATCTCTTCTTCTGCCAGTTGTGTAGGCTCGCTGTGATCTGAATAGAGTTCAACTGGAACCCTTATTCCAAGGGTTGGCAAACAAGGGCTGTTGCTCTAAACTTGCTCTCTAACTCTTTGTAAATAAAGTTTTATTGGAACACAAGCATATTTGCTCATTTATGTATTGTCCATGGCAGCTTTTGAGCAGCAACAGCTGGGTCAAGCAGATCCATCAAGAACTCTTAGGCTTACAAAATGTAACACAGAGCTAGTTCTTGTACTTAATGCTATGGTTTTATGTATTCTTTAGGGTTCCTTATCTTTGTGATATTAACTTTCAACTTTGGAAGGCTATAGCCATTTCCATTTTAAAAATCTATTTAAACAGGTTGGAAGGACCTTGATACTTGGAGGGATGTTCTTACTTTTCTCTGGATTGCAAACTGGGAGTAGCTACTCTGTTCACAAAAAATCCCACTGTGACAAATGATGCCTGAAATAAAATGCTCCTTACTTTCTCAAAGGTTGTTCTACCAACCTTCTGGAAACAGCCTAAACCTCTCACTCTGAGCTGGGGCTGGTGCTTGCATCTTGGAGTCACTGTGAGAGCGGCTGCTTTACCTTTATGGACTATGTGTTGCTCTGGTGAGGTTCGGTGCTGCACTTTCAGAGGGTCTTGGAAAAATGGTCATGTTGTGATCACTGAGGTAGCAGCATGTATGTAATGTTGATTATGTAGATTCTATATTCCTATATTCTCTATGCATGGATATCTTGTGTGTGTGTATTTCCATTTTATTTTATTTTTTATTTTTTTTTGGACAGAGACAGACAAAGAGGGAGAAGAAGAAAGATAGAGATGGGTGCGCCAGCAGCCTCTCAGCTGCTGTGAACAAAATCCAGATGCGTGCACCCCCTTGTGGTCAAGTGTGACATTGAGCCCTTGTATCACTTTGCATCTGGCTAAACGCGGGACCTGGAGATTGGAACTGCTGGAGATTGGAACCAGTGTTCTTAGGCTTAGGAGGCAGGTGCCTTAAAAGCTAAGCCATCTCTCCAGCCCCCCTTTTTTTTAAAGACAGAGATTTATGTAGCCCAGATTGGCCTTGAACTGGCTATACACACATATGTGGCACACACAGAGTGTTGGCCTTTCAGTACTGGGACGGGAGTATGGAAAGCTGTTGAGGCTTTTGTTGCCCAGTGCCCTTTTCTATTTAAAAGTTTCTTAGCTTACATGGAGATGTCTTCTAGCAAGGCACTTCATTTTTTAGTCCCTCTAAGGCTGTAATGGTGAAAATAATTTCTTCCCACATATCTTCCTAGAAACCTCAAAAAAATACATTAAAGTGTTTTGAAACACTGAATATATATCTGACAGGGCATGCTATTTGCAGCCCAGTGCTATTCAATTAAAAATAATGTGACATTTTCTAGCAGCTACCCTAGAGAAAGTAAATAAACCAGGCGAAATCATATTTAATTTTTACTCTAACTCTAGTAATTTAACAGTTACTCTAACATATCTAACATAATATCATTTTAATGTACAATCAAAGTAAAAGTTGTTGAGGTATTTGCATTATTTTCTCTTATTAAGTCTTCGCATTACAGGGTGTATTTTTTAAATCCATTTTGAAAGAGAAAGTGAGAGTGTGAGAGAGAGAAAGGGGGGAGAGATAGAGAGAGAGAATGGGTGCACCAGGGCATACAGCCACGGCTACAAACTCCAGACACATGTGCCGCCTTGTGAATCTGGCTTATGTGCGTTCTGAGGAATCGAACTTGGGTTCTTAAAAGGCTTCACAGACAAGCGCCTTAACTGCTAAGCCATCTGTCCAGCCCCATGTGGGGTGTACTTTGCACTAATGAGTTTTCTTACTTTTCCCTGGCTATGTTTCAGGTTCTCAGTAGCCACCTGATGCTGGTGCCTTTATGTTGGACAGCCTAGTTTTAGGCTGTGCCATAGCTGAAATACCTTCTCCAGCTGCCCCTAATAACCGTATTCTCATTCCTGAGCACTGGAATATACATTGTAACCAAATAAAGCCCATCACAGATTAGAGACCAAATTTCTAATGTGGCATGATTTCACCTATTTTAATATGTATTCAATACTCTCGGTGATCTGTACATTATTAATGCATATCTATATAATAAAATTTGTAAAAAAAAAATAATAATAACCAGCACTGTTTTATCACCATTTTATAGGAAGATAAAATGAGATTTAAGTCACAGAGCTTTTGAGCTGTGGAGCCTGAATTTATACGTGCGTAAATGTTTCCAGAGCCTGGTCATCAAACATTAGTGCCCAGTTCAGGACCCTGTGCATCTGTACTGCCAGCAGAGCACTCTCGTTCCTGGCCTGGTGGGCACAGCTCTTTTTGGAGTAGAAGTGGTAGAGTTCTGTCCCCGGACCTTTTTGAAAGCTATGGATGTTATTGTATTTAAGATGAGCTGTCTCCTTGCATGCCTGTCTGTCCTTCCAACAAAAACACACGTGGTTGTGTTCTAACTGCTTCTCCCTCTCTTCTGAGGAAGACAGAATCACCTCTCTACGAGACTTTCAGGGCTGTCCTCTCAAAAAGCTGCTGTCACAAACACGCCTCTTGTTAAGTGACTCTTGTCAGCATTTCTGCCCAATACTAATCATGCTCTATTATTATAATAGCTAATGCAATAGAAATGCTATGCAAACAATTGTTCACGGAAACACAATTTTCTGAATGTTTTTGATCTTACTTTCTTCTGTGTGATGATGAGGTAAGGTAGAATTATTAGAGATTGGTGTGGTGTAACTGGTCAAAAGAATGGACGTTTATAACATCTTCTTTCCCCAGACTCCTGTTTCTTTCTTTTTTTTTTTTTTAATAAAAAACATGATATACCTTCTTGCATTTGCACTTAAATTCATCCTTTATTCCGCTTTAAAAATAATGCTTAATGCTTAATTTTCTACTGATAATTTTCCCATTATAATAAAATGTTTAAGTTTATAAGCATGTTTCTTTTATATGAGCATAAAATAATATAAAACTACATTGAGAAAACTCTGGAAGCCCCCTTGTCTGTCCATCTTCCTCAGAAAGAGTTGGCATACCTGGTCATACTTGTCCAAGAATTCATTGCTATCAATAGGTTGGACCAAGTTCTTTTATCTTCCTTCCTGTGCATGCATACTTCCACATGTAGTTATAATAATTCTTTGAGAATATAATTAGGGCCCAACTATGTATATATTGTTTGATTTCATCATCTATAATATATCTTAGTGACTTTTTTATACCACATTCCTTTTTAAAATTTTTTTTATTATTTTATTTATTTTTGGAGAGAGAGACAGACAGAGAGGGAGAGGGAGACAGATAGAGATGGGCACGCCAGCAGTCTCTCAGGTGCTGTGAACAAAATCCAGATGTGTGCGCCCCCTTGTGGTCAAGTGTGACATTGCACCCTTGCATCACTTCATCTGGCTAAACATGGGACCTGGAGATTGGAACTGGGTTCTTAGGCTTAGCAGGCAGGTGCCTTAACTGCTAAGCAATCTCTCCAGCCCACCACATTCCTTTTGAGAGGTGAATAACATTTTATAGTAAAGAGGTAGCCTACTTTATTCCAGGAATTCTCTATGCATGGATATCTTGTGTTTTTTTTTTTTTTTTAAGACAGAGATTTATATAGCCCAGATTGGCCTTGAACTGGCTATGTAAATGGCGGATGGCTTTGAACTCCTGATCTTCCTGCTTCTTCCTTCCAAGTGCTGAGATTACAAGTGTATGTCCCCATGCCCAGCCTGGAAAGGACACTTAATGTCTATTCTATGCATTTTGAGCAATTCTGCAGCAACTATTCTTATACAGAAAACTTGCTTTTAGTATCTGTGGAGATTTGGTTCCACGAGCCCCCATTGATACCAATGTTCTCAGACTCAATACATTTTGTAAATGCAATGTATGTGGTTGTCATGCTGTGTCCTTTATGGTAAAATGGCAAAAATCTGCTCATATTCAGAATAGACACAATGCTTTTGTGAATAGTTTTGGTTTTGATCTGTGACTGGGTGGCTCTGTAGGCATGGAGCCTGGAAATAAGCAAGATTAACTGTGTTTAGCACACATTCCTACTTTATTTCCAGGTTTAGTATATGCAAAATGCCTCCAAAATAGCTGAATCAATTAGTAGTTCAAATAGCAGTATAGGAAAATCTCCAACTATCTCAATAATCACCATTATAATTTTTATTGACAATTTTTGTATATGTTTTAACCATAATCCCATTCTATTGCCCTATCTTGTTCCCATCCCAACCCCCTGAACCCCTTCCTCTCTCCAAGCCCCTCTTCTATATTGATGTCTTTCTCTTTTTGTTATTTTTCTTTCCTTCATCACCCACAAGGGCCTGTTGATGGGCCCAGTGCTATGCAGATAGTGACAGCTCCTGTGAGGTCATGAATGTCGTGAGCACCTCTTGTCCAGAACACAACATTCTAAAGCACGGCTCTTCATCCTCTGGTTCTTACATTCCTTCCACCACCTCTTCCACAATGTTTCCAGAGCCTTGTTGAAGGTGATATAAATGTCTCATTTAGTGCTGAGTGCTTAACTGCCATTTCTCCTCAACCCATTAATGAATATTTTTAAACATTTTATTGACAACTTCCATAAATATAGACAATATGCCATGATTATAATCTCCTCCCAATACTCCCTTTTCCCCCTCTGAAACAACCCCTCCACTGAATTCCTTTTTCTAATTAGACTCTCTTCTATTTTGATGCCATCATTTTTTTTCCTCCTCTATTATGCAGGTCTTGTATAGGTAGCTTAAGCCACTGTGAGGTCATGAATATCAAGGCAACTTTGTGTCTGGCAGACAGCATTGTAAATAATCCTCTTCCTTTGGCTCTTACATTCTTCCCACCACCTCTTCCACAATTTCCTCTGAGCCTTGGAGGGTGTGATAGAAATGTCTCACTTAGTGCTTCACTGTCTTTTCTTTTCAGCATTTTGGTCATTTTTGAGTCATGTCAGTGGTCACTGCCATCTGAAAAGAGAAGCTACCCTAACCCAAAGTGAAAGTAGCATTAATATATTGGCATAAACATAAGTGCTTAGGGGACAGTTTGGTTGGTATAATATTTCCATTTAGACAGACAACAGTAGTAGTTTCCCCATTAGGGCTTATGATACCCTCAGCCAGAAGCTTTTGACTGGGTTTTTCAGTGCCAGGCATGAATTACCTCCCATGCTGCTGGGCTAACATCCAATCAGAGAGCGGTTGGTTGTTCCCAAAGCAGACATGCCACTATTGTACCAATTGATACATTTAGTCTGGCTAGCCAGCTATAAAGCTTGCAGGGTCCACTGCTGGTTAAGACCATTGATAACTTTTTCCTCCCAAGAGCTGCATAGCTCTTTCCAGCATCCTGACAGCTAATTAATAGAGAGAAGGCATCCAGCTTGATTCTAGCTTGAATTTTTCAGTGACTTTCCACCACCATCTGTAGAAAGAAGCTTCTTAGATGAAAAGAGAGAACAGCACTACTTTATGTGCATAAACACAAGTATTTGGAGGTAACTTTATAAACACAACATATCTATTTAGCCAAACAATAATAATAGCTTCACCCTCTACAGCCTATGACTTTCCCAGCTATGGGCTTTTGACTAGATTTTCAGCATCAGAGATGAATTGCCTCTTGTGGAGCAGGCCTCAAATCCAGAAATCACTTGGTTACCCCTTAAGTGTCATGCCAATATTTCACCAGTGGGTTCATCTCTCCTGGATGGCTGGTTATATAGTTCACAGAGTCTACTGTTGATTAAGACTGTAGATGGCTTTTCTCCCACAGCAGCCTGTATAGCACTTTCCAGCACTATGATGCCTAGCCAGCATGGAGGAGGCTTTCAGCTCAGTTCTAGCTTGATTTCTCAGAGTCTAGCAACCAACACACATGGTATTTTAAGTGATGGGGTCTTATATTCTGTTTATGGTGGGAGACCACGAGCATCAGCAATAGCCTGTATTGTTTGGGAGGGGGCTTCTTAGACTTCATTGACCAGTAAGTCACTAGGAGATGTCCCATCCTTGGCACTGGGATTTGCATGTAATAATCTATGGCTTCTGAGCCCAGCATTTTCTAAGCCCGACAGGGTACTTCTACCTCAAATCTCTTTATCTTTTGTTTAAATTATATTTTAATTGTCTAACAAAGAAGTAGGTTTCCACATAGCTTACTCATATTACCTTTATTACATAATTTTTTAATCAAATTCAAAAGTTCTAACTAATCAAATGGATTATATGCACTTTAAAAATTATATGCACTTTAAAAATTCCTTATATGCACTTTAAAAATTAGCAAAGAACACTCGGGAGGCAGAGGTAGGAGGATCACTGCAAGTTGAAGGCCACCCTGAGACTACACAGTTAATTCCAGGTCAGCCTGAACTAGAGCGAGACCCTACCTCAGAAAACAAAAAAAAAAAGCTCTTCACTGTGAATTTAATTCCATACTATAACATCTGTGTTAGACATCCTAGCTTTATAACATGGCTCTTTTGCTTATTGGCTGCCTGATCTTGAACAAATTGCTTCACCTCTCTATGCCTTAGTCTCGTCTCTGTGATGTGGAGTAATTAACTATAATGATGCCTAATTGTTAGAGTCGTTATCTAGGATTAACCATGTTAAACTCTTAGAGAAACACATTGCACTGTTTTATATTGAATTTGCCTTTTTATGATCATATCTTCTCATAGTTAAGAAAAGAAATGGCTTTTTCATTAATCATTTTGTTGACTCATTTATAAAATTTTTTAGATTTTCTATTTTTCTTAGTATGTAGTTGTTAAAATTAGCCATTTGATGCCTTTTTAAATAATATTTGAAACTATTATTTTTCTTATTGCATTGGTCAGTACTTACAGTGGCAGTAATAATGTAGATCCTTATCTTGTTCCTGATATGTAACATGTCCTCTAATAGTTTATAATTAAGTGGATTGTTTCACTATAAAATCTGGTAGATACCCTTTTAGAAGGAGAGGTTATTTTATAATAATAAAACTACTATTATTGAAAGATTTCAAGTGAAAATTATTGTTGAATTTTCTCAGGTAGTCTCTGGCTTTTTTTTTTTTTTTTTTTTTTTTTGCAGTGGCCATATAGGTTTTTTTCTCTCTCTTAATCAGACAATGCTAATTATACTAGCAAATTGTTTAATTGGAGTAATTCATTTTGATATTAAATGGTTAGACTTGGCATTCTTATTTACTATTTAAAACTTTTGACTTATGTACATGAGCCAACTTTTTTCATGTTCTGTCTTTGCAGAGTGACTTGCAGAATTTCCCTTTTTTTTTTTTTATGGTGTAGAGTTTGTTAAGGATGTTGTCCTCATGACCTAATCACCTTCCAGAAGGTTCTACCTCTTGATAGCATCATCTTGTGGGTTAGATTCCTACATATAACTTTATCTTTCAGTCAGGGTTTCCGTTTGTAGCCTAGTCTGGCCTTGAACTCACTGTGTAATCCAGGCTGCTGCAAACTCACAATCTTTCTGCCTCTGCCTCCTGCATGATAGGATTATAGGCATGAGCCACCACATCCATAAGCCATCAAGGCCACTCAATCTATGAATTTTGGAGAGACACAAATGTTGGTGTGCTTTCCTGACTGAAAAATAGGCAAGTGAAAGGAAACGTATCTAGTCACACATGCTTGTGAGTGGCTGTAACATTTCTAGATAGGAACACACACATGCACACACTTGTTATGTTGGCTGCCTCTGAGGAAAGTAAATAAAGATTTTTGGCATGTACTCCTTTATGCAGTTTGGTTTCATTCAACCACATGCATTTATTTATATCACATGAAATAACATCAAGCTCATTCTGTTGGATTCCAAGACTCCCAGAACGGGTAGGACTTTCAGAGATGGACTAGTTCAAACTTCCTGCTTGATTTAAAGACATTTTTTGAGTGTCAGAAAAAGTGACATTAGTAATCTCAGAGGCATGTGAGAGTGGGGGTGGCAACTCCCCTGCAAGTAAAACTGCAGGAAACCTGCTGCCTGGTCTGTGATGTGAGCAGCAGCTAGAACCCCACAAGTGCAGTGAGCAGTGTTGTTAGGGAGGAAGGCTGTCATTGGATCCAGCCACAGCGGTGGTGACAAAAGAGGAAAGGAGGCACTTCCTGTCTGGGGCAGGCTTTTGCTTTCATTTTTAAGACCCCTTATCTCTCTCTCTCTTGGGCAGATTGGGTCTGCCTTGGCTCACCTAACAGCTTGCCTGGCTCTGGTTTTCACATTCTCAACCGGCTCCAGTACCAGGCCCCGCCCCTGCCTGTCCTGCCTCTGACCTGTAACATCTTATTTTCTGAGTATACCACCTCTGTCCCCAAGGTCAGCCACTTCATTGTTTCTTCCACTAAGGAACAGGGAGATTATTGTACATGCAGATCATAAATACCCACAGGGTCAAAAAACGGGTTTTGAAAGTATGGATAGAACGACGTGGAAAATGGAATCAAAAAGAAATGGAGACGATCCATGAATATTTACCTGGTGGGGTGGGTGAGTGGGTTTGTATGGAGTGAGAATGACACAGGAAGCAGATTTGTAAGGGGTGGGGGGAGCATCAAGTTCAAGATGGAAACAACCAGGCTAAGAAAGGGAAACGGGGAGAAAATAAGCACTCATTTCCTGAGTGCTTCCTGTCTTCCTGGAGCTCCATAGCATCCCATTCACTTCTTTCAATTTACAGACAAGGCCTCTGAAGGCCGGAGGGACTGAGGGTCTTGCTAAGGACACTTAGCTGCTCGGTGGAGAGCAGGATGACAAATGGGCGACAGCGAGATGGTTGGAGATGTGACAGGGAACCCAGAAAGCCAGAGCTTTTGATGGCTCTCCTCAGCTACCCCCCCATCACTCGAGGAAGTAGGAAGGTGGCCAAGCAGCCACCCCATCTCCTGGTTGCTGCTATCGGAGCCTGTTTGCTGCATAGCCCAGGCTCTGGCAAGTCTTGCCAGCCACATCTAAAGTGCAGCTCAATTCCACACCCTCTTCAATTCCATTAGGATCACTTCAGCCCAGAGAAGATGCTACAACTAACTCCTATTTCTATACCTAGATTATCATAATAGCCCACTACCGCCATTGTCTGCCTTAGCGTGATCCACTTCTTGACATCCGGAGGTGCTTTGCGGGTGAAGGCTTCTCAAGAGCTGCCCAGTCCCCGGAGGACAACATTCCTGACCCTGACTGAGAGTTGCCAGCTAATGAATGGGCCTCCTATACTGACTGCTGAAGGATCACGTTAAGCTACTGGCCTGTATCTACACGGGATTAAAAATTGCATGAAAGCAGAGATTGTCTTATCATGCTCGGCTTCCAGTTCCACTCCTCTTACACAAGCCAGGAAAGGGAGGAAAAGACAAGCCCATGAATCAAAGTCCCTTCCAAGCAAACTTCAGCTATGGGCTTGATTAGTTTACAAACTGTGCGTGAAGGAAGAATCAGTCCCATTGGTCATGAAAACCTAAAGTAGTGGCTCAGCTGGGCAGATCATGCCACATGCCCCTGATGCGGTGTGGCGAGGCCCTTCTTCCATTTGTGACCCATGACAAAACGCCGCTCTGGGGCTCTTCTCTTCACTCTGCATCTGGGCTAAGAATGTCAGCTTCTGCTCACAGGCTGCTTCCTACTTCCTGTATACTACATGTCATACTAAAGGTGCCTGATTCCTTAAATTAAAAAAAAAAAAAAAAAAAAAACAGAGAAACTTAAGGGGATATATGGGGGCAAAGCCCTTTGCCTGCTTGGAGTTTCCATATAGCCATTTGAGACTGTGTCCTTGTTTTTCCCTTCACAGCCCTGTGCACTGCAGCCCCCAACCATTCACAGACCCAGTGACGGATGACGTGCCAGTCTCAGCAAGGGGCACCAGGCTTAGCTGAGCGAGCTGGGTTTTTTCCATGAGGTGAGTCAGTGCAGGCAGACAAGTAGTTATAAATTGGGGATTGTGAACTTCTCCTGCTGAGAGGCACTGACAGTTTATAAGGGAGAAAAATTGATAAACCCCTGGGTATCATTCTTGTTGTTTTCATTTCACTCTGGGGCCAGCTGTGAAAGGGAAATGACTGTAAACAGCCCATTAGTAAAACTGCTTTAGTAAATACACTGCCAGGGAAAAGTCATAAGCAATTGTGACGTCAGTCAGGGCGCCCCACCTCACTTTGAAAGGGAAAAGAAATGGAAGAAAACCCTGAGGTTTATTTATTTTGCCAAAATCCAAACCAAACAATATTTGGCTCTCCTTTGGGAGTGTTTCTGGATAATAATGGCTCTAGGAAGTGGTGACAGACCAAGACCCACCCTCCATCTGTTAGTGCTGGGACATGACCAGCTCTGGACCACCATGCTTAACAATTCTTGGTACATTTGTACTGGATATTTCTGAAAGGGAAACGTGAATTGTGTCCAGACCTACATGGTATTGGAACATAGCTTAGAGAGGCCCATGGATGCCAATACGACTTTTTAGGAAGCTCAAGACCAAGGTGGAATATGAGCTCCATTCCTGTTGCTGTAACTGAGTATCACAAGTAGGGTAACGTCTGCGCAGTAGAGGTTTACCTAGCTCACAGTCCTGGAGGCTGGGAGTCCAGGAACTGGGCCCAGTGTCTGGGAACACACTGCTGGGCCACGTCATGGTGGAGGGCCATCATGTGGACACACAGAAAGCATGCTGTTCAGATCTCCCTTCTTCTTACAAAGCCATCACTGCTATTATAGGGAGCCCACAAGTGCATTAGTGAACTCTCTAAGTCCTCACCTCCAATACCATTAATGCTGGAATTTACAGTTTAAGTTTCTGACACATGAACTTGGTGGGGGGGGCAATTCAAACTATGGCACTAGTTAAGTGAAGGAAAGATGAAGGAAATAAGCTTCTGAACAGGATGTTAAAATATGGTGGGTGGAGAGGATTCTTCTACATAGAAGAGGCAGAAGGAACAAAGGCTTCTGGGAGCAAGTGCTCTGCAGGGAAACCCTCAGCTGAGAGAGCTTCCAGTAACATGTCAACATGCGAACTTAACTCAGATGCTGGTTTGTGCATATGCGGTTTTAGTCTTCCTCTGCTGGCTTCCAGGGAGGACATAGATAAAGCTTGGGTGTATCTCTGCACTGTGGCGTGGCTGGCTTTCCCACCACCCAAGGTGGGTAAAACAAAACCCTGTCCAAGCCAGCTTCTCAGATGACATTCCAATCCTGAGGACCCCTGGGGGCCCTGGAGACCACGTGGGACCACAGCAAAGCCTGAGTCTCTTTGGCTGAACATCAGAACTAGGTCCTAGGGAGCCTGGCATGACCTTCCAGGAGGATTTGTTTACTCACTGTTCTGTTAAAATTCCATTCATTTACTTAACTAAACAACTGAGATCTCTGGTCCTAACTCCAGGCTCTCCCCCAGCAGCCCTACATCAAAGCAGGCTTCTGTGGTACTTTTTATTACTTAACTGTGCAAATGAGTCGAGAGAAACGGGCAGCCAAAACCTAGTTGCTTTTTGGCTCAGCAGCAGCAGCAGCACAAAGCAAGTTTAAGTACAAGCCAGAGGTGGCGCCCCAAATCCTACCAGTGTTCTGACTCCAACCCATGCATTGTCACAGCTACAGGAAGGCAGAAAAGAATGTCTGCAATCTACTACAAATAACTATTTTGGAAGAATTGTTGATGTGGAAGGTGGTAAGGGCTGTGGGAGAAGAGGTTCACTCAGACCACACTCAGCTGTGACTTCACTCTGTGACTGTGTACGTGCACTGTGCATCACTGACATCAGTTGCTTGTGTTGGTCAAATTTAGGATCTATGACTTGGTTGATTCTTAAGAAGAAACTGTAAACAGAGTAGCAGGCAGGTGGAACTTAGAGTAGAAGGGAGAAGGTGTATCTAAGAGGTTACAGGAAGAGACAGCACACTTCACTCTGAGAGGGTGAAAAAGAGGTCATGAGATTTGAAAGGAGCTATGATGGACTGGATGTGAGAGCATCTTAGGAGTTGCTGAGGTGCCTCCGAAAAGGTAGGCCTTAGGTTCTGGCTGTCATTACCCCGATAAGAGATGTGACATAAGGGTCAGGTTGATCACTTGGGCATCTAGACGATTTTCATTTGCATCTAAAGAGATGAATAGAATCTTAAAGAAAACTTTAAATCCTTAACTTAAAAGCTTAATGTGATAAGTACACCTATTATAAAAATATCTGTAGAAAATTAAAATACACAGAAAACTCAAAGGAAAATAAATTGCAACAAAACTACTAATTCTATCAGTTTTAACACTTCCAAAATAAAATTTTATGTATGTGTATATAGTATATATATAGACGTATTATTTATTTATTATTTATTTTCTACTCACAGAATGTGTTAGCTTTCTGAAGCTGTTAGGTTTTGACATGAATCGTCTCCCACCAGCTCCCCTGTTGAATACTTGCTCCCAGCTGGTCATGTTAAGCTAGGAGTTGTGGAAACTTTAGGAGGTGGGACTTGGCTAGAGGAAGATGGTCACGTATAATGTGCTGTCTATGGTCATCTGGCCCGTAGTGTCCATTCCTCTCCCTGCTACCTGTCCAGCATGAGGTGAAGATCCTCTGCCCCACTGTTTTTATTTCCGCTTCCCCACAGGTCCAGAATCCATGAAGATGAAAATCTCTGAAATACCAAGTTAAACAAAACCCTTCTGCCCTGAGGTTGTTCATATCAGACATTCTGTCACAGCAGTAAGGACACAAACACAGTTAATATGACAACTACTTGGGGTAGCTTAAGAAGAATGTTTTGGGTTATCTCACTCTGTCAGAGATTCCAGGCCCTCCCTGGTCAGTAGCTCCTAGATAGTTTTGGGGCCATATGAAGCAGAACACCATGGCGGGGAATGCATAGTGGTGCAACTTTTTAAAACTTATTGATTGATTTTTTTTTTTTTTTATAAAAGGCTGTACTCCTATATCCCTTCTATCTTGTCCCCATTCCACTGCGACTCCTCCTCAGTGTGGTTAGCGGTATTTATCCTGGGGTCCTACAGGCCTTAGTTCATCTCTGTGGGGTGGGGGGAAAACAGTGCCTCAGCCTATTCCTATCCGCCCAGGAGGGGAGGGGGCACAAAATGGGACCCAAATGGAAATAGTACTATAAAATCCTAGATCCTGAAAGACAGACTAAAAGGCTGAACCTTCATCAGGTCCTTAGAGAGAATACCTATATCACAGGGCCCTGGAGAGCATATGATGAAGACTAACCTTAATTTTCTCCTGTTTCTCTCTCTCCCTCTTCTCTCTCTTCTCTCTTTCTCTTTTATATTACCTATTTTTTTCTTCCTTCTTTTTCCTTGGCGCTGGCCTGTAACTCCCAGTACCAGAATGGGGTTAACTTCCACAATGAACTGTTGATCAGAGAGACCAACAAGGTTTCCCAAAAGAAGACAGATTTCTGTCAGAGTACTTGATGACCCACCAAAGGTTAATGGTAAGACCCTACTGCCAAAGACACCACATGCTATTGATACTTAACATGGAGTGACCTGGCTGGAATCTGGAAGAGAGTCAGTCCCCAGACATTTAGCTTATCTAGTGCCAGAAGGTGCTACATGAATGACTGGGGGAAAATGACCACCATCTGTCCAAGCAACTCATGGTCTAAGCTATTCAGCAGCAAACAACCTGACTTGATGCTCACACAAATGCAATAGTGGCACACAGCCATGGTAGGCAACCAACTGCTCTTGATTTGGCTAATAGATCCACTCAATGGAATGGAACTCATAGCTGGAACTGGGAAACAAGTCAGACCATATCCAAAAAATGAGCCCACTCTCTAATATCAAGCTCCCACCAATTGTGGGCTACTAGAGGGCCTATACCTATAAAATTCTCTTTAAAACAATAATGGTTATCCCATTTATCTGGTGCTGATTTCTCTCTCCATTGGAGAATTTGCTGAACCTGAGGACAGGATCAATCTATCTTACTCCACCAGGGCCCCAGCTGAAACCATAAAGTAATTGGGGAAATGAGCAAGAGTGCTGCTTTCTTGATGAACCTGGTACCAGCACAAGGGTGAAGGAGATAGACACAGAGAACACTCAACTCCTACTAAACCAGAGATCAAGAGACACAGGACCTCGTCATTGAAGTAGATCTTAAACAAACCCAGCATGGCTCTGGGAAATTTGTGGAAGAGGGGGGCAGAAAGATTGTTAGAGCCACAAGTTGAGTCATGCACAGAGACATTGCCTCTTCCACATAACTTATGGTTATCCCCACAATGCATGACCCACATTCCCCAAAGAGGAGAGTCCCTTCAGAGGGGGGAGGACAGGGAGGACAGGGAGGAGGCTATCAGTGGCACCAACATGAATGCATTCACATTATGTGCATAACTAATAAAAAAGAAAAAATTTTCTCCAATTTCCTTTGATTAGTACTCTATTAATATTCTCACAGACAAGTTATTATTCAAATGATTTACAAATATGAATATTAGATGCAAAGTTTAGGTAAATAGCCTGTATAAAAATGAATCAATATTAATATTTTGATGTATGTTGTACATATATGTTGCCAAGATACTTTTCAAAATTTTAACGAAAAATTTTAACCCCAAAAACACTGCCTAAATATATTTTTCAACATTCTTGTCAACATTGGAAAAATATGTTTCTTTTTAGTGATTATTGATCAAAATTGCTATTAGGTTTTGCACAATAGCATACATTAAAATATAGCTATTTAACATGTGGTGTTCTTGTTTGGTAAATTATGTCTGTACCCTCTCCTCTTTTCATCTGAGATGGTGGACAGTCTTCTACTTTCTAGAGCTCCTCATATATGGTCAGTTCAACCCTTCTCTGTGTTCCAGGTTCATGTGTCATGATGTGCTAACATGCTCCATGCAGTGTTTTGTCCCTGGCTTTGCCAGTTACACAGTTTTTCCTTCTATTTCTGCTTCCCTGCTGTGTGTGTACATGAGAGGCATCCTTGTTCTAATTTCTACAAAGATATCTTTCTGGCTCTTTTGGTTGTTTACAATATTTTTACTGGTGGCTGAGTCAGACTTCCCTTTCATATAGGTGACAGCCTTGTAGTGACGCACTGCTGTGGTGATGACATCGCGTACTTACAATGTCTCACACACTTATTTGGATCAGTTTCCAATATTATTTTTGTTGTCAGTTGACTTCACTGCGTTTGATATTTTGCCTCATTTTCTTGTAGAAGTTTTATTTTATTTTACTTTTATTACTACTATTTTTTTTTTCTTTTTTAGTCAGGGTCTTGCTATGTAGTCATGGCTGGTTTGTAAATTAGTGGTCCTCTTGCCTCTGACTTCTGAATGCTGGGATTACAGGAACATAGTTCTGTTGGAACTTTTCAGTAGAGAAATTTAAGTGTTTTTATTTAATGTAATATGTTATTTCCACTATCTTTTGTTTTATGCTTTTTGTTGTTATTGTTCCTTCTCCTGACAACTTAACTTCATTGTCATTGATGACCTATTTACTGGACAATACCAGGAGCCCCACTTCTGTGTCCTTTTTGTATACAGTGATGAGATGAGCCCTCATTTGATTCCACATGCTACTATTAGATTTTCATTGGTAGATAAAGTGTGGAGGTGATCTTAGAAATTTGTTTCCTGGCCCTACATTGTCCTGTCTCTGAAGTGGGCACAATGATAGTGTCTCATAGTTACTCTACAGATGGAATGAAGTGATGAAGAGAATGTACGGGGTCTGGTACGTAGCTCAGCGGTGATCATGTGCCTCACATGCATGCATCTCTGAGTTTCAGCCCAACACACATACCTGACCATCCCATCTACACTGGTTTTCCCATCCACATGACATGGCACACCCCTCTTCCATAGGGATACCGTCTCAAGTCCTACCTAGCAGGGCGCCCAAGACAAACTTGATTGTGAGATGACATGTTGCCTTCTGTAAGAGGTGTGAGTGGCTCCCCAAGGTTTAGTTCCTTAGAATCTATGACACATGGTTTTTGTCCTTCCCATACCTAATATACATCAGAGAAGGAGAGTACAGACCAGAAGAGAAACTTCAAGGCATCTTTTTGTACATAGTAAATACATACAATTTCATTTTTCAACTTATAAAAATAATGAAGTTAAAAATTTAAATATTTTAGGGGAAAAATTGAAAATACACACTAGTTACTAATAAGTGACTGCGGCTGCTTAAAAAATATTTATTTGTATCTTATTATTTATTTTCTTTTTGAGACAGGGTCTCACTATGTTTCCAGGCTAGACTAGAACTTGTTATCCTCTAGCCTCAGCATCCTGGGTTCTAGAATTACAGCATGTAACATCTTTCCTGGCCATCCTATTGTGAGTTTCTAACCCTGTCTCTCCCTCTGGTTGGATCTATAACTATGGGCCACTAAGGAATGGCAAAGGCCAGGCACAGGTAGGAGGAGAGGCAGGTAGTCCCTCCTTGGCCGCTGCCCCTCACTCCATGTTTTCTGATACTCCCCAGAGTCTGGGATGCTTTTACCATTTTCTCCCATTTTGTCATCTTCTTCATGAGTACAACATTGCCTTTCTGTTAGTTAGTCTGACTTTTGCAGTAATGCCTAGGTCTTACATTTCTTCCTTTCCTTTCTTTGGTGCCTTGCTCTTAGATATGAACCTGGGAGACTGGCGCTATAGTTTGGATCTTAAGTGTTCCCCAAAGGCCCATGTGTTAAAGGCTTGGTGTCTAGTGAGATGCTCTCAGGAGGAGGGGAATTGTCGGAGAGGTAGAGCCCAGTGGGAATCCATCAAGGGTACCTCTGAAGGGGATGCAGGACCTCTGTCCCTTCCTCTTTCTCTTGTGGTCCCTGACCATGAATCAAGTGGTTCTGCCCCACCCCACCCCCGGCAAGTGCAGCCACTATGAGTCAAAACAATCTTTCTTTGTTAAAGTTATCTCAGACATATTGGTACTACAATGGAAGGAGGACCAATAGAGTCAGTTACTAGTTCAGAAACTGAATAGACAGATGAGAGTGGGGTGGTAGTTCAGACTTCGGCCATTCTGGCTGGGTTCATTTCTCTCTGTTACAGTTCTGTGTCTGGCCAATGGCTGTATGTAACACAGTAGCTGCAGTAAGGAATCAGGCTATGGGGAGACTCCTCTTGTCCTGCTTCTGTGGCTTCTGTTGGCTTCTGGGTTCATGCTTGGGTGCTCTGCAAAGGCCAGTTATGAATTCTATATGCCTTCTTCCCAGGTACTGCCACCCATATCTAACTGTCCATGGAAAATCTCTATGGCCCCTTCTGCAAATTTCTTATAACCTACATAGAGCTATGGTGGACAAAGACACAGATCACATCCCAAGTAAGCTGTTATGATTTGAACCTGAAACGTCTCCATGTTCTGGATGCTGGATCCCCAGGTCATGGTATTATTTGTGGAGGTTCTAGATACTTTTGTAGGAGAAGAATAGCTTGAGAAAGAAGGGCACTGGAACAGGTTCTTTGGAATAGGCTATCACTGTCCACTGAGCTGTCGACTGCCAAATGCCTCTGCCACCAAGCACATAGGGCCAAGCAGTCATAGATGGAACCCTCTGGAACCATGATCCAAAGTAAAACTCTGCTTCCTTATGTTGTCTCTGTCATGTCTTTGGGGCTCATTGAAGCAAAAGGTATTAAAACATGGATGGAATAGAATGCCAATACTCATCGTACAGAACTCATGAATTGTTAATTTCTGGACTTTTTTTCATGCAGGGTAATTGACTTTGAGCAACCGGAACCTTAGAAAGAAAATGTCGGACCATAGAGGCTTATTCTGTATTGAGTTGATAGCCTCATTTAAATAGCCATTCTCCTGTATCATGATGCTCAAGAAAAAAATGTCTTCCTTGTTCTTGGCTCTCCTCCCCCAGTCCCATCACCACTGCAAGCATGGGAAGGGAGGGATGCCATTGGAGGTGGCACCACTGGCAGAGAGAGCCCATCTGAATCACGGGAGTGAAGGGAGCCACCAGTATGCTTATGTGCAAAACCAGGAGTGTGGTTGACTCTAGAAGGAATGCATAATCACACTTGAGGTTGGCCTGAAGTCACTGTCAAGAACTCCGTGAGGACGATGACAGGAACCAGACTTAGAACTAGTGGATCTGGTCAGGACTTTTGTTCCCATAACAGACACAAAAGCAATTCCCCAGGATAAAATATGGTCAGTGTGATTGTATGCTCTGAGCTTCGGGGAGCCATGCTGCCATCGTCAAAACAAGGGCATTCTGTGATGTAGATGACTCGAAATCACATGTTGCCATCAAGGCTGGTTCCTTTATGAGACAGCCTGAGACACAATTTTAGAGAAAATTTGCAATGAAAAACCACCAGCATTCCCTTGAGTTCTGTCTTTGTTCCAATATTCTCCTTCGAAGTTTTGATTGCTGTTTTTGCCCATTTGGAGGATGTTTTATGGTCAGACTTTAAAAGTCTTCTGTTCATGGTTGTTTGGCTGCCTGCAACTTAGAAACAACAAAAACAATGTCCAGAGAAACCCAATAAAATAGCCCTTTAAACTTGTGTGCGTGCTTTTGTGCCCATCTCCAGCCTTGGGGTTTTGTAGCCTCGGCTGTTCTGCAGGGTGAAGGTGCATTCAGGATGCTGGGCTGGCCAAATGATGACGCAGAGTAGATCCAGGCTGGCAGCTGCCAGCGATGCCTTGATGGGCCTCGTCCAGAAGGAAGATTGATGTGAGTCAGCAAAGCCCTCATGAAGTGAGTCACACCATTAATAAAAGGTGCAGATTGCAAAGTGGTGTTTATTTCTGTGTTGATAGAAACCAGGACACAGTGGCCTTGAGTCAGAAAGATCCTTGGGCCAGACACACTGATCTTAGATCAGATCTGCGATCCCAGACATTCACTGCTCTCTAAAGGCAAGCATAGCCTGCATCCAGAGGCTGATGCCGCCAGCTCGTCTTACAGAAAAGGATCTTTAGCTCCCATGCTTGCTGGCTGCTGGACGGCTTCCAAAGCCAGTCTGCTCACAAGTCTCTGACAGGGTGGACTGTGAACAGCCAGCCATGCAGTGCCGAGCTTGGTTAATTGTAATCTCTCCAAGGCTCAGACTACACAGAGTAGCTTTGGAGTGCTCCCGCACCAACTAGCCCTTCTCCATTCTGCTCGTGTGGGCTCAGCGGCCTCAGATTCTCCAACTTCTTAGTGAGGATAATAGTAATTCCACCACAGGGTGTGCAGATGGAATAAGGTAATTTAATTAATGAACTCATTGCAATACACCGTGCATACTAAGTGCTCAGTAACTGTCACCTTAAGGTGTGAGCTCAGATGACATGGCAATTAATGGATGAGGAAACCAGAGCTGAGAAAGTCTGTTCACCCAAGGTCATGGGGTTCCGAATGGATCTTGCCACAAGCTGAAACAACTTCTCCTGACCCCATAGCCAGTGTTCTTTGAAAGCCACACGTGGCCCAGGGCTTTGAACAAGAGGCATGTTTCCTCTCTCCACTCACCTTCCAGGAAAGGACATTGTCTCAAACTCTGCTCATGATTCTTGTTCACTCATATTTTGTTCATATTCATTATGATTTCCGTGTCAGCTGTTGGGACACAATAATGAAAAGGACTTGTTCCTCATCCTTAACACACTCATACTCAGTATAAGGGAAGGGAGGATCCATCCTCCAGACACTGAAGACCGAGCCTAGCTTGGGTTGCAGGCATTGTCAGATTTGGAAATATTTGTATTTGTGTAATGAGAGGCCTTGGTGAGGGAGTCATGTCTAAACATGAAATTACCTCCTGTGCCTTATGCACCTATACACACAGCCTGAAGGGAATTTTGTACAATATTTTAATGCATTTTGTGATTCTTTCTTTTTCTTATTTCAGTTACATATTGATTGAGGCAAGGAACCATACAGAAAAACAGTTTGTTCTGCTTAAGGCATGCTTGGCAATAAAGCATTGCACAAATTACTATCCACGTGAGCATTATAGCATAGTGGATTGTCTACATAAAATGTAAAGAAATAAACAGGTGTGGTTTCCTAAATTGAGCCATAAAGGCAGACCAAAGGACAAAAGTAATTTCTATGATACTAGGAATAGCTTAGGGATAAGAAGGTAGAAAATATAGGGAAATATTAGAAGATGTGTCTTCCTAAAAATCAAAATTTTCCTGAGTTGCAAAAGGGCAGCCTGAATATTGAAAGCATATTAAAAATTTTTATAGACTACTATCCTACCAGTTTCTAAACACCTAAAAACCAAGCCTGATGTGGTGGCTCATACCTGTGATCTTAGCACTTGAGATGTTGAAGCAGGAGGATCACTGTGGCTTCAAGGCCAGCCTAGGCTTCAGAGTGAGACCCTGAATCAGAAAAAAAAATAAAGAAAGAGGAGGGAAGGAAGGAAGGAAGGGAGAAAGGAAGGAAGGGCAGAAGAAAGAAAGAAAGAAAGAAAGAAAGAAAGAAAGAAAGAAGGAAGGAAGGGAGAGAAAAAAAGAAAAAGAGGGAGGGAGTGCTGGAGAGTGGTTTAGTGGTTAAGGCACTTGCCTGTGAAGTCTAATGACCCAAGTTCGATTCCCCAGTACTCACTTAAGCCAGATGCACAAGGTGGTGCACGTGTCTGGAGTTTGTGTGCAGTGGCTGGAGGCCCTGATGGGCCCATTCTCTCTCTCTTTCTCTCTCTAATAAATAAATAATAAATTTTTTAAAAAAGGAAGGAGGTAGGAAAGAAGGAAGGCAAAGAAAGAAAAAATATGACTCGTAGTCTAGATTAATGCAAAGCTCATCAAGGAATGCATAAAATACCTGGGAACACAGTGGGTTCTGTGCTGAATCAGTAAATGTTAGATGACTGTTAGCTTCAGTAATTCTTTAAGATAAAAATATATATAAACTACAAGAGTAAGTTTTAGTTATTAATTTAGTCAGAATTAAATGTATTGTCAATATCCAGTCAGGATGTGAGAGGATCTGGGAAATTTCAGCTGTGACTCACACTCACTCTGAATCAATACCAGGTAGCCATTCAAAAGGTTTACATCAACCCAGCTCATTTTAGAAGCAAAGAATGATGCATGTCATACACTTGAAACTGGGAAAGTCAAACCCACAAATCGCAGAGGTAATGACTGGTCTCCATCCTTCAGTGAGGTGTTTGTTGATCCTCCTACCTCTGCCTCCCGAGTGCTGGTATTAAAGGCGTGCGCCACCACACCCGGCTTAGGACAAAGCATTTTTATAATGTTTTTATATTTAATCTTGATGATGAGATTACTGACTTCTATCTTTTTGTTTGTTTGTTTCTTATAGGTATTGTTTTTTCTCCCTCTGTCTCTGTCTCTCTGAATCGCTCTCTCTTTCAAATTCTTATTCTAGTGAAAAAAATTCCATAGTGTATCTAAGTGACTGTTTTAATTCAATTCTGGTCCAATATTTGATGAACTCATAATGTTAGGATTTTTTTTTCTATTACTACTTTCCATATTTCCTGCCATTCTTTGTTGTTGGCCCATTTTATTAACTCCTAAATTTAAGTTACCATTCTCAAACTCTAGTTGATTTTCTCTTTTGACAGAGGTGAGAATTGTCATAATTTAAAACTATAATTCACATTGTTCTGTTAAGTAGATTCTCTTGAGTATTGCATTAGTCATCTACTATTGCAATAATGTTACATAACAAATATCCCTGAGAAGATTTGACTTACAATGACAAGCATTTATTTTCCTTACACGCAAGTCTGTAGACTTTAGGCAATCCCCAGAACATATACAGAGTTTGCCTGACATCACATTGTCCTTGCACCAGCCACAAGGAGTGTGTTTTCCTGGGGACACAGAAAGAACACAGAGGCCAAACGATATGATATAAGCACATTGGAAATCTTGCCTGGTGGCTGCATCTGCTAATGTTGGTTTGATTTGCATGCTTAGTTCTGAATTCTCTTTTCCTGAGCCAATATTTCTATGAGTGGTGCACTCTGTGAACGTTGCCTGTTGGTGGTGTGGGTGAGGGGAGACATGGATGCCAGACTCCATCTACCCAGCCTGTACCCAATGACAGTGAGGCACCAGATGCTTCCTTGCTCTGCCAGTTCAAATTTCTCCACACTGTTTGGTGACTCTTGGCAGCTTACTGTCAGTTCCCATGACTCCTCTAAGAGCTTTCTCTGGCCACAGTAATTTGCTCAGTCCCTGCTTGGTGCCAGCCCCATAGGACTGGACTTAGCATCCCTAACATCAGCTCTCAGCCAATCACAGCCTGGAAATCATATATGAAGACATCCTATACTCTTGTCTCGGGGCTAAAAACAACTCCGAGATGTCTCCTATGGTCTTCCTAGCAGGATTAAGACCCATTGCCCATGGGGGTGACTTGCTCTTTAACACACCCTGAACTGACTTCCTTCCCATCCGCCTCTTCCTCAGTCTCCTGCAGGCGATTCCGAGGCCTGGGATTACTTCCAAAATAAACAATTTACAAGCCAGTTCTCTCAGCATCTGCTTTTGGAGGACTCCAGCTTGAGACGCAATGTTTATCTTGACAATAAAAGGTAATGTAAGGATTACGCTGCCTTCTGTGAACTCAGAATTGTTAAAGCTCTGCCATATTATGTAGAACTATGGGGGGATGCAAACTATCCACAAAAACAGCTCCTGTCATCACATCACGTGAACTTCCTTTGCCTTTCTTTTCTTCTTCTTCTGCCAGAGAAATGTACATGCCAGACAAATGGATATACCCTTTCCCCAGCAGGAATAAGCAATGGATCATGGCTGTTTGTGGCCTGAATTGTAACATGGAAGCTTCACTGAACTAAGGAGGAGAAAAATGAGAGTCTCCAAATAGACGGATTTCCCACTATTTTGTCAGGAAAGGAGACCATAAAGGAAAAAGCTATGTCTCTCTTCTTCAGAGTCCGCTGGTTTTATGGGAAGCATCACATTTATCTCAGGAGACACATGGGCTTTGAAGATGCAATGTTAGGGGAGTCATTAAGGCATCTCACCTATCTGCTTCTGCCTTCTCCATTCATGGTCTCCAAGAAAATGTTCCACAAATACATCCTTATTCTCTGACAGTCCTTGGAGCCAACTAGGAGACACACAGGCCTCTCTCAAGGTGCTGGCAGAGGACAGAAAACAAAGCAATGAAGAGGTCAAGGGTATTTCTGTCATGACATATTCTCTGGGGGTAGTAGTAAGTAGCGTCTTAGTCTGTTTTCTTTCACTATCACTGAGTATCTGAGACGACTAGTTACTTTATGTAGGAAAGAAGGTTACAAAGTTCACAGTTCTGGCATCGGAGAATTCCAAGGGCAGGGCAGCAGTCTCCGGAGAGGGGGTCACACTGTACCATTATTGCATGGCCAGAAAGTGTAAGGGCATGAGGAAAAGGTGTAAAAAATCCGGAGGGCCGATGTGCTTTGTAATGGTCTATCCTGGTGACAGCAATACAGGGTCTCTGGGCAATAGCCCTCTTGGAAGAGAAAGGCCTGACTCACCCTAAGGAAGCATGTCCCAGAGGCCCCATCTCCCATTACCCACATAATGGCAATCGCAGTTCAACGTGAGTTTTCAGAGACAGTGATATCTGAGTGAACTATGGTTTCTCCTTAATGCTGTGAAGAGAGAGCTCCTGTCAGTAGGAGTTTCCATGGCACTTATGCATGAGAGGTCAGAACAGGCCATGTAGGAAGAACCAGGGAAACTTTTCAGCCAAGACTGAGTGAGAATGAAGAGCCTGTGCTGGCCAGAGATTGCAGGTGTGGAGAAACATGCAGGCAAATTCTATAAAACAACCAAATCCAAACAAGCTCCCCACTCAGAGTTTGGTAAAGAACACCAAACTACCATGCAAACACAGTGCAAGAGTATTGAAAAGAAGCCAGGCGTGATGGTGCACGCCTTTAATCACAGCACTCAGGAGGCAGAGGTGGGAGGATCACCGCGAGTTCAAGGCCACCCTGAGGCTACATAGTGAATTCCAGGAAAAAGAAAAAACAAGAGTACTGAAAAGAAAGGAGCTGCACACGCACTGACAGCGGAGAAGACAATGGTAAAAACAGTTTGGAGAGTCACCCGACAGTGCCTGGTTTAATTTTAAAAACTCTCTTTGATCTTGAGTCTAAACCTTTCTGTGTTGTTTGGGATTTTATAATCATGTATTACTTGTTCATTATGAAGCAAGTGAAAAATATGAAGAGTTCTGCCGTCTTCCGCTAGATCATCCTGTGTCATATCCAGCCATACACAAACACTTCTACTGGGAAAAGTCTAAAAGTCAAAAAAAGGGGCTGGAGAGATAGCTCACTGGTTAAAAGCACTTGTTTTAAAGTCTGGTGGCCCAGGTTCAGTTTCTCAGTAGCCATGTAAAGCTAAATGCACAAAGTGGCTCATGAGTCTGGAGTTCATTGGCAGCTGCAGGTGGCCCTGGCATGCCCATTTTCGCTCACTCTCTACTTCTCTCTCACACCCAAATAAATAAATATTAAAAAACAAAAAAACATAGGCAGATATTTCAAAGTGGAATTAAACAAAGGTCTGCTTATCACAGGCATGAAAATTTAGAATCAAATGTAAGACCCGACTCTAGGAGAAACCAGGGTGAGACCAAATTTTTAATTAAAAGTATGTTTCTTGAACTATTTCCAACCCAGGTCTTTCTGACATTTTTAAGTCCTACCTTTGCTTCCAAACTTTTTTTGTCATTTATCACATTTTATACCCTGCTAGGCAGGAACAAGGCAGGCCTGTGTGAGTTCAAGCTTGAGTGCCCACACGGTGGTTGTGTCACTTCCCACAGGTGATCCAGGAAGAGGCTCTGAGCTGCAAAGTGGCCAATCACAGGCACTGGTTTATTGCAATCAATTTTTCAATAACTCCCAACTGGGCCCGATTCAGACCAATAACAAAGGATGAAAGTGTCTAAGTCTATTAAACTCCCAGGTGCCCAAGTTTGCTTAAATCGCATATTAATTTCCTTTCCTGATCTCACTGCTAAGCTGTCAAAGCTCTCTCTGAGTGTCACTGAGTCAAGTGCTTTGGGGTCAATTACGTTGAATTGCTTTGCTAGGAATTGGATCACAGCCCAGCAGATCTAATTCGCTCTGCAATCTGAAATGGTCCCTGTCTAATCGCCCCTGCGTCTTCTCTGAAGGTGTTGTTCAACTGGCTCCTGGACAAGCAGCCTCAAAACGCACGCAAAGACACTTATATCCCAGTCAGGATGCCACTGCCAGTGAGCTAGAGACTCTGAGTCCCAAGAACAGTAGTTTGACTCAAGCCATTAAGGCATAGTTTTGGTTTTCTCTTTCTTTCTTAGCCTGACACCGTAAATGCAATGGTTCATTATGTCTCGAGTTCCCTCCCAGCCCTCATTCTTCATACCTTTCACTCTTCTACCACCTACTCAAGATCTCTTCCTTTACAAAGCTAAGTCCTGTTCATCTTTAACACCTTTGCAAATGCCCACACTCTCTTGCTCCAGTTTCCTGATTTTAATGTTCTCAAAAGCCCTGTTTCCTCCTAGCCTACTGGAACAATTCCAAGGGCCCTTTCAGAAGCACATTTCACGGGATCCATTTTCCCTGAGGAAGAAGTATGGCATCTTGGAGAAACAATGGGAGGTTCTTCTTAGCTGGGATATGTATATATATATATATAGCAGACTCCTAAAAACACCTGGATGCATTCTATAATATTCTTGATACTAAGAATGTCTCCTTCCAAATATGGATCTAACCACAGCTGGAAATGACATGTTCTCCAAATCTCCCTGCCAAAGAGGTAAATGTCTTCCCAGCATTTTAAATCATTTAAAGGCACTTAACTGTTCCAAATGCTGAGTTCTCCTTGCACTCACATGGAAAGTATTGCACAATCGACAGAGCATTAGAGAGGCTTCAAAACCAAATTAGAAAGAAAAAAATATCAGGAAAAGCGAATACTCTGGAGATGATTGAATGAAGATCTTTTTCCAAAACCAGAGTGAAAGATCATTAGCAATGAGTGGACAGTCGTCTTTGGTCCACCCCCAAGGTGGGACAGTTCATGTTTTCTGGCTGACTGAGCAAAGACAAAACCATTGGTGCAAATCGGTGCTTTTGAAAGTGAGAAGTAAAACAAATGCATCAAAACATTCCAGTAGTTCACTCAGAGGCAATGGGACACTTTCTTTTTCACACGCATCATTCTTGCAGGCCATGCCACCTTCATCTTCTCCCCAGACAACTGCCGCAGCTGTCTTCTGGCTCCCACTTTTACTGCTCTCACCCGTTCGGTAAAAGGCCTCCCAACCATATTGCTTCCTGTTACAATCTTCAAGTAACTTTCCGCTGCTGTTGGAATAAAGCCCAAACACTCTGCCCAGCTCAACAGCACCCTGAGGGGCATATTGCTGTGCTTGGTGCTCATCTGGTGCCAGGCCCGAGCTCACTCCACAACCACACTGTGACCTTCTCTCTACAGGTCACACTGAGTTCGTTCCAACACAGGCCCTTGGGACTTGCTGTTTTCCTCTGTGAGAAGCACTGGTTTCCTGGCTATTTTTCTGAAGATTCTAATCTTAGAGATCTCAGACCAAATCTTCTCTCACTGAAGGCTTCCTACTTGGCCTGATGTGACAGTTAATTTTAGGTAGGAACCTGACTGGATAAAGGAATATATACCATTTATTTCCAGGGTGTCCATGACAGTGTTTCTAGAACCTAGCATGGGAACTAGGTAGACCGAGTAGATGGGCACCCACCAATCCGTCATCAATGCACGCAGCTCTGAAGAGAGAAAATATGGAACTCTGATGGCTCTTCTTTGAAAGCCACCACAGGTTCTCGAGCTCTGGCCTAGAAAACCTTCATCAGTTTCCCCAGTCCTCTCCCCATGAGTTTTGGGGTTTTGTCCTTTAACTGAGAATTCCTGCCACTGGCTTCCCAAGTTCTAACACCTTTGGACTTGGACTTCTAGCATGCCAGGGATTGAGGTCTGTTAGGACACTTAGTCACACGAGTCAGTTCTCCTGGTAAATCCTCTCTGCCAAACTCACACGTATCCTGTGGCTTGTCTCTCTGGCAATACCAGTTCCGATATGGCAGTCCCAAGCAGAATGCCCTGTACCTCAGCCATCTTGAGAATTCTATGGCCTTCATTCCTTCCTAGCAGTTATAAATATAAACTTCCCTTTTCACTGTTTTCTCGTCAGGATAAAAATTGTATCAGGGGGCTGGAGAGATGGCTTAATAGTTAAGGCACCTGCCTGCCAAGCCTAAGAATGCCCATTCCATCTCCAGGTCCCACGTTTAGCCAGACACCAAAGTGATGCAAGCACATAATGCTGAGCTCTCCCACAAAGGGGTGCAGGCATCTAGAGTTTGTTCGGTGCTCCCATTTTCTTCCATCCTTGTCAAGGGGAGTGCTAACCTTCTCTCCTTTCATACAACACTCCCATTTTCTCTCTCTCTGCCTCTTCTCTCTGTCTCTGTCTCTCTCTCTGTCTCTCTCAAATAAAAAAAATTGTATCAGGAGCAGGGAGTTTATTTCTCTTGTTTGACATTATATCCTCAGAACTTAGAGAAAATTGCATGATCAATGTGACCTTCCACAAATAGTGGCAGAATGAATAAATGATTGATTTTAAGATTCTTCTCTGAAACATAGAGGTCAAAGGAGATGATGGGTGAGCCAGGCACAATGCATTCATGTCTGTGTTTCATGATGGCTGCCCAGACATGACAAAGGAATGCCGCAGAGGGGAGGCCTGGGGCATGCGTCCATGGGAGAGGCAATCCTCTTTCCTGGACCCTCTGTTTTCAGAATGCTCGAAAGCAACGTCTTGTAATATATCTTGATGATCAGTCATGAGGGGCTCTGGCAAACAGTCCTGCTCTTAAAGATATTGGCATCATGAGTCCAGGATGAAACCTGAGAATGAAAGACCAGCCAATGCCTCCAAACGGTGCTTATCCACAAGGTTGGACAAACACTGCTCATGGCAGAAGGTTTTGAATGTTGCTGCATCAGGTTCCCAAAGCCCAGGTGGATTCCTCCACCTGTCAAATTAAAATACCTGGGGGTTGGACTCAGGCACAAGTCATTTCTAAAACTCTCCAGTGGCTATGCGTGTTGGAGAAGTTTGGCTCTAATAAAGACTGTCTGAAACTCTTTTAACTTGTATATCGATTATCCAGCCATTTTCTTAAAACACAAGTTCTGATTCTGTGGGCCTTGGATGGAGCTTAAAATCTGGTTTCCTCAACAAGCTCCCAGCAATGATATGATGGGGATTCTCTGGGGCTGGGGTTTACCACGTCATATGATACTCCAAAGTGGAGCATACTGAGTGCTTGGACGGAAGGGGGCTGGAAGGTCTTTGAAGCAAGGTCTTTCTGACCTCTTCCTTCCTGCTGTACCCTTCTCATCCTTTTCCTCCAAAGTGATACTTGGAATTAGGATAGTTCTCTAAGCCAGCTGTAGAAACTAGAGTCTTTCTAGCTAAAGCAAGATTGCAGTTAGAAAGGCCTCTTTCCCCTTCCCCTTCCTCCTTTGCAGACCCTCACTCAGGGGGTCCTGCCCCACACCCCAAGAAAAGAATACTACACAGAGGCATCTGAAAGAACCTGGACCAATCTGGCCCAGTTTCCTCACTCAGCCCATCACCATTAGTGCATACCCTTTGTCCAATTGCATTCCCACATAGCTACCCATCCTTCCTTGAATCTATACAGAAAGGCAGCCCTTTGCTCCTTTGGGTCTTTGGTCTTCTTCATTCTAAAGATTCCTTTGTCACATAAAATATTGATTAAACAAACATTTCTTGCTTGTCTCTTATCCACCTGTCTTGGAGTTTTGGCAGTGTTGGTCATCACCTTATCGTAAGAGAGACAGGTCACCCTGGGCCCCTAGATCATCAATGCCGTACACATGTGCTGCTATAGTGATTTCCCTGTATCAACCCTATTGTCCAGTTAATCATGCTGTTCTCCATCCAAGATTACTGCCTGGCTGTTATTCCCACTCTCTGGAATATTATATCCTCATTAGTAAATCCAGAAACTAGTGTCCTAGCAGGAAAAGGGGGGGGGGTTCTTCCTCACTGCCTCACATCTCACTGTGATTATTTCCTAAGACACACAAAGTACTGAAAGCTGTGCTTTTGAAACCTATGGGTGACTGAGGTGGGTGACAATCTTTTAAAGTGCACTCCTGAAACATGAATTGTTTGCGAAACCTCAGGTGTACGGTTTAAATCTGAGCCATGGTTCCTGGGGCACGTAATCATGGACAGAGTCAGTGTGGCCAGCTTCTGTCATCCCCTGTGATGGTCTAATTAGAAGCAGAAGCTGCTGTGTATGTGGCAAAGGAAGTTCCCCTCCACCGGCTTTGGTCAAAGGCCATGTCTTGACAGTCAATTAGTTAGACCTTTGGCAGTTTCATCAGGGAGCAATAATAGATCTGATTATCTCCTTAATAGCCGACATGATTCCATCCTTTATTGATAAAGCCACTGCTTTGCACTTGGTCATAATGAAAGTTGA
The DNA here is from genome assembly GCA_036365145.1 of Orientallactaga sibirica. Classification (NCBI taxonomy): domain Eukaryota; kingdom Metazoa; phylum Chordata; class Mammalia; order Rodentia; family Dipodidae; genus Orientallactaga; species Orientallactaga sibirica. Next base: position 9,012,105 of record JAEOAD010000039.1, read on the forward strand.
GGGGAGAAATTGATTCCTTTGGTGAAAACTAATCTGTGTCTTTAAATTTGGAGTCTTTGGGGAAGGGGAGGGGATGACATTCTTTTCATTAGGTCCAGCAAAGCTTGAGCAGCCTGCAGTGTGTCGTGAGGGAGCATAGTTATTCAACATGAGAAGCATCCTATGGCTGTGAGGTGAGGTGGTGAGGCAGTTATGGTCATTTCATTAATCACTCCAAAATGCCAAAGAAATTCAAGTAAAAGCACAAGTTTTCTTGTGGAAAAAGAATCTATCTGAGGTTGGAGTTAGCATGTTTATGAGGGGACATTATCACGTGGCAGAAATGAACCTGGCTTCCTGATTGCTAACTGCAGAATTAGCCAGGCTTCTGCTGTGCTTTAGGGTTCAGTGTTCGGCATGTAAAGCAGAATCTCAAAGTCTTCTCCATCTTCAAGAATCTGAAAGGTTTTGAGAGGGTTTCTGCTAGTCGGCTCTTTCACAAGGTCAGCTTAGAAACTGGAGTTTTGTAGCTGCCTTCTACCTAGCAAGTTGTCGGTTTTCTCATGGCCCCTGGTGGGCAGTCAGGGGATTCGGAAATGAACACGAGTCTGTTCTAATCTCAGACTGAGAGCTGTAGCTTTGCTCTGAAAGAAAGTAAGGATATCTATGCTCAGAACTGAGGTTCACAGGTACTTTTCACGGGGTACAAATTCCCTTAGCAAAATAAGAGGACATATAGCCACATATGTTTATTCAGCCCCTTGCAACTAACCTCCTTTCAGCACCCTGGTCACACTGTTATGAAAACAGCAAGGGAATTGCCAAGTTCAATCAGCTTCCATGATGTCATAAATGGAAAGACCTGTGAATTGCTCCTTTGCTGGACATGAAGGCCGGGAATGATGTCATTCTTTAAAAATAAATAAGCATAACCTAATGTCTTTTTATTAATAGCGGGCTAATTGCTGCATCAGGAGAAGGAAAGCTTTGTAGGAGAGACCAAGAAACTGCTTTAACACCATCTCAACAACACAAGAGGAACTTTCTTCTGTGGTGCACACGTACACACCCATGTGCTCACATGGGCAGGCTGACCTCTTAAACAATGAAACCTTGGGTCATGCTGCAAGAGACATGAAGAGATTCCAGCAATGTGACTGCCTCACAGCTTGGGAGAAATTAGGCGGTGAAAAATGACGGAATGAGACAATGAGATACACGGGTAAGCACTGGCTTGGGAGGGAGAGGTCTAAACAGATCTGTTTGGGGTGACCTGTCCTGCTGTCACTGGCTATCCTCTGGCCTCAGATCCCAAGGCTGAATGGATCTAATCAGCTCATTCATTTGTTTGTTCACGTACCTAGAACACAGCAAGTTTTACTTGGTAAAATGCACTTGGGTTGAATGAAGATAGATTGATAAAAATGGCTGCAGGTGAGGAAGAGATACACATACACACACGCACAAGCACACACGCATGCGCACACACACCATTTCTCAGTAAGAACAGTTAAGTAGTTGAGGAAGAGTAGAAGAATGACTTTATCTACACTGTATGACCTTTAAGTATGGATGACTTTAGAGACTTATATTTCTCCTCCCAGTGGATTTAAATAGAATCCATTTTGTCCCCAGGAGATGGATTTTGTCCCTTTCTCTTTGATTCAGGAAATGTTTTTAATGATTTAAAAATATTTACTTATATATTTGGAGAGTGAGAGAGAAAGACTGAGAATGGGGGTGCCAGGACCTCCAGCCATTGCAAATGAACTCCAGACACATGTGCCACTGCCCTACATGGGTACTGGGTTGAACCTGGGTCTTTAGGCTTCACAGGCAAGCGCTCCTTAACCATTAAGCCATCTCTCCATCCCTTCAATGATTTTTATAGCACTGAGAATTAAAAAAAAAGGTTTTTTTTCACAATTTTTGGTGCATGTCTTGCTCAGATTGAATTCCATGATCACATGTTGTGGAACCTACCCCGCATTCCATACTCTTCGTAATGTTGATGGCACAACAAGCCTCTTGTCTTCAGCCCAGACTCCTGTAGGATGTACAGTCAACATGCCTGTCACTGGGTGAGGCATTCCACCCACCCTCCAGTCCAAGTAGAGGTTGAATGACACTTGCTTGAAATGCTCAGAAACAGAAGTGGTTCATATTTCAGGTTTTTCTGGAACTGGAATATTTATAGATACATAAAAAGCTAGGTTGGGGTTGGAGCCCAGGCCTAAACACTAAACTCATTTAGGTTTTATATATACCTGAACATGTAGCCTGAAGGGAATTTTGTACAATATTGTCAGTGCACCTGTGTTTTTTTGACTTTGGCCCATCACATGAGGTCAGGGGTGAATGTTTCTGTGTGTGAAGTCATATTGATCAGTACTTAAAATGGTTCAGATTTTGGAGCATGTTGGATGTCAATGTTTGGATAACAGACGCTCATTCTGTATCAACTCTCAACTAGTATCCTAAACTCTGTGAACAAGGCAGGCTTCCAGATCACCTTCCTCCTGCCATGTGCTTTGGTGGTGAGTCAAACCAGAGAACTGAATCAGAAGAAATAATTTATGAGCAATGGGTGCCAAACCCAGACATGATGGCTCACAACTATAATGCTGGCACAGGGAGGTCACAAGTTCAAGGCCAGCCTGGGCTACGTAGGAAAACTGTCACACATGTAAAGAACAAGAACCACAGAAAGAATATGAGGCATTCTTATGACCTCCCTGCTTGGGGAGCTTAAATACAGATGATTCCTTCCTTACCTCTCCCAGCACTGAGTGCTTCACTTGCCTGCTGAGACTGAACCTAGCAGCTTGGCTAAGGGTAGAGCAACAGTCTATGTGAGCACACACTTAAGAGCTCCACTCGTAATGAGGCCTGTGACAGGGCGCTTGGCGATGACACTGAAGAGAAGAGTGTTTCAGTCAGCTTCACGTTGTTGGCAGGAAACACCCACCCAAGAACAGCCTGTGGGAGGAAAGGGTGTATTTTGTTTATAGACTTCCAGGGAAATTCTGTGATGGCAAGAAAAAAAAAAAACTGCATAAGTAGAGGGGGGAATCACCTCCTGGCCAACATCAGATGGACAACAGCAGCAGGAGAGTGTGCCAAACACTGGCAAGGAGAAGCTAGCTATAATACCCATAAGCCCGCCCCAAACAAAACACTGCCTCCAAGAGGTTCCGATTGCCACCAGCTGGGGACTTAGCATTCAGAAAACATAAGTTTGTGGGAGACACCTGATTCAAATGGGCAAAAGGACAAGGACAAGGGCTAAAACTGGGTGAGTGGATAGAGATATGAAGCATCTCTGAAAGAAGTATCCAGAAGCCTTGAGAAGAACACTTGCTCGAGAACAAAAGGGTGACAAGTGACACAAGTCAGAGACACAAGTTGTATTGTCTTCACCTAAAACTGCTCTTCAAAGAGCGGTCCCATGTCAGGAACAAGCATTCTCAGGCTCCACCAGAATCTGAAATCAGAAACTATGTAAAAGCTCCAGCAATCTAAGGGGTAATGGCTTCTCCGAGGAACTCTGATGCTCAGTAAGGCGAGCACCTCCGAAGCCAGGCAGTGTGATTTACGCTATGTGAACTCAGTGCTCCCAAGAGCACTCTGTCTCTACAGGTCACTTTACCACAGTCCTTTGCATCACTGCCATTGGCTGTCACTGGGACCCATAAGCATGAAGAAATGTCTTGTGCTGGTTAACAGCTGAGGGACTTGGGGCAAGCACAGCCACTTCTGGGCCTCAGTCTGTGGGTCTCCAAAATGGGGGATTGGCTTGGCATATCTCTAAGGTCCCCTGAGAACCAATACTCTGTGTTTTCATGATTTTTCAGTACTGTCACTGCACAGGCTGAATAGTCTTCATCCCCTGCTTGTTACAGAGGCCCATGGAAACATAAGAGAGTCTGAAAATACTCTTCAGCAATGGACAATGGGGGCCTTGTAGATAACAAGACCCTTGGCAAAATAGTGTGTATGACATCACTATCTGACACAGGGTCAAGGACGTATAACAAACACATACCTAAACTTATCATCTGCATTCTTGGGATATGCACTAAGCTAGTGGGTTGATGTTAGTACAAAGACAACAAGCTTTTGAGCCATGTTATTCTCAAGTAAACCCTGAATGATTAAATGTAAATCCAGGTGAGTAGGAATTATAGTACAACATCATAGTAGATTTATTGAGTGACGACATGCAGCAGTAAATATGGGCTCCAAATCATTGAACAACATTGGGAAACAGGACGGTGTACGCATTACATGGGAGAGACAGCTTTCGGTGACTTTATTTTGTTTTGTTTCAAAAAAAAATTCTTAGGGCTGTGAATGGAAAACTTAAAACAGATGAAAATAAATTGTCATATAAAGTTGGACTCTTATACATATTGGAGTCAAAGTTTAAGGCAGAGACTGTTGACATGAGCAGTGAGGAGCAGAAAAGTGGTGAGAAGTTAGGCCCAGGAAGACACAAGACCATGGGAAAACTGTGTTTCATTGCACAGTCAGTGTAGAATATGTCTTAGGCTGGCTGCTTCCTGGTGACATGAGCCAGGCATGGATTGTGTCAGCTAGCTTTTCATCATTGTAACAAACTGCCCAAGAGAATCAATTTGTAGAGAGAAAATGTTGGTTTCAACTCCCAGTTTCAAAGTCTCCAGTCCATGACTGATTGGTTGGTCTGTTTGATTTGGCACTGTGGCAAGGAAGCACACCATGGAGGGAACATGAAGGGGCCTGTGATAGGTAAGTTTGTGTCAACTTGATCTGTTTAGGAATCCACAGATATTCCTCATAAGGGTGTCTCTGAGGTTGCCTCTGGGAAGGAGTAACTAAAGGTAGAATCCTTCCCCCAGGGTGATCCCTTCCTCCAGAGTGGGCGGCCCTTCTTGGAGGAGGGGGATGTTTTATCTAAAGAAGATCTGAAGACATCTCTTGCCTAAGAGGCAAGGTCACTGAGAAAGCAAGCTGGTGCTGAGCAGAAAACCTTCTCCTTGTAGACCAACCAACTGAAAGCTGGAAAAAGCTGCACTGCATGCAGCCCTATGGGAGAAAGAAGTCATCAGCAGTGAAAACACTCAACACTGGAAAATTCAAGTTTGGCCCAATGACTGAACAGGTGCAATAGTGGCATGTCTGCTCTGGGGAAACCAATTGCTCTCTAATTGGACTGAAGGCCTGCTCTACAGGAGGGAATACATTCCTGGTACTGAAAAACCTAATCAAAAGACTATGTCAGGAGAGGTCATGAGCCTTAGGGGTATAAAGCCTGCTCTTGTCTGGCTAAATGTATATATTTTCCCACCAAACTGCCCCGAAAGCACTACACTTAATGTTCATATTCACATATTAATGCTACTCTCACTTCTGGTTAGAGAAGCTTCTCTTTTCAGATGGAGATGACCACTGGGATGACCCAAAAGGCAACATAGTGCTAAGAAGAAGGGATAGAGAAGTGTCTAGCACTAAAACAACTTTGTCAAACCTTCCAAGGCTCAGGGTCCATTGCAGAAGAGGGGGCAGAAAGAATGTAAGAGCCAAAGGAAGGGTATGACTCCTTACAATGCAACTGTCCAGACAGAAATTGGCCTTGATATCCATGACCTTGCAGTACCTAGCAATACCTTTGCAAGACCCTGAGGGTCATGATAAGAGAAAAAGATGATGACATCAAATTATAAAAGAGAGTAATGGGGAGAGGGAGGGGATATGATGGAGAGTGGAGTTCTGAAGGGGAACGGGGGAGGGGAGGGAAATATCATGGTTTATTGTAAGTATAGAAGGTGTCAAAAAAAAAAAAAAAGAAGCTCTGGGAAGGAAAGTATCCTCTTCCTCCCACCTGGCTGCCGGTGCTGCTTGCTGATCTCTGCTTGGTGCTTGCTGCTTTCCAGCATGGACTGAAGAGCAGGGTCTCTTGAGGACGCCTCCAGGCCTTCAGTGCCGGATCGGGACTGCTGAGGCATTCATGGACTGAGCAGCTACCAGGTTCCTTGACTCTAGGGCCTGCAACCTGCTATTGCTGGACTGTTGTAAGCTAATCCAATAAATTCCCTTTTAGTACAATTCATTCTATCAGTTCTGTTCCTCTAAAGAACCCTGACTCATACAGGGATATAGCTGCTCTCTTCCTGAGAGTGCAGAGGGAGCTATCGCCCCACATTCCTCTTTGAGGGCTTGTTCTCTGTGACCTAAAGACCTCTCAATAGGCCCAAGCCCTTAAAGGTTTCATAACCAGCATTAGTGCTAAGCTGGGGACCAAGCTTCTAATACAAGGAACTTGGAGGCCATTCAAGATGAAAACTGTAGCTTGCTAATAGAAATGACATGAGAGGTTATGACTCTTTCAAGTACCATATTTATACTACTGGATGTCACAGGCTGTCATTCAGGGGGTGACAGAATCTAATAAGGCTGGTCAGTGGCAGAGGAAGGACTTGAGTTCAGGCAGGCAGCTTTTAGGGCTTTGCATGCTGAACCACCACACTGGCTATTCACCTTAGACACACCTCAGTCCAATCTCCACATGTTACAGATCAAGAAAAAGGGGAACAGGAGGAGGGGAAAGGTCTGATGTCAGGGAGTTCATGTGTCCTAAGGGTAGAGCCCAGGCATTTTGTAAAGCTCACTGGGTGATGAAACAGATCCCAGCAGAGAGGGTTTGGGGTGCCATCTTTCCGAACTTCTAATAAGCCATTCAGCCTCTTTTAAAGGGAACATATCTCTTCATTGAGGTGATTACAGCAGATCATGGTTTGAAGGACTCTGTCATAATTGCAGGTCTCCAAACAGTTAACACTCATTCTTTCTACTACTAGCTGCTGATACCTTCACAGTTAGAATAATGGCTTCCAGTTGGTCTTGTGTCCCAGGAATTTTAGTACATATCTTACTTGCTAGATTTTAGAAGCACTCTGAAGGAACAAGTAATTCTTAAAAGAACCAGCTGTACTCATCAAGGCTTGCGATCCATTCAAGTTGACTATACTAAGAAATCTAGCGGACATCATTGTCCTCTGATGTATGACACTCATTTGCAGTAAAATGCTAATGCCTCCTTTGAACCATTCACAGACCTCTCAGGGCTGGTCCCTCCTCTTTAGCCCATGAGAAGTCGCCTCTCTTGATGAAGCTGGCTCACCACCAAGACTTAGGAAGTTTTGCTCTCTGCCCTCGGCCATTTGGAAGGCTTGTGAGGAACCCATTGCTGGCACACTGTGTCCAGAGTTGAAGGAAGCAGTGTTTCCAGTGTACACCATGAACACGGATGGCTTGCTGTGTGGAAGTAAGCTGGAGTTGACTGAGGGCAGGACAGACTCTGCTGTCCAGTGAGAAGGAGTGACCTGTGCTGGCTAGCTTGGCCTCCACCTGCCTACCTGCCTTGCTTGGTTTCTTCATAGTCTGCAACTTAGTCTGGCTTTGCTCTCCTGACTCCAACTGACCCTGTGTGAAGAGTGACCCTATGTGTAGCCTACTCTGACCTCAACCAGGACTGGCACTCTGAGCCCCTATGGGCCTTTCAAGCTCACCTGTCTCAGGAAAAAGAAGATTGTCTTGCCAAATCGCTACTTTCAAAACAATGAGCTGTGGCACTCACAGCCTCATTATGTGGGGGTAATCAGTGCACCCACTCACCAGTGAACTTTTCTTCTCCCCTGTTGAGGTTATGTGCATTTTATTTCTCTCCCCACCCAGGGGTTACACTTCATTGATATTATAGTGATCACTCTAGAGAGTTTGTATATTCATCTATTTTCTGGGAAAAAAAACAAACCTTAAATTCCCAAGCACCTACTTTTATACTCATTCAGAAATGGAAGAGGCTGAGGGAGGCAATCGCTGAGACATCCTGAGAGCATGACAAAGAAGCTTCAGCAAGGCTAAGTAACTTACCCAAGACCAGGTGGCCATTCTGTGAGAGTAATGCCAGCATCCGTGCTTTCACACTGCCCACGACACTTCTTATTAAAAATAAAACAAAAAGACCATGTCATTCTGTGGTGTCTTGGGCAGGTAAAAATTACATAGAATAGAGCTGGGCGTGGTGGCACATGCCTTTAATCTCAGCACTCAGGAGGCAGAGGTAGGAGGATCGCCGTGAGTTTGAGGCCACCCTGAGACTACATAGTGAATTCCAGGTCAGCCTGAGCTACAGTGAGACCCTACCTCGAAAAAAAAAAAAAAAAAAAAAAAAAAAAAAAAAAAAAAAAAAACATAGAATAGTATATGAGCCCCAAACCCAAACTCAATAGCTACCAACAGTAATTGGTTTAGCTTTGGTGTTTCTTGTTGACCCATCTTGGTAAGTCTTGGCATTCTGGTCAGCCTAGTTTCTGATGCATTCAGGGACACAATGTGCCGATACACAGCACCTTGGCATCATTTGAGGATGTGGTTGAACCAAGGACTTCCCCCTGCCTGTCTTCCTGGAAAAAGACATAAACCTGTGAGAGACTTGTTCACTTCCTCCTGAAGCAGGTCTTAGAGACTTCATACAAGATCCAGGTGTGGTGGCTCATGCCAGAAGTAGGAGGATCGCTGTGAGTTCAAAGCCAGCCTGAGACTACATAGTGAATTCCAGGTCAGCTTGAGCTAGAGTGAAACCCTACCTTGAAAAAACAATAGATAGATAGATAGATAGATAGATAGATAGATAGATAGATAGATAGATGCCTTTCCTACTGTTGAAGATGGGGGCAGAGCGATCTGGACACATGAGCCATGGGCCTTCCTTCCAGAGTATTTCCTTTAGCTTGTGCTCTTTGCTGAAGAGCTGTTTTCTCCAAGCCTCTTCATTTTCATTGAGTGCACTGTAAACATTCCCTCAGCTCTGTACATGTGGATGTGGTGGGGCTTCCACAGAAAACACGATCTAAACCGGCCCATTCTGACCTGTACAATGTCCTCATTCCTTAGGCAATGCAGTATAATAACTTTATATAGCATTTACATTGTTTAGAGTATTGTAATTCATATAGAAATGAGTTAAGGTATATGGGAAATGTTTATTAGTGTACTAGTCATAATAGCCAAGACATGGAACCATCCTTGGTGCCCATCAGCAGATGAGCCTAAAGAAAATGTGATAAAGATACACAATGGAGCCTTATTTAACTATAAGTAAAAATGAGCAGTTCAGATGGCTGTATAGGAGTCACACCAACCTTACAATCTGTGCACCACCCCAGTCTAGGGAGGGACATGAGCAAAACCATAGCAAAATACACTCTTCAACTGAAAAGTGAAGGTGTATAGGGTTTTATCGGCCACAGCGGAGAAGTAGAAGAGACTAAGATCTATCAGAAAGGAAGAAATCGGCTAGATTCCCGCCAAGGAGCTTGCAGAACCAGGACCAATCCACGCAGACCCATGCAGATCTGCAGGACCCACCTGGCACCCAACTGCAGGAGCAGAGACCAAACAAGGGGATTTTCCAACCTCAGCAGCCTCCTTACAAAGTAAAGAAACCTGAAGGGGAGACACCAGAGGAGCTGCTGAAGGGGACACAGGCAGGACTAGCTGAGCAGTTCCACTACAGCTCCAGGTTTCCTGCACTCTCCTATTCCCCAACCATCTGAACTAAGAATCTCCAGAAAAAGCATTCAGCCCCCAGCAGCAGGGCATCCAGCACAGCTGATCCAAGCACCAGATTCACAACACAACATGGAGGGATCGAGGTGGACACTCAGAGAGAATGGCCTAACTGAGGCCAGGGGAAGATATTGTGTAAGGGAAGGGTGAGGGAGAAGGTCAAACAAAATTTAAAATATTCTGAATAAGACATATGAAAACCTACTTTTTGGATAATGGCACATCCAGAAGCCATAGATTGCTACTACAAAATTTTTAGTTCCAGGTATGGGATACCTTCCAATAAGTTGTTGGCCAGGAAGGTCCCTGTTGCCTCCAAAACATTACAGGCTATTGCCAAGACCCTTGGTTTCCCACAAGTAACAAATAGTAAGACCCTGTTGCTGAAGACTTCACTTGTCTGGGAGGTAAGGTCACTGAGAAATCAAGCTGGTGCTGAGCTGAAAAACCTCCCTGCAGACCAGCCAACTGAAATCTGGAAAAAGCTGCACAGCACGCAGCCCTATAGGAGACAGAAATCAGCGGTGAAAACAGTGGACACTGGAAGCCTTAAGTTTGGCCAGTCAGGCTAAATGACCAAATGGGTGCAATAGTGGCACATCTGATCTGGGGGAAACCACCTGCTCTCTAATTGGACTGGAGGCCCACTCTATGGGAGGGAATACATGCCTGGTACTGAAACCGTAATCAAAAGCCTATGGCAGGGGAGGGCCTGAGCCTTGGGAGTGTAAAGCCTGCTCTTGTCTGGCTAAATGCATATATTATTCTCACCAAATTGCCCTGGGGGCACTACACTTAATGTTCATATTCATATATTAATGCTACTCTCGTGTTTGGGTAGAGAAACTTCTCTTTTCAGATGGTGGTGACCACTGGGATGACTCAAAAGGCAACATAGTGCTGAGAAGAAGTGATGGAGGAGTGTCTAGCACTGAAACATCTCTATCACACCCTCCAAGGCTCAGGGCCCATTGTGGAAGAGATGGCAGAAAGAATCTAAGAGCCAAAGAAGGTTACCACTCTTTCAATGCAACTGTCCAGACAAAAATTGGCCTTGATATCCATGACCTCGCAGTGCCTAGCAATACCTTTACAAGACCTCATGATAGATGACAAAAACGATGACATCAAAATAAAAGAGAGACTAACAGAGAAAGGGAGGGGATATGATGGAGAGGGAGAGTGGAGGAATTATCATGGTTTATTGTCTGTATGTATAGAAATTGTCAAAATTTTTTTAATGAAATTATATCACTCCCAGGAAAATTGAAGGAACTGGAGATCATCATGTTAAACAGAAATAAACCAAACTCAACCAAATATCATGTTTTCTCCTACAGGGGCAATCTAGACTTGTGTGTGTGTGTGTGTGTGTGTGTGTGTGTGTGTGTGTGTGTGTATACATACATATCTATAATGTATACACACATATGTATTATATGTATGTATATATGTGTATATATATATGAATCTATATATGTATACATGTCAATAGAAGAGAGACTACTTGAGAAGAGGAAGAGAGCCTGAGGAAAGGAGGAGAGGGTATAAGAGAGCTTACTAGGAGTGACTATAATCAAAGTAGCTTCTATACAGTTATGAAAATATCCCAATGAAAATGAAAGTCATGCTTTATAATGATTATATACTAAATAGAGTATGTCGGCAGATTGTGAATGTTTCTTACAAATAGGACACCTTGTGATTTAAAGGACTTAAACCTCTGGGAAGTTTGGTATATTTGAGGGTTTCCAGGGAATAGAATGGATAACTATATTCAGATTTCACTATTGCTTTGGGTCACATTTCTTTATTAAGGCTTCCATGCCATGTGAAACACATGCCTTTTTCCTTATTAATCTGTCTTGTGTTATAAAGGTCTCAGCTATGAAGCTCGGATGGATAGACAGAAGGATGTTTGTCCACCCCTACATTTCATCTACATCCAAGTTCACTTTCCTCTCTTCTAGATTAATTTGAAGCAAGTCTTATATATTACCTTACTTCAAGTATAATTATTATGCTCCTATAGAAATTACTTTAAAGTAACTGAAGCCACATAACACCATAATATTATTACACTTAACAATTCATAAGAGGTCTCTATTTTTTCAAATGCCCATTTTTAACATTTTTAATATTTTTATTTATTTATTTGAAGAGAGAGAGAAAGAGGCATGTAGAGAGAGAAAGAATGGGTGCTCCTGGACCTCCAGCCACTGCAAACAGACTCTAGATGCTTGTACCACCTTTTGCATATTGCTTACATGAGTCCTGGGAAATATAACCTGTGTCCTTGGGCTTTGCAGGCAAGTGCCTTAATCATTAAGCCATTTCTCCAGCCCCACAATATTTTAATAGAACTGTTATTTTATTCATTTGTAAGCAGGGCCTCTCGCTGCGACAAACAAATTCCAGAAACATGCACTACTTTGTTCATCTGGCTTTACATGGGTACTGGGAATTGAACCCAGGCCATCAAGCTCTGCAAGCAAGCATTTTTAACCACTGAGCCATCTGCCCAGCCTGTTACTTTAAATAGTAAGAAATGTAACACGTTGTGTGTCTATAAGTTAAATTCTAGCTAGATGATTACAAAGTAAGAGACTACTTCATGGGTACTAAATGTATGGGTACCAAAAAAAGTGTAACAGATAATGTATGTTTTACAAAATCAGAGTGTGGGACCAACACAGAGCCCTGTGCTCAGGAAAGAAGCTGGGGCAAGTCTAATATGAACTTGCCTTAATAGTCATGTCCTCAGACATGTAGCATTTGACAAAGCAAGTGCAGATTGGGAGAAGAGCCTCACCTCAGAGGCAGAAGTATATAGGAGTGTCTCTGAGCTGCTGAGTAAACACACTTGTCAGAGAAAAATATTGGGTAATAGTCAACATTCAGGTTGGATTCAGTTCTGAAAATCCTCAAATTTCTGGGTCAGATTTTTCTGCCCTTTTTTGCAGAGCAGAAGGCCTTTGAAGTACTCTAAAATCAAACTGGCTTCCTGGACAGTGGCAATACAAGAATGTAGCATTTTTGTCATTATTGCACAAAATAAATTGAAATGCAAGTAAGGCCTATCTATCCTCATCTCACCATCAGAAAATATAATTAAAGGAAAAGAATAATGAAATGATGGTCACTCACATACTGAGGATATTAAGTTTTTTTTTTTTTTTTCTGGAACATTCTATCATTTATCTACAGACATCAAATTAAATTGAGGAAAAAAAAAAGAACATGACTAGCTTGTGTCTCCCGTAAAGATATTTGAAGTTGTTTATTGAACTGGAATTCAATCTCCATAATCCTGTGGCTCCCTCTTTCATCCATAACAATTCATCTCTATAATTAAAGCCTAATGAAGCAAACACTATCTCTCTACATAATCAAGTTCAGCTGTGAGTGGCCAGCATTAAAATAGCATCTTTCCAGTAAATGGATTTAGTGTCCCTTGTTTTTCTTTTTTTTGTTCTAAATAATACATATCCTTTTCTCTTGAAATTTTACATTTACTCCCATTAATTCTATTTATTTCCTAATGAATGCTGGGAGGTCATAAAGAGGAGCAATGGGATTCCAGTGGACTTCCAGAGCACAACAAGGCTGTGCTATGATTAAATTTGTTCGCTGATGCTCCTGGGCGGTGAGAACCTGCTGAGTCATCATGATCTACTGTGCGCCTTCTCTTTTCTTGTCTCCTGCCGAGTCATTGTTATAAATAAAAATTTGGTTCTTGGGCCTGGTGAGATGGCTCAGCAGTTAAAGCACCTGCCTGCAAAGCCTGAGGACCTGGGTTGGATTCCCCAGTACCTACGTAAAGCACAAGGTAGTGCATGCATCTGGAGTTCCATTGCAGTGGCTAGAGGCCCTGGCACACCCATTCTCTCTCTCTCTCTTTCTCTCTTTCTCTCTCTCTCCTCTCTTTCTCTCAGTCTTCACTTCTCACTTTCTCAAATAAATAAATAATAAAGCTTTGGTTCTTGGGAGGTGGATTGATAAACCAGAAGAAACTGCCATCTCTGAATCTTCATTTACAATTTTCAGTATCTCCTGAAGACATAAAGCTCTGAACCCTACTCACCTATGCTCTTGTTTGTGAATAGCTAATGTCCAGCTAGGATCAGGTGCAGGAGGGGCCCCTGAGAGTGAAGCCCAAGCAGATGGCTGCGTGAAGGACAGAGGACACCTCGATCACCTCCATAGCCTTGCAAGTCTCTCCAGAGAGTCACGGCCCCTCCAAGCATATTGGAACAAAGACCAGTGACTGATTTCAGTCCTGAGCAGCTGCCACTTCTTCCAGAAAATTCACTGTTGAAATCTTTGTAAGTAATTCATACTCAGTACACATATAACTTAATCTTTGGGTTTTTTTAAATTTTACTTTTTCGAGGGAGGGTTTCGCTCCAGCCCAGGCTGACCTGGAATTCACTATGTAGTCTCAGGCTGGCCTTGAACTCATGATGATCCACCTACCTCTGCCTCCCAGTGCTGGGGTTAAAGGCATGCGCCACCACGCCTGGCTTAATCTTTGTTTTTGAGACAGGGTTTTGCTATATAGCTCAGACTGGCCTTTAACTGATCATCCTCCTGCCTCAGCTTCTTGAATAAAGGAATTACAGGTTTGGGCCATAATGTCTGGTTAATCTCTTTTAAACTTTGGTTGACACATAGTGCTTGTTTACACTTGGAGGGGGAGGTGTTGATGCATGTCCACATTGCATAGTTAAGACTGGGTAATTAGCATAGTCACCATGTTTTCAAATGCACGGTGCATCATTGGGAGCCACAGTCCAGCTAAAGTGCAGTAGAGGGCAGAAGCTTGTTTATCCTATTGAATTCTAACTTTGCATCTGTTGGACAATCTCTCTTATCACCACCAATCCCTGCCCTTTGATCTCCTCAGCCTCTCATAACCACTGTTTTATTCTCAATTTCTGCCATCACTTTTTTTTTTTTCAGGTAGGTCTCACTCTAGCCCAGGCTGACCTGGAATTCACTATGTAGTTTCAGGTTGGACCCAAACTCATAGAGATCCTCTTACCTTTGCCTCCAGAGTACTGGGATTAAAGGCGTGTGCCACCATGCCTGGCTTCTTAAAAAATATTTATTTATTTATTTATTTATTTATTTATTTATTTATTTATTTATTTGAGAGAGAGAGAGAATATGGGAGTGCCAGGGCCTCCAACCATTGCAAACAAACTCCAGATGCGTGCACCACTTTATGCATCTGGTTTACATGGGTCCTGGGGAATTGAACCTGGGTCTCTTGGCTTTGCAGGCAAGTGCCTTAACAGCTAAGCAATCTCTCCAGCCCCTTCCATCAACTTTTTTAGATTCCACATGTCAGTGATCTTGTGGAAACATTAGTCTTTCTAATCCTGCCTAATTTCACTTCACATGGTATTCTCCAGGCACAATATTTCATCCTTTTATGGATAAATAATGTTTCCTTATGTCTAATGCACATTTGCTGCATGCATTCGAGTGAATTCCTTATTTGAGCTATTATGAACAGGGCTGAAGAGGACGTAGGGGTACGCCTGTCTCTTTGACATGCTGTCATTTCCTGTGCATATAATTCTAGTAGTAGGATTGTCAGATCAGTAGTAGCTCTGGTTTAAACTTCCACACTGGTTCTATAGTGGCTGTTCTAATGTGTACTCTTGCCCATGGCATTGGATCTTGACATAATGACATCCTTTCTGCTGGAGCCTCAATGGAGAGGTTTAGGCCCTGTTGGGAAGGAACCAGGGCCGTCTTCCCTCCACTAGGAGTCTGAAAAAGAAGCTGCTCACAGAAAGATGCTGCTTCCCAACTTCTCTTTGAAAGTAGACAGACATGTGCAGACTGTCCCCAGAACCCACGGGACCCCAGGAGCAGCTGCAGCCTTATGTGGTGGTGGGGGGGGGGGTCTTTATTCTCTGTGGGCTGTATTGCTTCCACCCTGAGGTGACATCACTCAGCATGATCACTGTGTTACTGTGGAAGTTTTTTCTTTGACTTCTAGAGGGAATGTATTTTCCTGTAGTCCAAGCTCCTTAACAACCATGGAAGCTGAATCTGCCCACTTAGACAGCGGACATTTCCCACAGCCTGTCTGCCCATGCTTGAGGCTCCCTGCCCGGCACCGTAACTCCTCAGTCCCTACTGCCTCAAGGCCTTCAGACCAGGTCTCCATATCTAGTCCACTTCTTTGTTTACCTGCACCTTTTATCCCTTTCATTTTGCTATTTCCTCTTACACTCTTTAAATAGTGCCCTATAGCCTTGAATTAGCTCAGCCACGTCAATCATTCCTTGTTTTTCTCTGATTTTTCAAGCACACACACACACACACACACACACACACCCTTTGTTTGATTTGTTTCTTCTGACATTTCACCTTTTATCAACTCTTGGGGGAATTTCATTACCAATGTATAATTTGTCTGCAGATATTATGAAGAGGCTTTTCAAAACCTGGCAGTTTGGAGCCCTCAAATGGCATCAGAGTCCTATCAATTACTGAGGGCAAAGACTCCCCTCACCTCTGGATTCTGCATGCCTGGCCATGGGGAGACAGTGGTCCCCCAGGAGATGTCCACTGAGCAATGAGTCCGGGGGCAGCTTCAATTAGGAGCTCTCAGCTTTTTCTTTCAAAGGCTACTGCAGACAAGGTGGGACTCAGGTATAGGCCAATATGGTAACTAAACAATGATGTTGCAGAATATAAGTTGCCCTACAGGGTGCGTAACCAGATGGGCATAGCTGGCTGTATTGTAATAACACTGTATTCTCAAAATGAAATAATAGATGAGATCCGGCCTGCAGGTCTGCCTGTTTGCAGGTCTGTCTTCTGGCCCAGGCTGACCTGGAATTAACAGTCTCCCTTGCTGTGCTTTAGGCGTGCGCCACCACGCCCGGCTGAGACCCAACTCTTTGCTAGACTGTGTGATAGAGCAAGAAAATATAACTGTGAACAGGGAAAGGACTCTCTGGATCAAGTTTCAAAGTGTCCGGGAGGAAAACCTTGTCTTCTGCCTGCTTAGGCTGTGATATGGAGATCTTCAAATTAAAATGACAAGAGACAGACATGATAGTTAATCTTGATTATTGACTTGATGGGACTTAGAATCACCAAAGAGGCAGTTCTCTGGAAGAATCTGTGAGGCAATTCCAAGAAGGTACAACTGTGCTGGGAAGACCCACCTGTGGCCAGAGCCAGTCCATGACCTGAGCACCAGCATACACTCATCCCTCTCTGCTTCCTGACTGCACAAACAACGTGACCAGCCACCTCACACTCCACCACCATGCCTTCTCTGTTGTGCTGACTGAAACATGAACAGTGAGTCTACAAAAACCCTTTCTTCCCTTAAGTTGCTTTAGTCAAGTGTTTTGTCACAGCAGTGAGAAAAGCAAACAGTACCACAGACAAGCCAGAGAAAAAGAGAGTCAAATACACAGGTTCACATTGGACAGAGGACAGAGAACCACAAGGTACAGGGTTGGTGGGACAAATGACATAAAAAATATTAATGGGGTCCCTAGACGAGTATAGAAGAAATTGGATGGTTTTATGGGCACGTCTATTTAGGTATTTCTGACTTTGCATTGACTTCTTTTGTCTTCAGTGTTGAGTCAATTTCCCTCAGTTGTGTCATTCCCTGGGCTGGTAATTTATAACAATTGAATTCTTTGGGGTAACTGTTTTTAGGTATATAAGGGGTTCAGAACAAAAAAACCTCATAACTTCTCAAATGTCTTCAGCTCAACATCAGCCTCATGCCTTTGTGGGCTTCTGTGGTGTCATCCCACAGCCTCCATTCTTAAAATGGCCAGATTACATGGAAGTCATGCTGGTGTGGAAGCGAGACAGGTGGCGCTGGAGGGAGGGGCAGGGCGTGTAGCAATTCCCAGGCAATACTGACATCTAAGCTGAAGACTGAGAGAGTGGGAGCTGACCGGCTGATGAAGGGAAGATGTTAGCGTAGCCAGGGCGAGGACAGAAGCCTGGGGAGCCTATCCTTAAAAGGACCAGAGAGAACGACGAAGACTACACCACAAAACATAAATGCACCTACACTGGAGAAGGAAGGTGCTGGATATCCGTGTGAAAAATAACAACCCATTTCTTTTCTTAGCAATCTGCTTGCTCTTAGCAGAGACCTGCATCTGTGTGGCTCACCTATGTCCTCAGAGCACACGCAGAGGAAGATGCTCAGAGAGTCCCTGCCGTCCAACACTTGAGCACTGGGCTCCTTCATGAAGGAGAGAAGGACTTTAGTGTGCTGGGGGAGCTTCCAGAAGTCTCTCAGGTCTGCTTCTCATGCCCTATGAGAATCTGAAGAAACCTATGCCTGCACCTTCATGCATGCTGCAAGAAACACATCCAAACCAACATAGAGAGGCAAGCAGAACACACCAACCGCAGCCATGAAAATATCCTGTTCCCAGAGCCTGTGTAAAGTGACTTTACAGTTCCTCCCATGAGGACATGGAATTTATATCCTCACCCCTAAGTCTGGTCTGGAATATGACTCACTTCCACCAAAAGCATGCAGCAGAAGGGGCCAGGTCCCAGCGGGAGGGAAGCGAGACCCTCTTTTCTCACCCACTGCGAGATCTATGGCTGAGATACCTCTAACAGAAGACAGATTAACAAGAGAAAAGCATAAAAATGCACTTCATGTAAGTTTTCCACAATACAAAAGCCTTTGGAAATAACGATTCAAAGAAACAGGGAACAGCCACTGGCTTTGACTCTTAAGTGAAGAGTGGGCAGTGTTGAGGAAGTGGGTTGAGATAATCCTGTCACAGCAGAGGCATAGACTCCAAAGGCTTTGTAGAGCTCCCTTTACTTGGAGATCTGCCCTGTCCTGTGTTTATACCTGGGCTGTCCTGCTGGGTGTTGGCAGACACATGGCCCTGTGGACCCATGGCTCGAGGAACTGCAGGTATATGAATGAAGCCATCCTCACTTGCCCATTAGTGACCCCAGACTGCCCTAAGATGACCTTCTCAGGGAGCTCGGAAGAAAACCAGCAGGTCCTTGTTGCTGACTGCAAGGCAGTAAGCTCAATGCTCACTAAGTGCTCAGTGTTTGAAGTTGCTGGGGTTGGATGTGATTTATTGTGCAACAATAGCTAACTTATATAGCCAAGAAAGTGTACTCCTTTCTCTGCATGTCCTCATAATACATATTTCTCTTTTTTTCTCTCTCTCTCTCTCATCTCCTTCTTGGAGCCTCTCTTTGAAATTAGCCTTACAATAGGCTTTTTCCCTTCCATCATACTTCATCTTTATTCTTTAAAGATCATAGCCGTCACGTGCAAATTTGTAGATGACTGCTTTAAAGTGAACATTCACAGTGAACACATTCGAAAATGCGTTTGTTTTTCATAAGAGAGAGTCGTGTGTCACGCCGAAGCTGGCGGTATGTTCGTGCTTGAATGACTAAGCATGCCCTTGAGCGGCGTCACACATCCATCAAGACAGTGAACGCATCTGCAACCTGACAGGAAGAAGCCAGCACAGGTGGGCTGCTTTCTAGTGTGCTGTTTACAGACATGGAGGAGGAAGAACACCGCCCATCTTTCTCTTATGGACACATACTACCCAACTCCTGTTTCCTGCCTTAATCCACATAGGTAAACAATGGTCCTGTGCAAGTAAAAAAAATGGATGTCTGGCCCTCAGGAGAGCACCGCTGTTAATGACTGACATAAGACAACTGTAACATATGTCTGTGATTGGGTGAGATGAAGTGATGCTGTGGATACATTTAGATATTCAAATCAGAATAATTAGCAAATCTATTACCTTCACCAATGGTCATGTCCTTTGAGGAGCATGTTCAGAGTCTGCTTTTGCTGTTGTAAAATCCACATCAGGGCAAGCTGTGTTAGAGAACTGCACTTCTTTGTCCTCAGCAATCACTTCCCACTGAGCCCCTTGGACACGTGTTGTTTATTACTCTCACAAAACCCTCATGTCAATATGACTACTATGGTAAATACGGCATGGGAATCTGGGGTGTTGTGAGAGTGCCCGAGCTGGGGCCTTTTCTTTTGGCTCTTGGTTGGGCTTTTACCTCAGGGAATAGTGTGCTGGAAGTTCCCTATCACACCAAACTTTCACTGAGTTAGAGGCCTCCAGGTTCTTATCTTGTGAATTTAATACATGAAATCCACAGATCACAAAGGGTGAGGTTTAGAAAGATTTTATTATAAAGCTTAAGAGAAAGAAAGAAGGCAGAGCTCCTGTTTAGCATGAGGAGTCCTCAGAAATGGGTATTTTTTGAGGGAAAAACTGAAGCAGAAAGCTCCTGAGTTGGGATGAATTCTGAGCAGGCACAATCTGCTGGTGACTTGGATTGAGAGCAGGCTTTACTGGATGGGGGAATTATCTGGTTAGTCTAATTCCCTTGGCAGGTATCCAGGCACCTTGCAGTCTTAGTCACATCCTCACTTCTGGCGGCTTGGAAAGCGCAGCTCTTTTAGGGAAAAAGAGATAAGGGAAAACCAGGTCTCCCCTTACAGGCTCAAGGACATTTCCTGTGTCTAGCCAAGAAACAAACAAAACCTGTTCACTTTTGGGACCTGCTGTCCTAAACTGTGTAGGCCATTTCGAGCTCCCATTCTTCATCATGCATACAAAGCTACAAGTGACTCTCACAGGCAGGAAGGCAACTAGTCCAATAGTTAAGAACAGCTCAGATAACAGAACGAATCTCCCTGGTTTTTCACAAAATACTATTAAGCTTAATGTATTCAAAACTTTCTGAATATTATGACAGTTGGTGCTTATATATCCTGAGAGAAATCTCCAAGGCTCAGAGCTACCTGACTAACCTCAAACCATAAAGCAATAGAACAGCTAAATGGCTAATCACCAATGCTTTCATTTCCTTCATTTCATTAGGCGAGCCAATATTTCATTTCTGAATGTGTGCATAGTACATGTGGTGTGATGTATGTGCCTTGTACATTCATGGGAATGCCAGAGGAGAATGCCCAGTGTCCTTTCCTATTGCTCATCTGCATGTGTTCTTAAGACGAAGTCCCTCAGCCCAGAGATGACATGTTTGGTCAGACTTACTGACCAGCAAGCCCCAGCAAGTCTCTGGTCTCTACTCCCCACAGGACTGAGGTTACAGGTGTGTGTGTGTGGCCTGACCCACCTGTCTATGTGGATTCTGGGAAAGTGAACTGGGTGAATGAAACCCTCTCAAGCTCTCATTTTTTATAGAAAGTGCTTTTACCTACTAAGCCATCTCCTAAGCCTTCATATTTAGGAAAAAAAATTCTTGAATATTTGCTATGTCCAATTTATGAAGTGGGACTCAACTACACATGATTTGTAATTTTTTTACTGGGTTTTGTATATGTAAAATTTCAATTACTGGTGAAGGCAAATCATATTTAGTACATTGCATACTTAACCTAGTAACAGCCTAGCAGAGATAATTCAATGTGAGAAACAATTCATTAAATTACATTTAAAAAATATTACTGTGATGTTAGATTTATGTTAAACACAGAGAAGAAAATGCAGTATTTCCAAAGGTAAACATAGATACACATCTATGAAAAATGACAGTTGCTACAAAAATGGTTAAGAAATTAGTACAAATGCTTTTTAAATTTTTTTATTTATTTGAAGGAGAGAATGAGAGAGACAAAGAGAAAGGAAGAGGCAGACAGGGAGAATGGACACACCAGGGCCTTCAACCATTGCAAATGAACTCCAGATGCATGCACCACCTTGTGAATCTGGCTTATGTGGGTACTGGGGAATCAAACCTGGGTCATTAGGCTTCACAGGAAAGCACCTTAACTGCTAAGACAGTTCTCCAGCCACAAATGTTTTTTTAATAAGATACAGATTAATTGAAATAAAAGCATTATTTGAAATGTTAAAAGAAATGCTCAGCTTCTGTGTAGACAGAAGGTAGTAGAAAGCTTGACATTTGGCCAGGAGTTCAGACTTGAAAATGCAGTTTCTAAGCAGGGCATGGTGGCTCACGCCTTTAATCCCAGCACTTGGGAGGCAGAGGTAGGAAGATTGCTGTGAGTTCGAGGCCACCCTGAGAATACAGAGTGAATTCCAGGTTAGCCTGGGCTAGAGTGAGATCTGACCTCGAAAAACCAAATTTAAAAAAAAAGAAATGCGGTTTTTAAATCTAGTTCTGTAAATCAGAGCATTCCCCCCCACCCACCGCCTCTCTCTCTCTCTGTCTCTCTCTCTCTGTCTCTCTCTCTCTCTCCTTGTGTGTGTGTGTTTCTTTAACTAGGTCATCTGAGGGAAAAAACTCTTCAGAAACAACCCAGGTCAAGGTGTGCCAGAGCCAACTACAGACAGAAGAGAAAGCGAAACAGGGCAGAACATTCCATCCTCCTCAAAGTCCTTGTTAAGTGTGGGGTGAGTTCTTCATGGTTAGATGTAAGCAAGAAGAGATAAGGCAGGTCCCCCACTCAGCAGGCGGGAGAGCTGGCGGGAAGTGAGCCATGCTAAGGGTGCAGATATTCAGATGCAGAGTGAGGCCCACCAGAACGTCTGAGCAGGGTCTGTGCCCTTAGCTGACAGCTCCCTCATCTCCCCTCACTGCCTTGCTTCAGTGACTCACTAGGCTTGGCCTTCAGACACTCGGATTTTAGTTGCCCTGTCTCTTCCTTCAGGGACTTCCCTCACTTGAGGGAATCATTCTGGTCCATACTGTAGGCTCCAGTACCCACCCTAGTCCCCACAGGTGAGTCATTGTTCTGCTTCACTTGAGACCCAAGCCACTGCCCCTGGGAGGGAAAATCAGTAATAGGAGGAAGGAGCTTGTAGCACTGTTAGACATTCAGGTGAATGACCCAGTGCAAGCTCGTCTTCCGTGTCTTCCGGTTCTGCATCCACAAATTCAACTAACCTTGGAATTTGTACTGAACTTGTAGACTTTTTGCTTTGTTTTTTCCTGACCAATACTATGGTGTAAGTATTTACATAATATTCACATTTTATAAAGTATTAAGTAACCTCGATTCAAAATGCATGTGCATAATTTACGAGATACTGGACCATCCATGAACTTTGATATTTGTGGGACATCCTTGAATCATTTCCTTCATATATGAAGGGGTGTCCATTTTTAAGTTTTTAGCACAAAAATTGGTCAATGTCACAACTGCTGGAAAAGGAATCTTGCCTCAATTCAGACATCCCACAGAGGCAGTAATTTTAAAAAGCCAGAATGTGAAAATCCAAAGAAATAAACGTCCGTTCATTTATTTGTATGAGATTTCATTTGAGACTTTAATTTTTCCTTAGAGAATGTGGAGGTGGCCAAAGGTATTCATACTCAAAGGTTTGTACCTTATTTAAAAGAAATATTTCAGATGACTCCCAGGCACTACATGAGACAGTGTGGCTGAGAGCAGCGGAAATATGGGACCACAAAATAATCCCTTCACGGTTTACATGAAGGTGTAAATTTAGGGTGAGTAGTCCCACCTTCAATGTTAGCTGACCTGTTTCCCCTACTTTCTCACACCGTCTCTACAGCAGGAATGGTGTATTTTTGTAATTCTAAAATTTAACATAGTGGTACCCACTAAGTACTTTTCAGTGGGCAGCACAAAGCCACTTGGAGTGGCCAAGATCATGCTTGGCATGTGGTAAGCACTTATCCAGTCGGTTTGACGGGTCCTCGTTGATGAATACAAGCCCAGCGACGGGTGGTGACAGACACAGCTGGGAAAATAAGATTCAGCTGGAAAAACAGCCCCGTGAAGTCAGCGGGAGACACAGGTTCACTGTTTGCTGGTGGCAGAATGATGTTTCAAGATCTGTCCAGGAGCCTCACCTCCCACTCTTTAGAGCCTTCTTTTTCCCATCATTTATGCCGCTGAGGAGTCACGCATTTGGATGACCGGCACGTTCACTTCACTTGAATGCATTGTGCTCTATCAACAGGCCAGCGGAGACTTGGAGGAGGGGAAGTTTGGCAAAATTTCCCTTAAATATGTGCCGAATGCTTTATAGTGTTTTTCTTGGCCCTGCCATTCAGGAGTTACCTTTAAATCTACTTTATGTGAAACCAGAGAAACCTGACTCTGAATAACCATTTCAGGTGGAGTTCAAGCTCACAAAGGCTGGGTTACCTGGTGACTGTCACCAAAACTATTGGTCAAGCTACTGCTGTGCTCCTGAATCCTGCCGACCTGGGGCCATACCTAACCCATATGACCGGATCAGGGTGCACTTTCAAGTATGAGTGTCCATCTTCCTACTGAGCATACTGAAGAAGACCGATCTGGCGAATTAAGCTGTTAGTGACACAGATAAAAAAATAAAACTCACATGCCCACTGCTAACTAATTAGGTAATATGATATTTCAAAGTACATAGCAGGCGAAGTCATTCTAATGTAGTCATGAGGAATGCAATCGGACTCCATCTTCCTCACCAGTAAGATGCTTGTCTTTAGTCAGCAGTTTCCCAGAGAGAAGCATGTGTGTTTCCTTATTCAGGTAAATGCTCCTCGAAACCAGTCTAGGGACACAGATTTTGTTCAAGGCCACAGATCCCATTCTCATAAGGGCAGCTGTTCTGCTTGCTTCTTCATTTTCCTGTTTTCATCCTTGAGGGGGCTATGTGTGATCTCTGTGACACAATCACTTACTGTTTGGTCTTAAAAACTAATATATACACGGCTTTTAAAAAAAAATCTGACATCTCCAGGAATAATTACTTGTTCTGTTTACCTTTCTTTGCCTCTTCTTTTTTTTAAAAAAACGTATTTTGCCAGGTGTCCATTATAGAGATCCAAAATAAGCTGTTTCTGGCTAATGTGATGTGTGCATGTAAGAACTTCACTTCTTTTTTGTTTTCTTGTTATCTTTTTTTTGAAAGAGACACAGAGAGAGAAGGAGAGGAAGACAGATAGAGATGGGCGCGCCAGCAGTCTCTCAGCTGCTGAGAATGAAATCCAGATGTGTGCGCCCCCTTGTGGTCAAGTGCGGCATTGCACCCTTGCGTCACTTTGTATCTGGCTAAATGTGGGACCTGGAGATTGGAACCGGCGTTCTTAGGCTTAGGAAGCAGGGGCCTTAACCCCTAAGCCATCTTTCCAGCCCTCTTTTTTTTTTTTGCTCCTTTATTCCTTCTCATCTTCCTAGAGTGCCACCTCCTCTTTTTCTTCCACTGAACCTGTCTTCTTCCTAACCATTCTTTCTTCTACTTTGATGTCTTTTTTTTTTCTTGTGTATAAGTGTGATCCACTGAGTTTAGTTAGGGCTGCCTGCATGTGCACTGTAGCAAGTGTCTCCTGCTCCCTCATCAGCCAACAACTCAGGAAGGGATGAGTGGGAGGACGTATCAACCATTTCGGTTGATGTCTTCTGCAGATAATGATGGTCTTTGTGAGCTCGTGAATGCAATCACCCTATCATGTCTGGAAGACACATTCCACAGCACTCCTCCCCATCCTCTGGTTCTTACATTCTTTCCCACTCTTCCTCAGTGTTTCCTGAGCCTCGGAGAGGGTGATATAGATATTTAATTTAGTGCTGAGCTAAATTCCATTGCCATTTATTCCCAGCACTTTGATGAGTTATGAGTCTCCTCAGTTGTCACCGCCAACTGCCAAAAGAAATTTCTCTACCCAAGTCAAGGACTTGTTCATATTTAGTTTTACTTTTGGCTTGAAAGACAGAAACCTAAGTCACACAAAGAAAGCATATGAAAGGTCTTTGTGGGTCAGAGCCAGAGCACAAGGGTTAGTGCTTAGGGGCAAGGATGGCAAGAGAGTGCTTTTCTTCTCAGTCTTGATTAATGTCATCATCTAGCCATCCTCTCGCCTCCACTTAGCTATGGATCAAGGCCATTTTTATCTCCCTCCATAACACTCTTCTCCCCTCAGAAGAACACACAGATCAGGTGGCCGCAATGTGAATCAGCAAATGCAGAGAAAGGAGTAGAGACCAAGCTTCTTTTGCACACTTGACATGGAAAGGCTCCGGCCAGGATGAAAGGGCTTCAGCCACTTTCTATATTCTTTCTTCTTTTTTTTTTTTTTTTTTTTGGTTTTACAAGGTAGAGTCTCACTCTGGCCCAGGCTGACCTCAAATTAAATCTGTAGTATTAGGGTGGCCTCGAACTCACGGCAATCCTCCTACCTCAGTCTCCCGAGTGCTGGGATTAAAGGCTTGCACCACCATGCCCAGCTCCACTTTCTATAATTGTTCATTGTGTCAGCCTCATAGCATTGTTCTCATGGACTTGGCTAAAACCAGGCAACATCCTCAAGGACAGTTCTGCGACTACCAGTTCCCCTTAAAGGCACAGGTGGGGTGCTCTTAAAAAAAAAAGGGTAAAGATGACAGTTGGAAAAGAGTGGCACAGGAATCCTTGGCATACTCACATCTCAGATGTTAACAGAGACATTTTACATTCTTTCAAATGTAATTTGAGTTGAAAAAAATTCTTTTAAATAAAATATTCATAATTGCTTTATCTTTAATAATTAATAAGCTACTTAATGCACATTTCTTGCTGCACTTCTGCATTCTAATTGTGTTGACTAAAAGTCCAACTACCAACAGATTGATTTCTGCTTTAGAAATACGATTAATTTAATAACATGCATGTCTGTATCTGTCTGCCTTTGTAAGCAGAAACTGACTAGTAATAAGTTCATGCACTTTGCTGCTATTTAACCATTTCTTGTACTATCATGATGATGATATTCTTTAGAACTTTTGAGAGGAAATCAAACCTGTATCCCTCTTACAACTCAGTAGAAGAACTAAGTTCTAATCAATATTTCATGATGCCTGTAATCAAAGATTAGGCTCTTCTTTAAGCTATAAATGGTCATGCTGCAAAACCAAATAGAATCCTCTCCCTTGATTTTTGCAAAGGATTTCTAGCAGCCTCCTGCATCTACCTTAAATGGCTTTTCCCAGCTGCAGGGGATTTAAGGCGTTATGGGATTTTCCTAGCAGTAAACTTTCTGAACAAATAGAACGGTGCCTAACAGTTTTCCATTGTGGTATTAGGGACTTTTTCAAAGCTTTAATTTTTCAAAAGTTCTTTTCCAACAGGTTTTAATTGGCAAGGTTTTATAAGCAAAATTAACCAGAAGAATTAGGTTTTCATGTACAAAAAGTTTCCAATTAGAAAGTCTTGAATAATCCAACTCATTCTCCCTTTTATTTTTCTTCACAAGGTCTGAATACAGGTATTGCTACGGGGAAATGGAGGGTATGAATGACCAGAATCAAGTTTCAAACTTCAACAAACATGGTGGAGTTGATTGGTAGTCAAACCTGGTATGGTGGTGCACTAGTTTGCTCCCCATTTCTGTGACAAAATACTGTGATAATCAGCTAAAAAACGAGGAAGGGTTTACATTGGCTCATGGGTTCCCTGGTCATTCTGGGCCAGGAGCTGCACAGTAGATCATGCAAGTAGTATGTTCTGGAGTTGACCAGTACTTGAAAGAGGGAGAGAGTCTCAATATCCCTCAAAGAACATTCCTTCATTGATGTTCCTTCCCCTGAACACCACCTCTTGAGGGTCTCACCATCTCCTAGTAGCTCCAGTGACTGGGAACTAAGTCTTGAACACATGGACCTCACAGCAAGTAAGAACGTTTGTGTGATTTCCACATTCAAGCTGTGGCCCACAGAACAGTGCCCTAGGCAAGCAACGCTGGTGCTCCTGAGACATCTCTGTAGAAACGTTTGCTGAAAATAGTAGACTGAAGGAAAAGGCCTTTTGGGGGAAAGGAAACATATTAGAAACTACTTTTCAAAGCTTACAGCTGTCACAAATTCCACCAGGATGGCCATGTTCACTGCCTAGAATTTTCTTCTCCCAGGGTCGCCAAGCAGCAAATGCCACAGCATGTCCTGATACATTTGAATTCCACACAAGCAGCTGTGTCCTCATGTGCCTCTGTTAGCATGTTTATATTAGTCCACATTCCCCTTTGGGTATGGACACCAACCAAACTAGAGTCCCAAGCTTAGGGCCTCATTTCCTATTACTTTCCCCTGTCACGGGCCTAACTTCAACTGCAGACACGCTGTTGATGGGGGGTTCAACACATGGATTTGTTGGAGGTACACAGAGCAATCAACAGAGGAACCCCTTGTTATCTGGTAACTGCCACCTGGTTTCAGTTTCCCTCTTTATAAGGTCATTGCTCAAAAATTATTTCCCCAGTGCTGCCTTCCTGGGCCATTTAAAGTGGCCCAGGCATTCCTATTTCTCTCTCCTCATTTTTTTTTTTTTTTCACGATATTTCCAGTCTTAGAAAGTAACTGTTGCATAGCAAGCTCTCGGTGCATGTTTGTTGAATGAATCAACTGCTGACACATGCAAAGGAGAGTCAACTCAGCAGGCTGATGCCATAGGGGTCGTCATGAAAACCTGGTAAACATGGACGACTCCAGAGCTGTCTCCACCCCCAGGTTGACCATGCTTTGACACTAGCACTTGACGTGCTAGAATAAGTCTCAAACGCCCGTGTGCCTGGACCACTTGCTTATGATGTATGTTCCTAGACCTCCACCTCAGTCATCACTTGGAAAGCCCTGGCAGTAGAAGCTTTCATGTTCGACATACACTTCAGCTGATCCTGACACACTGAAAAATATAACGCTAAAGTCGACTGCAAAAGCACCTTGGACCCCAGGGGCCAAGAGGGCATTGGGGATTGGGGGATGGGTGCTTCTCGAACGATAAAGTTTCTGTAAATGGTTGCACATGGCCAGAGCTTTTCTCAAACTCCTCGTGGTTCTGTCCTCCTAGACACTTTAAATCGTATTTAGAACGTTTTAATACAGCACATAATGCAAATGCTTTGCAATCAGTTGGCATGCTGCATTGTTTAAAGAGTAATGAGAAGAGGCAAGAGTATAGCTATTCATTACAGACACAACTGCATTGTATGTGGGAGAAGCTGGGGAGTGAGCAGTGCCCCAAGGTACGTAGAGAGAAACTGAAGACCCGGGGAAGGATGGGAGGCTAATAATGGAGGGCATGCCCACATACCGCTTTATTTGCATGCATTCAATATAGAGCTCAGCATGCAGCAAACAGCTTTTGCTTTTGAAACTTTCTGGAATTTTTTTTTTAACACTTTCAGTCAAGGGCGGGTTGAATCCATAGATATGAAACTTGGAGATACAAAGAACCAATTATAACTGAAAACAAAATGAGCCAAAGACCCTGGTACATTCCATTTGCTTAGAGTGCTTGAAGGTCAAGAGGACCTGTAAGTTATCGCAGAATCTGGACCCCTATAAAATATTGGAAAAACAAACAAATTCCACCTTTGCCCTCCAGCAATTACCCACAATGAGAACTGTGTTTGCAGAACTCCAAATATGGTTCCCGTAGAGATTTAATGACATACTGGAAAAAGAGTGTTGGGACAAAGAAAATGTGTGAGAAAAGCAAAGAATCACAGAGAACTCAGGGTCCAAGGTGCCAGTCAGCTTCTCAAGCCAGCTTTGCACAGCCCAAAGTTGACAGCATGGGCGGCTTCGGTGACTCTTCCCAGTGAGAACTGGCACCTGGTGTGCTGTGTTTTGGAGCGAGAAGTATTAGAGACGGCCATCCCTTCTCTACTCAGATACATGAAAGACTACCACAGTTGCTTGGCTCCAAGCCTCTGTTTCTTGTTCTTCTCTATCTTTTTGGTGTAGAAAATACTCTCTCGTGTATTTTTTTCACTCTCATGTATTTTTTCTCCTACCCTATCCCACAGTGGTTAAAGATCTGAGACTCGGGAGCTCAAGGCAGAAGTATCCGTGGTACACATAGCTCCCCTCCCCTAGAATTGGATACTTCTTATGAGGGAGACCATCGGTCCTGGCTTGGGTTCCATCCATTGCTCTCTCACCTGAGAACTCCATCCCTTCTTGTACTGTCATATCTCTCATTCAGCCCTGACTCTTAAGTCCATGGCATTAAAAAGCTCACGTTGTCAGGCGTGGTGGTGTGCACCTTTAATCCCAGCACTCAGGAGGTAGAGGTAGGAGGATTATTGCCAGTTCCAAACCAGTATGAGAATGCATAGTGAATTCTAGGTCAGCCTGAGCTTGAGTGAGACTCCATCTCGAAAAACAAACAAAAAAACAAACAAAAAAGAACCTCATGTTTGAGATGCTTCTTATACCACTCTTCCAGTCTTCCCTCTTATCTAGGTAATAAAAGATCTGGTAATAAAAGATCATTATGTTTTATTATAAATAGTCAAATAATAAAAATAAGGATAAGGGAAGAAAAGGACTAACTTTTCTCTAATCTATGCAAACATTGACATGTGTGTATACAAGTAAAAGATTCCATCAAATGTTGTTATTCCCCCACGCTTGTGTCATCAGGATTGTGAAGGGCTTGGCTATGGGTCCACCTAGGGTTGTGGCTTTGCAAATTTTACCTAATAGATTCTCCCTACATAACCCATTTTGCTAAGCCTTCCAGGCTTCCTGCACTTCTCTCCCAGGATGCAATGGCATTCGAAACTCTTCCTCAAATTGAGATGGGATTAGGCAACCTAACAGACTATTAATGCGTTGACAGTGTGGGCTGAAGCAGCATGTCATGTCTTAAATGTGCCCGAGAACATATCTGTTAAGGGATTTAGGAAGATCTAACCTCAAAGTTCTATCCTATGGGCTTATTGCTCTCCCTCCCTCCCTCTCTCTCTCTCTTTCCAGGATTCTCCTGATACACATCAACAAGGGTTTCTCACCATCAGATCTCAGAGTTACCTTCATGTGGAGCAGACCTTTAACCTTCACACCTGGCCGGTGTAGGACTCTCACTGGCAGATGGGTGTAAAATCAGCAAGCAGTGTGAGACGTGGGTAGGGAGACCAGCTGATCCATTTTGCTGGCAGTTGAAGGATGGGGTTCTTTGATCCGGAGATTTTCCTTGTTAGAAGCAGGTAAGTCCTGGGGAACTGGGATAAGCTATTCATTCGAGATGTGGTCCTGAGAAAACCGGCATCAGCTTGTGAGGGGCCTGCCCAGGTATGGTGGCTGAAGGGTTTCCATGCAGGAGATTGCTGGCTGCTTTACACCTGAAGGGAGAGGAGCCACCTCTTGCTGCAGTGGAGGAAAGGAACCATGCCCCAGTTCTTAGTTTTGTCCACCCAGCTCTCAGGGTCTCAGTGACCCCTTTAGTGCTCTTACTGAGGCCGAGGCAGTTATGTGGTACAAGACATCTCCCTGGAGCTGTGCCTCTGACACTCAGGGTGTGGTCCTGAGCCACTTGTCTCCTGAGACCCCAGGGGAGGCATGTATCCTTCAGTCCTTCTGTGGAAACTTCACGAGCTCCATGAGTGTCCTTGGAGATGTGCCTATAACTTTTCCTTTTTCTTTTTCCTATTCAACTCTCCAAGGCCTAAGAAGAAGCCTGGTGTCTGAAAACTATTTCTTGTCTCTATTTACCACAAGGAATGAGTGTCCTAGTCTTTCAAACTCCCCTCACTTCTCCCTCTCCTCACATGACCCTGCACCTCATCTTATCAGTCCCCGTGAGTTTTACATATTCCATTTTTACTCCTTGAATATAAGATATCTGAGGTTCATGTTTAGTTAAGTGCCAACAGAAGACAGCACAGTGAACACAAGATCATTCCAGATAGGAAAGGATTCACAGGTGTGGTGTACCCGGAACAAGGAAAGCTTGACTGAGCACTGTTTCTGTGGTCACAGAAATAAGGGAAGAAAAAGAAGTTTGGAATTTAGAGAGAGAGAGAACTGAACAGTCATTTTATCTTAGGAAAAGCAATGGATGTTCACAAGGAGACACATAGCCAGGGTGAGCTAGCCCCATAGGAAGGAGACATTCTCTATCCCTGTCCCTCAAGGCTTCACTTTGGGGAAAAATAGAAGAGAACAGAGTGCTGCTGAAGTAGTTCCCACAGGTCAGCCACTAAGAGTAACTGTGGGCTGGCAAAGAGATAAGGTGAATCTGGGCTGGAGGCTTAGCGGTTAAGGCATTTGCCCACAAAGCCAAAGGACCCAGGTTCGATTCCCCAGGATCCACGTTTGACAGATGCACAAGGGGGTGCATGCATCTGGAGTTCGTTTCCAGTGGCTAGAGGCCCTCTCTCTCCCTCCCTCTCTCTCTCTGTCAAATAAATAACTAAACAAAACTAAAATATGTTTTTTAAAAAATGATAGGGTGAATCTGAAAGGGAAAGATATCCCTGATGAACTGCTATAAGTGTGTGTGTGTGTGTGTGTGTGTGTGTGTGTGTGTGTGTGTTGAAACTCTGTTCTCAAATGACATACAATTGCCATCCTGACTGGCTGGGATCAGCTGTACGAGATATTTATGACACTTGGTCTATTACCATTCTCTCATGGAGGGAGTGGGTGGGTCATCAGACCCTTACCTAAGATTCCAGCCACCACTACCTTCCTGCGCTCATAACTGCTGTAGGAAATCCTGCCCCAGCTGCATGTGGTCGTGGGGATGCTAGAACATATAGGTGGTGGAAGATTGACTGGAATTGGGACTCCCATGGTGTAGTTTTCATGAATTGTCCCCCCATACTGAGGTGGGTCTGTTCAGTGATACAGTTACCCAAGACTCATCTGTAAATAGCCCCTCATTCAGGCTCCTGTGAGTAACCACAGGGAGCTCACTGGCTCACCAAGACGGATGTGGATCGGCTCATTGCTTTTGTCTAGTTCTGTTGGTGTCCTGCCTGGGATGACTAGATATTTGTGTACATTTCCCCAAGAGGAGTAAGAAGAATCGCCATGGAGGACAGATAGAGAAAGGGAGAGAGAAAGAGAAAGACCAACAGTCTCTAATCTTTTTTTCCACTTTATTTTACACGGAATGGCTATATTTATTCATTACTTCCTTTTACTTTTACCCCATTTTCATCCTATGGTCAAATTGGTATCCACTTCAACTTCATTTCTCCTTGTTGATTGGGAGCTGCTATTAATTTCCTTTCCATGGGTCATTACCTCCCGTATTCACTCTGAGAGTCTCACACCTCCGTGCTGGGTACAAACAGAATATCAACTATTCACGTTTCTTGAGTACTCTTTCTTCAATTGTTTCTATATTTTGTTCCAAACATGAAACATAAGAATAGTTTTATTTCCTTCTCCTCTGCACCATACACCAGCCCCCACAATTGGGTTTGAAAAAAATTATCACTTATAGTATCAGTTCTAGGTGATTTTCAGGCTTGTCTTAGCAGATTGCCTATTTCAAGAACCCCATTTAACAAGAATACAAATCCTCTGGCATTCAACTGCTGTCTGTTTATATTTAACCATAATTATTAT